>ML685756.1:13360888-13423270 GCA_007922175.1 Pelusios castaneus | reverse complement strand
TATTGCTTATGTGTTACTGTGAAATTGGATATAACTTTGGGTATCATAATGTAATCCTCTGGTTATCAACCCTTTGAAGCCACCCTCTGGGAAGGTTTGTATGTACTAGTTCAAACTGGATTCTCCAGGAACCAAGAAACAAAAAAGAACTTTTGGATAAGTAGTCCTTTCTGATGCAGCAAACATGTAGCTCTTCTGGTGTAAAGTAGGCCCCAATCCTGAGAGAAGAGTTGGAAGAACTAATCAACAACCACCGCCCTTATCAGAGTGAAGATGCTGATCTCTGGTAAGCTTATTGGCATGTGTGTTGGTTCTTTTATTGTTCATAATATGTTTTCTGTATAGTGCTTTCTACTTTAAGAATTAATCTACTTGTTTAGAAACAGCTGTATTATAACTTATATGTGGGGCAATCATGCTGTTTACCATCCATGAAAAGAAGGCCTAATTAGGCAGACTATCTTGCTGAGAAAATCTCAGCACAGTCAGGGAACCGTGCAGCCTGGAAACACTCTGGTCAGAAGAGAAAGAGACATGTGACTGTCTCCACCCAAGAGAGGCAATGTCTGGGGAGGCTGGAAGCCTAAGAATGGGTGCCCTTGTTGAACCACTAAGGGGGAAATACAGGTGTAGTCACCTTGAATTATGACAATACTAACCTACCTCTCGGGAGAGCAGTAAACTTTAACAGCAATCAAGCACTCTGAAATCACTGAATGAAATGACAAAGCATTACCACTCTCTTTGCTGTTATGGCTGTAGAAGGACAGTTACTGAAATGAACAAAACAAGCAGAGCAAATAATTAAGAGGGTAAACCTATCAACTCCCAGCATGATGCAGGTGTTTGATGCCACGTTTGATGCTTCTTCCACATGTCTGACTTCTTTGGAGGTGCAGGGTAAGTCTCGGGTAAAAAAGAAGTACTTTACTCCCATGAATGGAAGCAGCCAACAATGATCCCCTACAACAGGTTAAAGCGCAGTGTGATATATTCATTTGAGAGTCTCATCCAGTTGTTTGATAGGCAGATGACATAAGGGGCAGGGTATGTGAAGTAAGAAGACTTGGGATGAATTTCAGTGGGTTTATTGGGGGCAGAGAGGGTCCAGCAGGTATATTTTTCAAGACCTGAACTGAGAGTCATCTTTCAATCACATATCAGATACATGAAAAGCAACACAAAATATACCCTGAAAGGGGACAATATAAGCACAGGGAGAGAGAAGGAAGCTATGGATGGCTAAGCCATACTCAGGATGACTATCAGATATGACGTTTGTCAACTTTGCCAGGTTTTCCCTTGTATCCTTTAATCCCCGCTCAGTCTGATCACTATGAAGCTGTCTGATGAAACGTAAGGCTGAGATATAGCTGAATTAGTCTTTTATCTACAGGTCTATCATGTTCCCACAACTTCACAGCAAAAGGAGCCATTATTGGCTGCATCCAAAACTGCTGCATCCCCTTTCTATAGCTGTTCTTGTTTAAAGTATTTATGACAAAAGAAAAGGAAGAGAAAGAGAACCAGGGGCGTGTGCAGCAATAAAAAATTCACTGCTTTTGGAAGAGCACATTCTGTGCCCTCTATTAGAAGCCCCAAAGCCTGAGGAGCTTACTCTCCCCACCATGGCCCTGAGGCCAGAATAGTTCTGTGGCCTCGCCAATTATTGGGGAGAGGGCTGTGCCCTGCTTTTCCCCTCCTCCCTTTGTACACACCTCTGTTTGCTATTTGCCTTTAAGGAAACAGTCTATTTATTACTCCTAAGAGACTATGCTGTGAAGAGCAGCACCTCAGGAAAAAAGAGATCCAAAATATGCTGTAAGTACATTCCTTTAAGGAAGATCTGTTCTTTCATTACTTGTAGCATATGCTTCTACTAGTTGGCACATATTTTAACAAACAGAAGTCACTCGTTATTTTAAGAACTAATTCTTATGGTGCTGCAGTCAATCACTTCAGCAAATGCAAGCTCGGTTTGAAGAGAGGGTTAATGCTAAACAGAACAAGCATTAAATAATAGTACTATACCTTGGACTCATACAGATTCTTTTCAGAGCTAGTTGAGAAGGGCTTTCTATGTCTTTGAAAAAACTAAATAAAAGTGAAAAGATTTTGGCTTTGTTAACATTTTGGGAAAGTTTTGGGGATTTTCATCAAAGAAACAGAAGTCTTAAACCCAAACCTTTTCAGTTTTTGGCTGCAAATTTTCAATCTTCAGTTGCAAAAATGAAATATTTTTGGTTTTGGGGCTGTCCATGTTCTATCACAGGCCTCTTCTGTAACTTTAGTAAGTCAGCTGAGTCTCAGTTCTCCATCTGTAAAAAGGGGGTGGTAGCATTTCATCCCCTCAAGGAAGTGATGAGAAGATATATGTGTTCAAAATTGTGAGGCACTCAGATTCTACGGTAACGGGAGCCAAATAAGAACTTACGATAGAAGACAGCTAGCATCTTTCAAGGTCCTACACTGAGGGATTAGGGAGCATGGCAAATCAATGGAAACACATTGGTAGGATTGCAAGGGGGAGTTTGTGTTGCATCACCTGCTTCTAGAGTACTAATTTCAGAGCACTAAGTTCTCATTTCAATCAATCAATCAAAGGGAAGAGCCACTGAATGAGTTCTGGAAGAGGGATAGCTCAGGATGACTTTTTTTTTTCCTCCCTCCCATAAAATCAGTTTTGAGAAACCAAGAGTATATGTTAGCTAATAACAAGAGCACAATGGCTAGTGGTTTTAGTGGGCCAAACTGTCCCTTCTTAGCAAAGGTAAGAGAACAACTCCATGAGTTTAAACTCAGAGTTGGACTCTTGTCCTTTATGGGCAAGAGATTCAATGCCAGCAAAATAGGCCAGGAAGCCACATTTCTGTTAGCCCTAGAGATCTGAGGGCATTCATTTCAAATGGAAGCCTTCCAATTTAATTTCTCCCCTTCTCATGGAATCACTGCCAACCCGGTAGCTGTGCTATCATTGACTCCCTGCTGCATATTGCCTCTAGAGAGGTTCACCAAGCTGAAGTTATTGCTGCTCTAAAGGGTTCCTTTAGCTCCTAGATGCTTTGGTGGTAAAGCTATTCATAGTTAGCAAAATAGAACTGCCACCTGCAGGATTTGATTCTCAACTCTAGACTACAAAGAGTATGAATTCAAGCCCCAAAGCAGGACTTGGGGTTATATGTATCTACTTAAATAAGACATTAAACTGACGCTCCTTCTATGTATCTTTGGTGGCTGTTCAGGTATAAGTTAATGATCTCGTAACACTTCTAGAGAGACCAGAGTTCAAATTTCAATTTAGATCACAAATGAAATTGATTTTCCTGGATAGCAGAAATTGCAGGGAACATTTAAAGGTCAAAATTAACTGCCTCCTTCTAGACAAAATTAAATCATAATATGTAACTGACATTATGTCTCTTAAATGCTATAACTCATTGCTCGCATTGGGAATTACATGCAGGGTAATATATGGGCCCTATAGCCACTACCAAACTAATTCAATTGAATTTTGATAATGTTATAAAAGTATAAGAGCGAGGATTGAGCTGTTTATACACATCATCAAAATTCTAAAATTGAATTACAGTCTTGGGTGTGCGAGACAGCAGGGCCAGAGGGAAGCCGGAGAGTCTTCGAAGGCAGGTATATAAGCCCTAGAATGATCCAGGCTTTGTTCCCTGCAGACTGAGCAGGGTTTCCTTCAGGCTAGTTAGAGGCACCTGAGACCAATTAAGGCCCAGCTGATAAAAAGCTCTCGCTCCACCCAGAGGGGTATAGAGAGTAAGGAGTACTACAGCAGTGAGTGAGGACTGTTGGAGAGAAGCAGAGGAAACAGAACCTAGCCACAAAAAAATGTAAAAGAGTACAAAGAGGGGGAAATAGCCCAGGGGAAAGACGCACAGTTGTTAGAAGTGTCAACAGCACCTTGCTGCTACTAATAGGGACCCTGGGCTGGAGCTCAGAGTAGAGAGAGGGCCTGGGCCCTTTCCTCCTCCTGCCCCACTGTGCCTGTGGGGGCATACCAACAACCCGCAGACAGGGATTGCCCTGTTTCCCACAACAGAGCAAAGCACAGGACCCATGGGAGCAGAGTGGACAATTTGTCACAGGTGTAAGCTTGTTCTTTATAAATTAAAAATTCATCAGCTACCCTAATGAAACTAAGAGTTAGTAATTTAAACAACTATAATGAATGTGACATGACTTTTTTTTGGAGATGTATGATCAGGTAGAATATTGTTAGCACTCAGAGACTGTGTGAGAGACAGATTATGAAAGATGTGGATCAGATTCCATGATAGTCATTCACAGGTGAATTAATGAGATATGATCATCCAAAGGACAATAATTCATACTAAACAAATGAAATTCAGCACAGTTTTACTATCAGAATATAAAATAACTGGTTCTTTCACACATGCACTGCTGTATCTGCAATGGCTGCTGTTCTTGCAAATCAGTGAATACAAGACATCGATCAATATCCTTATTTATCAACTCTAGAGAGCAATTCATTTTTCCACATTCACTCTGCTGCCTAACAAACAGGTTACAATGTTGAAGAACAGATTTTCCAAGAAAGAATAAAACTGACCAGAAAAAAAAGAAAAGCATTTTATTATCTATCTGAAGTCTAGTAAACTTGTTCTTATTCTTTTAAGAGATCTACCTCTTAATTTTCTTTGTTTTGATAACATTTGGGAGCTCATATAAATCAGTGATTATGTCTTTGTAAAGACCTTAGGGGTAGACTGAGTTAGTCTACACTATAGCCCACCTGGGCCCAGTTTTGAGTCAATCTGAACTTATTTATACATTATACATTTTAAAAAGCCTGACATGTGAACTCCCAAGGTTTTGATTCAAAATCAGGTGAAACACTAGTTTTGATGGAGTATCACATGAGATTTAGGTGTTGTCCAAAACTGAAACAAAGCAAAATGCAAAGATGAAAACTCTCAGGGATTTTTGATTTAGGGACTGTTTTTTTACTATATGCTTGAACAGTTCCTGAGTTGGGTTGAAACCACACTGCACGAGTATAAATGATTCATAAAAGTAACTGAAAGGTAAGAAAATATGAGGATGAACCACCTGCACAGTGAAAACAAAGAATTTAGCACAGTCCTGTTAAAGAGATTTTAAAAAATCCAAGTCTTTACAGCAAAGTGCATTAGTATTGTTCACTACAATCTTGCCAATATGACTAATTAGTTCCTGTAATTCAAGAAAAAGTGCAAGACTGATATCCTCTAGGGAATTATGAAAACCAGGCTCTCTCAATATAGAGGAAGAAAACAAGCCAACAAGAGAGAGAATCTATAAGGTGCCTGGCACATTGAAAGAATCTCTTGGCAATAGCAGAAGAGTTTCCCTCAGGTCTATGCTATCATGATCAACAAAAACACTTACTAAAAGAGAACTCTATGTTAGGGTGAAAGGACAAGATAAAAAAAAAAACTTGCTCAGTATAACTAGGCATATGTTTTAAAATATTTTAAGTGATTTTGAATGAGATTTAAAAACTCATGGAAAGTGGCTAGAGCCAAGTAAAATTTCTTCTTACAAACCTGACACCATGTAACTTCACTTGGATCTGTAATTCACCTGTAAGCCCTGTAGTTGGCCTCCAAATAGCTAAGAGGAGGCTTATAAGGAGTCCTGAATTTACTTTGATCATTCACTTTTTCTACTTATGCAGTTTTTGCAACTCTGGAAGCATAAATGTCATGCTGCTATTTTAAACTGTTTCTGGAACATTCCATGATTCCAGAATGAGTTGTTCGGCTTGCTTTCATGCTATATCATTCCAAATCACACTACAAACATGTTGCAGAACTGTCCAAATCCTCCTAGGGGTAAGCTCAAACACAAGTCTGCCTTCACATTGTTTACCATACTTCGGCTAAACAGTAAGGAGTTACAAAGGGAGAACATGATCATTTGGAGGTTTAAATGGTCTGGAAAGCAGCTCTCAAAAGTCATTTTAGCTTTTTCTAGTGTGTACATGCACCAGCGCACTGTACTATCACAAGTAAGAGAGTGAAAGGTTGGACGGAATATTGGTTTTGGGTAGCTCACAGGTTTGGAGAGCAGACTCCACTTTTATGTCCAACAATATCCACGTGATGAGGCACAATAGAAGTTGAATTTTACCCAGTCTCATATTCAGGCCTGTGACTGCCTGCTGTAAAATACTGTATGCATTTGTGTATCTCACAGGAAACTTTGCATGATGAATCTTTCACACAAAATGGCATGTGGCAGAGTTGAAAAAAAAGCCTGCCTTTCTAAAGGAATATCTGTTTTTCAATAGCAGAAAAATGAAAAAGAAAACTTGGAAGTGGAACTGTTTTCCTCATTGCTTAGAGAACTCCCCAGATGAAAGCCATGAACATGAAATGTCTCTTGTTAGCACACTGTGGGCATGTACACACGATCACTTTATCGCGCATTAACAGTCACTACTGCGCGATAACAACAACAGCGTACACACGTGTAATAGGGCTCTTGTGCGTCAACAGCCCAGTTGTAGTGCAATAGAAAAACCACCTCGACGAGGGTGGTAGCAGTTAACGCGGAACAGCTGTTGCGCCTTTCCACTCGTGTGTACGCTTACTGCGCAAGGATTGGCCTCCGGAACTGTCCCAGCATTCCAAAGTCATCCTCTCTGGTCTTCCCCCCACCCACTCTGTGGCCGTGACGAAACAGTCAGTCCCCGCCTTATTTCTATTCCCGGGATTTTCGAATTTCTCGTCTGTTTCACTTCCTGTTCTCTTCCTCGTGGAGTGGAGTGCAGCTCTGATCTTCACTAGCAATGGCGGCCCATCGTGGAAGATGCGCACCCATTTGGAGCACAGCAGAGGTGCTGGACCTGATCAGCATCTGGGGAGAGTCTGCTGTGCAGGCGCAGCTACGCGGCAGCAGGCGAAATTTCGACACATATGGCATAATTTCTCGGGCCATGTCCGAGAGAGGTCATGAGAGAGACACTGTGCAGATCAAAGGTGAAGGAGCTGAGAATAACCTATCACCGAGCGAAGGAGGCAAACCGCCTTTCAGGATCAGCGCCTGCTACACACAGGTTTTACAAGGAAATAGAAGCCATCCTCAGCGGGAACCCCACAACAACCGCCAAGAATCCTGTGGACACATCGGCCCCCCCTCATCCAGTGAATGCTGGACCCGAGCAGGATGAGGACGTGATCGATGAGGAGGATGACATGGAGGATGACCTGGAGAAGAGCGCAACAGCGTGTAGCCAGGAGCTGTTCTGCACCCCCGCTGAGACGTCCACCCAGGACATCAATTGCAGCGTGTCCTCTGAGACGGCAGAGGGGGGTTCAGGTAAGTTAGTCTTACGTGCAGCTATGGCTCCCACTAAAAAATCATGGTCCGGGGCGGGGCGGGGGTGCTTGCTGTCTCGGTCCCCGCTGTGCACGCTCTTTACTATGCATTCATTAGAAGTGCATCAACACAAGGACTGATTGTCAAAAAATCATCTGTATTTAGGTCACTAAAGGTTTCCTCGATGTACCGCCAAAGCCTTCTGCTCAGGTTAGATGGGATAGCGTCTGTGTCTACGCTCCCGTATAAAGATACTCGTCCTCGCCAGCTGCAAAGCACAGCCCTGGGAACCATGGCAGCACACAAGGCAGCAGCCATCGGTCCCAGCTGGCATCCGGAGGCATGTAGGAGATGTATTCTAGCTGGCAGGGGCACTCTGAGGAGAGAGATATCGGGTTCCATCTCTGTGCCCAATGCAGACTGTTAGCCCCCAGTAAGGTTTCATTAGGACGTACCTTGTCCGCTTCAGCAAAGCATAGGATGTTGACTGCCCTGTACCTTCCAGTGGAATGTGCTACTGGAAGGTTACAACGGTTATCTAGGCTATGTGTTAACAATAGCTTTATTATTCTTTTTTTAATTACATTCGACCTTCACAAAGCCGGTGTCTACCCCAGCTGACCGCATGAGAAACATTTGGCGGCGTGCTCGAAGAAACAGGGAAGATATGTTTCAGGAGCTGCTGAAAGCAACACAGGAATCCGCAAGGGAGAATCGAGCCTGGAGAGAGGAATCCCAACAAAGGAGGCAGAAACATAGAGACGAACTGATAAGCGTCATGAAGGAGCAAACAGAACTGCTCAAGAGCATGATTGCTTTGCAGTCCCAGGCGATTAATGTCCGGGCTCCACTCCAGACAGTTCAGCCGTGTCTGCCTCCCACTCCCCGTAGTCCCTCAAAGCATTTCTTTGAAGGCCACCCATCCCCCTGGTATACTGCAACATCCAGTCCCTCACAGAGCTACTTTTTAGAGACCCGCAGCTACACCCACCTGTAAACCTTCCAACCCCCCCCAAACACCATCCTCCCTTTTTATCTTTTAATAAAAACAGTAACAAAAAATTTGAAGAGTGGCTTTATTTGTACACAGCACAGTGCAAATCTCATAAGGTGCACTTGATGTGTCCTTGAAGGAAACTATGGGAGGGCATCATTGAAATGCTCCCTGATTGCCTCCCTTATGCGAGCAGCTCCTCGTTGGGCCCCCCTAATACTCCTAGTGGCTGGCTGTTCGTATGCTGCCTCTAGGCGCTGTGCCTCCATAGCCCACCCTGGGGAAAACTTTTCTCCCCTATTTTCACAAATGTTATGAAGGACACAGCACGCCGCAATCACAGCAGGGATGTTGTCCTCGTCCAAGTCCAGCCTCCCATACAAACATCGCCAGCGCCCTTTTAAGCAGCCGAAGGCACACTCCACAGTCATTCTGCAGCGGCTCAATCTGGAATTGAACCGCTCCTTGCTGCGATCTAGGTTCCCGGTGTACGGCTTCATGAGCCATGGCATCAGTGGGTATGCTGGGTCTCCGAGGATGACTATGGGCATCTCCACATCCCCCACAGTAATTTTTTGATCTGGGGATGAGGTACCCCCTTGCAGCTTCCGGTACAGTCCAGTGTTTCTGAAAATGCGGGCATCATGCACCTTTCCCGACCACCCAGCATTGATGTCCGTGAAACGACCCTTGTGATCCACGAGTGCTTGCAGCACCATGGAGAAGTAGCCCTTCCTGTTTATGTACTCCGTCGCGAGATGGTCTGGAGCCAAAATCGGGATATGTGTGCCATCTATGGCTCCCTCGCAGTTAGGGAATCCCATGGCGGCAAAGCCATCCACAATCTCACGAACATTGCCCAACGTCACCGTCCTCCATAGCAGAACGCGATTGATGGCTCGGCAGACTTGTGAGAGGGCTTATCCGACGGTGGACCTCCTGACTCCAAACTGGTTTGCAACCGACCGGTAGCAGTCAGGAGTCGCCATCTTCCAGACAGCAATCGCAACACGCTTCTCCACCGTTAGGGCTGACCTCATGTTGGTGTCTTTACGTCGCAGGGCAGGGGCCAACTCTGAACACAGATCCAGAAAGGTTGCTTTCCGCATTCGAAAGTTCTGTACCCACTGCTCATCATCTCACAGCCGCATAACAATGCGATCCCACCACTCGGTGCTCGTCTCTCGTGACCAGAAACGGCGTTGCACCGTGTGCAGATGATCGGTGAAGGAGCTGAGCAACGCGGTGCTGTTGCTCTGCAGGGCATCGATCAGCCCCTGCTCCTCGGCGTCCTCATCTGATTCGGAGCTCATTGCGTACTGAGCAACCAGCCGAGATGTATTTAGAATGCTGAAGGCGACAGTGGAGATCAGAGCAGGATCCATGCTGTCGCTGTTGTGATTGCTCGCAAGTGGTGCGGTGCGTCACTGCACTGTTGAAAATAGGCGCGAGTTGCTATTGACAACGAGGACGACGCAAGGGGAACACAGTGCACCATGGGAAACTGAGAGTTTACCCATGGCGCTTTGCGTTCCTTTCCTTCATCCCATGATTCCAAGCGCCAATTGTGGGAAAATTGAACTGTGGGATAGGTGCCCAGAATTCATTGCGCTACAGCGGGATATAGCACAGAATTCTGTTGCGTTGCAAGGAGCGACGTGTGTACGCTCTATCCCGCAATAAAGGTCACGTGTTTTTTATAGCCCGATTGCCATGTTGCGCTTTAATCTGATCGTGTGTACATAGCCTGTGAAAATGAAGCCTAAATTTAATTTAATAATAATTGGCTACTTCAGTTCATTTGGAGCACCAGGAGTTTCTTGGCAAGAACAGAAATGCTGCATCTCTGTAAAATAAAGAAATTTATTTCCAGCTGATTTGAGATTTTATTTTTCCTTGGGTGAATTACCTCCAATTTCTGAAACAATGCAACCAGGATAGATAGGGGAAAAGGATTAATTAAGGCAAGATGAAAAAAAAAAAGAAGTAAGTAATTTTTTTGGTAAACAAATGAATATAGCTGAATTAAGACTTGAGTATCTACTTTGAGTACATACTTTTACCTATAACATTTAAGTATTAAGACAAAAAGTAAAATAATAATAATAATAATAATAATTAATAATTAATTTAGATCTAAATCAGAGACCTAGCTAGAAAATGAGACTGTTTAATAGGAAGAGAAAGACATGCAGATATTACAGCAAAATCTCTCGGATGAAGAAAGGCACAAATAAGCTTCCCTTAGAAGATAAACATTGTTGTTTGAATGGATAAACAAACTGTAGTCTTTAATATATGTTTATATCATGCACAAATATCCTAGAAGAAAGCCAGTTTTCTTCCACAGATTGCTTGGTATCCTATGAGTGGTTTGTTTAGTTCCTGTGCGTGCGTGTGCATGTGTGAACTACAAATTGTTTAAACCCATTAGTGCTGCAGATACCAAAGCTGTCCTATGAGTATGAGTCATTTACAGTGCAGATGAGGAAAGAAACCCTAAATTCTGAAGAAATAAGCTTTTTTTTTTCCCACCAAGTTTGTATGCGTTTGTTTGTCCAGTTTTTGTTTGTTTAGTATTCGCAGCTGCAAACACCATCAGTAATGCTGAGAAGGATCCTCTTTTCAGGCACTTATAAATGAAAGCTTTCCTTTGATGCTGAATCCTCAAACTTGTGACCCAAGCCCAAAGGGGAGGTGTTTTTTGTTTACTTGTTTCTAAAGGGGAATTGGGTTGCGGAAGGAGCAAGCTAATATGGAGCTCAGCAGTGCCCTGTTTGGGACAGCAAACATCTAGACAGGAATCTCTAATCTACCTGGACTTAAGTACAGTACTGTGCCAATGTCATTATATATAAATACAGTGCTTTCTGTGTGAGACAATCTTACAAAGGTGCTTATCACAGAATATGACTACAAGTTTACTCAAGTGCCAACGCCTGGAAAGAAACATCCACCTCTTCCCTCTCCTTGATAGAGACTATCCCTCGGATCAAACCAGTTCAGTCATTTTTGAGTTGGGGAGAAGAAAGAAAATATTCATTTAAAGATCCTTTTGCCCTCAAATAATTGCATTCTTCCCCAAAACTGCTGAGCATAAAATCTTCAAGCACCGTGTGTTTATATTTCTCAGTGGAATATGAGTCTTGATAAATCTGAAATAAAGGGTGTTGTTGCTTTTTCAGTAATAAAGTTGCAAATGCATAGCACATAAGTCTTAAGTTATGGAATGCTGACATAAAGTACTTATAACACATGTATGAATGCCAACGTAGAATGGTGGACACATACTTTGAAAATCAGATTCTAGCAGAGCCTCGTTAATTTGTAATAACTTGGAGGCTCACTGCAAGTTAACATATGAGGTTAATTAGGTAGTATATGAACAATTAAAGCAAAATCATGTGTTGAAGCAGAGTGATGAGTGGTTAGAGCAGAGAACCCCTTCTAGATGCTGTTAATGTAGAACCCTGAGCAAATCATTTGCTTCCATGCCTCAGTTTCACCATTTATAGGGCGGAGGTAAGAATGCATTTCCAGCTTTGCAAACCATTTTGAGGTCCTGTGATGAAGAGCACTAGAGAACAGCAGTGTGGGCCGAATATGCACTTTGATAAAGCTTGAACCTAAGAGGATGTGAACTCCCAGAAATCAAACCCAAGAGCCAAATGGAAGATGCCGTGCAAACCAAGACAACTAGCATTCGATAGCTCTAGTTCCCACATTTATGGGGGTTGATCCTTCCCAAGACTTTAATGGGAAAAGAAAGTCATCATAAAACTTGTGGATCTAGCTTTCTGAGGGTTACCCTTGTGTGAGGTGAGGGACAGTTGGTGTATTTGCTCTACATTACACTCAATCTGCCTCACAGTACAGGCTGCATTCACAAAGGAAAGGCATGGGTCTGGGACATTGCTGCATTTGGTGATCATGGGCTGTCATTGGCTGCCCTTGAAGCTATCAGCAGCTGGGCTTAAATTACAGTAGTCACCAGGGGCCAGCTCCACAACAACGGCAAAGGAATGGATATGTGCTTAAAGTGATCTTTACTCACTCCCTCTTCTCCCAGTCTACATCAAGCACAGCTCAGTCAGACCTGAAAATCTGGCGCTTTCCATGGAATACAAGCAGGCGAATCTAGTGACTGTCACTTCTGTTCTATAGTAGCATATTATAATATATTAACAGATAGAAATGCTCTGAAACAATTAGTTCATTTAAACAAAGATGCACGCTCATTTAACGTGCCAAACTGGACCTGAATCTTCTTCCAACGCTCTAATAATTAAGGTGAAGCTTATAGCGGTTTCATAAACTGAGCACTGACCCAAACTGGCTAAATGTTTCCTAAAGTGTCACTGAACGAGTAAGGCATCCATAACTGATCTGACAGGCATTAAGCAAGTTTGCAATTTAGCAATGCTGGTGCTTTGTCACCAGTGGTTTGTGTGTCATATTCGATCTCTCTGTGCAACCTCCCACCATGCCTCCTCACACACTTGTCAAGTTTCCTGGAAAACAGATACTTGGAGACAGAGAACACTGAAAGCTGTGGATTTATTATATTGTCCTGGCACCCCCAAAAAACATTTGTCATCTGATTTCTTGGAGCAATAAGAAGTAGCTCCTGCTGGTAAACAGCAGATCAATATTTATGCCTGTGTTCAGTGGCAATTATAGTTGTCTCGCTGGCAGACAGTGATTTAATGGTGCTCCATTACTCAGCACTTATTTGGAGCTTAAGTCTGAGTCAGCTGACAGGTATTTTCTTACTGGACATAAGAAGCTGTTTCATCAAACTCCTGCAAATTTTGTTGACTGACGGCTGTCAACTCCACTCCTCTATCGCTACTATTGGCAGAGCTAGAAGCACTACTGATACTTAAGGATGCCGACTCTCCACATCACTGTTTTCAGATCCTTATAACTCTTCCACACTGTAACTGGTTGGTATGAAATTTTTCCATGCTCTGTGTTTGTCAGGCTGATGTTCTGGGCCAGTTTCAGCAAAAGATGGTTCAGTCTTTTCTCCAAATGAGATAAGCAAAAAATACGTGGTTTTGGCAATGTTAACAATATTTCCTACAATTCTGTCTGTGAGAAGCTTTACTGCTTCCACGTTTTCCATCTTGCCTCTTGTGCTGTCAAGTAAATAGTGTGAAATTCATGGACAGTGTGTGTGTATCTCATCCCAACTAATTCTAGTCAAGGTAGAGGATGACTGGCTGTTACCACTATCAATTACTCCAGTAGCTGAAATGGCAGAGATCTGGGTGATGGTGGATAGTAAGGTTCCAACTCTTCTGAGGAACTATTTAGGAATGATGGATTTTTGCTTATTTCAGTTTACTTCTTTAAAACTTAGGAGATTCCACATAAAAACTGCCTGGAAATTCCCCTGCCTCATTTGGTTGCAGAAGCAGGAAAAGAGGCATGCCATGATAGTAAGGCGAACAAAAACTTTCTTGAATGCCTTAGATAGTCCAAAATGGCATCCTTCATGGAATATGACTTCATATGTACGGTGCGTGCAAGGTCATGTTGTGTGGAAGGATGCCATTTTTTTCTATAAAATGATGCCCTCTTTGGGGGTCAGATGGTCACCAGCTGGACAACACTGAGTCAAGTTGGGTGTTTAGGCATGCAGTTCTCTGAGTTGAAAGGTGTCCAGTGAATGAAGCAGGAGATTGCAGGAAGAGAAAGGGTGATCTTATGGTTTAAGCAATTGACCACTACTCTGGAGAATAGGATTCTTTCACTGCCTCTGCCCACAGAGAGCCGATGTGATGCTGGGCAAGTTACATAACCCAGACTTTTAAAAGGTGATTAATTGTGACTTACTCATTTTCAGGGTGCCCAATTTGAGAGACTGGAGTGGATTTGCAGAAGGGCTGAGTCTTCCCAGCTGCAGCTGAAGACTATGGGAGCTGAGCTTTGAACATAAAGTGCAATATAATGCTACATACTCTTAAAAAAAAAATCAAGTCCTAGGCATCACAAATTTGGCACTGAAATTACTGAACACTTTTGACCTCAATCTCTCTGCGCCTCAGGTCTCCAGGTATAAAATTACAGCTCCTCATCTACAAGGGAAAATATACAGTGGTTAAAGTATAATTTGATAGGCCCAGAATGGGCCTCATAATATTCCTAATCTCTGGGTCCCCTTCCCACAGGAATCCATAGGAATGAAATTTGTGGGGCCTGGGAATGGTGTTCCCTGGCGTTCCCACTTACTTTAACCAATGGAAATACATTCTTTAATGTTTGTAAAGCATTCAGATGCTACAGTGATGAGCACTCTAGAAAAAGCCTGTGAAGAAATGAATAATTCTATAGTCAGAGCAGCGTTTGAACAGTGTGCAGTAAATACAGCCAAAGGATAAAATGAAATATTGCATAGCTATATAAGGAGCACAGTCCATGCGGTTTAATGAATAAGGCCGGTATCCTGCACGAAAAGGTAGTATGTTGTCATATTTCATAATGCATATACACAAGGGGGCTGACTTTACGACTCTGCAGGAAGACAGGCCTTGTGCAGGCTTTGACTAAGTAAGACTATTTGGGTAGCATGGCAGTGGGAGTAGGAAGCTAGACAGGCATATGGATAGTCTGATATATAGAGTACACAAATCATCTCTCTTGCTAATGTCAAACACTGTTCCTGCTATTAAAGAGAAACAGTACCATGTTTTGGAGAAGGCAATCTGTTCACTGTGGTTTAACCATCGGTTACATCCCCACAGGGGACAACTGCAGGCACTGATCACATTTGAATCTGCGGGGTAATCACAGGCGTACGCAGGAGACTGTAGCCTGGGATCCCAGTGTGAGAGGGGAATGTGAGAGACGGGTAATGGCAGAAGCCTTGACACCTGGTGAGGTTCATCGGAAGAGACGAGAGAGAGGTCCAGGTGCAGCTAACCTAGTAACCATGACAGAAGGGTGCCATTTTATAGGCACCCTCATATACCCACTTTGATTAGCCAAAGCTACTCATCTGACTACTCTCTAGCATCAGTATCTTTTTTCATATATTCCCTATGCCCAGAACCCCTTTCCCTGACCATCTGCCATATCATTACCCTTTCTTCCACCAAGTGCCTTGCCAAAATACACTGCAACAAAGCTTGTAAATCATTTGTCTTTTAAAACAACCCTCCCCCTCCTCTTCCCCATAAAAACCTATGTAACCTTAGCACTCCAGCATCATCCCTGTAAGCCACCACATGATCCTTTCATTGTAGCTATCATCTTCGCCTTCCTCATTCACTTCCTGTTCTTCTTTCCACTTAGTTTATAGACACCTTGTTTTGTAAAGTTCCAGGTCTAATCAGAGTGGGCGAGATCCTTAGAAGGTATAAATTGGCACAGCTGAATGGAGCCACTGCATGCCACACTGAAGATGTAGCCCATTCACTCAAAGAACAGCACAATGTGTGGGCAGAGTCTGAAATTATAGGGAAGTGTCAGCAGCAAGTTAAAGAATAACATAAAAACCAGCATCCTTGGCTTGCCCACTGACTGCTGGAAATGGCAGCCTCTCTTCCTTTTCCTAGACTATTCTCCTAAACATGGAGTAACCTTCCCCTAGGAATCTTGGCAATAAACATGTCATCTGAATTCCTAAAAACCAGCCTGGATCGGGGTTAGGCAACACACCAGGTCTCCAAGCACATGGGTCAGTGAGCAGCATGCTAGGAAGGGCTGCAGTAGCGAGCCGGTCTGTAGAGCCATTTGACACTCTTTAAAATCAGGGGAGTTGTCACAGACTGACCTGCTTATTCAAGTTTTGGGTATCCCCAGAGACCTTTGGATAACTGGAGGTGTGGTGCATATGCTATACAGTCTGCTATGACTGCAATTGGCAATAGAAAAAAAGCTTATTTAAATTTAGTAAGATCCCTACTTCTCCACTACTATGAAGCCAACTTTTCCATGACTTGAATGAGGATTATCCTAAAGCAGTTCATCATCTGGTGTAAATCATCATATTGCCACTAATTTCAAGGGAGCTACAACAGTCTACACCAGCTGAGGATTCAGGCCCTAAAGCTCTGGTCTATAAAACGGTATGACAATCCCTAGTCACTAAGACCTGATGAGCCATTGTAACTAACCGTATTTTATCAAATGGATTTAAAAGACAATCCGCTTGGTGCAGATGAATATTGAAGTGGAAACAATGATAAAGGGTCTGGTGAAAAAAGCAACTTTCCTTCCCGATTTATATGCTTAGTCAATGGAAATTTCACATTGTGAGAGCTGATGCTTTTCAAATGTAATTACAGATGTGAAGAAATTCAGAATTGTAATCCTTTTCTTTACTGTAAAAAAACCCACTTTTTTTCCTCATATAGAAGTCAATTTATTTTACACTAAACATCTTCTACTATATGAATTCTGGTTTGCTCAGAAAGCAGTTAAATGACAATCCCTCATGCCTCTTGATAACAGTGGGCACTATGCATTACAACATGGCTTATCAAACTTTGAAGGTCTGAATGTTTGCAAACCTTTTGCAAACAGAATTGGGCTGTAGTTATTTGCTGTGACTGTGACAGGATAAATCCTCATGTTCAAATCTTATACACTATTGTAATATTTCTTGTTCAAAGCACGTCTTGTAAGGTATCATTTGAAAACTCCTAATTTGCTGGTCAGTATCATCCTGATAAAATGTGTGTGGCAACATCGTATGTGAAGTTATAAGATTTCCCTGTATGATGTTATTAACACGTGTTCCAAACCCCACAGCTCTACCCAAAATGAGGTTTGCAAACAGCTCTGTCCTAAACAAAGGAATTATGTGGTCTGCTTAATTTGCATTTAAGTATTAAGGGACACAAAGAAAGCTCAAGCAGGTGAGGAAAAGTCAGAAGGGAATATCCTTCTACATAGTCTTCTAGTGCATAGAGGAAATGTTTTTTTCAAGAGAGATACTAAAACTATACGAAGGAGGTATAACACCCCAAATCACCTCCTCTCTTTCCCTGTCCATCACATTCACTGTATTTGAAGAGAAAAAGGAAACAAGTGTTGGACTTTGGGGTAGAATGATTATATGTCTGATTTTATAGGGACAGTCCTGATATGTGGGACTTTTTCTTATATAAATGCCCATTACATCCACCCTTGTCCTGATTTTTCACACTTGCTATCTGGTCACCCTACACTGGAGGAGGGGCCTGACCCACAAGGTTTGATCAGTAAGACTGCTAAAAGCATGTGGTAGGAAACTTGGCTTGAATTTAATATAGTTTTAAAGTTAGGCATGAGTAACTCTCTTGTCTTTATTTTTCTTGTAATCATGTCTGACTTTCATTCCTTCTACTCAAAATCTCTCTCTTCATAGTTAATAAACTAGTTTTAGTGTTTTATCTAATCCAGTGTTTTTAAACTGAAGTGTTTGAATAACTATTTGAGACAATAAACTGGCATATTGGTCCTTTTAAGGAATAGTGGATTTAAAATATTTTATCCTATCCAGTTGAGGGCTAAGCATCGTAAAACAAACGTTCCCAGGGGGAGCAGGGAGACTCTGGGATTAGGGGCGTGTTGGGGTTACCCTGCAGTATAACCAAAGCTGGTTAGAACGAGAGTGTAACGGCAGACTGCAGTTACATACCAATACTTGAGATGTGGCTTGTATGCTGGCAGGCTATTTGAGCGTTGTCCAGGGAGGAAGCTACTTCAGCAAGGGACCCAAGGTTGCAGGGCAGAGATGACACAGCCGTGGATTAGTCTGGATTATATGTCACAGTGATATTTAAATAAACATTTTGCAGAATAACTGTTCAGAGTGTACAGATATCCTCTATTAAATTCCTCTTTTGTATTCACATTTTAAAGCCAGAACAAGAAAGTTTTTCTTTTGGCTACATTTCAAGAAAGATAGCATCATCCATTTACCTTGTGAAAACACTTTGTAGCTAAATGCTAATAAATTAAACCTCACAAACACTCCTGTGAGAGTTTTAGTAAAATCTCCATTTTACAGATGAGGAAACTGAGGCACAGAGAGACTGTGTAATTGATGACACAGGAATTACACAGGAAGTCAGTGGCAGCATGAGAAATAGATTCCAGACTTAACACCCTGCTTTGTACTGTAATCACTGCTATTGCTTATAGGAGATCCCCTGGATGTTAGTTTCAATTAATTAACTCACCCAACATTGAATTACAGGATTTACATAAAACCAGGCACTCAAACAAGGGCTACATCCTTAGATCTTCTAAAGGAGAACACCTCGCCCACAACCTCTTCTTATCCCTGATCATTATTCAGTCCCATCCTTCTCTGTCCCTTTAATCAAGCAACACTCTTCACTCATCCCCTCATTCTATTACACCTGAAACTTCTCAGGAGAAACCTAAAAAAGAAACCTAGTGGGTTTTTTGCAGAGTGGTCCCAAATTTAGGACACAAGAAAGTGTAGGGATTCATGCCCATGGTTTATGCTGAGACGGCAGGTCCGGGCACACCCGGACCGCCTCGATGCATGATCAGGAGCTGTTCCCATGAATCTATGCTGGGCGGGGGGAAGGGAAGAGCGTGATGGAATAATACTGAGTACAGTGAATATTGTTTCTGTTATGCTTATCTGTAAGTTGCTTGCTACAGCCAGCTTTAGCCTTGACTGGTATGTGATGTAAGCTGTTTGTGCTGCCTAATAAAGGGAGGCAGCAAACTCAGAAAAGCAGCTTCTGCTCCTCCATGATCTGACACCCAGTGTCTGTCATCCCTTCAGACAGAAACTCAAAAGCTAAGGACTCCCTCCCTGTAGAGATGACCCTGCTGCCAGCCCCCCTCCTCTTTTCATCAGCAGAGAGTTCTTGGCTCAGGAACCTCAGATGACCTTAATTGTTACAACAGTATTTGAAGAAAGAGAGAGAGAGTCAGTCTCTTAGGTGCTGGAAGCCAAACCATTTAGGGCATTAAAACCTGCTGACTTGATAATAAATCCTATTAAATGTACACTGACCAAAGGCAAAACATTTTCTCAGGTATATGTTGAGAAATGAATTGGGGAAACTAAACATATTCAATACAGAATCCACTCAGAATAAATCAGTTCCCAGGACCTGAAAGTAGGTTAGGATAATTTGTAAACCTGGCAGATTATTAACACCACTTTATACTAGATTTTGCTACCATTACACCACCATTAACAAACTTAACATTCAAAAGCCTTGAAACAAAATTATTCTCTTAGGCCATGTACACACGATCACTTTATCGCGCATTAACAGTCATTACCGCGTGATAACAACAACAGCGTACACACGTGCAATAGGGCTCTTGCGTGTCAACAGCCCAGTTGTAGCGCAATACAAAAACCACCTCGACGAGGGTGGTAGCAGTTAACATGGAACAGCTGTTTCGACTCGTGTGTACGCTTACCGCCCAATGATTGGCCTCCGGAAGTGTCCCAGCATTCCAAAGTTGTCCTCTCTGGTCTTCCCCCCACCTGCTCTGTGGCTGTGACGAAACAGTCCCCGCCCTGGTTCGATTCCTGGGATTTTCGAATTTCTCCTCTGTTTCACTTCCTGTTCTCTTCCTCGTGGAGTGGAGTGCAGCTCTGATCTTCACTAGCAATGTCAGCCCATCGTGGAAGACGCGCACCCATTTGGAGCACAACAGAGGTGCTGGACCTGATCAGCATCTGGGGAGAGTCCGCTGTGCAGGCACAGCTACACGGCAGCAGGCGAAATTTCGATACATATGGCATAATTTCTCGGGCCATGTCAGCGAGAGGTTATGAGAGAGACAATGTGCAGTGCAGATCAAAGGTGAAGGAGCTAAGAATAACTTATCACTGAGCGAAGGAGGCAAACCGCCGTTTGGGATCAGTGCCTGCCACATGCAGGTACTACAAGGAGATCAAAGCCATCCTCAGTGGGGACCCCACAACCACTGCAAAGAGTCCTGTGGACACATCGGCCCCCCCTCATCCACTGAATGCCAGAGCCGAGCAGGATGGGGACGTGATTGATGAGGAGGAGGAGATGGAGGATGACCTGGAGAAGAGCGCAACAGCGTGTAGCCAGGAGCTCTTCTGCACCCCCGCTGAGACATCCAGCCAAGACATGAATTGCAGCGTGTCCTCTGAGGCGGCAGAGGGGGATTCAGGTAAGTTTCTCTTCCGTGAAGCTATGGCTCTTGTTAAAAAATCATTGTGCAGGGCAGGGGTGCTTGCTGTCTCGGTCTCCACTGTGCAAGCTCTTTACTATGCATTCATTAGAAGTGCATCAACACAAGCAGTGATTGTCAAAAAATCATCTGTATTTAGATCACTAAAGGTTTCCTTGATGTACCACCAGAGCCTCCTACTCAGGTTAGATGGGGTAGCGTATGTGTCTACGCTCCCGTATAAGGATCCTCGGCCTCGCCAGCTGCAAAGCACAGCACTGGGAACCATGGCAGCACACAAGGCAGCAGTATACAGTCCTGGCTGGCATCCGGTGGCATGTAGGATATGTATTCTAGCTGGCAGGGGCACTCTGAGGAGAGAGATATTGGGTTCCATCTGTGTGCCCTGTGCAGAATGTTAGCCCCCAGTAAGGTTTCTATTAGGACGTACCTTGTCCGCTTCAGCAAAGCATAGGATGTTGACTACCCTGTACCTTCCAGTGGAATGTGCTACTGGAAAATTACAACGGTTATCTAGGCTATGTGTTAACAATAGCTTTATTATTCTTTTTTTTATTAGATTCAACCTTCACAAGGCCGGTGTCTACCCCAGCTGACCGCATGAGAAACATTCGGCAGTATGCTCGAAGAAACAGGGAGGATATGTTTCAGGAACTGTTGAAAACAACAGAGGCATCCACGAGGGAGAATCAAGCCTGGAGAGAGGAATCCCAACAGAGGCGGCAGAAACACAGGGACGAACTGATAAGCGTCATGAAGGAGCAAACAGAACTGCTCAAGAGCATGATTGCTTTGCAGACCCAGGCGATTAATGTCCGGGCTCCACTCCAGACAGTTCAGCTGTGTCTGCCTCCCACACCCCGTAGTCCTTCAAAGCATTTATTTGAAGGCCACCCGTCCCCCTGGTATACTGCAACATCCAGTCCCTCACAGAGCTACTTTTTAGAGACCTGCAGCTACACCCACCTGTAACCCCTCCAAAACCCCCCAACCACCACCCCCCCTTTTATCTTTTAATAAAAACAGTAACACAAAATTTGAAGAGTGGCTTTATTTGTACACAGTGCAAATCTCATAAGGTGCACTTGATGCGTCCTTGAAGTGAACTATGGGAGGGCATCATTGAAATGCTCCCTGAGTGTCTCCCTTATGCGAACAGCTCCTTGTTGAGCCCCCCTAATACTCCTAGTGGCTGGCTGTTCGTATGCTTTCTTGAGGCGCTGTGCCTCCATAGCCCACCCTGGGGAAAACTTTTCTCCCCTATTTTCATAAATGTTATGAAGGACACAGCACACCGCAATTACAGCAGGGATGTTGTCCTCGTCCAAGTCCAGCCTCCCATACGAACAGCGCCAGCGCCCTTTTAAGCGGCCGAAGGCACACTCCACAGTCATTCTGCAGCGGCTCAATTGGTAATTGAACCGCTCCTTGCTGTGATTCAGGTTCCTGGTCTAAGGCTTCATGAGCCATGGCATCAGTGGGTATGCTGGGTCTCCAAGGATGACTATGGGCATCTCCACATCCCCCACAGTAATTTTTTGATCTGGGGATGAGGTACCCCCTTGCAGCTTCCGGTACAGTCCAGTGTTTCTGAAAATGCGGGCATCATGCACCTTTCCCGACCACCCAGCATTGATATCCGTAAAATGCCCCTTGTGATCCACGAGTGCTTGCAGCACCATGGAGAAGTAGCCCTTCCTGTTTATGTACTCGGTCGTGAGATGGTCTGGAGCCAAAATCGGGATATGTGTGCCATCTATGGCTCCCCCGCAGTTAGGGAATCCCATGGCAGCAAAGCTGTCCACAATCTCACGAACGTTGCCCAACGTCACCGTCCTCCGTAGCAGAACGCAATTTATAGCTCGGCACACTTGTGAGAGGCTAATCCAACGGTGGACCTCCCGATTCCAAACTGGTTTGCAACCGACCGGTAGCAGTCAGGAGTCGCCATCTTCCAGACAGCAATCGCAACACGCTTCTCCACGGTTAGGGCTGACCTCATGTTGGTGTCTTTACATCGCAGGGCAGGGGCCAACTCTGAACACAGTTCCAGAAAGGTTGCTTTCCGCATTCAAAAGTTCTGTACCCACTGCTCATCATCCCACAGCTGCATAACAATGCGATCCCACCACTCGGTGCTTGTCCCTCGCTACCAGATATGGCGTTGCACCGTGTGCAGATGATCGGTGAAGGAGCTGAGCAATGCGGTGCTGTTGCTCTGCATGGCATCGATCAGTCCCTGCTCCTTGGCGTCCTCGTCTGATTCGGAGCTCATTGCGTACTGAGCAACCAGCCGAGATGTATTTAGAATGCTGAAGGCGACAGTGGAGACTAGAGCAGAATCCATGCTGTCGCAGTTGTGATTGCTCGCAAGTAGTGCAGCACTGCACTGTTGAAAATAGGCGTGAGTTGCTATTGGCAATGAGGAAGACACAAGGGGAACACAGTGCACCACGGGAAAATGAGAGTTTACCCATGGCGCTTTGCGTTCCTTTCCTTCATCCCAGGATTCCAAGCGCAGATTGAGGGAAAATTGAACTGTGGGATAGGTGTCCAGAATTCATTGCGCTACACCGCGATATTGCAAAGAATTCTGTTGCGTTGCAAGGAGCAACATGTGTACGTGCTCTCCCGCAATAAAGGTCACGTGTTTTTTATAGCCTGATTGCCATGTTGCGCTTTAATCTGATCGTGTGTACATAGCCTTAGAAAGAATGATGTTCCTTTATTTAAAAAATAAATATATGCCTCAGTAACCACCCAAATTGATATGACAGGAAAATGCTGTGTTAAGGACAATTACTAAAGAATACTATAGTACTTTGTATGATTGGCGGGCTGTAAAATGAGCTTGGAATACCTCAGGGTGCGTCTACACTTGTAAATTAAGTCGACTTAATTTACTCTGCGTCTACACTACACTTTTCTTAAGTCGACTTAAGCAGCCCTGCCCACCCTGCCCCTATGCCCTGCCAGGGTCCCTGTCCCCCTTTCCCCATTGTACCCAGGTACAATGGGGCAAAGGCTGAACCCCCTGGCACTTGGCAAGGGGTGTCCCCCCTGCCACCATGGATCAGTCCCAGGCCCACCTAGCCCATAGAAGTCGATCTAGGCGTCCAGTGTGGATGCTCTAGGTCGACTTTGTAGGGTCCCCTGAAAGTTGACTTAAAATTTAAGTGTGGACATGCTAAGTCGATTTAACAAAGTCGACTTAAAGTCGACTTTGTTAAGTCGAATTAAATTAACAAGTGTAGACATAGCCTCAAATAGTAGCTCCTGGGAGCAGAAATCTGGTGATTGAACAACATCTTTCAAATTAATCCAGTGCGGGAGAAAAGGCTTGTATCACAAAAAGGGCACGTACTGTCTTTTAAGCAATTTTTTCTTAAACTATCTGAGTTTGTTATTCACTATTTCCCTCTTCATTCTTGCCAGGTGGTTTCCCTAAGTAAACCTTTTTCGGACCTGAGACAGGAGAAAATAAAAGGACAAATTACTCAGCTTGAAAACTCTATGTCCTATTAGCACAAAAGAACACACCACATACTCTTAAGAGACTTACCTATTCAAGAGAACTCCCTAATCCACTGCCACTCATTGGACAGTTTGCTCAAAGAGAAGGGTGTAACCCAAATATAGGTGACTTTAAAGGGAAGGTTTTTCAGAACAGTGCCTTTGGTGGTGTATTAAGTTTTTGATTAATCTTTTATTTTTATTTCCCTGGTAGGTTAAAGGGGGGAAAAAAGGAGAGGTCAAGTGCTACAAGCCTTGCCAAGAAATAAGAAAGTCATTTTGGTTTTGGCGGGGCAAATTAAAATAATTCTTGATGCTGTGTTTTATTTGTTTGCAGTACCATCTTCTTAGATAAAAAATTCTATACGGTTACAGAGTTTTGGATCAACTATATGTTTTTTCTTTAATAAACTAGAGCTTTTTAAATTAATACTGTCTCCTGAAATGGTTTTTCTAAAAGGTCATATTGCCTACATATATCAATCATTTAAAGTGTTCTGCATTTCTGTCTTACACACAAAAAATCAAACAATGAGCCAGCATTCCTATGGCTCAAGAGGAATATATTTCAAGCAATTCTGCTCCTTGCAATTTTGAATGTAGCATACACATAGGGGAATAAAATCCTATTTTTACTTAAGAGCCTCTCTTTTGTCCGCAGCAGGTAAAGGATGGGAGAAGGAGGACTCCTGGAATCTTAAAGTGGTGGCAGAAAATAAACTTTATTAATCTCCCTCTTTGGGGTGCAAAGGGTTAACAGTTGTGTTGCTAGCTGAGCTAGACTCGGAAGTCAGCTTCACAAGTGACAGGAAGACCACAGATGCTTATCCAACAGTTTGAACATACATTGACTTTCACAGGAATAAAACTTTCAGAATAATCCCTCCTCTTGGACCCTCTTAATAGCCTGGAGACAAAATTTAAAAAGACAGAATCCAATACATAAAACAATAAATGTAACAATAATCCCCAAAGCTACACCAATTGTAATACCTTGGGTTAAAACTGAGGTAGAAGCGTTATGCATATCCAACTATATACATTTTAAAGGGAAGGGAAACAACCATGACAAGTAAACGTGGGGGATAACTCGGGTTCACATACATACCACGACTATCAGGCAGGTGACCAGCAACAGCATGATGTCTGAGACGGAGGTTGTAATCGATTCAGGCCGGCACTCTCGGGAGAACTCCTACTGCAGGGTGATCAGGTCTGGCAGTTAACTCACGGAGACTCCCTTTGCTCCGTACAGTATGGTGGCTTTGATGGCCTAGGCCACTTCCTGCCAAGGTCTGTGATTGGCTAGATTCTGCTGCAGTAGGAAGGGGGGTGAAAGGCTGCCCAGTTCCTCCTGTCCTTATTTGGGCAAAGAAATTTTCACCAGCTCTCTAGGTTCCAGGTCAGAGCCCTCTACACCCCTGGGGGAGGGGGCAGAGCAGCCATAGATGACGAGGGGTTCGGCATGTACTTGCCCTCCAGATGCCCTCACATGGGCGAGGGGGATGACCCACCCCTTTGGGAGCTGGCTGAGAACGAATCAGGGTTCGAATGAAACATGTGGATGGTCACAAGCCTAGCAGTCATGAGTTACTCATGTGAACTGGGGAGAGTGTCTGGTAAACAACATCTTGTGACTTTATATCACAAGGGAGGTGGCGGCCATTTTATGGGGTACTCATAACAGCCCCTTAACATCTTTGTTCACAAACAACATAGGTTGCAGAGAAGAGGAACAGTTCATCCCATATCTCCCACTCCCCGCCTCTGGGACATCTCTCACACAAAGGCACATTCACCAGCAGGCCCAGAAAGTTTTGTCTAATCGTGTTGCATATTTCCCCAAAGAAAGAGATACAGGCCATACTGGAAGCAATGGGGGTGATGGTGCCTTGAGTTGAGGACGACGTCCGTCAGGCTTGTTGGGTCTTCAGATGATTAAGGAGCTGAATTCTGAATGCACAAGTTCTTTGGCAATGTGGCATATTTTTGCATGGGGAAGTGGAATTTGCAGCCCTGGGTAAGTCTGCTTCTCCTTCCTCTGTCACTGCCGTTCTGTCTCAGTGTTGAATCACTGAAGCTTGAAATGGCGCACACCATGATGGACCAGGTGGTGCCACATTGAGCAGTCAGCATCTTCTTCCTCCCAGTTGTTAACGTCTATGCCTCCATGTTTGAGGGCAACCACCCTATACCAAAAACCTACTGATTGCTACAGTTATTTATATCCCTTGAGCTTTCATCCAAGACACACCACACAGTCCATTGTCTACAGCTTGGCCCTAAGATATAACTGATTTGCTCTGATCCATCAAACAGAGACAGACATCTTCAGGATCTCTATCAAGCATTCTTAAAACTACCCACCTGGGGAAGTGAAGAAACAGATGGACAGAGCCAGATGGGTATTCAGATGTCAGCTATTACAGGAGAAGCCCAAGAGAGAAAACAACAGAACGCCACTGGTCATCACCTACAACCCCCAAGTCAAACCTCTACAACACATCATCAAGGATCTACAGCCTATTCTACAAGGCAATCCCTCACTCCCCCAGGCCTTAGGAAGCAGACCTCTCCTCGCTTACAGACAGCCCCTCAACCTTAAGCAGACACTCACCAGCAATCACAGTCCAAACAAAAGAAACATTAAAGCAGGAATATATCCCTGCAACAAACCATGTTGCCAACTTTGCCCACATATCTACACAAAAGACAACATCACAGCCACCTACTCCATCAAGGACTCATTCACCTGCTCATCCACCAATATGATTTATGAGATCATGTGTCAACAATGCCCCTCCACCTTATATATCAGATAAATTAGACTGTCTCTGTGAAAAAGAATAAATGGACACAAATCTGATATCAGAGATAACAACATTCAAAAACTAATAGGGGAACATTTAAATCTTCCTGCTCACTCCATTGATGACATGTCAATAGCTGTACTTGAACAAATGGATTACAAATCAAAGCTTCAAAGAGAAACTGCAGAATTGGAATTCATATGCAGATTTGACGCTGTTGCCTTAAGGTTAAATAGGGATTTTGGCTTTTTTCCTCATTACAACAGGTAATTTTGCTTTCTTTTTACCTCATCTCCCTCTAATATGGGTGTTCTCCACTGTTTGAATCTAAACAACTTTTTTGATTTGCTCTAACAGTCTGACCTGATCCTATGACTTACACTTTCCTGCATTTATTTTCCTTCCATTCATCTGTAGTTCTCCAGATAGTTCTTCAAGTGTCTGACAAAGTGGGATTCACCCATGAAAGCTCACTCAATAAATAAAATTGTTAGTCTTTAAAAGTGCCACAGGACTCCTTTTTTGTTTTGCTGAACTAGACTAACAGGGCTACCTCTCTGGAACTTGAATTTAATTTATTTCTAATGATTTATTAAACACATGGACGGATACCAATCACTGCAAATGCATTCACTTTATTTTAAGGGGTATCCATTTCAATCAAAGGCAGCTAGAATGGAAAGGGCAACCCTTAAAATGAAGTGGATGCATTTGCAGTGGTTACTGATTGCATTATAACTCTTCTGTGCTGTAAGTATGTGGTGAGTTATTTGCAAGGCATTACTGCATTACCGTACACAGTGGAGAGAGCAGATTTAAACAGTATTAATACCTTTTAAGAACTTTGATCAGAAACCCTCAAAAACCAGGCTTCAGTCATGTTTAAATTTGTAATTTAAATAACAGAAGAATTTCAATTAAAAGAAACACAAAATAACAACTGCAAAGATGTGGCTTAAAAAGCAAGTATAAAAGTATTTCTTCATAATTTATATTTTCCTGTTTTGTTTGTAATAGTGGGAGCTGAGCAATGTCACAGTGACAATTTGATTCCATTAATTCATATTTTTGCTGCCTGTGGTGTATCCATGAACAGATTGTCACCTCTTCATATTTATTCATTACTTAATATTATTTATTGAATATCTTTAATTACTTTTTCTGTGTGGCTTGATTGTAAATATACAGAACAAGTGAAATTTACTCTTGTGCAGCGGCTCAATACTATATGTCAGGGATGAGCAATCTTTACCAACTCCTGTGCCAGGCCCTCCACCGAACCCTGAGCCAGTGCCGGCGGCTCCCTCCACCTTAAAAGAGTGGCTCCTGCCTGAAAATTTAGTGGCGGTCATAGCTGGAGTGGGCAGCGGGGCTCCCAGGCAGGGTCTGGAAAGAAGTGCCTGGAACAGCTCCTCTCCGTGACATGCTTGGGGCAAGGGGCCTCAGGCATGCCCCGAAAAGAAGTTCTCCTGAGCGGCTGCTCTCTTTGGAGTGCCCAGGGATAGGTCCCAAGCACACTCTGCAGCTTCTTTCTGCAGTGTGCCTGGGGACCCCTCGGGTGCCTGGGGCAGAGCTGCCTGCTTTTCTGGGGTAGGAGCGGCACTTTTGGCAGAGGCCACCTGCAACTCTCATGCCACTGCTGGCACACGTGCTGGATGTTGCTGACTCCTGCTATATACAGTAGACCTATACTCCACTTACAATGTTGGCCTCCGTAGGGCTTAAGTAGTGAATAGGCCTTGTGAGGCCTCCAAGCTATAGACTCATAGAATCCAAGGTCAGAAGGGACTAATATGATCTAGTCTGACCTCCTGCAAAATGCAGGTCACAGAATCTCACCCACCTACTCTTGTAATAAAACTCTAACCTATGATTGAGTTATTAAAGTCCTCAAATCACGGTTTAAAGACTTTAAGGTACAGAGTATCCATCAGCAAGTGAGCCACGCCCCATGTTACAGAGGAAAGTGAAAAACCTCCACAGCCTTTGCCACGCTGCCTGGGGTGGGGATTCCTTACTGGCCTCAAATATGGCAATCAGTTACACCCTGAGCATATGGGCAAGATTCACCAGCCAGACACCCAACAAAGAATTCTCAGTAATAACTCAGAATGTCCCATCTCAGGCCATTGGGTCATCTACCACCAGTAGTCAAATATCAGTCAATTGCCAAACTAGGCTTTCCCATTATACCATCCCCTCCATAAATTATCAAGCTCACTTTGAAGCCAGCTAGGTTTTTTGCCCCCACTACTCCCCTTGGAAGATTATTCCAGAACTTCACTCCTCTGATGGTTAGAAACCTGCATCTAATTTCAAGTCTAAACTTTCTGATAGCCAGTTTATAGCCATTTGTTCTTGTGTACATATTGGTGCTGAACTTAAATAATTCCTCTCCCTTCCTGATGTTTATCCCTTTGGTGCATTTATAGAGAGGAATCATATCTCCCCTCAACCTTCTTTCTGTTAAGCTAAACAAGTCAAGCTCTTTGAGTCTCTTCTCATAAGGCAGGTTTTCCATTCCATGGATCATCCTACTTCCTACTTCTCTGCACATGGTCTAGTTTGAATTAATCTTTCTTAAACATAGGGGACTAGAATTTCACACAATATTTCAGAAGAGGTCTCACCAACGACTTGCGTAAGAGTACTAACACCTCCCTATCTCTGCTGGGCTCATCTGATGCATCCTAGGACTTCAGTCACTTTATTCAAGACCACATCACATTGGTAGCTCATAGTCATCCAGTGATCAACCAATATGCTCAGGTCCTTCTCCTGCTCTGTCGCTTCCAAATGATGTATCTCCAGCTTATATAAAGAGCTCATTCGTATTGTCACTCTCACTCATAGTATCTCTTCGACTCAACGAATATTTAAGTATTTGTTCAAATAGGAACAGCTTCATCAGGAGAGATTGAATCACAGAGTTTAAGGCCAGAAGGAACCACCAGATTTTCTAGTCTCACCCCCTGTATATCATAGGTCACCCCACCACCAAACTCCTGTACACTAACCTCAGCAACTACAATTAGACAAATGTATTAGAATCATAGAATCATAGAATCATAGAATAATAGGGTTGGAAGGGACCTCACGAAGTCATCTAGTCCAACCCCCTGCTAAAAAGCAGGACCACTCCCCCTAAATTATCCCAGCCAGAGTTTTGTCTAACCGAGCCTTAAAAATCTCCAAAGATGAAGATTCTACCACCTCCCTAGATAGCCCATTCCAATGCTTCACCACCCTCCTCGTGAGAAAGTTTTTCCTAATATCCAACCTTGACCTCCCCAGCTGTAATTTGAAACCATTGCTCCTTGTTCTGTCCTCTGTTACCCTCGAGAACAGCCTAGCTCCCTCCTCTTTGGAGCAACCCTTCAAGTAGTTGAAGGTTGCTATCAAATCTCCCCTCAGTCTTCTCTTCTCTAGACTAAATAAGCCTAGTTCCTTCAGTCTCTCCTCATAAGTCATGTGCCCCAGCCCCCTAATCATTTTTGTTGCCCTCCGCTGGACTCTTTCTAATTTGTCCACATCCTTTCTGTAGTGGGGAGCCCAAAACTGGACACAGTACTCCAGATGCGGCCTGACCAGTGTCGAATAGAGGGGAATTATCACATCCCTCGATCTGCTGGCAATACTCCTACTGATGCAGCCTAATATGCCATTGGCCTTTTTGGCAACAAGGGCACACTGTTGGCTCATATTCATCTTCCCGTCCACCATAACTCCCAGGTCCTTTTCTACAGCGCTGCTACTTAGCTGATCGGTCCCCAGCCTGTAGCAGTGCATGGGATTTTTCCGTCCTAAGTGCAGGACTTTGCACTTGTCTTTGTTGAACCTCATGAGGTTTCTTTCGGCCCACTGTTCCAATTTGTCCAAATCTCTCTGGATCCTGTCCCTGCCCTCCAGAGTATCTACCATTCCCCCCAACTTGGTGTCATCCGCAAACTTACTAAGCACGCAGTCTATTCCATCATCAAGATCATTAATGAAGATGTTGAATAGAACCGGCCCCAGGACCGACCCCTGGGGCACTCCACTCGTTACCGGTTGCCAACCAGACATCGAGCCATTGATTCCTACCCGCTGAGCCCGTTGATCTAACCAGTTTTCGATCCACCTTACGGTCCACTCATCCAACCCATACTTCCTTAACTTGCCAACGAGAATGTTGTGGGAAACCGTATCAAAAGCCTTGCTAAAGTCAAGGTATATCACGTCAACGGCTCTTCCCGCATCCACAAATCCAGTCATCTCATCATAGAAGGAAATCAGGTTGGTCAGGCACGATTTGCCCTTGGTGAATCCATGTTGACTGTTCCTGATCACTCTATTTTCCTCCAAGTGTTTCAGGATGGATTCCTTGAGGACCTGCTCCATGATTTTCCCAGGGATTGAGGTGAGGCTGACCGGTCTGTAGTTCCCCGGATCCTCCTTTTTCCCTTTCTTAAAGATAGGTACTATATTTGCCTTTTTCCAATCCTCCGGGACCACCCCCGTTCGCCACGAGTTCTCAAAGATAATGGCCAGCGGCTCTGCAATCACTTCCCCCAACTCCCTCAGCACCCTCGGATGCAGTTCATCCGGCCCCATGGACTTGTGCACATCCAATTTCATTAAGTGTTCCCTAACCTGACTTTCCATCACCGAGGGCCGCTCTTCTCTCCATTCCGCGTTACCCCGTGTAGTAGCCTGGGAGCTGGCCTTCCCTGTGAAGACTGAAGTTAAAAAAAGCATTGAGTACTTCAGATTTTTCCGCAGCATCCTCCATGAGGATGCCTGCCCCATTCAGTAAGGGACCTACACCACCTCTGATCCTTTTCTTGTTGCTGATATACTTATAGAACCCCTTTCTGTTATCCTTCACATCTCTTGCTAGCTGCAACTCCAATTGTCCTTTGGCCTTTCTGATTTGATCCCTGCAGTCCCGAGCAATATCTTTATACGCCTCCCTTGTCATCTGTCCAAGCTTCCACTTCTTGTAAGCTTCCCTTTTATGTTTCAGCTCCCCGCAGAGTTCCCTGCTAAGCCACGCTGGTCGCCGTCCACATTTGCTGTTCTTTCTGCACATCGGAATGTTATCTTCCTGTGCCTTTAACAGGGTTTCTTTAAAATACAGCCAGCTGTCTTGGACACCTTTCCCCTTCAGATCAGCTTCCCATGGGACCCTGCCCATCAGCTCCCTAAGGGAGCCAAAATCTGCTTTTCTGAAGTCCAGGGTGTGTGTTCTGCTTCTTTCCTTCCTTCCATTGATCAGGATCCTGAACTCTACCGTCTCATGGTCGCTGCTGCCCAGGTTGCCATTTACTTCTACTTCCCCGATCAATTCTTCTCTGTTTGTGAGCAATAGGTCTAGAGGTGCAAGGCCCCTAGTTGGTTCCTCCAGCATTTGTACTAGGAAGTTGTCTTCAATATTCTCCAAAAACTTCCTGGATCGCCTGTGCACTGCTGTATTATCTTCCCAGCAGACATCAGGATAATTGAAGTCCCCCATAAGAACCAGGGCCTGCGACGATCTGGAAACTTCTGTTAGTTGTCCATAGAACGCCTCATCCACCTCCTCTTTCTGGTCTGGCGGTCTGTAGCAGACACCCACCACAACATCCCCCTTGTTGCATTCTCCCCTAAACTTAACCCACAAGCTTTCAACCATCTTGTTTCCACTTTCATAGTGGAGCTCCGAGCAGTCATACAGCTCTTTTACATATAACGCTACTCCTCCCCCCCTTTTTCCCTGCCTGTCCTTCCTGAACAATTTATATCCATCCATGGCAGTGCTCCAGTCATGCAAGTTATCCCACCACGTTTCTGTTATTCCAATTATATCATAGTTCCTTGTCTGTGCCAGTACTACCAATTCTTCCTGCTTGTTTCCCAGGCTCCTCGCATTTGTGTACAGGCACCTAAGATACCGGGCCCATTGCCCTACTTTGCCCTGTCGATTCTCCCTCCTGTCGCATCTTCCCCCTTGCAATTTCTTCCGGTGTCGTCCTTCCCCACTCACCTGAGGTATTATGACTTTTTCAAGAAATAAACAATTATTTGACCCCTGCCCCCAGTTCCAACTACCCCCTCTTTTATTCCTGCTGTTACAGCCCCAGCATCCCCCAAGTTCCATCCCTTCCCCCAGGTTTCCCTCAGTTTCACTTACCTGTGGGTGTTGGTCATCTTCCCCCTTCGGACCTAGTTTAAAGCCCTCCTCACCAGGTTAGCCAGTCTGCTTCCAAATACGCTCTTTCCCTTCCTGGATAGGTGGAGTCCGTCTCTGCCTAGCAGTCCTTCTTCCTGAAACAGCACCCCATGGTCGAGGAAGCCAAAGCCCTCCTGGTAACACCATCTCCGCAGCCAGGCATTCACCTCCAGGATGCATCTGTCTCTGCTCGGGCCCCTACCCTTGACCGGGAGGATCGAGGAGAAAACCACCTGTGCACCGAACTCCTTCACCCGTGCTCCCAGAGCCCTGTAGTCACCTTTGATCTGCAGAGGGTCACCTCTCGCAGTATCATTGGTTCCCACATGGATGAGTAGCATGGGGTAGTAGTCAGAGGGACGGATGATTCTCGACAATCCCTCCGTAACGTCTCGGATACGGGCACCTGGCAGGCAGCATACCTCCCGAGAAGCCTTATCTGGGCGACAGATGGGTGCCTCCGTCCCCCTCAGAAGAGAGTCACCAACCACCACAACCCGACGTTTTCTCCTGGGTGTGATGGTTGTGATCCTCCCAACCTCGGGGGTGCACGGCTTCTCCTCTTCCATATCATCTCCCGGCTGTAGTGCTGCGTAGCGGTTCTTTACCACAACGGAGGGTGGGATGGGAGCAGGGGTGGAGCACTGTCTGCTGCCAGAAGTAACCAGCTGCCAGTGTCCACCCTCTGCTTGAGCCATCCCATTCTTCTCCGAGGGTGTGGCAGCAGTCCTTTGCCTCTGGATAGTTTCCTCATCCTTGCATGTTTCCTCATGGATGCTATCCAGGAACTTCTCCAGGGCATGGATACTCCTGAGCCTGGCCACCTCCTCCTGTAACTCCCCCACCTGCTTCCTGAGAGATTCCACCAGGAGACACCTGTCACATTGAATGATCTCCCCAGCCTGACCATCTGAGAGTGGGAAATGCAGGCCACAGTCCTTGCAAGTCCACGCCAGGATCTGGGTAGAGATATCCATGGTCAGTATGTCTGTCTGGATACAGGCGCAGGTGGAGGAGACAGTAGTGGTGCGGGTCCTCTTCACCATAGTAACAACACAAACCACAAACTTCCCCCAAGCTCCCTCGCAAACTCCCCTGTTTGCAGTCCCTGGTCGCAAGCTCCCCCTGGTCGCTCAGCCACTGGCTTTTAAGGCCTTCTCTGCCTGGGTCAGCCCTTGCCCCTCGTTAAGCACACAGGGGAAGGGTGATCACAAGGCTGATTGAGCTGAGCAGGGCTGAGCAGAGAACAATGGTACAAACAGCCCCCAGACAATCACACAATCACAATCCCAACTCACACAGTAACTGACAATTCACAGAAATCACCTGTGGGGAAAAAAAGACACAAGCACAAGCACACACAGTCAGCAATTCACTCTCTCCCTTGCTTCTTCAGCAAGGGGATCTCCTTCGCCTCCTTCTCAGGGCTTCTCCTTCTCCTTCCCTCGCAAACTCCCCTGTTTGCAGTCCCTGTTCGCAAGATAGAGTCCATGGAAGACTAAACTATTATTTGCCAGAGGCAGAAACTAGGATGGGGTGAGGTATACCAATTACTGAGGCCCCTGCAATGACAGGGAAATGATTAAGGAGACATACCCAGATAATTCTGGCATATCTCATGCTGCAGATAAAGGTGAAAAAAATGCCACGGTCACTGCCAAACTGAGCTGAGGCAAAATTCCTTCCCAGTCCCACATATGGTGATCAGTTAAACCCTGGGCAAAAGAGAGGCAAAAGATCAAACTAAGGGGCTAAAGATTATTTAGGGTAAAACAGAATACATGCACACACAGAGTTTTCTGAATCTGGGCCTGTAAAGCTTTTCCCAGAAGCAACTACTCAGATGATTGTTTCTTTGCTTCTTTTTTCCCCATAGTCTCCTGTAGGTGGAAATAAATACCCAATAACAAACAAGTGTAAACTCAACTTTCTAACCCAGGAAGTTTGAGTAACTTCAAAATAGGGAAATGTAGCCTAAATGGAATTAATATATAGTGGGGACATAATCTGTTGAAAGACCATACACGAGGAGTAGTTATCAATAGTTTACTGTCAGCCTGGGAGTTTGTAACAAGTGAGGCCTAAAAGAGTCAGTAATGATGTTGATAATGGAATAAAAGGTATGCGCATAAAATGTATGGATGACACCAAGGTGGGAGGAGTTACAAGCACTTTGGAGGAAGGATTAAAATTTAAAACGACCTAGACAATTTGGAGAATTGGCCTGAAGTCAACAAGATGAAATTTATACATAAGAAGGAAACAATAAAATGCACAGCTACAAAATGGGAAAGAACTGACTAGGTGGTAGTTCTGCAGAATAGAATCTGCAAGTTATAGTGGATGACAAATTAAATGAAAATTAACAATATGACGCAATTGTAAAAAAGGCTAATATTGTTCAGGGCGTATGAATAGGAGTGTTCTATGTAAGACATGGGAAGTAAATGTCCTGCTCTGGGCACTGGTGAGACCTCTGCTGGAGTCCTGTAGCCAACTCATGGTGTCACACTTTAGGAAAGATGTACACATACTGGAGAGAGTTCAGAGGAGAGCAATAGAAACTAAGACAGGTTTAGAAAACCCGACCTATGAGAAAAAATGAAAACATCTGGGAATGTTCAATCTTTAGGAATGAAGACTGTGGAAGTACCTCATAAAAGGCTTCAGCTATGTTAAGAGCTGTTATAAAGAGGACTGATCAGTTGTTTTCCATATCTGCTGAAGATAGATGAGACGTAATGGGCTGAATGTCCAGCAAGGGAGATATTAGTTAGATATTAAGACAAACGTTCTAATATAAAGGTAGATAACCACTGGAATAGGCTTCTAAGGGAGGTTGTGGCATCCCTGTCATTGGAGGTTTTAACAGGTTGGAGAAACACCTGTCAGGTGTAGTCCAGATTTACTTGATCTTGCCTCACCACTGATTGCTAGACTTCATGACTTCTTGAGGTTCCTTACAGACATACACTTGTACGATTCTAGGTAATCAGGCAAAACTAGCTTGCCCATCCCTATGAGGAATGACCTCTAAGTAAAATGACAGAATGCTGAATAATATTACCAGACTGGCTGTGCATGAGACTGTTTCTTGGCAAAATATGAGTTCACATTTATGCTACTTTTCAGCATGCGCTTACGGTGCAACTGCACAGAGAGCTAGAGTTTGCCCATTTTATGTAAAATAATGCACATTCTGAATCAGTGCAATGCCCAGGCACAGTATGGTGAGCTAAAGATGGAGAGACTCGATTTCCTATCACTCAGTACTAACCCTTATTTATGTTAAGGCAGTTGCTTGGGATTTTCATGTGTGTCATCCAAGTATATTTGTGTACCTTTGTCTTTCTTTTTCTGGGCCTATACAATAGTTCATTTTATGACTTATGAGCCTTGAAGGTGCTCTGATACTTTGAATTAGCTCTCTATGCCATTATGGTTTTATAGGGCTGGTACTGAGGTTTATTGCTACCCTTTGTAAACCTATCATGTTCATTCCCCCTCTTCATCCCTTTGAAGCAGAAGCATTAATAATAAATTGGTACCAGACATGACACTGTGACAGGTGAAATAGTTCCTCTCCTTCCATGCTAAGAAAAAACTTCAAGTTGTATAAAACATCATAACTTCTTAAAAATTCAGTAAGTAGGAAAATTAATGGAATGCAATGTTGTTTTTTGCCTGGTCATAGCTAGTAGTGTTATCAAATCTTTCTGAATGTCACAAAAGACTTGTGAAATTGTATTCAAAATGACAGAAAACTGGAGATGTTTAAATGTCTCTACAGTCTCTTCAGTTATTTTCCCCCAAATAGTACATAGCATTTTTCAGACATCTCAGATACTTTTTAACAAGCAATAAAATAATGAGATTGCTCATTCTACAGAATGGCATAGGTAATTTGTACAAAACAATTCCCAGAGAGGGTCTAGAGTAAAATGGATACAAAACTGTAATTTAGAAGATGGGAATATTCTCGGCAATGAAGGAAGGATGGAAGACTGTCAGAGGAAGAAAAAGACGGGGGTTTGCTGTCACTTTCAGGCAAAAGTCAGAAATACTTTGGGCTCAGTCCTGCAAAGTGATGAAAAATACCATGGAGATGTTGAGTGTCCTCAAATCCAGGCAATCAGGGCTGAGGATGTTCAAGTCTGTGCAGGATCAGGTCCCTAACACACTGTAACATTAAAGACAACAGAGTCCTGTGGCACTTTTAAAGACGAACGCTCATGCGATAAATAAATCTGTTAGTCTTTAAAAGTGCCACAGGACTCTGTTGTCTTTCTATAATAGACTAACACAGCTCCCCCTTTGGAATGTAACATTAAAGACAAGGAATGTCTCAGATCCTTGGTGAATGTTCTAGCTAGAACAGTGCACCACACAAATGAAGATCAAGCCAACAAGTATAAAGTACAGGAAATTGGAAGAAAGATGATTGACAATCTGAAGAATGAAGAGTGAGAAGTTGGTGGGCAGTAAATGGGGCACTAACTTTAGCTACATGTGGATTTGGTAGTTAAAAGCACTGCTGAACATGTTCCAAGATTGCTCAGTTAAGTGCCACAGTTTGCACAGAGATCTTGCTGCTTCTGGAAAATGTAGTGAACAGCCTGGTGCAATGATCCCTATCCTATTCTGTAAGATGGAAAGACTCTGTAATTCACTTTAAGACATAAATGGTGCCTAATGATCATACTTGTTCCTTATTTTCCTCAAACAGACAGGGTATGGTTCACTTTGGGTTTCACCGATTTTTTCCATAATAGCTCATAGTGAGGGAATGGGTTCTCAAGATGCCTACAACTTCATGTTTGACTGGAGGCCTAAAGCCGGCATGTGCTGCTTAAAGAGTAGAAGAGGGCATGACCAGGATTCCCAAGAAAATCAGTGTTTATTCAGAGCATATCTCAGGCAGCCTCTGTTCCCAGAGTTCTTATGAAGCCCCAGACACCAATTAAATCTGCTTTCCTTGGCAGAACTTGTGAGGAAGGGCAGAAGTATCATCACCATTTACATTCCACAGAGGTCAATGGCTATAGGGCAGCAGGCAAAATTAATTTGCTTTGATTTTGTCATTATTTCTGAGAAGATCAGTGCTCCAGGTGCCCCGATAAAAGAACTGCCATTTTGAGTCCATGGATATGAGGCCAGTTGGTAGGTGAGATTAAATACATGAAGAGTTCTGAATCAGATTGAAGCTGCTGAAGACAATATAACACAGGCTTGATATGAATGCACTTCCTGGGGGAGCGGTGAGCTGGTCAGACATTAGACCTTTTCATTAAAATCTTGGTGCAACTCATACAATTAAAGCTCAGCTTCTACTACTCTAATGCAGCAGTACACTGAAGTACAGCAACAACCATATCCATACTTCATGGCTCTTCACTAATGAATGTTTGTAGGGCCAGCTGCCTATAGGGACAAATGGAATAGCAACGAAAGGGTTACAAAGCTCAAAATGTCCAAGTGGACCATGTTTTATTAGATGTACCTGATACATTTGTCAAAATAATTTCTTTACTGTTGGTCTTTGGGAATACAATATCACTTCTACGCTGGCTGGCAAGAATCAGATTGATATGAAAATTAATCTTTTATTTGCTCCAGGAGTTTAATAAGAATATCTAATATTAAGGCATGCTTCAAGATGTCTAGAGAAATGAACAACACAAAGGAGGTATTAATAGCTATATATTAAAGATTTGGGAGAGAAAGAGGCTTCTAGACTGGACATAATCTACTCATAACCTTATCATTTTAGAAGATACCACCGACCCTGCTCTTGCAAGGAGCTCTGTATGTCTAACTATGCACAGCACTTTTCAGTATCCGGACCTTAATTAGTATAAATTGGTATCTGGTTTAATGGGCTCTTTGATTAGCCATTAATAAGTGTGCATCACATCAAGAAGGTAATTATCTTGTGTACTTAGAGTTATCTCAAATTCAGGGATCAAATAATAATTAATAGCGAATAAATACATATCTAGTTCTTCCATAGCAATTTTCATTAGCAGAACTCAAAGCACCTTAGAAAGGAGATCACTGTCATTATGCCCATTTTATACATGAGGAAACTGAGGTGCAGAGTAATATAATGACTTTTTGTCCAAGGTCCTGCAACAGGCAGTGGCAGAACCTTTATTTTAGAAATACTTTGCTTGTGTCGGTATGGAGACAAGAGAAATATAGGGATTAGAAGTTTTTTTAAAACTCTATTTACTTTTTTTGTTGAATTACATACATTTTTTAAGTTACTGAGAATTTTTTCAGAGGTCTTAAAGCCATAGATAGTGTATGAATGCAAAAGAAACAGCCTCATGACCATAAGTAACAGTCCCATCCACATGCAGTTCCTCTTAGAACAATCACTGGTGTTTGTTGTTTGAGCACCTTCCCGCTTACCTCCCCATGGTATTCAACATCTATGTGTTGAGAAAACTGATGAGGCAACTCAGAATGAAATGGCAGCAGGACAGGTGTGAACAAAAATTCACATCTGGGATAACATTTTCAAAAGTGCCTAAGGGCGCTTCAATCTGATTTAGGCTTCTAAATGCCTAAGTCACTTCTGAAAATGGGATTTTGCGAACACCCAGTTCTATATATCCTCTATGTCAAGTGTAAACAGCACACTCTATCACCTAGCATTTTTAGTGCCTAGCAATGAAGGACTTAGGTGAATGGCAGCCAGCTAAAGTTGAACCCATGCAAGACTGAGGTCCTCCTGGTAGGAAGATGGAAGTGCCTTGATGAACTTGCCTCCTCTATTACATTCCCTGATATCTGGGACTGATTACCTCTATGGGTAGGCTTTTTGCTACCTTGTGTATGGACACATTTTAGGTGACTAGGGTCTGATGGACATGTCGCAATAAAAAGAGTCTCTTGGGATTCTACTGTAGAGAGCTCTATCTGGGAATCTCTGAGTTGAGAAGTTGGTGGTCAAAATGCTAGGTTTTGTGTGTCTGTTTTTTGACTTCTCAGACTGTGTTTAATGTTTGTATGTGGATTGCTTTTTCATTTTTTGCTTTCACTTTTGACAAGGTATCAGTAAAAAGCATTTTCTATGTTATTAAAAAAGTAAAGCAATCTAGGAACAATCCTACCCACCCACCGTGCATCCTACTCAACCACCACCATCTGGTTTATGTGTTTTTGTGCCCTGTGCTATATTATTGAGAGAACCCTCAAATTATGGCTTTTTCAGTAGTAGACTATTTTACAAAATCAGGGATAATTTTCTGTAATTAGTTCTCTCCCCCTGCTTGTGAAAGGGAAAATATTAGTTTCATCAAATAACTTGACACATGAAAACTTGATACATGTCATGCACTAGTTTTTTAAAGATTCAAACTATTGAAAGTCACCGAGGCTTCACAACTAGAGATGGGCATGGATCAGACAACCACATACAACACCTTAAGCATGCTGAGGACATTGGGATCTAGAAATGACCCTCACTGCTTGGTTCTGACTCACTAACAGGCCCAAACTTGCACCCTGAATCCAAACACACCTGCACCTCTGTGTCTCAGGCCCACACCTACTTAGAGAATAACCTTTAATTGTCCTATTTTTTTGTTTTAATTTTCATAGGGTCAAGAATATTGACAGTAGCCTCTTTACTTTTATCTCATCATGTTAATCTTCAAAGTCTCATGGTTATTAAATAAGAAAGGTGTGCTGATGTCTACTGGAACATTTTTTGAAAGCATGCTCTTTAAGGACTATTCTGGTTATAAATATCATCTAATTTTCCTTTGCCCTTTTTATTACTAGAGATATTTACATAAAAATAGGATATTACTTCCTACTATTCACTGGCTCCTTCAGCTTTTTTTTTTTTTTTTTTTGCCACCTGATGTCCTAATCCTGCTTGGGCTATTCAGAGTGTTGTAAAGACAGTAATAAAAAGAGAATTATTAGTTCAAATTAACCAGTTTCACCTGAGTAAGGACTATAAGTTCAAACCCCTTATTTTCACACTTCTTCTGAAAAGAATGCTATTGTATTTCAAATCACATTTGCTGTAACAAAAGTACTTGCCTACATTTTCCAGGATTTATTATTTTAGCAACTCAATAATTATTTCTGGAACACAGACAAATCTTTAACTTAAAGAAGAAAATATGCTCCCTAATTACACTTGCAGTTCAACAATGTTTGCTTGTTTCTGTGTTTCTAATGCAACTCTCCTGACTTGATAGCTCACAGTGGTAAGGGCAATTATGAGAAAAAGGAGACATTTGGTGACTATTTTATTAAGCATTTGTATTGAGGTATCAACTTCAATTGGGACTGGGTTCATGATGTGGTAGATGCTGTCCAAGTAACAGTCTCTGACTGGTATTAGGTAAGCTATTTTATGACAGTATCCAGCAATATCCTTGGCAAGAATTGTTGAACTAAGTTATACCATTGAATTATATAGAATACTTTTTTGGACTACTTTATCAAAAATGCAAATGTTTGTATGGAAATATTTTAGGAAGAGGTAGGATTAGTGATTAATCCCCAGGAGACAATGTGACATTCAAAAGACTATGTTGAACAAGATAGCAGGCATAGATGATGTTTTGGGACAATATGAGTGAAGTGGAATTCTTCCGGAAGTACACAGGAGGAAGCTTTGTTCTGAGTGGAGAACTTTTGTCTGCTGATCATCTGTCAGAGGAGGACAGTTTAAAGACCCAGTCTGGATGCTCCAGGTCCAAGAGGCAAAGAAAGGATTTTTTGATAAACAGCTTGGTTTTAAACAGGATAAGAGCCCTCTTTCTACTCCAGCAAATGGCCAGGGCCTCTGGTCCATGGAGGGCTTCAATCCTTCAGGAAAGGTTGGAAGGACTTGGCCTCTTAAGGCCTGAGTGCTAATTCTGATCAGAAGGTACTATAGACTTGTGACCACAGAAACCTCTGAGAGTCCTGAAGGCCTAATCACCTGCCAGAGTTCCTGTTGTAGTAGTGGTGATCTTTGGTAAGCTCATGAACATGTAGGTTCTTCTATTGTTTTTAATATTTTCTCAGCAACATTTTCACCTTTAAAATACATGTTTGTAAAGGAAATGTTGTGTGGCAATGTATAACAGTAGCAATAACAATGTGTACCATCTCAGAGGAGAGAGTTGAAGCAGGGAGCTTATGCAGACTGCCTTTATTAGGAATAACACAGTGAAGGCAGGGAACTGTACAGCCTAGAAATACGCCAGTTAGGAGGCAAAGAGATGGAGGTCTTCACTCAAGAAATGAAAGGCTAGGGAGCCAGAAGCTTTGAGAGTGGATGGTCTTGCTGAACCACTAAGGGGAAATACAAGTTCAGTTGCTCTGACTGTGACTAGCAGGGTATACTCTTTCTCTGCAAAGAGATCTAATTAAAAAAAAAAAAAAAGGAGGAGGAGGGGAAGAAAACGTTTCTTACTAGGAATGTTTCTTACTAGGGCATGGTTCCAAACTGCTCCTCAAAAGCACAAGCTTACTTTGTAAATATAGCTTCATGTTCACCTTTCAAGACAAGAATACATCCAGTATAACAGAATAGGGCTAATTATAGTTGATTTAAAAACAAACAAACAAACAAAAAAAACCCCAAACACTTTTCCTCTCAGATATAGCCCTTTCTTTAGATATAATGTCGGATGTTATGAACCATATATATGATACTGTGTAGATAATCACACACCTATGCTAGGTGAGACTCTCTCCAGGTTCACTTCTAGTTTCTTGACAGGATGCTGTAGCAATTAGTTTTAAAATCACTAGATTCTCCTGGTAATGTGCCCTTCAAACTGAGCTGAACACATGTAACAATGTTAACCTTGACTTCCACTCCTCTAATTCTGCATTCCCCTTGAGAGTTATATATTCAATCTGATCAATGGCAATTAACTGTGGTCCAACCATTTTATCAGTGAGTCGGAGTCTCTCCAGAGTTTTTGTTTTGTTCTGGTGTGCACACTGCAATTCTTTTTGTTTTTTTGGTACTAATGTTCTTTTATTTAATAAAACATCCCACTTTGAAGAGACAGTAAATCTAAACAGAATAAGCCAAGAAAGCCTAAGAGTCACATTCCTAACAGTTAAAAATAAACTTAAAGCACTAAAAAGGCAAAGCAATACCATCAATCAAAGGGGACAGAGGAACATACACAATATAATTTATAATCAGAGATGATACATAACATTTCAAGAAACATGGAAGTTATTTTCGATTCTCATAATAGCATGTGACAACATAGACAAAATATGTGCCAGCTGACCCCAATATCTTTCCAAGGTCTCCCAGGCATTATGCTCGTTCCTATCCTTTAACATTTTCTTTCACTCTACTGATTTAACTAAAGTTTGTTGTGACGTCATTATGCCTTGAATGCACTCAATGAGATGGAAAATCTGAGACTTCACCACATACATCTCTTTAGTGGATGTTATCAATGCTATGTTTACTTGTTCATACATCTTAAAAAGAGCCAATTCCTCATTTTGGGACCCAATTTAATGCCATATTTTTAGCCTGTCAAATTTGAAAGAAAGGAGGAGGAATCCAAGCCAAAACCACTCCCAGTTATTAGGCAATTCCCTTGACACATGAACCAAGTTAGGCAAACTATTCTTGATGTTCTCTGCTAAGAACAGCATAAAAGATAGAATTAAGATGGGTTACTTTGAAAAATATCAGTAAATGTTATGACACTCCTACAGACTGACTTCTTCCATGTAGCTACATAACAGGAACATCATGGAGAGGTGGAATGCATGCTTCACTACCACACAATCTCGGCAACGTGCCTCAACTCTGAGTAGGATGGAACACTCATAGGTTGTTAAAGAATGTCCATCCAGTCCTTGAAGCATCCACTACTATTTTCAAGGGAGCCAAATGTGGTGGTGATTTTTGTGATGTAGATATCTAGCAACCCAGCTTAAATCAATAAATCTTTTCATGTAGATGAAACACTTGTCAGGTGGTGGAAATGAATTTCAGTCATTGAATGACTGAATGGATCAGTGACCTAGATCCAAAAGACTTCACAACATGTCCTATTCTTGCAGTTTGTTCTTGAGGATTTCTAAAGAAGTAACTGAAGGAGGACAGCACTAAAACATAGCAAAGGAAATAATATTGACCCTGTGGCACTTATGGGTGCATCACTTACAAATTAAGTCGACTTAAGGAGGCTTAAGTCAACTTAAACCACTCCGTGTCCACACTGGGATTTCCTTAAGTCAACTTAAGGAAAAGTTAAGTCGACTTAATAACACCTCGTTTTAGGTTGACAATGCTTAAATTGACCTTATTAGGTCGACTTAAGATAGTGTGGACGGGGGTTAGCACCTAAATCCACCTTGTTAAGTCGACTTAGTAAGGTTGAAAAGGAGCTATGTCTACACTAGAAAAGTTAAGTTGACCTTTGTTAAGTCGACTTAATAAGGTTGACTTTAAGTCGACTTAAAGTCGACCTTATTAAGTCGACTTAACAAAAGTCGACAACTTTTCTAGTGTAGACATAGCCTATCTGATATAGCTGGCTGGTCTTGCAGTTATCTACTGCTATTTGCAGGGCTTGGAAAATCTATCCGCCATTTATCAGCCTCAGGATTAATGCCACTAGGTAGGATGAAAAATTCTGTAATGCCATCTAAGATCACCCCTGGATCTGGTCCCTCAATTTAGAAATACAAGAGTATGTCCTGTATATTGGGTAATGCCAATCAACTTTCCATTTAATTGGACTTACTCATAATGTTTCTTGCTTTCTTTCTTTTCTTGGCTTCATTCCAATTCCGCGCCATCTCCCTGAATATTGTACATCTCTTCCTGTAATATTTTAGTGTTTTATCTTTAGTTTCCTTCTATCTCATCATTTTCCTTTTCCTCCAACAATATTTTCTCTATGGTACTTCCTTCCTATATTTTCTCTCTCATGTCTTCTACTTTCTCTCCAAGCTTTTCCCATATATAATGAGGATGAATGTCCCTGGGGTGCATAAGGCTTCCTCATGCATCCAACTGCTCAGCACTAGACTCAGGCTTTGGAAGATTGCATTGTGGAGGCAGCAACACCATGATCTGGTGGCTTCCTAAATCTGAGCAGCCCAGGCAGCTGACTCATCTGAAGAGAACTGTCAGCACAGAGACACAATGGATCCATTGTGGCAACAAATCACTCACATGAGGCAATCATGGTGCAGTGCCGAGGCCTGGGCTTCCCTCCATGGTGATCACATCTTATCTCCTACTAAAATATATCTTTCATTAGATATTGATCCTGTTAGCTTGTTGTTGTGCATGCCTAAGGAGAGGAGATGATTTCCCAGCCACCCTATCTGAGCCATTCCAAGATTACAGCCCACTGCAGGGCTCCCAGCCTCGGCCCCCCACTGCAGGAGCTGGGGCCAGGACCTGCCTTTCCCCCCCATCTCTGGGGGGCCCTGGGGCCCGAGGGCACCCCCCATCCCCGCTCCTGCAAATCTGCGGGATGGGGGGGGCATGGGATGCCAGCTGGCGCACGGCACAAAAGGACCTGAAGCAGCCCCTGAGAGCCACAGGCCCAGGATTGCTGCACCTCCTGTGTTCTGCCTGGAATGCAGGCAGCGCCAGCTGGCCCCACCGCCCCAAGTGGATGCTTCGCCCCTGGGGGCAGACCAGCCAGCCCAGGGGCAGGGTGGGAGCCAGAGCCCCACCCCTCTGGCTCCAGGGCTGGCCCCCCCCCCCAGCAACAGCTGGGCAGGAGCCCAGCCAGCACTGAAAAGGGATCTCTGGATTTTCATAGGAGTTTTAGGGGCTGGAGCCCGGGGCTTAAGCCCCTTTGATAATCCGTCCCTGACTACGCCTCCTCATCTGCATTTTCTGCTTTGTCTATTGATGATTACATGAACATAGGATTTGTCCAGTAGAATGGGCACTAGGATCTCTATGTTTCAGATTGTTCTGAGTGCTGTAATTCAGCTCCATAAGATGGACATATTCAGAGAGCAGTAAAGTCAATCAAGTTTCATATTGTCTGCAAAACGAGACTAGATATTCTACTGTAACTTATTGCCGTGAGGTAGCTGAGTCCCCAAACCATTGTTTATGTCCCATTTCAGAACTTTTGTACATTTAATCTGTTTCACTGGGGCCAAAAAGCAAAAGAACTAATTAAACCTGTGTTTTGGATTCAGCACCAATCTTAGCCTAGATTCATTTGATTTAAACCAAAGAGATTCTTACACTGAGATCCAGCTTCACAGAAAATCACAAAATAAGGAAAACTAGATTAAAAATGGAGTAAATGGAAAAAATCAATCATTACAAAGATCTATTTGCTTTATAGCTGATTAGTTTTCCTCTTCAAAAGTCTAAGGCCCTCTTCCCCATCACATGTCTTTCATCTGGTCCCCAAACAATGTAAGAACTAATATTTAGTGGGCTTTCCTTATATCAGCCTTGACAGAAAAACAGACTCGAAATATGGTAGACATACAATCATTTCAGGTATGGTAGAAACAGGAAACTTATACATAGGTTATTGTGGGGCACTTACATTCTGTTTGGCTCATAAATTACCATCTAAATTATGGTGTGGCAGAAAGAAAACTTAAGTTCATGAAGTTCTGAATCTGACTCTTCGTTATAATCCAACCTATTGTGGCTTAAGTAATGACTTAGAGAAAATAATTGCTAAACCCCTGAAACTCCCTTGAGGTCAGTGACATTTGTGAGTACCTCTGAAAATGAACCATAAAAGTATGAGCAATGAGTTCAATAAAAGATACCACTCCAATTTTCCTAAATATTTCTGATATTTCACTGCAAAGCAGCACTATTCCAGTTGACTCCTGCTCTCCAGAGATCCTGAGATGTGAATGGTGACAGAAACTGCAATTGTACTGTTCCAAATTAAGTTCCCTAAAAGTATTTATGATCTGCATTCTATATATATTAGACAAACCAGTATACAGTAGGCTATGGCTATCTATGTGTCCCCCTGTCCTTTGCAATAACAACCTAGTGTCCTTGCCTGATGTTTATCACACTTATACAAAATATTGTCTCTCTAGTTTAAAAAAAAAAGTGAGCTGTCCAATGGGTGTCTTACTACAGACACTGCAAACATCACACTCTCATGTATTTAAGTATTTTTCCCTCTGAAAATATCTAATAAAAAAGTAAATCATAAAACGTAATCTCACCTATAACTTTTCCCAGGAAGAGTGCCTTTGGGGAGTTAAACTGAATGTCAGATGCTGTCGGCAGGCTGTAACTTGCTGGAGGATAGTGATCAAGCTGGGGAAAGTCAAAAAACAAAAGGAGACTTTTAGAACCATACCCTATTACCCTGCTAGAGAATCAGGTTTTACTTGTGGAGATTACAGCTCCATTTAGAAGCTCTCTTTCTGGATACTCTTGTTTTATCTGTGATAACAGGACAGGAGCCTGGTCAATCCAAGAGCCCAGGTCAATCCACTGTTTTGTAGGGACATGACCGCACCTTCAGGGGGCAGAAGTAAATGAAGGATAGCTATGTTCTCAGAACCCTTCCAAAGATTTAAAATGAGAGATGCAAATGGCCCCATAGGACATAGCTCTCTGGAAGATTCTGAGCTCATGCACTTGGGGAGCATAGTTATTTCCATAAATGTGACTATACAGAGGCAATACTCTTAGAGAACTTTAATTGCTGGTAATGGACTTCTCTATCTTCCTCACGCAACCTGTCTCAGCAATAGCCTAAGAGCAGAAGCTCATGTCCTTATAAAACTGGGCAGGAAAAGTGGGCACTGGTGATGTCATAGAAAAAGCTCAATGAGAATGTTCAGAAATGCTTTTCAATTGCTTTGTTATCCCCCACCTCTTTAAAGCTTAGTCATCGATATACATACCATGTTTAAGTCTTAAAGTTCTGCCATTCTGGGGTTATTTGTATGGAAAAGAGTATAGAAGTATTTTCTTATCTTAGGCAAATTGTAATTGGTTTACAGTTCCATGTAACTCAAAAATGACTGAACAGATTCCCTCAGACTTTCAGCAAGAAATAGTTTGGCTTTAAGATGAGATGGAACACGTAAAATTTCAGTCTATGAAAAGATTTCTGTTTCAGAGAGTTATGAGCAGGGGAAGACAAAAGGGTTAAAAATAAAACTGGATTGTAACATTAACACAGCAGGTTCTACCAAGCAAACACTAAATTAAGCACTTGATATCTGTTTCCATGGTAAAAGGAAAATTGGCATCTAGCATGACATACATAATTTCCATTAACATTAATGTGAGTTACATGTGTGCCAGGTGAAGAAAATAGACCCCTCTTCTTTCAGGAGACAAATGGTAATGGCTTAAATCTGTGTTAGGAATCCAAAACAATACAGTACTCAGTGTTGTCATCACCATAGTTACTGAACTAACAAAGATTTTAGAGAGGCATATCAGGAACAGATTGTTGAAATAATTACCCAAGGCCTGATTTTTCATTCTCCTCACAACTGGTTTTGCATTAGTCTAGCACCACTGACTTCAAAAGAATTGTTTCTGATTCAATCTATTGGGGGAGGAGAATCACACATCTCTGTGTGTACCAGAATAGAATTAGTTTTCCTGATTTTCCTCTCACTTGAGTTTCTGTAAATCAGGGATAACTCCATTGAAGTAAAATCAGCCTCAGTGGGAAGATAATCTGGCTTAGATGCATTGAACTTTATTTTAAAAATTGCTAAAATTTCTTTTGAACTCTCTCATCTCCATCATCCATCAAGGAAGAGCACTGTCTAAATATTTCTTTTTGCTGTAGCATGGAATTCTAGCTGTGTTTGAGATCACCAAATATTTATTTGCACTATAAGAGTGCCTAAAACGATGGGTCATGTTACTGTGCTAGTAACTCTGTAAACATTTGACAAAAAGATGGCTGCTGCCCCAAAGAGGTATTCATACATGGCTAACATACCTGGAAAGAAAAGTGAAATTAAATTATGATTCAGTGTTAGCATCTTTATAAAAAAAAATGTTAAGTCCCAACCCTGGCAGCCTGTTGAAACTCTTTTTGACTTCAGCATATGTTCCATGTGTGGCAGAATCAGCCCCTTGATCAATCTGAGGTAAATCTTTATTTCATCATGTAGGGCCAGAGTGCAGCCTGTCCTGTTTAAGCATACTGCAGTACATCTCCTCAGCAACATGATCTACTGCAAGCACATCAGACTGGTCCTTTTCCCTCTGTGCTGTCTTCCAGTAGAATACTGTGCCCAGTTCAATATCTTGGTCTTTAACTCAAGATGTTCAGTGGTCTGGGCCCTGTGTATCTAAAAGACTGCCTAATGCTCTAAGATGAAGACTGTGTTCTCCAGCTCTGCTCCTCTGGCACAATGGGGTTCTCTTGGGGGCTGGTCCCAAAGCATGGAATGAATTCCCACAGGAATGATGGGCCATCACAAATGTCACCACCTAACACACCAAGTTGCCAGGCATACTTTGACTGTACTTTCTCTAATGTAAACACATTGTAGTGTGTACATGTAAAACACAACAATTTTCTCCCACCCAAAGCCCTATCCAAGCAAAACATAATGAAACATGCGGTCACTATACCTTCTAAATGAAATGGCTATAAGAATATTTTTAACATGGAATTACAGAAGTTTAGGGTTGGAAGGGGCCTCAGGAGGTCATCTAGTCCAACCCCAAGTAAACCATCTCAGTCAAATTGGGCCTTAAAGATCTCTAAGGATGGAGAGTCCATCACCTTCTCAGGTAACCCATCCCAATGCTTTACCATCTTCCTACTGAAAAAGTTTTCCCTAATATACCACCTAGACCTCTCCCACTGCAACCTGAGACCATGGTTCCTTGTTCTGCCTTCTGCCATCACTGAGAACAACCTAGCTCCATCCTCTATGGAACCGCACTTCAGGTAGTTAAAGGCTGCTATCAAATCCCCTCTCACTTTTCTCTTCTGCAGACTCAATAAACTCATATCACTCAGTCTTCCCTCATAAGCCATGTTCCCAAGTCGCCTAATCATTTTTGTTGCCTTCCACTGGACTCTCTCCAATTTGATGGCATAATTTCTGTGATGGTGGCGGTGGCAAAACTGGACACAATATTCCAGCCTTGGCCTCACTAATGCTGAATGGGGGCGCGGGGGGGCGGGGCGGGGGGAATAATCAATTTCCTCAATCTGCTGGCAATGCTTCTACTAATGTAACCCAATATACTGTTAGTTGTCTTGGAAACATGGGCACATTGTTGACTCTTATCCAACTTCTTATGTACTGTAACCCCCAGCTCCTTTTCTGCAGAATTGCTGCTTAGCCAATTGGTCCCCAGTCTGCAGCTGTGCAGAGGATTCTTTCATTTTAAGGGCAGGACTCTGCACTTGTCCGTGTTGAATCTCATCAGATTTCTTTTGGCCCAATCCTTCAATTTGTCTTGGTTACTCTATATCCTGTCCCAATCTGCCAGCATATCTATTACTCCCCCCAGTTTAGCATCATACCTAAACTTGTTGAGGGTGAAATCACCCCATCCTCCAGATTATTAATGAAGATTTTGAACAAAACTGGCCCCAGGACGAACCCCTGGGGCATTGCACTTGACACTGGCTGCCAAACAAACATCGAGCCATTGATTACTAACCGCTGAGCCGGATAATATAGCCAGCTTTCTATCCACTGTTTAAGTCCATTCATCTGACTCATACTTTAACTTGCTGGCAAGAATACTGTGGGAGACCATATCAAAAGCTTTGCTAAGGTCAAAATATATCACGTCTACCACTCTCCCTACATCCAGAGAGCCAGTCATTTCATTTTAAAAGGCAATCAGGTTGGTCAGGCATGACTCACTCTTGGTGAATCCTGCTTTGTGAAAATAGGGAAAACAGTATATTTCTCCCTAATCATTTTAGCTGAAGCTACTTCAAAACTTACCAAAGGCTGACACCGCAACACACCACATGGTCCATTGTTTACAGCCAAGCCCTAAGATACAACTGCATTTGCTCCGATCTCCCAGACAGAGACAGACACCTCCAGGATCTCAGTCAAGCTTTCTTAAAACTACAGTACTCACCTGGAGAAGTGAAGAAACAAATTAATAGAGCCAGACAGATACCCAGAAATCAACTTCTACAGGTCAAACCCATGAAGGCAAACAACAGAACACCACTGGTCATCACTTATAGCCCCCAACTCAAACCTCTACAACACATCATCAAGGACCTACAGCCTATCCTAGTATCACTCTCACAAGCCTTGGGAGGCAGACCTCTGCTTGCTTACAGACAGCTCCCCAACCTTAAATGGACACTCACCAACAACTACAGACCATACAACAGAAACAGTAAGGCAGGCATATATCCCTGCAACAAATCCCACTGCCGACTCTGCCCACATATCAACACTAATGACACCATTACAGGACTTAATCAAACCAACTACTCCATCAATGGCTCATTCACCTGCTCATCCAGCAATGTGATATATGCCATCATGTGCCAATGATGCCTCTCTGCCTTATACATCAGACAAACTGGACTGTCTCTGTGCAAAAGAATAAATGGATACAAATATGACATCAGAAATAAGAACATTCAAAAAATCAGTAGGGAATCACTTTAATCTCCCAGGCCATTCAGTAATAGACTTATCTGTAAGCATTCTCAAGCACATTTACTCTAGATCGAGGCTTCAAAGAGAGAGTTTAGAGTTAGAATTCATATGAAAATTCATCATCAACTTGGGTCTGAATGAGAGCATGATCTGGCTTTCCCACAATGTTCCACAGGACTCCTCCTTTGTTTTACATTACTAACAGTGATTCTCACCTCTCTCAACCTCACCACTATACAACTTGTCTGATTGGCTGACCTGATGCAATAAAATGTAATCACAGAGTTTATCTTTACCCCCATATGTAAGTTTTCTCCACTCTGGCATCTGATGAAGTGGTCCTTTGCCCACGAAGGATCATACGAAAAATGAATTTGTTAGTCCTTAAAAGTGTCACTAGACCCCTTTTTTGTTTTACCAGGCATAGGAAATTTCTCTCAGAATAGTTTAAATTCACCAGTTACAAGAAAGTGAAAACAGCATTTTGTATTGAGAAGTATCAGACAACCTCAACTATATGTAACACTACCTGTGCTGTCTAGAATAGAATGCAGGGGTGTGAGGAATTCCCTTTACATTCTAGCTACTTGTATCCTGGAAAACAGTGGGGGAAGGAGCTTCTATTCTCTCTCTGGTGCATATAGGTAGTGGGGACAAGGAGAAACCCAATACTTGGTTCTGCCTCTTCCATCCAGGAACCTGGCTAGTACAGTAGTCTTTATTTTTGCAGGAGATATGCTGTGTTGGGGTAAGGCTGGCACAGAGTATGAGCCCTCTAGAAATGAGCGAAACCAAGAGACAGATTTGTGAGATTCCGAATCATAATTTGTTTCTCAGTTGGCTCAATACAGGGGATTTGTAGCAAAGCTACAATTGAGCCAATACTATATACTGTCAGCTGGTGAAATTTTGCTGTTGGTATCTGTATGGAAATGTTCAAACATAAGTAAAAACTGAAAAAGTAAGAGAAGAAATCCAAAAGTGTTTGTTTTGGATATCTTCAAGGATCTCCTCATGGAAGCTCACCTCAACTAATTTAAATCCCTCCTCCCTGAGAAAAACAGAAATAAGGAAAAATGACTGAAAGAGGTGGTTAGAATGAAACTTCATTTTAAACTGAGAGAAATTATATTCTATAATTCATTTATGAGTACAGGAACAAGGAAAATAATTCTGATTATACATGAAACTAGCTCAATAAGTCAGCTGTTGAACCCCTCGGAGAAAAGTTCTGATCTGCATCCAGACCCCAAATTTGGGAATTGTGCCCTTCTTTAGTTTTGATATTATGAATTAAACTTTAAAGGGAATATTATTTAGCTAGTGGAGCAATATTATTGCTATATACAGTGCTTAAGGAATCAAAGGTGGATCAGTGGTGAGATTTCTTTTCTCTTATTTTTATTATTTGCCTGGTTTCTATTCAAACAATCTAATAAAGCAAAACATAATTGTAGAAGAATCTAATCCAGGACATTCAGAGATCAAAGGAACACAGATACTTGAAAGGACTGGATTCTTTCTAAAAGTCGTGCTCTACTGCCATCGCGTGGTTGTTCAGGTATCAGCATCTAGAAGCAAGCTCCTTGCACTTATCATAAGAAATACAGCAACATATCCGTCTAATATAGATTAAGACTGATAACAGAAAATATATTACTGTGATTTGAAAAGGATATTGAATTATTTAATGAATATAAAATAAATCTTTTGCATGCACATAGGATGGTGTCATTAATAGGTGTTAAATGATAGTTTCTTAATTATCTTTAGGATTTTTTTTAGCGTCTTTTCTTTTACGAATAATTAATGTCATTTGAACTGAATTTAAAGACACGGCAAGATTCTGCATCCAGTACAAACTGGGAGAGTTCTCAAGTCACATCAAATTCAGTTTTCAAGTTACATCAAGCCAACAAGCTGACGATACCTTTAGTGACTGTTGTTTAGGGAGAAAGTCAATAAAATTCCAATCTTTTTATTTTTTTTTAAGATCACTTCTCATGTTGACAATGTAACTAATTCTCTGTGCATCAGTTGAATTATTGCAGCGCATTAGTGACTAATGCTGATGGTGCACTTTACTGGTCTTTTGCAGAAAAGCACTGAGCACACCCGGATCACAGATGAGATAGAAAGCAGTGTACACACTAGTCTTTTAGGTAGACCACATCTCTTCAGGGCTGGCAGAGGCCAGATCACTGCTGAATGCTTTCCTAAGCCTAGTAGAGATCCTTCCCCCACTCCACTTATTCAGGGTGGTGGTAAAGAGACTCCCTATACATTCTGATGTTAATTTTTAGCTGGTCTTGAATAATGTCGCCTTTTCATGGACAACATGTTATTGCTAACGTTCACTCTAGAGCTAAGAGTAGCATCCAGGACTCCAACACAGTGCTCTCATCACAAAATTATTTTGAATGTATTTGAGACATCACTGTTTACTACCGAATACCTCTGGTGGTGTTGGAGTACTTCACAGTCATCAGGCCAAACCCAGGAATCTTTACTGTTTTTAATCATTCCTTATTCCAGCAAAATTCCCACCGACTTCTATGGAAGCTTTTCCTGAGTGAGGCCTGAGTACAAACTGAATGAGCACATCAAGAGTTGGCCCGCATTAGAGTGTCACAGCCACATTTTCTCGGTACAGTCTAGTGAGTAGACTACTACGTCAGTAATGGCTTTCCCACTGATCTTGCAATTCTGATGTCAATGAGGCTTGGCCATCCGCTTCAATAACAGCAGGATCAAGTACAGGATATATGATCCCAAGTAAGTGATCTGAATCTAGGAACTTGCTCTGTGACCTTGAGTAAATTCTTGAACCTCCGTGTGCCTCAATTTGCCCATGTGGACAATAAATACTGAACAAAGAGGGATGTAGCGAAGCTTAATTAATATTTGCATTAGATATTCTGATGAAATTTTCTATATAGATGTAATATTATTTGTTGTAAGACTGCAAATTTTCTCCTCTAGAGCAATACACTGATATAAGAACTAGTGCTTAGGCTATTATGGTCTTCCTCCAAAAGGCTTAACTGCATTCACTTATAATAAAAGCTTTTCACATTGATTTAAATTGGAAATGCAATCAGCACAGGATGCACAGCAGTTAAAATTTAAACACACCAGGTCTTTTTTCCCCCTTGAGAAAAGAAGTGACTAGACCCTTAGTTGGTGTAAACTGCTGTAGCATTACTTCTGTCAATGGAACTACACTGACTTACAGCAGTTGAGGATTTGGCCCAATATGTGAAAAATATGCAAGCTCAGATGAAGGTTTAATGTAAATGAATCTGAAATATTTAGGTATGTTTCTAAATGTTTGTCTCTAAATGTAACAGGAGCACTAATGTGAACACAGGTTCCTGTTTTATCTTAAATTAATTCTTTGCCTTGGCCACTCTCAACTGAAATAGCTCTATGGTAATTTCAGATCCTTGTGGGCTCTTTTCCCTCTGTTTAATTGATGAACTTTACATCAAATGTTAACAGAAGCAATAATAACCTATTTAATGCTAGGTTATTAAAATTAAAGAGCGTGACCACATGTGCACGACCATATTAGTGGGACATTAATTTTTCCAATATATATGATCATATAATGGAAAAATGGGTATCTATTTCTGGCTAAGTTTATTTTATAACTTATGAATGATTTTTTAGTCCTTTAGCCTTGTTTCTGAGAATATTTTGTGACTTTTTCCTGTGCATTTAGTCATGACAGCATGGGGTAAATATAATGATCTCACAGACAGAGAACACACAGATTTATTGTATGAAATATATTATATAAATTATCTTTCTGCATACAGTGTATTAGGTGAGGTCCAGTGTTTTGTGATGTGATCTTAAGGAAGAGTTTTGAGAACATATATAAATAAATCCCAAGATTTTCAAAAGTGACTATTGATTTTAGGTGGCTCAGTTTTTTGCATACAACTTGAGCCCTTTTAATAGGGCTTTCTAAAAAATGCGACTCCTCCAAGGCATTTCAAATTAGGCACTTTAAACACTGAGTCAGCCAATCTTGGCCTAACTCTTAGACTTTGTCTATATTCACTTGCACTTGTAGTGGTGTATAGGATATGTGTAACTACATGACACAGTGGGAGGCAGGCTGCACACCCACAGGTGGCCGTGAAAGACTTTGGCAACTCCTCATGGCTGGAGCCTTTCACTGGGGTGAGGAAAGGCTCTACTGGAGGGAGCTGCCAGAACTTCTCTTCCCTGTGGTGAAAGCCTAAAGCAGTGGGGAAGCAGCATGACACTATACTGTTAAAAATAGCAGCGGTGACCTGAAAGGCTCTGGGTGTGTAGAGATCAGGGTTCAGATGTGTAGGAGTAATCTCTATCCACCTAAGCTGTGTCTCACCATCTACAAAACTACTTATACCAGTGGTGGTTGGGAATGCACTGTCTATACTCTACATGACATGTTAGACCTCCCTTAGTAATAGAAGTCACTAATTCCAGAGGGGTAGCTGTGTTAGTCTGTGTAGAGCAAAAACTGCAAGAGTCCTGTGGCACCTTCAAGACTAACCAATTTCTTCAGGCATAAGCTTTCATGAGCTCCAACCCACTTCATCATTTGCATCTGACGAAGTGGGTTGGAGCCCACGAAAGCTTATGCCCAAATAAATTTGTTATTCCTCAAGGTGCCACAGGACTCTCGTTGTTTTAGCAGTCATAAATGAGATACTAGTCACCACTTCATCAGATGCAGATGAGGAAGTGGGTTGGAGCTGACGGAAGCTTATGCCTGAAGAAATTTTTTAGTCTTTAAGGCGCCACAACACTCTCGTCGTTTTAGCAGTCACTAATGATTCTTCCTCCAGATTTGGGTAGACTGAGACAGATATCTCTTAATATAGAAATGATTTATTGTTTGCTGGAGAGGCAATCCCCTCTTCCCCACCACACACAGAGTTTATTGCTATTTGTAGGTTAGGAAATAGGAATCATAATTCAAAAATCTTTCTATTTCATATTTTTTCTCTTAGAGGTTTGAAGTCCTTCAAATAATAGAAAATTAATCTTGATTTGGGATCACATAAAGGTGATTGATAAACTGGCAGAATATGAGATCTCATAAGGAACATTTCTCCTGTCAGAGTAGAAAAAATACCAAAATAAATTAGAGTTCACTAAAGGTTTACAAATTATGATCTGTGGAGTCCTTCTTGGTGATCTGGAAAATGAAATGTTTGAGAACCAGACCACAGGAGACCAAAGAGAGTGTCTGGTTCTTTGAGAGATTTTTTTTTCTGGCCTGGATAGGGATTAATTTGAAGAAAAAGACTCTTCTAAAACAGTGGCTTTCAACCTCTGGTCTAGAGACCCATGGGGGTTCCCAGAGTATGTCTAAGATTTCCAATGGAATCCTGTGATGCATTGTATCCCATGTACACCTTCATGGCATGATTTGTATATCATTCATGTTCACCTTTACAGTGTAACTGTGTATTGTCTAATGCAAAGTATGTCTTGTACAGTGTTTTTGGAATGCTCAGTACATACTGAACATTATTGTTTGGGTAGTGTAATTCCTGCAGTGTCATATATATGGTTATGAACTTCTGCTATGGCATAAATAGACCCAGGCAAACACAAAGCAGAGTGAGAGTTCACACCGCACTGAGGCATGCATACAGGAACAGGAACAATGGACTAGCCTGAGTATCTGATAGGGTGATGCTCATTTGATTCAAGTGGAGAAACCTATGCTGGATATTGCTGATCACCTCATACCAGCAGGTAGCAAAGAAATGAGGATTAAAGGCAGACACATGCTAGTCTCTTGATCTCTCCCTTGCAATCCATCTATGGAGCAACATAAAAGAACTGAAAGACTGACTGGGGGCAAAAGGGGTGACTGGTTGGAGGCTGATCATCCACTCTGTGGTAAGATAATATCAAAGACTGAAAGGTTACTGTAGTTTTAAGTTTAGTTTAGAATGTGATTTCCCTTTTTATTTCTTCCTGATCTAACCTGACATATTCTTCTGGTTTATAATCACTTAACAACTTTCTGTACGTAATAAACTTATTTGTTTTATCTAAAGCAGTTCATGTGGTTAAATGTGTATAGAGACTTGTTTACAGTGACAGAGCTGGAGCATATCAATTTCTTTGATAAACTGATTAACCAGTGAGCTTGCAGAGTCCGGTAGGCAACACTGAACTCTGTAAGAGGGTTGAATCTGGAATCTAGGGTTGAATCTGGAACCGAGGATATTGGTTGGGGGCCATTCTATTGCAGAAATCCATAAGTGACTGGCCTAAAGCACTCACTCACTGGCTTGCAGGAGACTCTGAGTGAGCTGATCTAGGAAGGGTAGTTCACATAGCAGGGCAAGTGTAAGATAGGCTACAGGAGTATGGAACTGAGGTGATACAGTGATATACCAGCTTTCCAGAAGGCGGAGGGGAATGTCACAGAGCCGCACCTCCATTTGAAATATTTTAGAGCTCTGCAAATGAAAGAAGTTGAAAACCACTGCTCTAAAATGCTTAAAGTTTTGAGACTTTACTAGCTGACTCACAAGTGGAGGAATGGGGGAGAAGCAAAAGCTTTTTCTGCAATAACACATAGTTAAACTTCTGTTTTTGCCAATCGGCAGCACGCCTAAGAGTGCAAATGGTTTCAGCCTCAGATTTTATAAAAAGCAATACAATCTTAGAGTTAAATTTGTTCCTTCGATGTACAGGAAAAGAGTCTATTGATTTAATTTTTTCTTTTGAATTCACTGGGAGTCATACATGCCAGTGAGGAGAGAGGATCCGTAAAGGTTCTGAATTTCAGGCAACTAATATTTTACTCTCCCATTTAGCAAGGAGGGATAATGATTCTTGTTTAGTGAAATATTTGTGTGGATTTCAATTAGCTGGCAAGTGTAACTTCTGGAAGGATTCTTTGGATACCCCTTAAGGAGACGCTACCTCGCTGTGACCAGAGTGGTGCACTAACTACATATAAGGGAGGAACTGTTCTTATTATTATGTGCTTTCTTTTTGTCTAAACTGCTGCCTTTCCCTGAAAGACTGAATGTTCCATTTGTAAATAAATTTACTAAATAAATTCAGATAATGAATAAAGTCAGGGAAACACCATAAACTCAAGGATATTCCATGAGCAAAGAAGAGGCAAGCAAATTATTCCCTGTGAATTACTCATCCACCTTTAGTGGAGATGCATGTGATCAAGGTCCTGTTATGGCCCTTATATTAACTATTTATAGAATCTATCAAGTACTCAGGGTTCAATCCAGTATAACTTGCCACTGAAAACTCCTTTATAGTCAGTGAGAATTCTGGGCACAAAGGAATGCAGGATCAGGGCCTGTATTATTATTATTATTATTATTATTATTATTATTATTATTATTCTTTTTTTTTTGCACCTAGGGAAGAGGGAGTCGCAGCAGTAAAATTCTGAAAACAATCTGAAGCTTAGTTTAATAAAAATTCTACTATGAACACACTTATTTTATCAGTGAAGAAATACTGTGTATTTGCAGAGTTGAGCTAAAACCATTTCCTTCTTACCTTTGGTTCAGAACACCATCTGGTATATTGACAAGTTCCAGAGAAGTAGTTTTGTTAGTCTAGCTCAGCAAAATAAACAAGAAGTCTTGTAGCACTTTTAAAGACTAACAACTTTATTTATTGCATGACGAAGCGGGATCTGTCCTATGAAAGTTCATGTGATAAATAAATGTGTTAGTCTTTAAAAGTGCTTCTAATATATGTGTCTGAATCATGTGCTGATGTTCTGCCAGACTAAAAAAGCTCAATCAATGTAGTTTCTGAAAGAGAAGATGAAAACTTGATTTCATCACAGGGAAAAGATATGTGATGCTCTCCTGGCAAAGGCATAAGGATATTTGATGGTTGGAAGCTGAAGTTGGCAAAGTTCAACCTGGAAGTTAGATACATAGTGACAGGATGCTGGCTGAAAACTTAAGGCTAAGCCAGGCCACTGCCATTGAAACCCTAATTAACAGGAGATTAAAGCCGGCTGAGTGAGCCTGTAGGGAACGGGCCAATAGGGAGAAGCTGCTAGGCTTGTTAAGTAGGCCCTATAGAGACTCTCAGAAGGAGGAAGGAAGAGGAATGAATGACCAGTCTGAGAGGGACAAGCCACAACTTAGAGATAAGCTGCTCTGAGCTAGTGGTTGGAGCTGTGTGGCCCCTGAGACTGGACAGTATACGTAAATAAATGGTAGTGGGTCACAGCCTGTGAATAAAGAACACTGGTGGGAGCACAAAGCTGGGTGTGGTTTGTGTGGGAAATGGCCTGGAACAGCAAGGGTGCAAGCATGAACCTGCTACATGCACACTTTTAATAGTAATGTTAATTAGCCACTGGAACAGATAACCAAGGTATGTGGAAATTACCCATTACTTGCAGTCTTTGATAGATTAATTGTATTTAAACCTAGAGATATATACAGAATGCTTCGATCCTCTCCAGTCAATGACTAAACAGAAGAATCCAGATGTGTCTGAAGGGAGAGGTCTCATGACCCTTTATTTGAAATAGCTATTTCCCTCCAACTATATTTCCAATTTTATCCTGCACTCGTGGCTAGTTTGGAATGAATTTCATAAAGTGCAAATCATATAAGCATCCAGAAGGTTACTTAATCTTTGTGTCTCTGTAGTCTGGAATTTAAACTAGAAATAGGAAAATAGGCTTTCTTGCAAAATTTCCAGTTCCTTCTGATTTCAACTCAGTCATAAACTAATGCACTGCTGTTTTTCTCGTTGGATTTTGGTCTTTCTACTACCTGTTTTTGATGAAATTGGGAAGTGCCTAACTACACACTTATTTGAATCATGAAAAGAAAAAAAAATGGGTTGAGTTCAAAGTTTTGGTGAAGGGTCAGGCTTGTGTTCAATTTGTTTCAATGCATTAATCAGCCACTACTTATAAATCTGTCCTGTCACCACAAAAGTATGTTCCAAGAACACTTCATACTATTTTCCTGAGTACATCCTCTTCATCATTCTTTGAGTCCTCTCCAGCCCAAGAGGAGAGAATTGTCAGTCACCCTTGAATTATATCTTCTGAGTATGCATTCTGATGTCCTTGGCATAGGTCCTGATACTTCCAACTGTTAAACCTGGGGAAGTGGAATCCCAAGAAAGTCATTTATGCATAACCTTTGCAAGGCCAGGGGTATAGCCCTCAGACTTCCAGATATAAAATAACTGCTTCATAGAAAAGATAACCTCTAGGTGAGGATGGAGCCAGGGTATCCAGTGTTAAAAATATATGATGTGTTTTGGCTGTTGGTCTGAAAGAAGAATGGTTTGTTCTGAGTGAGATTTGAGAATATTTGGATGGCTGTAAAAGAACAGTTCATTGTCAGGTGGGTTTCTGTTATCAGATTCCATGGTTTCAGAAATACAAGAGCATGGATCACTTGCAAAATGATTACTTAATATGTCTGGAATATGGTATGTTCAAAGTCTAGGCCCAAGAGAAGAAAAATGTTTTAATATAAGAAAATAATTTAAAAAACAGTCCCATGTTGGAAACTGTAGATGAGAGTATGTTACATTTAATACCATACCAATATATTAGATTTAATACTGACATTACTTTAAAACTACATTCATATAAGCTTCATGAAATATACAGGATGGAAAACGTGTTCCTGCAGAAATTGTTGGGCTGGTGGTACAAAATCTTGGGGTACATAATACATTAACAGAAATGGTTTTAAAAGAAGGCATGGAGGTTTAGAGCCCTGCTGAGAATCTATAAATATTGCCCAATAAGGAAGCTGATCATTAAAATTACATTTTGCTGTGGTGCTTTGGGTATTATTCTATTTAATATTAAAATACATCCTGTTTTTCTTTCTTTTGTAACAAACTAAATAGCACTTCTGTAGCACAACAGGAAAAATGATTAATTATAACTTAATAGTGTAGTGTCCAGATCCCATCCTCATTTGGAATTGCAGGATATATATCTGGATTTTTGGGGAGGGAGAAAGCCAGAAATTCTTTTCATTCACGGCTCTATAGGAGCATAATTTAAAGCCCAATGAAGTCAACAGAAAGATCCTCATCGACTCCAATGGACTTTGGAAAGACCTCGAAAAAATTCGCTCCCAGCTGGGTGCCAGCAGTTTTATTTTTGGTCACCAGAGGGAGCTCCTCCATTGCATTTCCACAGCAGAGCTAGGAGCCAGGCTACAAACCCTGGCTGTCATAGGCTATGTCTACACTAGGGAATTAAGGTCGACTTTAAAAAGGTCGACCGTAATAAGCCGACTTTAAGTCGACCTTATTAAGTCAACTTAAAGAGTCCACACTGGACTCCTAAGTCGACTTGTTTGCTCCAGGGAGAGACAGCCCCGCATGCAGCAAGCCCCTGAGCAGTCCAGGGGAGAAGAGAGCGAGGAGCTCCCTTCTGCCCTGGACCACTTGGCTCCTATCTGCTCGGGACTTCCCATGACCCGGGTAGAAGGGAATCTTCCTAGCCTGGACCACTGGGGTCCTGGGGACAACTTCCCAGACCCAAGTGGTCCAGGCCAGGAGGAAGAGCCGGAGCTCCACGCTCCAGCTGCTCAGCAGCGGGCAGCTGGAGCGGGGATCCCAGCAAGAAGGGACCTCAGAGCTCCCTTCTCGCCGGGACCACTCATGTCCCGGCGAAAAGGAAGCACCGCGATCCCTTGTCCCCGGGACCCGCACTCCAGCTGCAGCAGTTGGAGCGCGGGTCTCGGGGACAAGGGAGCCCCACGGTTCCG
>ML685756.1:13261113-13350888 GCA_007922175.1 Pelusios castaneus | reverse complement strand
CTGTTAGTCTTTAAAAGTGCCACAGGACTCTGTTGTCTATATTATTAAAGCTATTTCATGTGATTTTATGAAGTTTCTAAAATGTATTTTCTGCTTCTAAAACTTGGACGGGGGAGTCATGGTATGAAGGCAGCTTGGCAATAAAGGAAGAAGAATATGAAAAATTTTTAAATACTTCCTAAATATTTCTAAAATAGATTTTCTGTAAAATGTGAGGTACTTGTACAAGAAATGAAGCTATGGTTTGGTGTAAAGGTTTTATTGGCACTTGTTTGGGATGACCTATCTATTTTATTTTTGGTTTGCCACTTGTAAATACTCAGTTTTTCTGAAACGCATGGCAATAAGGTGTTTAAACCACACCATTCAATATTCTCCCCATAGAAATATATGATAATTAGGAACTGAAAATGGAGCTCACAAAGAAAAGGACATTTAGAAAATATTAACTGTTTCTCACAGTGCCTCTCTGAGATACGTAAATAGGATTGTTCTCTTTTACAGGGAGGTAAAGTGAGGCACAGATAGGTGAAATACTTGTCAGTGCCACACAGAAAATAAAGGACTACAATTCAGGAATCTAGAATCTTAAGCTCACAGTCATACTCCTTTACTTGCATCAGAAACCCTACAAACATGTATGCATATTCTTAACTTTATACTCTACAATAGCTCCATTGATTTCAGTGGATTTATTCATGTGCAGAAATTTAAAGATAGGAATTTTACAGGCTTAGGGGCACTGGTAATCATTACCATAAGAACAAGAAATTCATCTCTCCGTATATCACCATTAATAAAATTAGAGGAAAAAATAATGTGGAAAAAAAAGGGGAGGAAAAATGCTCCTATGGCTAGCTCACATGACTGGAATTCAATAGATATGGGAACAGTTCATCAAAACACATGCTATGTCTGTAAAGTGTACTAATATCTTCAGTTGGAAGGCAGTCACAGGAACACAAAGTATTATTATTACCAACATCACTGTTACTAATAAAGTTGTATGGTATCCAAAAGCTCAGATGAATATTTACCTGGAGAACTATGGCCTTTTCATTCCGTGTGATGTTAACATTGTGTGGCTGTCCGTTTGCCATGTTTCTGTGGTCTATATCAATGTTGTATGGCTCTCTAATGCCTCCAAGGTTGTATCGAATCTGTAAGCTTCCTGAAGAAATAAACAGCATTTTTAGCTTTAGTATTTACACCTTTATTTCCCAGAGCTTTATTTATTTATTTTACTTTTCACATATGATCGCCATCATTTCACATTGGAGTTCAGCTCTGCTGCAGGAGAATTTAAATAGAAAGAGTCAGTGCCTGATAATCTAAACCTAACGGAATGGTAATTGCTTCCTGGTTACAGCCATAATCATAGTGACCAGCATCACAAAACCAAAGCAGCTACAAACAGTATTAACTAGAAAAGAAACAAGCATGCATGGAATGGCATGAAAGAGACTTATACATGCTAGCATGGAAAGCAAGACCGTGCTTTGAGATTGTTATCCTTGCCTCAGTAAAATACTTTAAAGCTGAATAAAGAAACAAGAGAATAATGGTTTTTATTTGGTACAGAGAATAAGGATTTCCATCAATAAAATACTGATAATGATGTAATAAAATCTGATTTATGACAGATTAATATTGAAATTAGATGCAAAATCAAAAGGTTACCTTTCCATCTCATTTAGTTTTTGCTTACTGGTTGGATGGGGTGTTTTTAAGGAATGTGAAGGAAAACTTTTAGTATTTTATGCAAAAGGTTTTTGACAAATGGATGCTTCAAATTAGATCTCCAAGGAAGGGTATTCAACACATTTTCATTGCAGCTCTTTTCAAATGAAGAATTTTGGCAAACATTTCTTTTTCCAGAAAATTTCAATATTTCATCAAAAACCTGACTGCCCTCACATTGGAAAGTTTTCCGTTGCTAGCCAAACCCTGAAATATTCTGATTCAAAATCATGTTATTCACCATGGGAGCTGTGGATCAGGTATCTATCTTATGTTTCCATTTTCCTCTATGAGCTGAGCTCTCTGGCTAGATTATTTCTCCCATGATGCACTATGCCATGCCGGTCTCTCCTCCTATTTAGGTGCCTTAATGTAGATTTAAAACCACCTCAGTAGAAAATCTTGACTATATGGTCATAATCTTATATCGAGTTTTAATTCTGCAGGGAAGATTCATTGATATTTACTGATGTAATATTTGTAAAATTAGAATTAAAATAATAAATAAGGCCCCAATCCTGCAGTTTTCAGTGTGTGGACAGAGGGATGCCACTGAAGCCAATGGGCTTTGGATAGGTGCAGCTATCAGCCTCAGTGTTGTTAATGTGAGAATTGGGGCTTCTATTAAAAAGAGATACATGCGTCTGTGAGCTTTGATGAGCTCTTCATAAACCACAAAAGCCTGGGCTATTTTAAAATTCTCTGTAATGCAGCAGTCTGAATGACAATTGAAAAAAAAGGATTCCCTCTTGTCCATATGCACCTCTCTACTTCTGAGAAATGCTACACACTTCCTCACTGATCTTCCCTTCCTAACAATGCTAATGGGCACTAAACATTCCAGAACCCGTTAATATTGTGGCAGCCTGATCCTGGAAACACTTTGGCACATGAACAAAGAAACTCATCAACCTAAGAGGTTGCAGGATCAAGTCCTTGGCTTTCACTTTATTCCAGGGGTTCCCAACGCATGGCCCAGGGGCCAAAAGTGGCCCACGGCTCCCCTCCTTCTGGCTGCAGAAGGGAGCCACTGCTTAAGGACCCAGGTAGAGGGTGTTTCCGCGGGCTAAAAGACCGGTGCAGGCTCCTTGCTGCAGTCAAGAGGCTGGGAGATCAGCGCTCCCATCCTCTTGGCTGTAGCAGGGAGCATGGCAAAATGCCCCGCCTAGCTCCACAGGCACTGGGGTCCTCGCTGGAGCCAGAGGGAGAAGAGCAATGATCTTCCATCACCCTGGCTGCAGAAGGGAGTCACTGCCTAGGGACCAAGGTGGAGCCCACGGGGCTACAAGAAACATGCAGCTTCTCTGCTGCAGCCAGGGAGACAGGAGATCAGCGAGGAGACAGCCTCCTTGCTTATCTCCTTCCGCCCGGCTGCACTCTGTGGGGGTGGCGTGTTGGCAGAGACTTGTGGCCCTTAAGGGTTGTACGAATGATATGTGTGGCCCTCAAGCTAAAAGGCTTGGCAACAACTGCTGTATTCATTTTAATTATGCAACAAACTCTTTGGGGGGGTGGAGAAGGGCGGTGTGGGGAAGCGGAAGGGGCAACAACAATAACAGAGGATCTCACAGTGCTATTAGAAAATGGGCTAAATACATAAAGAAATTTAGGTGTTGTAATGCTCGTAATTATAACACCTAACTTTTAGAAGCCTAGAAAGCCATTGGGATTCACAAATCTTGGGTTAGGCACAGTGAATGAGGAAAGGCAGGAGCGTCAGAACAGGATTTTAAAAAGCCAGCACACTAGCAAGCCCTTTGCCTAAAATAGCCAGTGGGAGGTACCAAGAGAAGGGGTATGTGCTAAGCCCTGCCTCCTCTCTTGGACACAGGCATCTTTCTCTCTGGGGATTCTCAGCTGCAAAGGAGCTGAGGAGGAGCAGCACCTTGGTTCACGTCCATCCCCCCTACCTAATGGGGAGAAATTTAAACAGGAATCTGCCACCTCTTAGCTGAATGCCTTGACCCCAAGAGGGGAGCTTCTACTTTAAAAATTTGGGCACTGAGTTTAGGAACCTACAGGGTTCGGGTACCACTGAACGGGAATTTTGTGAGTCCCAATGGGATCTGGCTTGGGGATTTAAGTGTCTGAAGTGGCAGTAGACTGATGGGATTAACCATCACAAAGATGCCTTCTTGTGATAGGTATTACCTTCCTGTTTCAGAGAGGGATGATGGCACACAGACTTGTCCATGGTCTCACAGCAAGGGAAAGAGCCAGTTACAGAATCCAAAACTCTTGTCTCTCAGACGTGTGCTCTAACCATGAGACCACAAGCCTTCTTAGTTATGTTGATAAAACACACTATTTCTTAGGTGTTCCTATTTCCCGGCCTTAGCCCTACTCTTACGTCTATTGAAATAAATGGCAAAACTCCCATTGACTTCAGTGGGAGGTGGATCAGATGGTGGGAGCAACGTTAAGGAAAAGGGACAGAAAAGAACAGATTGTACAGTACATGTTTTAATGACAGGATATGATTTCAAAACTTCCTCCTTACCTTATAATATAATTTTTGTATTTAATATTTATTTAAATGGATGCTGCTTTGGGTTTTTATGCCCTCCTGAATTTCAATCCATGATATAGGCCTGACTTTCCACTCTGTTACAGCAGTTGTATGTGACTCCATTGATTTGGGGATAGAGTTTCACCAGTGTAAAACTGGTGCAATAGAGTACAGAATCAGGTTTTATGAGTCTTGTTTTGAAATTCCATGGCTGGAGAGATCTTCTCATTAGCTAATGGATTTTGCTTTGTGTGCCAAATTTTATTAACAGTTGTAACTTTAATGGGGAAAATTCAGAATGGTTACTTACCAGACGGCTTAACAAGCACTGCCATGTAGTCCTGAGTGTAAGAGCTGATGTACAGGAGGACACAAGGGGACTTGGTGGTACTGAAGCTGAAACTGAGCATTTCCTTATTCAAACTGAGGTCTGGCACAATGTTATCTTGGTTGGTAGAGCTCAAAAGAGTTCGGCTGACTAAATCCTTTGCACTAATCCCTGGGGACTGGAAATTATATCGAAGCCACATCCCCTCTTCAAAAAATGCTCCAACATCTTGAAAAACAAAAACAGTAAGAGTGGTCAGGAGAAAATGAATATGCTGAGACATACTTTGAAATTTAGCAGCAACAACAAATAAACAAATCATTATTGCACTTAGTTGGTACTCCTTTATGGTCTATCTAGGCTGAAGTATTGATGCATATTGCAAACAGTGACAAATAGATCCTCAGAACCTCCCTAGGGGAAGGAAAGTACTAGTCCCATTTTATAGATGGAGAAATGAATGCACAGAGAAGTAAGGTAACTTGCCCACGGTTCAACAAAACACTTGTAGCGTGGCTAGAAATCGAACCCAGTTGTCTCCCTCCTGGGTTCAGACTCTTGACCACAAGAACACTGTTCTTCTCCTACCCATCAAACGGTCGTAGTTTATAATGTATAGAAAGAGCAGATAAAAAAGGACGAAGAGGTACAAGGAAACAGTTAAAAGAAAACCAGAGGCTGAACCAAGAATAAATTCTGAAAGGTGAGTTCTACTGGACTGTGGAAGTGTCTTACCAGGGATGGTTGGAAGCTGCAGCACTTGAGAGATTTAAATGGGATTGGACAAAGAACGGGAAAACAATCCACTAATGGGGCAATTCTTTCTTGAAAACGGGATGAAGCTAAGGAGCATTTACCAAATATAATTCCTATGAACTTGTGTGCTTGCATTGAGGGAACAAAGTGAAGGCAGAAGGGGACTGTCTGTGGTCCTGAAGCATCACCAGAGAAGTTCAACAGGCCAAGGATGATGTGAACTGGTCTGAAGGGTATATAACAAGGACTCCTTTCCCTCAGGCAACCGGCAGAAATTCAGAGGCCAATCTTGGGTTATGTGCACACTGTACTCTTCCCTTCTTCCTCAGAACAAGCACCCTTTCCTCATTGCCTTGCAGACATCATTGACAAATAGAATGCCTCCTGTTGGGCACTACACTTCTCTACCTTTCTCAATGTAGCTATGGTTCCGGAAGGCAGAATTTAGCCCAAAAAGAACAGCAATTATATCAATAATATTTAGAAGTACAAAGAATTTAAACATGTTAAAATCAAATTAGCATTTATATTAAATTAACGATGGGCCTTTGTGAATGTTCATATTCAGAAGAAAACACTGCCTCAAGCCTGTTTCTATCAATAACTCCACACAGTCTTAAAAATGAATTACAATAGGATGATTCAGTATTAAGGTCCTTCCACTCTGGCAATACCCTATTACTATTTACAATCAACATGAAGAAATACCTAAAGATAGATAAAGCATAGGAAACACCAAACAGATCAGAAAGTCTTAGTGTAGAGAAAACACACAGTAAAAAAAGAATAGGAGAAAATAACATCTAAAACCTTTTCATCCTACTAAGCATGAAAATGAAATATAAAAACACTGGTTTTATATTAACAATTACAAAGTAACTTTTTAAGCTAATAATAACATTGTGACTTTTCTCATGTCTGTCACATTTCTGATACACATCCCGAGATGTCATTGGTGAAAGGGACTACTATTACGAATGACAACATAGCCTGGAAAATTGCTGGTAAATGCACAAATAATTACAATGGGCCAGGTTCTTCTGTTACCCATATTCTACAGAACAGTATCTTACTCTATGATGCCTCTCATTATGAAGTTGTTATTGAATACGATTAAGGGTATGAGACTATGTAATGAGAGATAACTGAAAAGTGGAATTTCCATCATTCAGGAAATTCAGATATTTCATCATCTTTTTCTGTCTTGAATCAAGATGAAAATATCAAAACTTTTCATGAAGTGAAAAGTCCCCCAAAATTTGATTTGGAAAATGTTAAGATGTTTCCCATTGGGGGCAGCTTGACATTAATCTGCATGAATTTGAGCAATTACAGTGCCTCATGCCTCCACTTTCCCCTTTGAGTTGGTTTGACTGTTTCTCCCATTGCTGTCTTTCTCTTGGGAAGAGCTATTGTACATCACAGGAGTCCCATTACTGAAGTGCACCATGGGAGATACAGAGAGGCTAGTGCACCTGGTCCATAGAAGAAAATGTGGGCACTTGGCACATGGATTGAGGCACCAAGATAGCTCAGGCAGACAAACAGATTAATGTTGAACTGACCTGAAATATAATCTTTCATTTTAATTTTCCTGAAAGAGAAAAGAGATTTTGTGGGAATACTTGATATTTTCCTATATTTTATTGAAAAAAATGGTTTAATGGAAAATGCTCAGTCATCGCTATCTCTTATAATAGTACATGCCCATCCATTCCATACCTAAAATGTGCAACCTGGGACTAACATGATTACAGAATACTGTGAAGGTTGACTTCAGAAAGTACTTGAGGGACTGAAAAAAAAAAAACAATTCCCCACAGTTGAAGAAAAACATAGCTGTAAGTGGCATATATAGCAATAACTGGGATAGTTACTTAAAACAGTAGCTTGCTTATTTATGTTGAGCTGTGATACAGGCTTCAGTATACAAGGTAACACTGAAAAAGAGCAATTTCTTTCCATGAGTTTTAGTAACAAAAACATGGATCATACTTTATATTAAGTACACTGTCACAGGATGGTCTGTGAGTCCTTTCATGCGTTAAGAATAGACGACAACACTTAAGGTATTCTTCACCACCACCACAGGCCTCTATCTGTAGTACTATTTACAAGTCTTAGCCAGTGCCCCCTATTCCTGGAGAAGGAAATAGAGCATTCAAGCAGTTTACCTGCCTCTGGGATTCCTCTCCCAAATCTACTTCCTCTCAGTTTATATGCTCCCAACTGCTGGGATTTTGTTCCACTCTAATTAGTCCTTCAACCATGACTACTCAGTTGATTGACCTTCCAGTGAGGTATCAATTAACCTATATTGGTGGAGATTTAATGACAGAATGCTGAGTCAGATTTTGACTCAACACACTCTTATCATAGGTCCCTGAATAAATAGTTTATAAGGGGCAACAATGTTATGAGAACATTACAGACTGCAGTCATATGTGTTAAATATAGTTGTAAGCCAAAGTGGTCAGCAACCTTATTGACCTGTTGAATTCTTTAACAATATGAGTTGAAAACCATTCATGAAAACACCTATTAATCATTTATTAAACCTTTATATATTATTTATAGATGTATGCTCAATAGAAAGTGGCATCAGATTAACATCTAAACTATCAATATATTATACTACTTAAATAAAACTTTCATTTTATATAGCTCCATATTCAGAGTATCTCAATGCGCAGTACCGCATGCCCAGGACTAGAGGGTAAGCTAAAGGCAAGGTAGCTAAATAGAGAAAATGTAAGAAGGGTAACATTACCTAGAGATTTCCAGTGTCTTGCTAAATCGAGCACTAGAAAAGCTTTGTCTTCTTGTTAGCTTATAACAATTCTCCAAGACTTGAAATATCATGTTTCGAAGTGCAGCCACATATAACAATTGCCCAAGCTGTGATCTGACGGTACTGTAAATAATGTGGCGCCACTGTGATAGATTTATAGCTGTCATTTCTTAGGAGAAATTTTAAATCACCTCCAGATAGTTATGGGAAAGGCAATTCAGTTTAACATCTTTGTTTTTCACCAGACCCACTTGTAATATTCTTTTAGATGAATAATTAAGAGCAGTGTTGTGCAAACACCTGCCACCAAGACTGGTGCTTACGCCTATGAGATAGCAGCACTGAAAATAATGGGACTGCAAGTGCCATGCACAGTAGTACATGTCTGCAGGATTTGCCCTAAAATAACATCTTATTTAAATGTTATTAACTGTATGCTACTTCTGTGTTACACCATTGTCTAGAGTTGCTGGTGTGGAAAAGCTGTTTGCGTGTGTGCTGCTTTTCAGTGGTGGGTGAAATGATTCCTGTAGGTACAAGGCAAAATTCTACTCTCAGTTATCCTGGTAGCTATTTAAAGCTCCCTGCAAAAACCCATATGGCTGCTACCTTATTACCCTTGAAATCCATCCTTCTGATTCATCTCACTTAGAAAAAAAACCATATTGGTAGCCAGGTGGTGAGCCAGTATTACTGCTTGGCTTGGTGCATCTATTAGTTGTGCACACAGCAAGTCTGTAAAAAAAAAAAAACAAAAAAAAACCAAACTAAAAAAAAAAAAATATCTCTCAATCTGTTTGCGTTACCTGCTTGTTAAGTCTTATCTTTTCATCAGCAAGCTCTTTGGGCTAGGGATAGTTTTTTACTACATCTCTGCCCATTGTCTAGCACAATGGGGGCTCCCTGGCTGGGAGCACTAGCTCTCCCCAGCCCATCTTCTCGTTGATGTGAGCTGAACCAGCATGTAAAAAAATAAAAGCAATAATTTTTGCATATTAATTATATGTTTATATTTTCAAAAATAAAGGTTCAGTGAAGTAAATCAATACTGCCTGTGATGATGGGATATTTTTAATGAGAATGTTCTTGAAACTAACTGAATGTAAGGACACACAAATAATTACTAGAATAGTTGTCTAATTATATAACATCTATTGCAGCAGAACTTAAAATCTGCCTCACATTTGCCTTTAAGAATCTTAGGGTGTGTCTACACTGGCAAGTTAGGTCGACTTAAGGACACTTAAATCGACCTAAACAAAGCCGCGTCCACACTGGGCTTTTCTTAAGTCAACTTAAGCATTTCCTTAAGTCGATTTACAGAAAGCTTAAGTCGACTTAATAACACCTCCTTTTAGGTCAATTTAAGCCTTAAGTCAGCTCCTTAAGTCGACTTAAGGCCAGTGTAGATGGGGATTAATGTTAAATCAACTTTATTAAGTTGACTTAAAGTCAGTATAATGGTTATCTGTGCTGTTAAGTCGACTTAACAAGGTCGACTTAAAGTGTAGCCAATTTGTTAAGTCGACCTAAGAAAGTTGACTTAAAGTCTACCTTGTTAAGTGGACTTAACAAAGTTGACTTAACTTTTCAAGTGTAGACATAGCCTTAGAGATACAGTTTACTCTGGACCAATCAGGATTTTTGTAGTAATCTATACATTTTGGGCTGGATCCTGCAAAGCGCTTACTGCCCTGGGCTTAGGTCTGACTTCAGCAAAGCATTTAAATGCATGTTAAAGTCAATGGGACTTAAGCACACAACTAATATCCATGCTTAAGGGATTTGCTGCATAGAGATGTACGGAATGATCACAAAGGTATTTGAGGGTGCTCAGCATTTTGTAGGACTGGGCCCATTACTTTTTTGTTAAAATATCATAACCCAAAAGCAGATCATTTTCTCTTACGTCTGAATTGTACTCTATTATGGCTTTGAAAGGCTGATCGATGAGAAAATTATCTACCTGGAGGACACCAAACACTGATCACCTTGAGTTTCATATATATACACATACAGAGAGAGAGAGATTGAGAGATCAATCGATCAAATAGGAGGCATCTAAATCCATGATTCAGGAAAGCATTTAAGGATGAGTGAAAGTGCTATTGCCTGAATAGATATCTTCCCGAACTGGTGCCTAAATAGGTATTGATATTTTTGCATTAGAAAAAGCAGTGATGTCATTATTAAAAAGAGACCTCCTTGTTGATGAGGTATAGAGGAGATTCCATGTACCCACTGTTGCCCTCTTTTAGAACATTTTAGATGACACATCTGCAAAGAAGATATCCTGGAAATAAAGCAAGGTAAAGGGTTACTGTGTACAGAGTCTTTTCAAGTCAGAAGCCTCAAGGAAAAGACCATAGAAATAGCAGATCAGTTTTCTTTGGCTAGCAGTATATATTTCCATCTAAACCAATATGCAGTGCAGTCATGCTCTGTTGACAGTCGTAGCAAAAACATAAATAAAAGAAGTTTGGATTAGCTGTCAGGAGAGGCACAAGATAGGATTTGTGACACAACAGATGCAATATTACCAAGCCAGAAGTATACTCTCAATATGAAGCATATATGTTGTACAAATCTACTCTGCTTACATTTAAAAAGGGCATAAAACAAAAAATGGATCCAAACCTTGAAGCAAAACACAAATAGATTTAGAATGGAAAAACTTATTCTGAGGTTCAAAATTGCTTTACCAACTCCTTACATCCACTCCATCTGATTATTTTCATTTTGGCACAATCCAGTTCCAATCAGGACCAGAGATGTTGAAAATTTTAATAAAAAATGTTCTTGTGCTATTTCAATGAGGCCCACAGGCAGGAATTATCAGAAATCTCAAAAGAAAGATTTTTACATTGGTGAAACTCCATTGACTTCTCCTTCCTTCTCATGAATCATCACAAGTAATTAAGATTCCGCAGGCCAAACACAACCCTCAGTTATACATGCAACCCAACTGATCTTATGATCTTAATGAAAACTGTGAAAGGCTGTTGCAATCAATGGGTTTACATAGGTGCAGAGAAGAGAACTTCATGAACAATTCTTTTGGTGATGACCAAAAAGCCAAAGTACCCAGATTCCTCAGCTAGAGATGAGTTGGCTCTATGCTGTTAAAAGAAATTTAAAAAATGGGGTAGACTTATTGTATGGGTTTCGTAGGGAGATGGTGAAATCTCTATCCTCAGAGGTTTTTAAGGCTTGGCTTGACAAATCCTTGGCTGGGATGATTAAGTTGGGGTTGAGCCTGCTTTGAGCAGGGGGTTGGACTAGTTGACTTCCTGAGGTCCCTTCCAACCCTAATCTTCTATGATTATCATCATTTGGATAACTCTGAATATATACAAGAAGCAGATCTGTTGAGAAAAAATGCCATTTTAATATAGTCACTTCTCAGATGTACTGCACTTTTAGAGAGGGTCTCTCTATTGCAACTTGCGCTAGGACAGGCAACAGTGTCTGACATTTGTTGCCCGACATATTTCTAAATGAATTCCAGGCTGGAGTTTTGATCTCCTTCTCTCATTCAAAAGAATTCTGGTTACGTCTGTGGTCTTACTGTTTCTTAATAAAGCCTCATATGTTTTCTGCTGATAGGCATCAAAAGCTGTATTGTTAACAGGCTTATTTCTGGTGATAGTGTATAGTTGTGCATTGGGGGTGTAATCTTAGCCCCATGGAAGTCAATGATAAAATTCTGTTAACTTCAGTTGGGGCAGGTCTTCACAGTGGTTCTGGGACACCATGTTGATGAACATTCTGCTATCAGAACCATAGAGGAACACATGAAAAATTGCAGCAAAAATGGATGTTCTCTCTATGTCAGAAACCTAAGTTGAAAGGTAGGGTTGCAGCTTGTTTTTCAGCTGTCTTCATTTTACATTTTTGAGTATTCTGGTGGTGGAATCAAATGGAAAAATACAGCAATTATTTATTCCAATTCACACCCATTAAGTGTCTATCTCCTTCTCTGATTAAATATATCAAGTGGTAAAAGCAGAGAAGGTGAAACTGGGAAAATAACATGCAATAATGCCTTTTTGTGCAGCCTGATCCAAAGCCTGTTGAAATCTACAGTAAGATTCTCATTGATTCAATGGGCTGTGAACAACTCCACTGAAAGTGCAGGTTTGCTATAATCAGAATTCCAATTTGCACAAATGCACCCAGAACATTTGTTCTACATCGTTTTCCATGGAAGAAAGGGACATGTCAGAGGAAGATGGGGAGCTGTTGTGCTCCTGTCACTGAAGGACATTACGCTGGGGAATAAATTAAAGCTGCTCCTCAGGAGCTGTATTTATGCTGAATCTGATTGGCCCAAGATCACGGAGCTTGCTCCCCTTCACTACATCCAAGTGGAGTGGCGAATCAAACTGTTTATTTATATGAAAATACTCCAAGTAGTGATGAAAGTGGGATGAAAGCTGCATAAAATATACACCAGAATGACTGTCTCTTAAGAAAATGTTTTACACACATTCCTGTGAGGTGACCGTGGCTCCCTTATCAGCGGGGAGCCGCAGCTTTCCGCTGTGTCTCCACTTGAAAAGTTAAGTCGACTTAACAGAGTCGACTTAACTTTTCAAGTGTAGACATACCCAAAGAGTGTGACTTTTCAGCACAGTTTGCTCCAGTTATAACTCATGATATCCCTAAGCTTAAGTCCTATCCACACACAAAAGGGTGTAGCTCAAGTTAAGCAGTGATTTAAGCTTAAACTAGTTGGTCCATCAGAGGGGGGTGCTTTGAGGTGTGAGTGATGCTGATAGCCAGGGGAGTTGCTGCCCCACTGGGGGACTCGATTTGGCCCCTACTGCTGCCCGCCTATGGCCTGGTCCCGGCGGGGGCTCCAGCAAGCTGCTGCCATGGGCCAGGCACTGGATGGCAGGGCCCCACATCACTGGTGCCAGCAGGGGCTGCCAGTGGGGGCCACTGGGCCCAGGATTCCTGGCCCCGGTCCTGGTGGGGACAGCTGCCAGCGGGGTCTGCTGGGCTCCGGTTCCCTGGCCCTGCTGGTGGCGGTGAGGCGGGCCCCGGCACCCCGACCCTGCCAGGGTGCCAGATCGGGCTGACGGCGGCGTGGCTTCCCAACCCCTTTGGGGGACCAGATCATGCTGGCAGCTCTGCAACATTTCCCAGATCCCCGACCCTGCTGGCGGTGGGCCCCGAATCCCCAGAGGGGCCAGATCAGGCTGGCAGCAGCATGGCGTGCCCTGGTTCTCCAGCCCCATCGGGAGTGGTGAGGGGGGGACAGATGTGGCAGTGACTCCGCGTCGGGCCCTGGATCGCCAACTGTGCTGGGGAGCTGGATCCACTGGTGGTAGTGTGGCAGGATCCCTGGCCCCAGCGAGACTCAGGGCACATGCCCCATGTGCCCAGCGCCAGCATTGACGCTGCTGGTAGCCGACTCAGGGCTCATCTACATGGGGATGGGACTGTAATTCGATCTTAGACTGTCGATTTACAGAAGGCAAAGGTGAGTGATCACAGCAAATTGCTTGCTCAGTGTCTTGTGTCCTCACTGCTCTCATTATTTCCTGAAATGCATTGAACTGTGGGTCGTAGGCACAGGGGCTTGTGGGTAGGCAGTCATCCTCTGCTCAGTCCTCTTCCCCTCTTCTCTAAAGAGAAAAGCTTTCCTTGCTGTTTCTCTGCCACAGGCACAGCAGAGAGGCACAGCGCTTCATGCAGAGAGAGGAATTAATTGAAAACTTCCTGGGGCTGCAGGCAGGGGAGAAGACTGGAGAAACTGTAAAAGCGAGATTAGAGCTAGTCTCTGACTACACTGACCTAAATTCCAATTGTAGATTTCGACCTCACTGCTATGCCACTTGCAGGGATGGAGTTAGAAGGTCAAATTACACTTCCATGTTTTTCCCCAAATTTACTGCTCTGACAGCAGAGACACAGGCTGCAGAAAGTCAAAGAAAGCAGCATTATGTTGAGCTTCACTGTCAATGTAGACCAGGGCGTAGTGGTGCAGTGGGAATGCATGAGCTCTGTTTGCAACTATTCAGCAGCAGCTAATCAAATCACTCTATTCCGCTAATCCTATCAGTCTGTGTAACTACAGTGTTGTTTTGCAGAATGGTGGCTCTCCCTCAAGCTAGGCTTGATTGAGTGGAGGCAAAAACCTAGTAGGCTTCAAGACTGAGCTTGTTAAGTTTATGGAGGCGATGATATGATGGGACAGCCTAGTCTGGCAATTGATTGCTCTTAGATTTCTAGGGGTAAATATGCCCAGTGACCTGTGATCAGGTGTTAGAGAGGGTAGATTCTGAGATAATACAGAGAATTCTTTCCTGGGTGTCTCACTGGTGAGTCTTGCCCACATACTCAGGGTTTAATTGATTGTCATATTTGGAGCCGGAAAGGAAATTTTCCACCAGGGCAGATTTGCAAAGGCTGTGGGTTTTTTTTCACCTTCCTCTGTAACATGGGGCACAGGTCCCTGCCTGGTGGGTATATGTACCTCAATGTCTTTAAATAATTATTTGAGGCTTCAGTAACTCAGTCTTAGATTAAGGGTCTATTACAGGAGTGTGTTGGTAAAGTTTGTGGCCAGCTTTGTGCAGGAGGTCAGACTAATATGATCATAAGGGTCCCTTCTGACCTTAAAGTCTATGGGTGCATCTACACTAACAAATTAAGTCAATTTAAGGAGCTTAAGTTGACTTAAAATACTCCGTGTCTACACTGGGCTTTCCTTAAATCGACTTAAGATGCTCCTTAAGTCGAATTAAGGAAAAGTTAGTTTGAATTAATAACACCTCGTTTTAATTCGAACTAGCACTTAAGTCGACTTTATTAAGTTGACTTAAGCCAGTGGAGACGGGGATCAGTGCCTTGTGGAGCTTGTTAAGTCGACTTAATAAGGTAAAAAAGGGGCCACGTCTACACTTGAAAAGCTAAGTCAACTTAATGAGGTCCACTTTAAGTCTACTTCAAGTTGACCTAACTTTTCAAGCGTAGACATAGCCTATCAGTCTATAACTGCAGTAACTCCAGTTTATTCACTCAAGTTAACTTTGCAGTGAGACAAATCCTTTGTCCCACTTTGCCTCGTTTCCCCCTCCCCCCCCCCCTCCCGTACAATAAAGCTAATAGTACTTCCTTGCCTGACAGGGGTGTTCTGAGGACACAACACACACTAAAAGATTGTGAGGTGCTTGGATACTAAGTCATGGGAGTCATAAAAATATAATAGATGGATACAGCATATAGTAACCCTGTGTCAGCTGTTTGGATCTGCTGTGCCTTCATATGCATCATATTCACAGCAGCTAAAAAGCTCGCTGAAGTTGGTCCACTTGTCCCCAGGAAAAAATTGGTTTCATAGATTACTAGCCATAGAGCAGACCTATCGTAACTGGCTGACAGAGAAGCTGAAAGTTTATCGTGCTTCCTGTCCCAGAACTGTCAGGATTTTTGACATTATTGCCCTTATTTCTTTGTTTCCAGAATACAGATACATAAATCTCTGCTCTTTATTAGAAAGATATTATGGGCTGATGGTAGATCGGAAAGCTTTATCCTACTACTTTGGATTGTATTCTGGTTGAAATATCTCTTTGGGTATTGCAACTGAGGAAGAAGAGCTGATTTCTAGGATTTGGATAAAAGAAAATCAAATAAAATATTTTTCCAAAAAAGAAATTGTGAATTTATGAGAAATATAATTTTCAAAGCACTGCAGCACTTGCTCAATAAGAGAACATATGCAGGACAGATATACCTGTTTTAGAACCTTTTCATAGAACATATACTATTTTTCAAAAATATATCTGTTCTGTGAAATTAGATACCTTTGTGTACCAACCACCTGGACACTTCAATCTGATTTATGCAGGCAGACATCTGTCCCAGTGCAGAGCCCAGCTTTGCATGATTAAGGCCTAGGATTCATAATCCAAAGAAAAACCCTATACAGTTAGGGTTGAAAGACTAAGGCTATTTTGAATATAACAGATATTTATTTTAGCCCAGTTGGCCTCTTGGGAGATCTCCAAAGCATGACAAAGTCACTTGTGGTTTACACAGAGATTCCAAGATTTTGCCCTCAGCTTTTTTAAAGATACACCAAATACAGATGCAAAAATTGAGTTCAAACAAATCCAGCTCTCGGACATGCTGTTATGGTGACGGGGGGACCACTGTAACAAAGAAAAAGGTCCTGAAATGAAGGAGAGAATAAGGTCAGAAAGCAATCTGTAGGATTGCAGGCTCATTTCGGCCGCTCCTTGTAACAGTTTCTCAGATCACTGAGAAAACAAATGTAGCTGATTAGAGACCCACAAAAACCAACAACAAAATAAAAATAGATATCAAACTGGATTTTGGCAGCTTTGTCCTTGTACAGAGATAACAATTTTCAGGCATTTGAAATGTCAGTCACACAGTGTGAACTGCCACTCATCAGGCTGGCGACAATGCAATTTCTTACCAGTCATCAGTCAATAATTCTAAGCATGAATTTCCTCAATAAATATATCTCCCACAGTGTGTGGTCTGTACTTACCTTGAAAAGCATTTGCTAGTTATAAACTAATTTATTCTGACCTTCTATGTCAATGGCATTTTATTTGCTTAGGCTTTTCATATCAGTCCTTCTTTTTACCATTCCCCAGATACAGCCAAACAGAAAGGCCTGGCATGCAAAAGTGGGTAAGGCACAAAGCGGGTGTTGAAAAACATACTGTGATGATTTGGGGGGATATGTCTATGCAACTTGGGAATTCTGATTGATATTATGAAGTCATTATGAAATTGCTGCATCATGGAACATCTCTAGGTCTGTGTAATGACCAAGCCTTAAAAGCCTGATAGCATGTTTCTGCTAGATCAGGTATAATAGGTGATTATAAGATACTATCAGTACCTGAATGGCTCTTACTAGGGGAAAACAAAAGAGTAATTGCATTCTAGGGGAAAACAGGTCTCTCCACCTTCCTTCTGCAAGGGGCTGCTAGCACCGACTGTATGGAAAATTCTCAAACAGGAGGAAGAGGCCAGGATTTGGACTCCCAGCGGAAGAGAGTTTGGTCAACAGAGGAGAAGCAGATGGATTGGCCAAGAACAGAGGAAGCAAACTGACCTACAATGAGGAATCTCAAGTTTTGAGGAGTCATGCAGTTGCAGAGGAAAGATCTTGGCTCCCACAGAAGACCATAACCCCAACCCAAAGACTGCTCTGGAGCGGTGAGCAAACTAAGGCAGGGAAATGAGTGCAGGGTCTACTATTTTTGTATAGATTTGCGAATTTCTCCAGTGATGTAATAATGAGCAGTAATGGGTTAGATTTCTATACATGGTGTCTGTGTTATATGTGACACCGTGTGGCCCTTTAAAGCGGTAAGGCAGAAGGCTCACACCTCTGGGTAGAGTTCTGGGAGATGTGTGTTTATGTTACAAGGAAAGTCAGAGAGGGCAATATTATTTTGAGGGTGCTGTGTGGCATGCTCTTGGGAAGTGGTGACAGATAGAAGATCTGCTCCCTGAGAATGTGCTTAGCAACCCCAAGACAGGGATAGCTCTTGGGCTCTATTCAGACTCCAGAGGCGTAAAACACCTAGTATCTAGTGTTTGGGTTCCCTCCTAGCAATCTTGTGAGCTGCTGACTGGTGAAGCCTGACCAGATCTACGATACATGCCATAAAAAAGTTTCTCACCAGAGGTAAAAAATCTATGGGGACAAGAGTTCTGCCAACCTTTACTTATGCTATATACTTGCTTCATCCTGAGTCTTCAGTGATTTCAGTGGAACTACTTAAGGAGAAATGTACATCAAGCAGTGTCAAATCATATCATCCTGCTTGAACAGGATCTTATTCTTACTGTGCGGGTAACTCAATCTTGCTTGAAATAAATAAGTAGTGCACCATTAACCATGTTATTTCTAGAGAACTGAACTCAAATCCTGGCTTATGTTTCAAAGAATAAGAAGCTTGGTTGTCTCACCCTACATCCCATTTGCACACATTACAAAATCGTCTGATTAGGCAGCACAACTGCTAGTCTCTGACCAAGGGAGAGCAAGGATTGAATAACAGAGGAAAGTAACAAAGTTCCTTGCACAGCCATATACCTGACTCTAGTCAGTGTTGTCAGGCTCCTCAGCCTATATAGCTAGTACAATAAAAACCATTCACATATTATAAAAAGAAAAGATACCATAATGAATAACTGGTGCTTTTTAATGGCAACAAGGTACCTCGGGGCCTGTTGTGACTGTCAAATCTATTATAAAACTATTGTCACTCTCTTATCCATGCAAAAAAAAAAAAAAAAATTCAGCAAAAGATCACAAAGTGCAGCTACACATGTACTTAAAATTAAAAGCAAAACTGATAGAGTGATATTCAAAATAGCCCTAACGTTAAAAATTAAAGCTGCTTGAAAAAAGGGATGCACTTTTCATGAAAATGTGCATGATCATTTCATCCTTTTTTGGAGGTGTGGGGTGTCAAAATTCAGAATATGGATGAAAAATGTAGTCAAAATTCCAGATGTTGGTATATTCAACCAGATATATTGAAAACTTTGCTTAGGCATAATATTTTGATAGTAATGAGATGTGTCTGAATCAATTCTAGGTGTAAAAAAGCCATGGTTACACTCTAGCAAATATTACACAATACACACCACTATTTTGCCTAAAACTCATTTCTTTGTTATGTATTATTTCTGTGTTTTCTCCTAGCATTCAATGACAACCAAGTCCTCTTCCATGGAAAAGGAGCATATGGTGGAAGACTCCATGAGGTGACATTAGAAACAAAAGTAGAAGCCAATTATTTGAAAACCTGGGAAATTTGGCAACATTTACAGGATGTTCCAGTATTTTCCTTGATTTACAAGGCATAACTGCAAGTTAAATTTACAAGGTAAAGCTCAATGAGCCAAAATTGAAGTGTTTCAGGGACCTTATTTTCAGCAGTGCTTCATGATTTTTAATGTTCTTTTGTTTAGGGAACATTTCCAAAGCTACCTGTTTTGTGTCTATGTTATCCTTTAACTTCTTGCAGCTAACTGGACTAGGTTGGTCTATAAAAGTTTTCCTTAGAACAGATCCAATGTTCAGAGTAGGGAATTAGGAGTCTAAGTTCTGGGTTTTAACCCCAACTTTGACAGAGACTCACTGCATACCTTGACTAATCAGTCAGACTTACATTTTCAAAAAATACTTTTGATTTTGGGTGCCCATGTTTGGATACCTGAAGCTTCATTGTCTCATGTTCTGAGCATGCATAACTCCAACTGAATTAAATGTGAGCTGTGGGAGCTTTGAAAATAAGGCCTTAGATATTTAAAACTAGACATCCAAAAATTGAGGTTTCTAAATCAAAGGCCCTTAATTTGAACCTCAAACACGCTGCATTGCTCAATTCCCTCATCTATAAAATGGGAAAAATATCACCTGCTAACTTTAAAAAATAGTTTGACATTGAAAGAACTGTATAAACATAAAATATTATTTCAAATACTGCATGGTTTTGGTCAGTTCAGAAATATCATGGTAATAACAATAACTCTGGCATTGTTGCTTTTGTTATGGCAGTGCCTATGGACAAACCAAGAATGGAGTCCAATTGTAGCAGGCACCGTAAAACTTCTTTTATGGCAGTTCTATTTTACTTTGTGCCTACAGTCAGGAAGAAAATATTTTGTTTAGATCTAGTTTTGGCTGAAGCTTTGAGCTGGTTTTCATTCAATCTGCAGTTGGTCTATCCCTAAAAGAAACAGAAAAAAATGATGCGACAAGTTTTGGAAAAAGAATACTTTTCAAAAGTAAATTCACTGGAATGTAACAGTGACTATTTTCTGACTCAATCCATGTGATCTTTAAAAGTAACCTCAGTTTTGGCTCAAAGGGACACACTCGAGGCAGGGATAATGATGTCTTCTGTGCTAGTTTTAAATGCATATAGCTACTCAGAATTGATTGGGATAGAATCCTGGAGCCCCAGCATACAGAGCCATGTTACGTGCCCCCAGATACACCTGGCCACATGCAGGAACAGTGAGGATACAATAATATGGGTAGGGCTCTTTGCCCTGGGAATGCTCACATTTGAGCTAGGCTAACCTGAATGTTCTGAAATGGTCTCCTGTTGTTGATTCCTGCTTTGTTCAGTGAAACAGGATGTTGTACATTCTTTGCAAATAAACAGGATTGCATCAAAGAAACATTTGACTCCATCATCAATTTCTCCTCGTACTGAAAACAACACAGAGGATCCTGAATTTTGGCTAACAGTTGGGTTGAAAAATGGGTAACAATATGATAGAGTTGTAGAATCATAGAACCATAGGGTTAGAAGGATATGGGAAGAATCATCTAGTTTAACCCCTGGCCAAGAAGCAGGATTTGTTGTGTTGACAGAATAAAGTAAGGATGGATTTGGGCTAAAGGATGGACATGGAAGTTATCCAGGCCATAACCAGTGAGTAGGTCAAGAGATCCTTGGCCTGACCTTTTCTCCTACAAGCTCTATTTATTCATGGCTAGAAGAGAAGGCAAGTAGAAAGCACAACCTCTTGAGATCTGCCTTAAGAAAAAATAATAGGTGTGAGGGAATTGGGAAACACAATGCCAAAAGATAGTAGTTACCCCATGAAGACATGACCAACTGCTCAAGGGCAGTTTGGTGACTGCTGAGTAGATCTGCCTGCAGGATTGCTGGCAAGGAGGTTAATTTAAAGGCAGAACATTGTGATAGAGAATTTATGAGACCAAAGATTTCTTAGAATCATGAAAACCGTGAGAAGAGCAATGAATAAATGATCTCAGCTGACATCACAGATTGAGCACCGGAGGAGGCAGCTTCTAGAAAGAATTAGGAACAGCAACAGATTGGATGATTTTATATATTTATAAGACACACACCGTGAAAGAGGGCTGTTCAGAGAGATTAGCAGCTCAAGCAAATGGGATGAACTCTTCAGCAGTGGGTTGCAAAAGACTATAGGAATATTTTATGAAACAAATGGATACCTGCAAAATTTAAAAAATGGGTATTGATTTGGAAAATGACATTTCCCAATACTAGTTAGCTTTCCCTTGATCATTTCCAATCAAAATACATAAACAAAACTAAAAATAACCTAGAAGCTTCATCCTCAGTTTTCTTGCAGGCACAATGGTTAAGAAAGCACAGGTGCTGTATCCACTTCATTCCTCTGAAATGACTAAAATACTAATTAAATCCTGAAAGCCAAGGGTTTTAATGAATCACTTTAAATTCAGAACAATCTTCATTATGTTGACATGCCTCCCAACCATTAAAAACAAAACAAAACAAAACAAAAGTCCAAAACCCTACACAAAATGCTTTATTGTAGCTATAGGACTTAACATGGAACACTCAGTTTCCTACCCAATATACCTAAAGAGGAACTTCAACCAAACTCCTGCATTTGAACAGCCAAAAATTTGAGAAAGATTAGCTCTGAACACTGACCTACTAATTTATAACAGTTACAAACAATACCCTGAATCTAAATCTCTCTGGATCCAAGATGTGAACTTCACAGCTTTTGTTTGGATTAGTAAACATTATCCTGTGCTAATAGGAATTTATTACGCAACAGATCAAAATAACACCTGCCCCTGCTGGGAAGCTTACAGACTATCCTGTAGTTCCTTATTTCCATGTGTGGTTGGATTTAAATGGGACACATACATTGCCACTAATGGAAGATGTGCAACAAATCCACCATATAAAGGTGAGAAAACAGATCCCTGTGAATGTGATAGGTTTCTAAGGAACGCATGTGAGATGTGTAACCAAATCTGAACAATGAATGAATGATTCTGTTGTGCTTAGTTGGTTTAATTTCCACATTTAGGATTTTACCTTTTATGCAAAATGGTCCATCATATGCAGTTTTGGAACAATCACAGGAGTAGCCGTTGTATTTCTCGACACATTTACCTCCATTCTCACAGTACATTCCATAGCTGGTGCAGTGGCCTGAGCAGCCAGGTTTTACCCCCAGTGTGACCTTTGCTCTCTCTTCCAAGTCCAGAGTCACCCCATTCATTCTTAAAGAACGAATGCAACCCAGAAATCCCCTCTGGCCTCCTGCAGCACCTGAGAGAGAATACAAAAATGTTGAACTAAGAGTTAACAAACTGTGCTATTTCTGGTGTATTCCAAATAACCCACTCAGCCAGGCAACTACAGCTGGATACACTGTAGGTTGAAAAGTCTTTTAAAAGCCTAAAAAACCATGTATTTTTCCTTATGCAATCAAATTACAGTAAGTCAAACTTGCAGAGGATATGAAGAGGGTATTAAGAAGTATAGTTCCATTAGCCCTGTCCTGACTGACACCTATGAAGGATCTGGCCCTCAGTCTCATTGCTCGGAGACCTATTATTCTTTTTTTTTTTTTTTTTAATATACTGTTAAATATCATTCCTGGGGTAATAATAGGTTTTATGCTTGAATACATTTTGGGATAGCAATATTGTCCTTTAGGTTGATGATAATTGATAGTATCAATAATGACAACTTTTTCAAAGCAAAGTTTGGGAACCTGGAAGAGATTTAGGCCCACACTTTCACACTGCAATAGGAGAGAGAGATGTGAAATCATCTCTGAAAGTCAGGCCACTTTCAGTTACCTAGATATAGATTTACATACAAAGCAGAGCAATTAAATATGAAATCTGTGACTTTCCAAGCACACGTGGCAGGTTGCCCATAGAGAGTCACTTTAGAACTGATTCCAGAGGGGTAGCCGTGTTAGTCTAGTTCAGCAAAACAAACAAGGAGCCCTGTGGTGCTTTTAAAGACTAACAAATTTATTTATCGCATGAGCTTTAGTGAGAGAAAATCCCACTTCTTCAGACAATGGGGATCTTCAGACGCTTTGAAGATGGGGAACTTCTTCAAAGTATCTGATGAAGTGGGATTTTCTCCCACAAAAGTTCATGCGATAAATAAGTTTGTTAGTCTTTAAAAGTGCCACAGGATTCGTTTGTTTTGCTTTAGAACTGAGTAGCTGAGGCCCAAGCTCAACTTTAAATTCATTCAGTAGGTTATCGGGAAATTCAGATTGATAGCAATAATAGAGATGACCACACTTATGATCCACAGAAAAAAAAAAATCTAGTACAACCACAGATGTTCAGTTTTGGTAATACAGTCAGATGATGTCAGGTAGGACAGATTACCAGTGAATCCCTCGTTAACAATTCCTCCGGAACAGAATCATTATTATTTATATATAAATGTATAATAGTTACATATCCACAGTGCTTTTTTTTTTTTTTTTTTTTTTAAGTGCCAGTACTTGGCCAGGGACCTGGGGCCACTGCTGAAAAATGGTGGCGGTACTCAGTACCCCCAAGTACCATCACAAAAAAAGCCCTGCATATCCACATATCTGCAGTAAGATCTCTAGTGTTTCCTCTAAAACGAAAAGGTTCACTTTACTGAAACAAACCTTACATCTAGGCTTGGAAAAGTGAGATTTTTATTATTAAATATTGATTTCAATGTACACTCAAGCCAATGAAAAAAATCTTTCCATTGATGATGACTGATATGTACAGACTGTTAGAGTAAGAAAAACGGTGCTTGAGGACTCAGAGTTTGATTTAAGGATATTTATTTTGTATATTTTGATTTGTGATGCTAACAATTTATGCTTCAATGGGTATAAAGCTTTAACTTTTTGAATCTCAACATCTACTATCTAATTATTTTCTGAATCTTTCTTATTCTGACCTGCCTGTAATCGACTCCAACTGTGAAAATTTAAATAGATAAAAGTCTGAAAATAAAATAAAATAAACATTATCACTCAAAATTATAAAAGAAATAAACATTGAATTCTGCCAAGTCTATTTATATTTCAATTTACTCAGCAATATTCTTTTATTTAACAGCATGTTTAGGAATGTCAAAAATATTCAAGAAGAGCCGGTGCTTGTGAATTATGACTGTACAACTGGTGACACATCTGGCTGTTTCCATTCCACTGAAAGTATAATATTTACCAAGATACTGAAGGCTTTGTACAAATTTATTTCGGTTTTTGAGATTTCATCAACATATAAGGAAATGAGGTCAAGAATTCTTTTCTTGCCCTGTTGCCAGAAAAAGGGAGGAAGGTAAATGCTTCTTTACTCATTATTTCATACAAATCTGGTCCCACCTAATGACACTCACCTGCACTGCGGAGTCCCAGGAGCTAAAAAAGCCTGAGTGTTGCTGGAACAGTAGCTTTTCGGTACTCAAAAAGCAATGAAGGCTAACAACATTTGAAAGTGGGTGGGCAAACAGCAAAATGTCTGTAATGATCTTGAGGGTTCATTAAAGACCACACCATTGAATGAGTAAGGAATAGCTCTTTAATAACACAGACAGGAGTGATTCCTAGGTGTGCAGCTGTGAGCAGCCATGTTGGATCACCTCTAGGGTACCTATCCCAATTCACACAACACTGACCCATGCTAGGGAGTTTCTCTAAAACCACAGCCTTCTACAAGCATCTCTCTAAAATGTCTCTTTGTTGTACAGTACTATATATATTAAATGCACAAACAAAAGGTGGTGTGATAGGGTGTCAGAATGAATAGAGTAAATCGAGAATGAATACAGTAAATGAGGGAGGAGAAGATGAAATCTAAGTAGGGTGAAGATGCCCCAGCCAAACAGTACTGCCATATACTTGCTTCTCTGCATGGTGTCCCCAGGTCTCTTTCAGCTCCTGGCTGAATAGCTGGATGGGAGATTCTATGCAAAAAGAATAAATAAAATCTGGACAAAGCCTGCTTTCCTGCCTGAGGCACAGTGATACTAGGGTACCAGATAAGTACTTGTTTCTTCAGACTGGGTCTCCTTGCTTCTATGATTGACATTATTTTGTCATTCTTTACCCCACCATCACTAAGGGCTTCTGGAAAGAAGCTTGACATATTACTATAAGTTACAACTGCCAGGATGATGTGGCTGGAACACAGTAACTAAGGGTGCATCTACACTTACAAATTAAGTTGACTTAATTTACTCTGAGCCTACACTGGGCTTTCCTTAATTCGACTTAAGCTGCTCCTTACGTTGAATTAAGGAAAAGTTAGTTTGAATTAATAACACCTTGTTTTAATTCAAACTAGTGCTTAATTCAACTTTATTAAGTCGACTTAAGCCAGTGGGGGTCACGGAATAGTGCCTAGGTGGACCTTTTTAAGTCAACTTATTAAGGTCGAAAAGGGACCACATCTACACTTGAAAAGCTAAGTCCACTTCTGTTAAGGTGACTTAATAAGGTCCACTTTAAGTTGACTTAAAGTGGACCTTATTAAGTCGACTTTATAAAGTCGAATTAACTTTTCAAGTGTAGACATAGCCAATGTGTTGAGGCCTGTTATTTCCTCTGCTACTTACCAACATATAACTGGCTATACAGCTCCAGTCGAGTGTGGCCTTCTGTTGGTGCCTTCCGGATCTCTTGAGGCAGCTGGTCCACTTGCAGACTGGCTTGCTTGACATTCCTCTCAGCAATGACTCGATGCCATTGGTCATCATTCAGTGGGTTGGGGGATCTGACAATGATCTCCACTGGGCCATTTCCAACATCAAATGAAAAGGACACTTCAGTAGCAGCTGAAATACCAGAAGGGAGAAAATGCATCAGAGGTTCCAAGTATTATGGTTTATATCTATTCAAGAGAAAGCCACCTTAAGGCCTATTCTGTAAAATTCTGAATACATTCAAATCCCCCTGAGTTCATTAGAAACTGAAAGTACTTAGCACTTCTCAGGAGCCCATTAAGGAAAATTCCTAAAGAATTTAACAGAAATTAAATAAATCTGTCTCTACAGAAAATTAACAGGCTTCCACAAGAATTAATCTAAAAAAATTAGAATGGGTTGAAAAAGGGTTTTTTCCTCCCACTGAAAATTTATACAAAAATATGTATTTTTAACATTTTCAGCAGGAAATTCTAACTTCTCATCAAAGAAAAATAAGTGTTTCTGCGTTTCAGTTTTCCAAGTAAAATTATTTTTTAGAAGAAAGACCATTTCCACAAAAAATTGTTTACCTGAAAGCCTGATTTTCCATGGAAAAAAGTTTTGATGACAAATTTCAACCAAAAATGCACAGAAACTTTATAATTTTTTACTATATTTAAGGTTGCTCAGCAAAGCACACGATTGACACTTATTACTAAGTGGGGTACAGTGAAGAATGAAGAAGAGATCATTTTTGATGAGAGAAACATGATCTCAAATTGCCTTCTGTGATTCATCTAGACTCCCTTTTGGCTGTAAACCTATTATATGATGGTAAAAAAACAATTCAAAGAGTTATCAGAAAATGAAGTGCTACTGATAGTATTCACAAAGGAGGATTTAACGTAGATGTAAAGACAACTGGGTCTTACATTTATTTCATTTTTTCTTTTAGGTATAAAAACAAGTTCTGGCAGTTGTGTCATCCTTTTGAGAGACTTCTTATGTACCATAGGGCATAAGATCTAGTTCACTTATGTCTCTGATGTTGCAGATAATCACTTCCAGCCAGTCTTGTGAAACTTTACTTGCCCAGACTTGGTAATTGCTACTAAAATATCATTATTACCTATCATCCTAAGAAAATCAAATACTTTTTGTGCCCACAAACGTATATTTTCATGGTGCTTTGGCAAGGCTGACTTGAACGGTAGCCATTTTTGTGTTTGTTCCACATTCCCAAAATATACTGTATGAAAAAGCATTTTTCATAATTATGAATTCTTTTTAAAAACAAAATATGCTGCAAAAACTTTGTCTTTTTTGGTTATTTCCCCCATTTTATTTTATGGAAAGCGAGAAGTTTAGAAGGAGAATTATAAAGATATTTAGATATTGAAACATCCACTCTTCTCAGTCCCCTATACTTCCTCTTTTTAAGTAACCATCTCTCAGAGCCCCTCAGCTCAACCAGCTTGCCCTTGTTCATTCAGGTCCTGAATTCAGATAAGTAAAAATGTTTTACTCTGATGTGTTGAAGTCTTCATGCATCTGGGGTTTAGCCTAAAAGGGTAGGGTAAATTAGAAACTAGAACAAAATCTATATAGTCAATAGCTTACAGGAAGCATTGCAGAGTGGTTGGCTATGCCTCCACTATGGCTGCTCTGAAAAAAAACCACTTCACATTTCTGAACACTGTCTGTCTCCAACACCTTTAATTGCTTCCCGAAAGCAGGTTGTCTGCAAGGTTATAAGAGTGAGAACTGCTAAGGAGAGTGTTCATCTCATTCTAATCCACTTGACAGCAATTTTGACATTGCCAGTGGGCACCTTTGTGAAACATCATCTAGTATTCAGTCACTGAGTCCGCTTTAAAAGTCTCTAAAAGAGCACTTCTAGCTCATTTGCTTTTCGTCTTCTGGGTAAGAGCAGCTGCCATTTTTTAGAGAGATAATTGTAAATAGAAGGGGAGAAAGAGAGAGAAGTGGGTAGGAAGAGATGAAAACATTTCAACCAGAAGGACCAGAGTTTACTTGCATAGCTCAGGCTGAAGATCAAGGTCTGGGTAGCACCCTGAAACATTTCTTCTCTGAGGTAATTGAATTTAAACACAAGGAAATGTATACTTCTTGGAGGAAAATATTAACTGTGACCTTAAAGCATAAATATGCAGAAATAAAATTCATATCAGTTAGCCTGAGATTTTTAATATTTCACCATGAAACCTGAGAGGGAAAAGAATAAACATTCCACAACAATGTACTTCGCATCAAGACTTTTCTGTTTTGACTTGCTGAAAGTGAAAGGGGAAGCACCAGTAAAGAAGTATAGCATCCATGGGTTATGATGACCTATCCCCCCAAAAAATGTAACACTGGTATCATGTAAAATATGGGAGAATAAATCTTCATATCAGTTTGCTGACCTAAGAAAATATGAAGTATCAGTCATATGTACAGGTTAAAAAGTGAGATAATATTGTTCACAGGCTGCATGTTAGTGACTGCTATAAACTTCAATTGTTGGTTCTCACAGGTAAGCAATATTATTTTTCTGTTCTAATGAATTTCTGATTTCCCATCCTAGTGTATACAACAATCAGAGTAATCTATTAGTCCTGGGATTCTATAAGGGATGGATGAACATGTTTATCCAGAGGTTCCAAAGACCTAGACAATAAAAGACTAGCAATTAACTGGATTTTTAAAGCAAGTTTATCTGTTTGATTATATCTGCTGTAATGAGACCCTCCTACTCAAAAAACCCCGCAATGGTTTGGGGCCAAATTCAGTCCTAGCTCAGTTCCATTGGCATTAGCTCATTCTGTCAAACTAGTCACTTGAGAGAAAAAAAATGTCACAAGCACCTAAATGACTTAGTGCACAACTCCCACTTACTTTCAATGATGAGTTAGACCCAGAGTAGGGTTTTCCAAAGTGACCCCTTGTCTAATTACTATTTTATCTTGGTATTTGATCATATAATATAAACTGTAAGACATTTGTGCAAAAAAGTTAAAGACAGGATCAAATGTCTAAAGATGCTCAAATGATTAAAGATAAATTAAACGACCCCAAGAAATAAATCTGCATGTCAATATATTCATTTGGTACAAAGTATTGCAAAGGAACATCTATAATCGAGTAATGGTAAATACCATGTGGGTTTGTGTCATTAAATACTTACTGGAGAAATGAGTCTTGTGTTTGCATGTGATTTTACTCTATTTACACCTTTAGCAGTTTTGAGAAATTAATCTTTTCTCATAGATAGACTTCTCAGAATTTAGATAATTTTCAACAACACGATTGGAGTATATAGATGGGCAACTGATAAATAAAAAGTGCCCCTCTAAGTTAATCTAATGGGTAAGCAGTAACTTATCATTAATTTTTAGTGAACGCCACATAACACCGTATCCGCATCTTGGGTCTCCTTGGCATTTGACCAGAAGTGGAATGTGTATGGTTTCATCATCTATAAGATTCTCCATTTCTTGACGCCTTCAAATCAAGAACAGATCCTTTTCTGGCAGATACACTTTAGTGAAACACAAATTACAGGACTCAATATATGGATAACAGGGTAACCCATGCTCCATCTCATTCAGTATCCTGCCTTACGACAGTGACAAATGCTAGACGCTTCAGAGGGAAAAAACAGAACAGGGCAATATCTAGTGATCCATCATTAACTTCTGGCAGTTGGAGGTTTGGGACTCCCCAAGCATGGGGTTGCATACCTGACAACCTGGGCTAATTGCCACTGATGGACCTATCCTCCATGAATTTATATCATTCTTTTTTGAACCCAAGTATAATTTGGCCTTCACTACATCTCATGGCAAGGGGTTCCATAGGCTGATTGTACACTGGTTCAAGTAGTACTTCCTTTGGTTTGTTTTAAACCTGATGTCCCTTAATTTCATCTGGTACCCATTAGTTCTTATGTTATGAGAAGGTGTAAATAACACTTCCTTAATCATTTTCTCCACATCATTTATAATTTTATAAACCTCTCTCATATTAATCTCCACCCCCTACATCCAAATTAATGGCTTTATGTTAGTAAGCAAATTAGACTAAATGATTTGACCTTAAAATTTGTAAACCAATGAGTCTCTCATTTCACCAGAATACTTTGTGGTTCACCTTTTATTTCCCCATTCTTTTAGCTTGCTCCTGCTGAAAAATTCCATTTGAGAGTTCTATACTTGATGATATTTGCTATAATGAGACTGCCACCAGAGCAGGAAGAGGGGCTTACAGATGTTCACAAGACTGCCAGTTCAGAGAAAGAGGTTTTCAAACGTATGTCATAGAGGAGGAAAAAAAGGCACTGAAATCCTTTTGTCACACAGGTTTCCTGTATGCTCACCTCTCCTGCTTTTCACTGCTCATCACCACACCTGCTACCTGGAGCTCTTCTTTTCCATTCTGTTCCTCCTAGCTCCCACTGCATTTACAGAACTTTCTATTATGCATATTGATGTATTAGATTGACTCAGGGTACTTCTTTATTGCCAGCTCTGCGGTGATTGATTCAGTGGGATTGACTGAGTGGATAGTGGAGACCTGCTCAATTAATCTCAGATGGGCTGTCTGGTTGAAGTTAGTGATCTATGTCCTGAAAAGAGTAAGGCTGCATCATCAGGAGGGCATTTTCCATTGATGCAGCACCATGAAGATGCTGCAGTATGGCAATGTATGTATGTCAACAGGAGTTACCATCCGCAGCAGTGTAGACCAGGACTAAGTCAATGGGAGTCACATATCCAAGTGAAATGGTCATGTGACCAAATGACTAAATTTGCAGTATGGCTGTAAAAAAACTAACAGAAATAGGGTTGATGCTCTAGTTCCTTGAATCTTGTGTAGTCATTTATACCTGTACAAAGGAAGAGCAAAATGGGTATAAAACTGTACTATTTTGATTTAGGAGCATTTAATACAAACTTTGCATGGTCTAAACACTTATGTAAGGTGAAAGGCAGTGGAATATCAGGGCCAGTGCCTTCCTAAGCATTCAGAGTTGACTGACAAGAAAATGTCAGCATTATGCATCCAACCTGGACAAATTCTATTGATAAAATATTGTACCTTTGCAATCAGAAATTAAATGAATTCTTCTAGGTATAGCATTTCTAAGTGATGTTGCTATAAACTTAGTTTTATAAATACCAGTTATACCATCAACAATATACTATTGATTCCTTCTCTCACTAAAATTCTTGTTGCCTGGAGAAAGACTGAAAAAAATATTTTCCTAACTAGTAGATGTTATAAAAGAGTTTACTGAATTTGAAAACTGTCTTTTGTCTTCCTTTGGCAGGTAAAAATGTACATATAGGTATAATTGTAATACAGTGGTAGCCTCATTGTTTGGAGAAGGTGATACGAAATTATTTACAGACAAACAGACAATTAAAGTGTTTGCTTAAGAGATTAGCCCCCATATATGGTAAAGAAAGTTTGTTTAAACCCCTTTGGGAAATTCTTCGGTCAAATGCCTCAGGCTTGTGTGCTACTCATTTATTCTCATAGCATCTACTGAGTCCATTTTTAACCTTTTATATGAATTTTGAAAGTGTTTTACAATACAATAACGTTAATCACAGAGCAAAAACAATAACAAAAAATACTGAATCTTTGACACCAAAAAACTACACAAAAAGTATATGGGATCATCCATAAAATTGCAATCTCTGTTTCATATTTTTGATGATTACGCTGTCCTTTGTTTTAGACCCTGAGGGTACTTATTTAATTTGTGGTGTGTGCAGTCCCTACAATCTCATTAATGTAAAATTGCAATTAGATTACATACGAAAATGGACAGGGTGTTTGATCTGTTATGAGATGTTGTTCCAATGCAATGAAGAGCTGCCTGTATTTTAGGAGTATGTGTGTATTGTCACATTAATTGCTTGAAATATAAGTTTGGATACTATTAAAATCATTTCAATTCATGTTTAAAATACACAGTTTTGTGCCGTTTTACAGAGTTATTTCTAGAAAGACATTCACTTAAAATGGTGATTCCTCTAAATGAGCAAATTGGCTAAGCTGTAGCCCTCCTGTCTATCTGAACAAAACCTGAATATTTGGATCAATCTGACTGATAAATTAAATATGCTAAAAGCCCTCCCTTGCCATTTTTCCCCTTAAGCTACAATATGTGTATCTCTCATACAAGAGAGTCTGATTGAATAGACAACTGATCTTGTTCCTTTTTTATCCCTTATATTTGATAGGTACTTTGCTGTCTTAATGATCTTTGTCCAACTTACTGTCTCTACTTTGAGCTCTGGAAGTGTATTGTCCTAGTCTCTGTACCTAGAAGCATGACATATTGCAGTATTCATCTTAAGCAATGTAGAGCATTCAAACACAGTGCTGGGAGGCTAAAAGCAGAGGTGGTGATGATGGCCTGAAGCAGATGGCAGCAAGGGTTTAGACCAGAGTCTACGGAAAGAAAGGGCCACTGAATTTAGGCTATAGGTGGAAAGGGCTGGGGATAGATGTCTTCTAGTGCAAATGGGTCACTTGCTGTTATGGGATTCAATGGCTGGTGCTTTGTTTCTATATGCAGGTTCTAGGGCTATGTCTACACTTGTTAATTTAAGTTGACTTAGCATGCCCACACTTACATTTTAAGTTGACTTAGAGAGGACCTTACAAAATCAACCTAGAGCATCCACACTGGACGCCTAGGTCGATTTCTAGGGGCTAGGTGGACCTGGGACAGGTCCACAGGGGCAGGGGGGGCACCCCTTGCCAAGTGCCAGGGGGCTCAGCCTTTGCCCCATTGTACCTTGGTACAATGGGGCAAAGCGGGACAGCGACCTTGTCAGGGCATAGGGGCAGGGTGGGCAGGGCTCTGCCTTGCCCTCTGGGGGCATGCCAGGCTGTGGCTGTGCCAGCCACCCTGGCAGGGAGGGCAGTGGGGAAGCCGTGCAGCCCTCTAAGTCGACTTAAAGTCGACTTAGGGCTACTCCACATCTACACTGGCTAAGTCAACTTTCTAAAGTCGACTTAGCCAGCAAAGTCAACTTTAAACTAGGTTTAATAAAGTCGACTTAATTTTTCCTTAAATCGACTAAAGGAAAGTGTAATGTAGATGCAGAGTAAATTAAGTTGACTTAAGCAAGCTTAAATCGACTTAATTTACAAGTGTAGACGTACCCTAGAAGAGTTAGGTCATCTGCCACTGAGGGCAAAGGGAGTTTTTCCAGTGATTTCAGTGTGAGATGGATCTGAGAGGGTGCTGGGCTGCAGTGCTGTCTGTTTGCTGAGAACACCTGGATCCATAACTCTATCTCACCTGGTTCAACCAATCTGCTGAATCCTTTGCTCAGTGTTTGCATGAGACTAAAGCATACATGCGTGCTAGTTAGTTGAAGTTCAATGCAAATCAAACTGAGGACATGCTGATAGGCTGTGGAAAGGGATGGGAAAACATATAGAGAATTCTCTCTGCCCTCTTACTGATGCCCTTTGCAATAAAGGGATGCTGTTGGATCCAAGAAGGAGCAACCAGGGAGGCTGTTTTTCCATCTTCCTTTAGCTAGGAGATTGACTGTTTCTTTCAAATGCAAACTTTGCTATTATGAGCCATGCTTTTCCCAGCTCAAGAACAGATGAACGCAGTGTGTCGTGCATGAGGTTACACTTTAAGACAAGTCAGAAGCATAAGCGAGTACAGAATACACTGGACCATTTAAGCAGTTACTGCAGTGTGAAAACAAGGCATGCGCACCACAATACTGGCTGCCTCTTGGTTTCTGGGTGGGATTTAAGGAATTGGTTTTGATGTAAATGACAAACACAACCTTGTATGTGTATAGGTGTGAGATCTCCTCCATCCCAGTCCCATATTATGGTAGATGTGATCAGCACAGGCACTCTGGCTGGAGATTTCCTGAGTTAAGAGAAGGGACTAGGGGGTCTCCAGGAGTGGCTCTTTATGCTGATGTACTCTTCCTTGTTGGTATGACATAACCAGGACTTGGTGAAGGACTGGGCACACTGTCTTTTTGTTCATCCTTTTGGGGAAGAAGGGAGCTGATGTTTGTGGGAAAGGCAGTTTTATTGGGGGCTCAGTTTCATGGTGGTAACTGAAGTGTTGGTTTTCATTTTGATCAACTGCATTTTAAGTTTGGGTATGGATCACTGTGTTCTGTTCATATCTAATAGTATTGGGCTTAAATAGTCACTCATAGATTGGGGTAGGAGACTTGTGTCACTATAGATATTTGAGCCTCCAGTATCGTTGAAGAGTCAAACGGAGCTCCAGGCTGTGATAGGCTTAACAACCTAGGGGGTGGAGCCAGCTCCAGCAAAGAAATCATAAGATAACAGATTTTCCATCTCTCTCCATTTCCCATTAAGGAGTTCTGTGTCTTTAAGAAGGATGCAGCATACAGTTAGTTAAATTGTACTATTTACTATCACTACTGATTAGTCTGCAGTGTGAAATTTAATCCACTCCGGGTACATAGAATTAGTGCCAATATCTTCTTTTTTCCCTTCCTGCTATATCTTTCAGTGCCTTCCTGATGGCCTGCTTTGTACAGAGCTCAGATAAAAACCCTTTTCTTCTTGTTTCTCAGTAGACAGAGAACTAATGGAATGGAGTTGATGTGTGGAGTCATTTCCTGGCGTGTGAAGTGACAGCTGCATTATTTTAACTATACACTCTCAGCATGGGTCACTCACTGCCTGCCACTCTGCAAGAGTGAGGAAGCTGCACCTAGAAGTGAGGAATAACCAACAGATGCACCATTTCCTGCCCAAATATACTTTAAAAAAAAACTGGTCAGAGAGCCAGTCTATTTCCCATGTCCCACTTTTACTAATGCGTATACTATCCCTACTCTTAACAAGGCTGTGCCCTTAAAGCACAGTCAAACTCCCTCCCCGAGCTTCCCTGGATGTATGTGCATAGCCCTGTCCTCTTCCTGTCCCTTTATGGAAATTTGCAACTGCTGGGGCATGCCAGGAAAGTAGTTCCAGCACTCCCTAGAAAATAGGGACTACCTGCAATTTTGAGTGGCCATGTATGGAGTATGCATGATGGCAGATGAATGGGGAGCCTGTCCCTCTTCAAACTGTGAATGGGTATATTCTAATTCTCCATGAGATCTCCATTGGCAGACACATTCTTTAAGCAATTAGAAATGTTTTGAGAAGGCAATAATTTTGCAATACTTAAATGTGCAGAATGAAGAGAGTTTTAATACAGTGGCCTTACTCGTAACTGGAGAGCAAATGTGTGGGAAATCAATATAGGGAGAGTTTGTTATTGTTGTTTAATAAAATCCCTTTGCTTAAATAAAGAAAGAAATATTTTTTTAAAGTCCTACATAGTGGCTTAGTCTTATATTCTAGTTGGAATTTAATGTGCCTTCAGGAAATGAAAATATTAAATTTAAATGAAAGTATTAAATTTTCTCATTAGCTTGCTTGGCAAAGGCTATACATACCCCCAAAGGAATTGTTATTTATTAGAACTGTTATTTATTAATTATGCATGTTATGCTAGGTACTTTTATAGAAAAGAGACTTTTCAAAGATAGGTTTATATATTTTTATGATATATTTTAACATAATAATGATGTTTAGCTCACATAGCAATTTTCATCCACAGACCTCAAAGCACTTTCCAAAAGAAACTAAATATCAGGATCCTTATTTTATGGGTAGGGAAAGTGAAAAACAGAGGAGTGAAGTGGCTTGTCTAAGGTCATATGGGGGACAGCAACACAGTGAGTCTTACAGCCCAGGATGCGTGGTTCTGGCTTGTGATACCAGGTTAAAAATTATCTAGCCAGTGAAACAGCTTTGGTGGTGTTACACTAGCAACTATCTGAGGGTAACGGGGGACCCTTGACTCAAGGGAAAACCCAGCCAAGGGAATCAGCGATCAGACAATATTGTCTTGGAAGTGCCAGTCTCCAAGGGGCTCAGCAGGCTGCCAAGCCTGGACTGACCCTGTAGGGAAACCCAGATTCTTAGGCCCCAGGGAGTCCCTACGGCCTCCTCGCAGGAAAGGCATTGGGTGGGAGCAGACAAGTCTCCTAAGGAAGGGCTACCTCAAACATTAAGTTTAGGGCTAGGATCCACTTGGCCAGCAGTGGGGGACTGATTTTCATGTGGGGATCCAGGTCACTGTTGTCATGAATGCCCATATGTGGAATGTGGTTATGGACAATTTTGGATGGCAGAAAGTGAATCCTAGCTAAAAGGTCTCTGTTTGGTTAAATGGAACAGAGATAATGGGACTAAGGGATTCTAGACAGGAGAATGCTGTCCAGGACAACCTAGTTCCAAGCTCTGAGGAGACTATCTTTCTATAGTTTGCTCACGGACACATTAAACCATATCCCAGTGTACTTCTGCATTTGAATATGAAATTCCCCATAGTGGAGCTGGCCTCAGCACTAGCCCTCTTCATTATCTTGTGTTGGGATTGGGAACATTTCTCTGAGGTATGGAGGAAATTTTAAACAGCCTGAAAGGCCCCTGGTGAATTAATTGAGGGGACCATGGGAGATAGGATCTGGAAACCCATGACACAGACAGGTGTAGGTAAGGAGCTGGACCCTGGAGAGTGGGGATTCAGACAAAGGGAAGTTGTCCCAAAAGGTCCATCTAACAATGAAACAATATTAGTCCCCCCTACCTCCCCTCCAGGAGAGAAATATCCTAACTACATCCAGGAGCAGAGTGAGGATGAAATCTTGAACTGTGTCTGTGGCCAACTGCAGGTGATTAATGAGGAAGTGATAGACCCATAAAGAGAAGAGCAGTACTGTGGTTTGAGCTCCAGGCAGAGTGACTGTACTGGCTAGAGAAAGATTGACTGATGGATGAAGTGCAGGCACAATTTGTCATTCCCAGGCTTCCTAGGTGCAAGGCCATGCAACTGGCCCATGTTATCCTGTCCACAGGTAACAAGATGACCCTGGCCAGGATTCTGAACTGCTTTTATTAGCCTTGGATTCACCAAGAAGATAAAGACTTTTGCAGCTCCTGATCTGAATGCTAACTCGTAGGACCTAAACGAGTGACAAAAGCTCCTCTTGTCCCACTCCTTGTAGCAGGCATCCCATTTGGGAGGATAGTCATAAAACCTCACGGGGTCTTTAGGAAAAACGCGAAGTTGAGAACGCACATTTTTTACTTATTTTTGATTACTCTATCTGCTCTTGTGAGGCAATCCCACTGTGCATTCCCAGTGAAAGGACTATTAACAGTGGAAGTGCATAAAGTCTTTGCCAGGGTCGGGGTACGTAAGGAGATCCTCACTGATCAAAGTATCAGCTTTACATCTCAGCTGTTGAGGAGGCATGTAATCTAAAAACAATGACTCTGCATAAGTCTGTCTATGATCCACAAACAGATCAACTGCTGAATGATTCAACCAGACCCTGAAAAAGACGTTTACAATGTTTATAGCAGAAGATACCCAACACTGAGATTAGCTGATCCCTCCCTTATTTGTTATTCAAGAATTTCCCCAATCAACTCCTGAATTGTCCCCATTTGAACTCTTATAGAGGAGATGATTCTAGGGGATTCTTGTCCTGGTCTGTGAGATGCGGGAGGAACTGGTCCTCGGAAGGAGAATGTTTCACATTACATACTGAAATTTTGGGAAGGCTTGAAACACTAGCAACCTTTGCCAAATAAAACCTCCTCAGTACTCTCAACAGGGAATGAGCAACCCCATAACAAAGAGCATATATGCACATATTTAAGTCAAGCGGTTGCATACTTCTATTTCTGAGTGCAGAACTCAAGTTATTTGCTACGTGACAAGAACCAGATGAAGTAGTCTGCCAAGTTGGGTCAGTGAAGACTTTATACTAATAGAAAACGTTCTGCAGAATACAGGGAAAGAGGCAAACTACACTGCAGTGTTCCAAAGTCAAGGTACTGAGATCAGCTGTTGCAAAGATGATAAATTATATAAAATAGCCCTAATTCTGGTTGGTTTCTTCATTTCCTATTAAAATTTGACACAAGAGCTAATTGCTCTTTGTTTTTAAAGGAAGTGATTATGTTTATTAAGAAAATTAAACAGGTGTGATAAGTGAATGCTTGGAAAATAAACATTCATTTTGTTTCTCCTCCAAACAGGTTCAGGTAGGCAGGATGGAGAGTTAAGTTAATTATCATGATGTTTTTAAATCACTTGATTTAAAAAAAAAAAAATTAAAAGAGTTTGAGGTTTTGTAAAAGTAATATGAAAATTTGTGCTTTGCTAACAGCAAAAAACAAAGAATAAAATTAGATCCTGCAAATAATTAAGCAGATAACTAATCTTACTCAGATGAGTAGTTCCATTGACCTTAATTAAGTTAAGCAAATGTTTGCAATGTTTGGGGCTAGAACTACTTTTTATTTTAAAAGTCCATATTTTTATTGAAAGCTTCTTTCTTAGTGGCATAAAATCTTTGTCACTTCAAAACAAAATTGCTTCAATATAAAAATGAAAAGTTATTTAGACTTTAATTATCAAAGCAACTGTGACTGTTTTCTATACACAGGCCAAATGTTCAAAAATAGTGGCTTATGTTACATTCGTAAAGGTGGGATTTTCCAAAACATCTAAGTAATTTAGGAGAATGAGTCCCATTGATTTCAGATTGCAAATTCTGATGGAGGAATATAATGTGGTTGGAGCTTTTCAGCCTTTTGGTGTTGTGGAAGTTCAATATATTGGAAGGTGCTGTAAGCTGCAAACAGAGTGTTTAATTGAGTGTTTGAATTTGTGCTATTCTTACAGCAAGGATGTTAATGATGGCTTTTGTCTCTTTAAGCACAGATGAACATTCTAAGTGTGAAACTTCTTAATAGAAAAAGCTATGTCATATTTGAAATTCTATTAGTGATTGGAAAACTAAAGAAACAAGTAAAAAAATACAAATTCCAAAGGGGTAGCCATGTTAGTCTAGTTCAGTAAAACAAACAAGGAGTCTAGTGGCACTTTTAAAGACTAACAAATTTGTTTATCTCATGAGCTTTCATGGGAGAAAATCCCACTTCATTAAAGTGGGATTTTCTCCCACAAAAGATCATGCAATAAATAAATTTGTTAGTCTTTAAAAGTGCCACTAGACTCCTTGTCTGAAGTATAAAATAGTCACTTTAGTCATTAAGAGCATAAAATGGGAAGAAAGTAAAGAGCTAGCAAACTGTATATAAAAATTGAGTTAAACTACATTTTTTTTCTTTGTAATTTAGTTTTTTTTAATCCTCCCTGCAGCATGGATAGCTACAAAAACAAATCTGTGCATTGTAGGCATATGAGAGCATATTTGATTTCCATGTACATTAGGTCCTTGGCTTGTTGGATGAGATTGTCAGCAAAAGTTTGAATTTTGGCCAGCTGTGGTGGTAGATGGCACTTAATTTATTTGTCTAAGGATGAAGGGCAAGGGCTGAAGTCAGTATTGAGAGCACTTGAACATGCGATTCCAGGAAAATGATGTGTTCTAAATCTGGCGCTTAGATTAAGTTTCTAGCTAAGATTTTCACACCCTATCTTCATAAGGAGACAATTTCAGCTCACATCAGTTCATTCTAATCAAATCCAGACATGCAGGAAACCAAGTTCACTCATCTTAATATAATGTGTAAACAACAGAAGGAAACCTTTTCTTAATTTGCTCTGGGCCCAATTATTCTTTCCTTTACAAAAATAGAACACAAAATACATGGTTGCAAAATACATCTCTACATGGGCTTTGAGGAATGAAGCAAACACACTCAGATAGAAATCTGATGATTAATTTTGATGCTAACTCCTGACTGAAACAGGACGTTTTAAGTTTAATTTTGTTGACTTTATTTTAGTATTTACTAACCCCCCCCTCCCAATATCAGGAAACTGCAAAAGGAAATACAGGGGAGAAGATTCAGAGTGCAAAGGATACTAGATAGATTATTATTTGTATTACCATAATTTCTATGGGCTCTAGTTAGACACCAGGACTTGATTGTACTATTCAGTACAGAAAGTGTTTATTGTTGTAAAAATATCAGCACACAATAAAACAGCTGGACTTCCAGAAGTCTTTATGAATTAGATTGAAACCAAAATAACCTGTGGTGAGCTAACTGCTGGTATGGCTAGAAACTATTTGCCATATGTTGTGTTGGCCCATCTCAGACTGAGTCAGAGTTAGGAAAAGCTATGCTAATGTTTTGCCAACTTGTGGATCCTGAGATGTGCTTTGTCTGCTTTTTTACTGGTATAAAATGTTCCTGAAGTTGGTATTGCCAAGGGAAGATCACCTCAGTGTCTTGGATTCGTAAAACAATGTGAGGCAACCGTGTCTCTATGCTCAGCTGCTCAATAACTGACGTGACCTCTTGGTAGATCCCCATGGAGCAGTCTACCTTACAGCTAACCAGGCCAGTAGGAATGGAGCTACTTTCCTTATTTGCAAGCTAGTCTTTTCTGCATCACACATGCCTAAGATGCAATCTTATCTTTGGGAGAAAGGTATGTATACTTCCCTCAGGTATTTCTTGATTTGTTTGTCACAATCACATTTTATAGGGTTGGAGGAGAATTGGTTAATGATGTTGTGAAATTTTTTGCTCCAGAAATTTCCCTGAAGAGCTCAGATATCTTTCAGTTACTTTTGATAATTTTCTATAGGTCCCAGGGATGAAGAGCTTCCTTAGTGCCCTATGCATCATGTGACATGTGGCTAATGCGGCATTTTCTCCAAAGGGGTTGATTTTTCAGTACCATGGCTTTCTGATAGGAAAACCAAATAGCACCTCAATTAAAAAAAATACAGCAAAGGTTGCACAAGTTTCCCCATCCAGCTCAAAAAGATAAAGGGACAGAAAGAGCAAGTCCCATTTCCTTCAACATATGGGCCTCTAAAATGCAGTGGGTAAACTCCTTGATAGGGTGAAGATGTCTTTGGAGGAAGAAGCTATGATTAATTATTTATTAGGCAGATGATATCCAAACCAGGAATGTGCTAGATGATTTAGTCTGTAGCAAGGAGTATTGTCCAGGCAGAAGCTCCCACACTTGGAAATCAGGACTTCTGGGCTCTCTCTCTCCTGCCCTGCCATTGACTTACTGTCTCACCATTGACAAACTAAACTACTTAAGGCTCAGCTGGATTGAGGAGAGCAAAAGAGGCTCAATACCATCTTTGTTCCCACCTACTAACCTCCTCAGGCTTATCAAGCCCTCTTTTGAAAATCTGCCCATCTTTCTTAAAATAAAATAAAATAAAAAAACAACTCTCTCCATTTTAATTTTATCTTGCAGCATGTCATACTGTCATGGACTCTTTTTCAGATCAGAGATTGCTATCAGTAGTTAGTCATAATCCATGTTGGCATAAAGTTTTGGTTTCTGCAGGATTTTTTAGACTTTGAACATCACATGTGTGCCTTTATATCTTTGGTTGTTTGAAATTGTTGATTAGAATAATCATACAGTGCTTTTTTCCCTTACAGAGCAACTATGATAAACAACTTCCAGAGCAGTAGCCATGTTAGTCTATTTTAGCAAAACAAATAAGGAGTCTTGTGGCACTTATAAAGGCTAATAAATTTATTAAAACAAACATTTGTGGATTACAATCTACTTACTCGGATTTTCCATCTTTAAATATTCTCACCTTCTTATCAGCTGTTGTTAATGGCCTGTATCTGCATGTTTGAACTGAATTGACCTTGTCACCACACCATTAAGGTACATCCATCCATCCATCTGAGAAGGAGGATTATAATCCACAAAATCTTCTACCTTAATAAATTTGTTAGCCTTTGTAAGTACCAAAGGACTCCTTATTTGTTATGGTATACAAAACACATGTATTCATCAAATAAAATAACTCAATTAGGCATTTACTTTAAAATGCTTTAAGATTTAGGTAATTTTTGCTCCCCCTGCTATGACACTTCCACGATAAACAATATGATTATATTTCCAGAGTTTTTCCCCCGATAAGGTAATTTACAAATATAGTGAATAGGTAGACTTGGAATTTATCCAACATCATGAACAGCTTTTAATGGTATTATGCTATGTGTTGAATGATGAAAGTTCCTCAAACCTTATCACCTTTTGGTTTTGGTTCTCAATAAAAGTGTGGAGAGAATGTACTCACATTTCAGCTCAAGTTTGATGAAGTCTGTATTCCCCAAATTCTCAAGGAACACTCCATCGGGGGCTGATGTTTTGAAATAGAAAGAGATGTCTGCACTGGTTTCCCCTTGGAATGTGGAAAAGTGAAGGTAGGATGATGGAGTAACGAAAGATGCAGCGTTCCAGTAATTCCCTGTGGAGAGGCAAAAGACAAAATTGTGTCTTTCAGTGTTCCTTCAGAGTTGTCACTTGCTTTGGTTACACAACTAAGAACATAAGCTGAGGTTTCTAATGTCACAGCAAGTTATAGTTCTCTTTATATACAAAAGGAGAAACCATTCTAATTCTACCAATTTTACACTTTCTTTAATAAATAGTTAGCTAGATTTCAAAAGTTAGATGCACAACATTGTGAGGACATTTTGAGCTCATATCTTATGAGACACTGATCCAAATATATGTGTTTGTGTACATGGCTCCAACTCCAACAAAGCAGTTAAGTGCATACTTAATGTTAAGTACGCAAATAGTCCAATTCATGTCATGGAACTTCAGGCTATGGTGAATATGTACATACAAATGGCCAGTCATATGCCTACCTGGTCTTCCTCAGGGTAAAAATCTGATTTGCATGCATATTTTACTGCATGTATTACTTGGCTGCTTTCAAACTTATGTAGATAATTGCATCCATCTAGCTAGGTTTATATCTTTCTTTTTGTTTTAATAACATAAATATACAGCAATTGAAAGTGAACATTACAGAGGGATTCATTTATTTTACAGTCTTTTCTAGAAAATTTGCAATAAACAAAATTAATAACAACAACAAAAACAAGAACAATAATATAGCTAACTAGGCAATTGAGATTTTTGAGAATGGTACTTATAGTTTAAAAAAAATATTCTGCAGTCTAGGTTATATGAAGGTTTAAATAAGAATGGATAAGCAATTGGTACAGTAATTCTATTCTCTTTTGGCCAAGTACTGTGTTGTATCCAGATAATTATGAAATGTATTTATTAATTCCAATTTTAAAAATCCAATACATAAATGACACCACAAAAATAATTAAGACATCATCCAGCAGCTAAATAAAATAGAATAATTAAAATTCTAGCCAATAGACACGGCCTAAAATTTTTTGCAGTCCACCCAAAGCTGCATATGCTTACCATCCTCAGAAATTCAATCAAAGATATAGATTATTCTAAAGGAAAGTTACTTTATAGTAACTGGAGGTTCTTCAAGTTATGTGGTCCCAAACTGTCCTACATTGTGGGCACATATGTGCTCCATGAGTGTGGAGCTGAGGAATTTTGAAAGCAGTACCTGTTGGTCTGCATATCGATCTTTGTTCCACTCGTGCCGCAGTGAAGGAGATAATGGGTGGAATGGACTTATTCCCCAGGTGCTTCGGTACTGTGAGCCAGAAGAAGATCTGAAGCACAGGGGAAAGAGGGAGGGTAGTGGAATACAGATAGGGAACATGCATTTTGAAGAACCTCTAGTTACTCTATGGTAAGTAACTTTTTCTTCCTTGAGTGTTAGTCCCTATATGTACTGTACAGTCATCTCTGTGGGCTCCCCTGCCCAACATGGAGGTATCTGTAATGAATGTTCTTTCTAGTGGGGAGTCAAGAAAGGGAACACCCATGCATACTTGGTGGGGATGGGGGGCTACGCATTAGTCTTGCATTTGGGGAGGCTCAGCAGAGAACTGAAAACTCCGTAAAGGGGGGAGACATGTGATTCAGACTACATTACCTTCTAAGGCCTGCACCCACTCAGCCTCCTCCCTCCAAGGTCTCCTACCCATGCCTCTCTGCCCTCTCCCCTGAGCGACCCTTCCTGCTGCTCAGTCCTCTCCACCTCCTCCTGTCATGGAGGAGGCAGAGAGGAGTGAGCAGCAGTTGGGCTCAACCTCTGGGGAGGGGTGAAGAGATGGAAGAGCAGAGAGGTATGACAAGCAGGCTATTTGGACCTTGGGGAAGGAGTGGAGAGGAGTGAGTAATGTATGCTAATGGGCTTGGGGGAAGAGGTAGATCAGCAAAGGTATGGCCATGGGTGAAAGAGAGAGTGGGAAGGGAAGAGTTGCGGGAGCACAAAGAGGCAGAGAGAAGGTCAGGGCTTGGGTGGAAGAGGCAGAGTGGGAGTGGGAAGAGAAGCAGTGTGGGTGGGTCCATGAGGGAAAAGGACAAGCGGGAGTGGGGCTTTGAGGCCGAACCATGGCCCAGGCACCCTTTCCGTGGTGGCACTCCAAATGCTGGATGGACTTTCTGGAGTTTATGCTGACCCCTGCCTCCCAGAGAGGAGTTGCAGAATTGCTGAAGTTGACTTGTAGGTCATTTGGTGCATCCTCATGACAAGGAACCTATTCATGAGATGGGGAAGACAGTGAAACCACAGTGTCTGACATAGGCTACTTTACCTTGATAAAGAAAAGACCCTGGGCAGGAGCCATACTGAAAGGGATTGGAAAGTCTTTGGAGCCCACCATGAATCTGAGAAAGCATCTGTGAGCGGAGTAGATGCCCATGTGAAAGTAGATGTCCTTGCTATCAAGAGCTGTAAGTCGTGTATCCTTTTATGAGAATGGAATTATAGATGCCAACATGACCATGCAAACTTGAGTTTATGAATAAAACAGTTGAGATGGCAAAGATTGAGAATGGATCCCCAACCACCCTTATTTTTGGGTACTGAGAAGTATGTCAAGTAAAAGCATCCCCCCCTGGAACTGAAGAAGAACCAACCCTATCAATCCTCACTGTAAGAGAGATTCTACTTTTTGTCTAAGAGTCTTATTATGAGAGTGGCCCCAAAAAGAGGGTCAGGAAGAGGTTTTCGGAAGGCGTAGGGGTGTAAACTCCATCATATAGCCAGAATGGATGACATTCAGCACCTATTTGTCTGTTGTTATTGTACTCCAAGTGTTGAAAAAATGTGCTAGACTATCCCCAAAGGATGCATGCGGATTGGGAGATATTGGACTTAGTGGTTTGGAACTCTCAAGTGTCCATCCAAAATAATACTTACCTGAGGGCTGGAACTGGGACTAAGTGGAAGGTGCAAGGAAGTGTATTCTGAATCCACAGACTTTTACGGGGTGGCTCATAAAATCTCTGATGGTAGAACTGTTGAGCCATCAGACTAGTCTTGTATGACTGACTATGAAATTTTCTTTTCAGGGCAGGAACATATATAGCCAGGGAGCAAAGGATGGCCTTAGAATTCTTCAAGGTGTGTCTTCTGTTTAAACAGATGATTCTCCTCGAAAGGCAGGTTCTCAGTGGTGTCTGAACCTCTGAGGAAAACCTTGAAGCATGAAACCATTATTCTTTGCATATTACAATGGCAGTAGCCATCACTCTTGAAGATGTATCAGCTGCATGTACTGCTGATAGAAGAGTGGCCTTGCGAACCATTTTTTGCCTTTTTCTATGAGAGTTTGAAATTGAGCTCTGTCCTGCTACAGAAGTCTGTCAGCAAATCTTGCAAATTTTGAATAGTTTAGGAAATTGTACCTAGCCATTAATGCTTGGCACTTAGCTATTCTGAACTGAAGGCTAAAAGAAAAAACAAAACAAAACCCAAAACACTTTCTTCGCAATAAATGGAGACACTTATCTTTCTTATCAGCCAGGGAAGACTGAGGATGCTGTTGTGTAGGAGGAGGCCTGGATCATTAAAGAGTTAGGGAAGGAGTAAGAAAACTAAAATTCCACCTCTTTGGCTAGGATAGGGTAACATATCCCTGTCATCTTAAGAGCAGGGACACAGGTAACTGAGGGATGCCAGAATGCTTTAGCTGGCTTCAGGATGACTTCGTTAACAGGGAGCTCTATTTGACTGGAACTAGAGGACATCCACCAGCATGTGTTGGGGATTCTGAATCTCCTCAAGAAACATCTGCATCTCCCATAGAATTTTGTGAAGTAGTTCTTGGAACTGGTTATAATCATCAAGGATAATGGAGACATAAGAGCCATTGCTTTATCTGGGGTTAAAGACAACACTGTTATTAGTTCTGGCCATACCTTTGGATCCAGTGCATATTCTTCCCCAGTTGGATCTGAAGGTAGCTCTGGCTGCCTTTTCAAAGGAGAACAGGATGATCTCCTTGCAGACCATACTGACTTTGTGGGATGGCATGGGTCCCACCATCCCAAGTATGACTAATAGGATGGATTGAATGAGGGTTGTAGAGATCCTATGGGGGCTGCAGAGATCTCTGTGGCATGGGATACCAATGGCCCTGAGATGATGAGGTGGAGGTTTGGTTCCACGCTGGTCCAGGCCTCCTAACCAGGAGGCATGTCGGGGGGCAGGAAGATGCAGAAAGAAAAACAATCAGACAGTTCATAATCTTCTGAGGAAGAGAAAACTGATTCCAGAGCCAATGGTAGTACTGACAATGTGATCAGTGGGAAGTCATAACTTAAAGATGGAATAGGAGACAGAGTCCTCCCAAAAGTCAACTCGGCAGGTGGAGTCAGGACATCTCTCAAGAGGAAGGACCCAATGGAGCAGGCCCTGTTTGAGCCTGATCCTAATTTCCATATTGATGAAAGGCCTTTGCTACAGGTCCTAGGAAGATCTTTTTTCTCAAACTCATTTCTCCCAGTCAGCCAGCCATACCAACTAAAATGATTTTCATATGATGGTTACTGCTTTGTTTGAGTGTTAGACCCAGTTAGTTGCTCATGTGACTGCTGGACTGTGTACTGAAACTGTTTGGTCCCCTTGACAGTCTAAAACACCACTTCAGAAAATGTATACATAAGATGTATTTTGGGGTACAGCTCAATATTCACCCACAAGCAACCGCACATTAACACTCACATGAAAACAACTGCATGCATAAATGAGAGCAAAGGTACTGTGCACAGACCTGGGAAGACAGACATTTGTTTATGGGTTCAGGAATATTTTCAACATAGTCGTGGCCCAATCTAGCTCCTGTGGACTTAAATGGGAGCTGGATCAGGACCTTTAATAAAGAACTCAAAGAACTCTTAGAACTCAGGTCTACAAGATGCTGAGAACCTTGTCCCCAATCCAGCAACACACTCAAGCATGTCTTTAACGTTAAGCATGTAAGTTATTCTATTGCCTAGTGCACAAGCGCTTCATTACAGAGACTGTATTTTCATATTTATATGTATGCTTGTTTGTAGCGCAGTCTGCTGATCCCTCACTGGGACCCCTACTGCAATACAAATATAATTTATAATAATTACAATATTTATTAATAAACAATTACTGCAATACAATTTATTCAAAGAAAATTGGTGTTTTGTATAGTGATTACACTGTTTTATTTCAAAATTTCATTAAAAATCTCACAACATTATGTAAGTACAAGCAACATACAAAACACTGAGTGACCATTACATTCAAGTTCAATCTGTGAGTGTTTAGATTTGCCATATTACAGTTTTCATTTCCATGAACCGGTCCCTTATATAAGTTTTGCTTCTTTCTGAACATATGCTGTTAGGTGATTGGAGAAGGTTGTATCACAATTTTTGTAGTGATGCTTCTAAGCTCTGTAGGGCAGATCTTTATTTTTTTCTGCAATTGTATTATCTTACTCAGTTTCTTTTCTTTCATTACTTGCTTGTATTATCATTAACATGTCCATTTGCATTTAATCAGTCAGATTATTGAACTCTGTCTGCTTTAGTGGAGAATCATGCACTTAGTCATCAGGAAAGGCTTTTAAAATTTTTGAAACCCTGTGATATGTCTTTCCCCAGGAAGCCTGTACACACTTAAGGGTGTTCGAATGGGTAAAAATATAGTCTAAAATAGGAAATCAACAACTTGAGAGAGGCATTTTGAAATACCACCAGAATCATTGCATACACAGTTTAGAAATGAGACTGGGGGGGTGGGGAGGGGGAAGAAAAATTACATCTCTCTTGCAAAACAAAACAAAACAATCAAAAGGTACAGCAGAATTTGTTTTGTTTTGCTCACTACTTTGTAATGATCCTTAGGTGCCATTCTATGATCAAAAAAGGAGTTGCCTAAAAAGACTGTTAGCAGAAGTCCAGTATCTATACTTATTTATTATTGTGTATGTGTACTGTAGTAGCACCTAGAAGTCCAATCACGGATCAGGGCCCCAATGGTGCTAAGTGCTGTACATGAAGACAATCCCTGTTCCAAAGAGATTACAGTCTAAGACAGACATTAAGTGTACACCTATATGACAGATGTATATTTCTCTGGAATACCTTCTCAATCCATGTTCTTTAATACCTTCGGCCCTTATAGGCTTGCTTCAATGCCTACCTATTTAAGTAAAAAGTAGAAGAGGACCCAGGAAACTGGGGAGTGGGACTTCCATTTGAGGAATCATGGTGTAGGGTGGATGCTGTAATGGAAATTTCGCTGACTACAACCCCCTCCTCTATGTGCTGTTCCCCACTGTTTTGAATCCTAACACCTACTTTGATTTGCTGTTACAGCCTGACTTGATGCTATGTCATACACTCCCCTGCATTTAATTTCCTCCCACTCTGTAACTTTCCTATCTTCAAAGCGTCTGACGAAGTGGGATTTTCTCCCACGAAAGCTCATGTGATTAATAAATCTGTTAGTCTTTAAAAGTGCCACAAGACTCTGTTGTCTTTCTATTGGTTAATATAAGATATAGTCAGGAGTTGGAAAAGGAGAAGTGCTGCTGCTACTTTGATTGACTGCCGAACTTGTCTTTATTATATTTTCCAGTTTATTGCAAGGATGCTCTGAGCTCAGGATGAGGTTTCTCTGAGGTGGAATTTTAAATTTAACTAACTGAAAGAAAACAGCTCTTCCCCCCTTTTCTCCTTCAGTCTTGCTCACTCAGATCAATTGGTACACGTCCTAATTTGCATAGGAGAGATGTAATCTTGGACAGAGTGTTGCAGTGCAGTTGCATAGGAAATAAAATTTTCTTTTTCACACAATATGTTATACCACATTTCCACAAGATGTCAGAGACTGAGAGATTATTTGGATTAAAACAAGAATTAGAGAGAAGAAAGTGTGGTGTGGGTTTTGTGTGTCTGTGGCATATGTGGTATTATTCTTATTCTTATTAGAAAAGAAATAAACTTTCCTGCTTCAGGACATAAGCTAATCATTGACAGGGGATATGAATAAAGTTTTCTTAGAGGTGGGTTGCTCCATAATTATTCCTTACGTCTTTCTGCTCAGTTATTATTTTGGCCTTACTCAGGCAAAACTCCCATGAACTTCAGATGAAATGTTACTTGATTTAAATTTCCACGGGAGTTTTTACCTGAGTAAGAATCAAGAAGAAAACACTGGAAATCCCAAGTAAAACCTGAACAAGGGTTACAAGATTGCCCCATGAAAATGGCTGATGAAATTCAACATTGACGAGTGCAAAGTAATGCAGCTTGGAAAAAATAATCCTTACTATGTACATACAATGATGGGGCTCTAAATTAGCTGAAAGAGATCTTGGAGTCACCATAGATAGCTCTCTGAAAACTTCAGCTCAGTGTGGAACAGCAGTGTTAAAAAAGGCTAAGACATTAGAAACTATTAGGAAAGGGACAGAAAATAAGACAAATGTCATAATGCTCCTATGAAAATCCAGGGTATACCTACATGTTGAATACTATGTGCAGTTCTGGTCTCCCCATCTCAAAAAGGCTATTGTGGAACTGGAAAAGGTTTCTGTAAAGGGCAACAAATACGATCAAGTGTATGGAATGGGTTTCTCCGTGAGGAGGAACTAAAAAGACTAGGGCTGTTCATCTTAGAAAAGAGATGACTAAGATGGGATGTGATAGAGGTCTACAATATAATGAAAATTGTAGAAAAAGTGATCAGAGAAGTATTATTTACCCTTTCCCTAAATACAAAAACCAGGGGTATCCCAATGAAATGAATGGGCAGCATGTTTAATACAAACAAGAGAAAGTACTTTTTACACACAATGCAGAATTAACCCATGGAACTCCTTGCCATAGGATGCTGTGATGTCCAATAGTATAACTGGGTGCTGTGATGTCCAATAGTATAACTGGGTTCTAAAATGTATAAGATAAATTTATGGAGGATAGGTCCCTCAATGCCCCTACTAGCCAAGATGGTCAGGATGACATTAAACCTCAGATTGCTAGTTGCCAGAAGAGAAAGACAGGAGTGGATCACTCCAGCTACCCTGTTCTGTATAGTCCCCCTGAAGCTCTGTTACTACCCACTCTTGGAGACAGGATACTTGGTTAGATGGGCCATTAGTTTGATGAAATATGGAAGTTCTTATCTTTTTATGCTCATATGAAGGTGCCAAAATACCAGTACATACAAATGTAAAACACTTTTTGCATTCAGAGTGTACAGACTGATGCTCTATTAAGACTGGTAAATCAATATCTTGCTGTTAGTGGGCTTAGAGCAGTCAGCCTGCTAGCTTCTCCCATACAGTGACTTTACCAGCATTTCCTTAGCTAGCTCCCTTCTGTCCCTTTTTTCTTAGGATGATTGAAATTCATTCTCTAGCACCATCAATTTCCCTTTTACATTCAGCTCCCATTGAAATGGAGAATGGCAATAGCAGAACTGTAAAAGACCTCAGTGCTTTTAGCTCTGCTAGGCAACAGCACTGGAGAACTAATGCTGCAATGTCAGGCAGCCCTTATGTATTACGACAGACCAAAAACCTCCAGGGCCCTCATCTGCAGCAAAACAGAGTTTATATCAAAATGATTATGTGAATAAAATGTAAGAATAGCCTCCTATTTCAGTGAAGATGGATGTGTGAATGGGAAACTGCTTTGTGCCACAAAGTAGCGGCTTGAGATTAGCCATACAATTATGTTCAATAAATCAACTTTTTTCCTTTTGTTCTTTCATTCTGGGAAAATAGGAATATATACATGTACCATGAAACATTGCCACCATTTCTCACACAAAGCAATACCTTATTCTGCAGGAAGTTCATTGGAACCCATCACAGAGGCAGGCACTACTCAGTTAGAGAAAAGGTGGCAGAATGCAGCCCAAAAATAAGGCATGAGAAATGTTCGCTGATTTAAAGTGAGGTGGCAATGGTCTGCTTTACTGTTCTGGTCTGAAAGAGCAAACAATTCAAATTAAATTCTATTAAGCAAGGCAAACAACAACTTTGTCAATACACTAGAGTGATTACTTCCCAAAGTCAGAAGATGAATACATTATTGTTGGATAACAGTGAAGACAGATTCCAGAGGGGAGCTGTCTTCGTTCATCTGACGAAGTGGGTTGGAGGCCACGAAAGCTTATGCCCAAAGAAATTTGTTAGTCTTTAAGGTGCCACAGGACTCTCGTTTTTAGTGAAGACAGACATTCAAGCTTATATTACTTCTCCACCTACTTCCTTCTCCTGTGCTTCCCCCTGCAAAAATAGAGCCTAGCTAGATTTCCATTTTCAAGATAAAAGCAGCCCTACACCTGTAGGTCAAGTAACAAAGAGTTGCAAGTTTTCAAATAAAACCTGCTGAGACTGTCTGTGCTTCTAAAGAAGATTTTAGATTTAAAAAATGGAAAAATTATCCCAGTAGCGGTGTGTGTGACATTGCAAGTAATTCAGATTTGAGAGACAATAAATGAGGCAGGATTTCGTTTTTGAAAACAATTCTCTGGAATAGTCTGAAGCAAATCCCAGAGTGCCATCGTCCTATAACATAATGCATGTTGACCTCTTTTTACTAAAATGGGGTCCTTCTAAAGAAGAAGAGCTGTTGAAATGGAGAGAGATGGCATCAGCTGGACATTCCAGGCTCACCAGACTTTATAGGAAGTTCATAGGGATTTATCATTTCAGGAACAGAAGGTCATCAGTATATCTAAATGTAGACAAATAAAAATAACTGATCTGGTACTGGAGAATTGTAGTTTTAGCAGTAATTATAAGCCTCTTTGCTTCCCATGCTGTTCTTTTTATCCAGTGAATCCTTGTAAGTTTGTTTTCTGAAAGTGGGTTCGGGACTTCCTCTCTGCGAGTGCGTCTACACTAGTAAATTAAGTCAACTTAAGCATGCTTAAGTCGACTTAATTTACTCTGCGTCCTGGGGAGAAGGAAGCCCCACAGTCTCTCCTTCTTGCTGGGACCTGAGTGGTCCTGGTGAGAAGGGAGCCCAGCGGTCCCTTCTCCCCTGGATCCCCACTCCAGCTGCCAGCTGCTGAGCAGCTAGAGCGCGGGTCCCAGCCCGCGCTTCAGCTGCTCAGCAGCCGGCAGCTGGAGCGTGGGTCCCGCGGAGAAGGGAGCCCTGCACTCCAGCTGCTGGTTGCCAAGCAGCTGGAGCGTGGGTCTCCAGCTCTTCCTCCTGGCTGGGACCACTCGGGTCCCGGGGAAGTTCTCCCTGGGACCTGAGCAGTCCCTGCTAGAAGGGTTCCCTTCTGCCCAGGACCTGAGAAGTCCCGAGCAGAAGGAAGCCGAGTGGTCCAGGGCAGAAGGGAGCTCCACGCTCCCTTCTTCTCCTGACTGCTCAGGGGCTTGCTGCCCCAGGGGCTGGCTCTCTCTGGACTGAACTAGTCGACTTAGAGAGTCTAGTATAGACTCTCTAAGTCGAGTTAGTAAGGCCCACTTTAAGTCAACTTAGGAGTCCTGTGTGGACTCTCTAAGTCGACTTAATAAGGTTGACTTAAAGTCAACTTATTAAACTTGATTTATTTAAGTCGACCTAAATTCCCCAGTGTAGACATAGCCTGAAAGACCAATCCCGAGAAATGCCAACTACCTCCTCAGTGCTTTGAATTCCCATTAACTTCAATGGGATGTTTCTCAACTTTGATCTGGTTGGGTAACCTCTACGGGTGAGAGGATGATTCCATCTGAAGGCACATTTAGTCCCCAGTGTCTCTCACGTTCGTTTCGAGAATGCCAAGAAGCATGTCTGTGGTTGCCTGTGTGTTTTCTGTGAATTGGACATTTGTGTCTTAGAAATTGAAATGAGGCGGAATGCAATAGACTCCTTTTACAAAGAACAGCATACGGGCCGTAGCTAGTAATTAACTATGGTCAATACAAACTAAACTAGACTTAACCTGGGTAACTCAGAGATGAAAGGCTCTATGTCCCATTACCCTGCGCCATCTGGTACCTCAGATTCTACCACCACAGATGTAGGATAACGTTTTGAAAGATGTCTTGGAAGCAGACAAATTACCAAGTGGCATAAGATGCATGACGTTGATCAATGGCTACTGACACAGAGGCCAGCCTTTGTTTTACTCTGTCAGTCATCACATTTGCTGAGTCAAAGGAAAGTGCAATCACATTTGTCAATGAAATTTCTGAGTCAATGACAAGTGAACTCACTGATGCAGAAAGGCTTCCAGCATTTGTAGTGTTACTCACAAACCCATTTAGAAAATTATCTTTCACAAGTCATGCCTCCTGGTCAAACCATATAATCATGACGCACCACTTGTCACTGCTGGCTTCATCACTTTCATCCATTCATCAGAGCAGTGGAAGGTCCTGATCTGGCATGATTCAAAAGTGACTGGGTGTAATGTGCTGATAGAGCTTTAATGATGCATGGGAGCTGGTGATCTTTCACGGGAAAATTCTTTTGCAAATAACTGAACCTGTAAACATCAGCCTGATCATCTCTGTGCTATAGTCATGGTGAACTTTAAGCACAGGAAACAGCTGCTTTCTGAAAGCTTATTGCAGAATAACAGGTTCAGACTCTCCATTGCCTTGCACCTGTGTAATCCTTTATAGTTTTGCAAACTGATTGTAAAATGCTACCATTCTGATTTGGAAGTGTTGCACTCCCATTCTGCCTGTACACAGATTTAAATGGCCCCGTGAGGTGAAAGGCATGGGGAAATCGGGGCAATAACATGAAAAGGAAACAAACAGTCATAATACACCAGAACCTCAAGTGAACTGTAGGGAAAGATAGCTCTAAATTGCTTATTTGGTTTTCATATCATTGAATGGTAATCTCAACAGCCCTCAATGTAGCTAGGAACAGCCATAGGAACCAAAGCACTGGCTATGGATCTGGTGAAACAGTACAGGACATCACCCCACCCTCTCCTGCCACTTCTCTCTTCACTCGCAGACTTTTTATGTGGCGGGAGTGGGGATCAGTGGTGTTCAGATCTATATCATCCAAGGACTTTCCTCTGCTGGGATCATTCTTGGCTGATGTTTTAGGGCCACTTTCCAGCTGTTTTGTATTGCCTCAAAGTAGCTGAAGCCAGGGCCGAGGATCTGGCCCAACTGTCTCTGACACCACAGGCTCTATCACTGATTGACTAATATCTCAGAGTTTCTGAATTTTCTCCCTCAAAATAATGATCAGATTTAAAATAATTATTTATTGATATTCTCCTGCAATTGACATGTGATTTAGTCTTGAGTTTAGTCATATTTATTCTTCAGGTCACTGATGCCAGGATTACCTATTGTATATCAAAAATCTTCACTGAAGCTCCTTCAACAGTCATTTCCCCTCAAGCCTGGCTCATTTATTACTGTGTAAATTTCACTTCATTTTGGAGTAAATTTATTATGGTGCCTGAAAACGTTTAATTCACAGAACACTATAGAGTCATATTCTTCTGCACTATGATGGGATTTGTCTTCCAAAGATGTAGGCTCTTATTGGCTTAGGGGACACATGGGCCTAAAGTATTATTTGATATTGTTTCTCATAAGCATATATACTAGCATAAAGTTATATGGCTTCTTTGTGTGTTTACAATAATGCTTCTTTTGTTCATGTCTCCAACGCACAAAGATGTGTAAAACAGATAATGTCTATGTTACTGGGACTGGGCATGCTACAGCAGGGGTCAGCAACCTTTGCCGGCTCCTGTGCCAGCCCCGCCCACCACACCCTCAACAGGTGCTGGGGGCCAGGCCTCCAGTTCCCGGCTGGGGTCGGGGCCAGGGCTGGCACTCGCTGGCAGGTGGCCTCCAGTTTGTGGCCGGGTCTGGGGCCGGCTCCTGCAGGCAGTGGCAGCTCTGGGTGGGACTGCCCTGACCCGCTCCCCTCCCCTCCAGCAGCCCTGGCCAGCAGGGGGTGAGGCCAGGGGGCCAGGGCCAGGGGCCCCGCACCCCAACTGCTTTTTCCCTGCTGGCTGCATCCTGCAAGCCACAGCACGTGGCTCTTGTGGCCCCAGGCCATGCTGGGGGGGCGGGGCCAGCTGGGGAGCCTGAGCGGCGCCGGGTGCTGCTCAGGCTAGGCCTGCGTGCCACATTAGGCATGCATGCCGGGTGTTGCCGATCCTGGGTTAGAGGCTCTCTGCTGGATGTCTTGCATCCCTGCTTCATCCTGTGCCAGAAAAGAGCAGAGGAGATGTCCTCTTGGCAGCCTAGAGTGATTGCAGAAGGGTAGTCAATTGGAGGGGCTGCAGGAAAACAGCCATTCAGAGGCCAGACAGTCCATATAAAAACGAGGCAGCAGAGGCAGAGCAGTCAGCTTCTGTCTAGAGTTGGATGAGGAAAGACTAGGGGTACTTCCACACTGGAGCCTTAGGTCGACTTAAGGACGGTTAAGTCGACCTACAGACCGCTGTGTCCACATTGGGTGCTTATTAAGTCGACTTAAGCACTTCTTTAAGTTGATTTAATAACACCATCTCTGAAGGTCGACAACGCTTAAGTCAACCTTATTAGGTCGACTTAAGCCAGTGTAGAAGGGGAGTGTCCTTAAGTTGATCTAACTGGCCTCTAGGCCCCGGTGCAATGTGGGGCAGCTACCCACAATGCACCACTCCTCTGTCGAGCTACCACCTGCCAGTGTGGACACTGGCAGGCAATGGGAGTTTTCAGTGTGGACTCTCTAAGTCAACTTAACAAGGTTGATTTTAAGTCGACTTAAAGTCAACCTTGTTAAGTCGACTTAACAGAGCCTCCAGTGTAGATGTATCCAAGGTGCCTGGCTGCCTTGAAGAGCAGCAGGATCATAGACAGGTCAGTGTGGGTAGGCTGAGCCAAATGTACTGAGCCCAGAAGGTAGTCAGACCACATGAGGTTACTGTAATGTGTCCTGCTTGTCTGGTTGAAGACTAAGCCCAGGTAAGGGCTGCCAAAAGAACATCAATCAAGCGTACTGTGATGGGCCTCGGTTGGGCTGTTAAAGAATGCAGTGCCTCTGGGCAGGAAGCCTTTGTGTTACTGCCCCATACCAGGACTGTGAAAAAGAATTAGAGATTGTATATCCTGGAAGTGGGGACAGCATGTGTAGTTCAGCTGGAGAACTAAGTCGCTGAATACATTCTGAAAGAATCAATAACCAGAAGGGTACTCGAGAGAGGCAGGAGCCATCTCTTCGTAAGAACTAAAAGAAAAGCAGGCTCACACCTGACCAGAAAGGGGACACCCATAAGAGGAGGGGGCTGCTCCATTCAAAACTCAGTGATCGCAGGTGAGGAACATTGGCAGGAGCATGGAATTCTGCCAAAGATTATTTTGTTTCCAGGTGTGTGTGAGCTTTTTGGTGGTGGTAGGAATGGGAGCCAGTGCCTTTTTTAAGTTCAAAATGAGTTCTTACAAGGCTCGGTCCTGCTCCCTTTCACATCAATAGGAATTTTGCCACTAACTGGGAGTATGACAGAATCCACAGTGGATCTACTTTAGACTAAAGTAGACTTAGATTGAGGTCTTAAGTTTGGATTCTTTATTATGGTGCTGTATCAACAGCAACATTTTCATGGGATATGTTTGTAGTGTTTGCATTGCAGCCAGAGACAGGTCATTCTGGCTATGTCTACACTTGTAATTTTAAGTAGACTTTAACTAAGTCGACTTAGTGCGTCTACACTTAAAATTAAAGTCGACTTAAAGGGGAACTTACAAAGTCGACCTAGAGCATCCACATTGGATGCCTAGGTTGACTTCTAGGGGCTTAGGGGGACCTAGGGCAGGTCCACAGGGGTACCCCTTTCCCAATGCCAGGGAGCGCAGCCTTTGCCCCATTGTACATAGGTACAATGGGGCAAAGGGGGTCAGGGACCCTGGCAGGGCATAGGGGCAAGGTGGGCAGGGCTCTGCCTTGCCCTGTGGTGGGGCATGCCAGGCTCCCCCTGTGCCCCCCCTTGGCAGGGAGGGCATTGGGGTAGTCCTGGGGTAGCCCTAAGTTCACTTAGGGCTACCCCACATCTATATTGGCTTAAGTCGACTCTAGGAAGTTGACTTAAGCACGAAGTCGAATTTAAAGAAGGTTTAATAAAGTTAAAATTAAAATTAAGTCGACTTTGTTTTCCATAAGTCGACTTAAGCAAACTGCTTAAGTCAACTTAAGAAAACTGTAGTGTAGATGCAGGGTAAATTAAGTCGACTTAAGCAAGCTTAAGTCGACTTAATTTACAAGTGTAGATGCAGCCTCTGAGACCTATGGCTCTGATTCTGCCACGAGGTTTGCCCAGATGGACCATTGTGCCTATGAGTAGCCACAGCTAAATTCTCATTTTTCTGGGTATTTAGGTACCTAGTCAGCAAGGTATTTAAGCACGAGCTTAATGTTTGGCACATGTTTAATTCACTGAACAAGAATAGAAAGCTATCAACAAAAATGAATTAAAAATTAAATCACAAGACAGTGTCAGTAAATCTCTTTTCCATTCTCACAATAAGCTTCAACGGTGAACAAGAAATTATATTAATCTATTTTTATGTATTCTAGTGCCAAAGAAGTAATGTAATTGGACCCTTAACTGTATTGGGTTTAATGGAGTTGCACTCACTCATATCAGCTCTGAATTTGGCATTATGTCTTTTACACTAATGTTATATTAGGGATAAAGACATCTTGCCCAGGGATGGGCAAATGGCTTAAGAAAAAAAAATAGGAACCAACCCAAACGTTGAAAGATTTAAAAAATGTTGACAGAGGTAGTGTTGGAAATGAATGTAAACATCATTAGTCTAGTTTAAAAATGGATGTGATTTTAAAAAAAATAAATTTGAAGTTCTTTTTCTTTGTCTTCTGTTTTTTGGGGCACTTATGCCTCATTTAGGTAGCATTTACAAGCTTTCCTCTGCAAACACAATGGGTAGAAACTTACTTAAAAAAAATAAACTGAGATTCTTGTTCAGTTTTATATTTTTGAGAACTGAGGCTTTAAGAAGCACTCATAATTTCATAAGACTTGTGATAAAATCACAAAACTTGGCATTGCTGCAAAGGCCAGCTGATCTTGATGCCTATTTTCTGTGTGAATGTGTTAAATATTTGTTGGGACATTCCAAGAAGTGGGCACAGTGGTGTTAATACACAACTAGCTATTTGAAGAGTGTACGTTTGAAGATCTAACAACATTTAAAAAGCTAAGATGAAAAACAGCTCGCTACATGCTAAGAACCAAATGTTTCTCCTTAGCGCTTTGCAACCCTGTAGGATTGTAATTATCTCGTGGTGACCAAGATGCCTGTCATATCACATTGCTTGATTGTGTCATTTATTTCCACTTTAGATATAAATAAATTTAATAATAAACCACTTTGGTCACTGCTAGTTATTTCACTCTGTGACTGCTGTGCTATTTAGTCTGTTCTATCATTTGAGATTTTACATACCTCAAAGCAGAATGTTCCATAAGGCTCTGTTTATCATAAGAACAGGAAACTTTATCATGACAGTTTTAAACTTCTTAAAGGGCAACATCACAGTCACGCTAGTATTCAGTGATGCTATGTCCGACATTCTTGCTGATCATTAGACCAAAGGGCCTATTATTAGATAAAGGGCTTACTGCCAAGTGAATCAAATCTTTGGCAAGATTTAAGAATAATTTGTAAGAATAATGTTAAAATGTGTAACCAAGAACGGAATATGTAGTATACTGAGAATGGAAAGTTTAGTTGCTTAATATTTATATGCAAATTTGACTAATTTGCCTTGGGATTAAACAGAGACTTCGGATTTTTTTCTCATTAAAACAGGTGATTTGACCTCACCGTCCTTTATATGTTGTTCCTCTGTGTTTGTGTTCCTCTGTGTTGTTCCTCTGTGTTGAATCCTAACATCTATTTTGATTTGCTGTTACAGCCTGACCTGATCCTATGTCATACAATTCCCTGCATTTAATTTCCTTCCATTCTGTAAGTTTCCCATCTTCAAAGCATCTGACGAAGTGGGATTTTCTCCCACGAAAGCTCATGCGATAAATAAATCTTTTAGTCTTTAAAAGTGCCACAGGACTCTGTTTGTTTTTCTGCAATAGACTAACACGGCTACACCTTTGGAACTTAATATTTAGCATAATATCATATTTATCTGACCCAGTGTTCTAACAGCAAGAGGTAATAACCATATTAATATGGGAAGTTTGGAAATTGCAATATGTCCCTGGAAATCTACAGCATGCATCAAATAAAGCGGGTATGAGGAATTGTCATGTGTAAAAATGGGGAAATTGTAAATGATTAACAGCTAATCTAAGTAGCCTTGTTTGGGGAATTGATCCTGGAACTACTTGTGCCATCATCTGAAAGCTCTGGTTTCCACAAAGACCAGGTATCATATGCAAATATCTTTATTGTTGTACACTGTTTCAATAAAGGCAATGAAACCTGACTACTCTTGTCTCACTATTTTGTTGTTACCAGCTAAAACTGGATGACTAATTAATTTCATGTATAATGACCACAGAACTCAGACTATACAAAAGAATAGTGGCTTGTTTCATAAGAATGGACATACTTGGTCAGACCAATGGTCTGTCTAGCCCATTCTTCTTTCTTCTGACTGTGGCCAATGCCAAGTGTTTTCAGAGGGAAGGAAAATAAATTGTTAAGTGATCCATTCCCCGTTGCCCATTCCCAGTTTCATATTGCATTTTGCCTAAACAAGAGAAAAAGCTTTGTGAAGTTGCAAAGAGCATGGGGCTGCTTGTCAGTGAAGGCTTTGATCTGTGGAAACTTTCTTCCATTGCCAGAGGGAGTATTTCTCGCTGACAATGGAGTTTGCAGTTTCATTCACCAGGAAAAGCTGGATTTTATGAATGGAAAATATCATTGTGGCAATGGGATGAATAGACACTTTCCTAATTTGTGTTTAGGAACATAGGACTGGAAAGAACCTCCTGGAGTCATTGAGTTAACTATCATAGACAACCCATTCATATAATCTCTTTCATAAATATAGCAAGGGGTTAATTAAAAGTTGTTAATTGTTGTCTGAACAACTGCTACTGGGAGGCTGTCCCAAAACTTCACTTCTCTGATGGTTAGAAACTTCCTTTTAATTTTCAGTCTGAATGTGTTCGTGGTTAGTTTATACCCACTTATTCTTATGCCAACATTGTAATTTATTTTCAATAGCTCTTCTTTCTTCCTGGTATTTACCCCCCATCACTATATTTGTAGAAAGTGATCATATCCTAATCATATTTCACTGAGCTGGTGTCATAAATGCTTCAAATCTACAATATATGAAGCAAAATCTCGGTTCCATGGAAGTTAATGAGAGGTTTCTAAAGAAGTCTTTTGGGCAGAAAATTCCCAAAAGGATAGGAGGAAATTTAGGGTTCTAAGAGTGTATCCATTGCCTAAACTGCCCTTTGGCACCTTAAAACAGCTTTTCACTCAGAGTCAGCCGTCAGATTGGTTACTCTAAAGATCAGTGGTTCTCAGCCACTGTGTTGGGACACATTACTGTGTCACCACACAATGGTAAGTGTTTCGTGGAGAGGTGGGGAACTATGGACTGCAGTTGAAAACCTTTGCTTATGGTAACAACAAATTTTCACAGACCCCCCAGACATAGTTTGCAGGTCCATGGACCACAGGGTAAAAACAACTGCATGCACAATGAAGATGTGAAATCTGGGTTTCTGGATTACAATCTTGGCTGTGCCACTGAATTGCTATGTAACTGAGTAATTTGGTATCTTTCTGTTTTACTAGTTAATCTCTCTGTGAATTTATCAAACAGAAGTCAAATGCTGAACCTTTGAGTTTCAATGAGAGGTGTAGCCAGCCCCGCCCGGCTTTTGGCCACGCTCCTGAGTCTGCAGGGTGGGCCTTGCCACAGGCCTCTACTGGTCATGTGACAGGTATGAACTGGAGCTCTCATGAGGCAGAGGTGCTGAGATCGTAGTGGCCAGCAGCAGTGTGAATTTCACCATGGAGCCTGCATGGCTGGCCAGCAGCTACGGCAGAGAAGTTTGTGCCACTGCCAGGTGCTATGGTGGGAAGGCTTGATCTCCAAGGGTGCTTCTACACTTATAAATTAGGTCGATTTAAGGAGGCTTGAGTCGACCTAACTTAATCCCTGTCCACACTGGGCTTTTATTAAGTCAATTTAAGCTGTTCCTTAAGTCGATTTAAGGAAAACTTAATTCAACTTAATAATACCTCGTTTTAGGTCAATTTAAGGCTTAAATCGACTTAAAGAGTCAATTTAAGCCAGTGTGGACGGGGATTAGCACCTAAATTGATCTTATTAAGTCAACTTAATGCTTTAAGTCAACTTAATAAGGTTGAAAAGGGGCTATGTCTACACTAGAAAAGTTAAGTCGACTTTTGTTAAGTCAACTTAACTTTTCTAGTGTAGACATAACGCGATTGAGTGGGTTCTGGTCCACTGAGGCCCACCCATGGCTATGCTCCTGGTTTCAACCACCACTAAATTAAAAATCTTGGCATAATTTTATCTTGCATGCTGTCATAATGTGTAAATGGCAATAACTTTTCTTATTTAAATGTATTTTCTTCATTTTTAAATGTGTAGTTTGAAAATAAAAATAAACATAAAATACAAAAGAGAATTTGCAGATGAGGAACTGAGCAGAGCTCTTTGTGATTAGTAAGCAAAGGAAGAGGAAAATGACCCCATCCTTACTCATATAATCGTTCTAGTGCAACAAAAGTTTTTTTAAAAAAATTGGGTTTGTCAGCAAACCAGGGTCATCTAATTTTTTCTCCTGATATGGCACCTCCTAACGACAGTACAGTATCAAAGGCTAGTAATGTAATATAATAATAGTAACAGTAATGAAAAAATAGGGGATAGCAGAGTCTGCCACTAAAGCACCATGGTAGACATGAGTTAGCTTTATCTAAGAAACTGGAAGATGGAGGACTGGGGGAAATGGATAATCGACTTGAAGTTTCCATCTCTGCTGATCTCACCTTGGCATTTCTGATTTAATTAGTGGGCTTTTAGCAAAACAGATGAACCAGCACAACATTTGTTAAGCAAAGTAAACCAAATGCCGCAAGGGGCGGGAAGATTAAGCCAGCTGAATCAAAGTAAGTGCATTCCATAGATAACAAGCAACTGGCCCTGCTTGAGATCAGGGCTGATTTTAGCTTTCTAAGGGAAAGGAAGCAACTTGATAAATAGCACAGACCACCCACTTATAAGAAACACTTCCAGAGTTCCCCTGTTTACTGCCACAATCAGTTCTCTCCATAACAACTTACTGAGAGAAATATCTTGTGTTTAATGAGAGAGGGCTTAATTTCAGATGAAATATTTCCTGTCAGCACTTAACAAGTGGCTCACAATCGCTTGATTCCTGTGACATTTTATTTGGTATGATTATTCATAATATTGCTAATCAAAATGAATCCCCTTTGGTAATTAGATGGATATATTAATTAATTCTAAAGGAACTGCATTGTGCCTGTACATGCACAACCAACGGCACTGGAGTTCAAGCTGCTCCCTATTCCCCTGAGAGCAAAGCAGTACCTCAAAGTATTGGGCCCTGGTTCCGTGCTATTTGAACATCTCCTTACTGTAGAGTGGCATTAGTTACTCCCCTTTCATGGAAAGGGCAGTTCTTTAGCACCAGATCAGCAACTTTGTCAATTTATTTTTATTTATTTATTGTCTCTGACGTCAAAATCTGCTGTTCAAATAAACCGAAGGAGCAAACACTGTTAGTTTCCAGTACATGGAGTCAACAGACTAATGATGGGTCAAGAATGATTATTCAGCAAGGTCATTTGTTTTTGACCTGCCAAAAGCAGATGCTGGTAAGTTGACAACTAATTTCTCTACTCTTAGGTTTCTAGGTGTGCATTTTGCTCTTACCCCTTTTTTTTGGTCGTGAAATTTAAGAAGAATCTTGTTCCACTCTTTCCTTGCATGTGAAATTACACATACAGAAAAAAATTCAAACATTTTCTAATCAGTTGATTATGTAGCCTTGGAACTATTGCAAACTATCAGACTCACCTGTCTCCTCTGCTATCACTCAAATAAGATGCTTTTCAAAAAGGGGCTTGCCAGCTATACTTTAGAACAGAGTCAGTGCTTCTCTTTAACAAGTTGAACTAGTATTATATCATTGCATAACATGTGTTATGTTTGGTTTAAAATGCGTTTAGCCAGATTCTGCTACTAACTACATAGATGGATATCTCAAGTTACTCTATTGAAGTCAGTGGTTTTCCTTTGCTTTCACTTCTCTTCTGTCCTTAAAGGGCAATTATTGTGAAAAGAGTAACCAACCAGAGCCAATCTAAGCCTTCTCTACATTACAACTTTCTACTATATTGCCACCAATGAAGAGGCAACCCATGGGGAATTAAAGATCTGTAAAATCTTTAAGCAGACAAAGATTTAAAATGAGTTTAACCCTTTGAGGAACCAGTCCTGCATAGGCTGAAAGGAAGGACTGAATCCTGGACCTCTTTATTAAAAGCATGAGCCTCTACCACTACAGCTAAAGAATTGACTCCTAACTTACAAATACTTATGCATATACTTAACTTTACAACAGTGCGTACTCCGATTGACTAGCTATAGCAGACTTCCTTCTCATTGAAAAAAAATGTTACCTTTTTCCCTGGTTTACACAAGCTTTATAGTCTCATGTGAAATAATAATTATTGAAATCGCATCATGAAAAGTCTTATTTTGTCACTGAGGGTAAGAAAAGCTTTAACCATAGACCCCCAACTCATATTTTTCATTACTTTTGCTGGGGAAAATAAGGATGTCCTGTGTCACCTTAAAGACTAACAAATTTCTTTGCCCATAAGCTTTCATAGGCTGTATCGCACTTCATCAGATGCCAGATGCATCTGGAGAAGGGGTTACAGCCCACAAAAGCTTATGCCTGAAGAAATTGGTTAGTCTTTAAGGTGCCCCAGGACTTAATGTTGTTTTTGCTGCATACAGACTAACCCGGCTTCTACTCTGGAACTTATCATTTTGCTGCTTAACCATGGAAACTCCACCTAAGAATCCAGTCCATACCCAATGAGTACAGGAGTCCTCCCAACTTTCTGACCTGAGTGGTAGTATACAGCATAGCTGACTGCTGCTAGTGGTTACCAGTCCAGTTAAAAAAGGTACACAAGGAGAAAGTTGCTTTTATCTGGTCTGCTAGTGTGTGTGTCAGTCACAGAAAGACTGGGTACCTTTCCAAAATCTTTGCTTTACTGAATGGAAGCAGACTTGCTTTGATTCAGCAAGGTTCTTAAGTACATTTCTAGTCACACTACAATTTAGTCTACAGTACTTTTCACATTCTTAAGTACCTTGCTGAGGTGGGGCCTCTCTTTATTATAAGGTCTATTACCTGCGCTATCTTCTTCCACTGGGCACTACTGAAGTCGACACTCTTGAGCAGTAGATGTCAGTTACCATAGAGACAGGCAGCAAGAGAATGGGAGAAAAAGGGAAATAAGCTCAGCAGTGGCTGGTCTGGGTCAATGAGGGGAAAAAAAAAAACAATAGTGAATACCAGATTTTGCAGGGACAGTGTTGTGGTTCTTATCATTAAGTATCTGTTCTCAAAACAGTAGAAGATTCTAGAAGACTGATGTACCTCTCTGTCTTACTGCTTCTGCTTCCCTCTTCCTTCTTATTCTGATTTAAAAAAAAAAAATCTTAGCTGTGAGGAATAGCAAGGCTCTCTCTGTTTTTACTTCCCTCCATCAACAGCATTATTTACATACCTTGTGAAGTTGCTGACTGTTGCCCTGCATCCTTTAGGTACGGACACAAAACGAAGAGACTGGAAGACTGTGCAAATGTGATTTCATGTATACCCACTTCATAGGTCTACTATGTTTGCCTGTATCCCCACTGGATTCTCTGCACCCAGGGAAGCTGCAGGGACACAAGGTTTACCCTACAGTTTATCCTTCTAACCACCAGAGCTACCGCAGTGCTACGTTACAAAGAACTATGCTTTGGCCCTCAGTGATCTGACTCCTGCTGGATCTCAGCCAGGAACGAGCAGTAATTTTTAAAGAGCTGGGATAGTTGTTGGCACTAGAAGACATGTGTCAGGTACAGTACCGATCAGGCAGAGACATAGAAAAATTCCATGTCTTAAGGGATAGTGAGACTCCTTTAGACTGAAATGTGAAAGGACAAACTAATAAGGTCATAAGAAATAAAGGAAACTGGCTTAGGGGAAGGTACTGCCAGTACGGTATCACAGCAAATGTTTAGCTGCCCTAAACCTTGGAGAAGGTTAAGGAATTGTGAAGGGTTAGTTTATGGCCTGATGCTACAAATGTGTAGGCACTGTCAGCTCAATTTCACTACAAAAATGGGATAGTTCCAACTGGGTCAAATTCATATCCATTATTTTACTCTCTGTATTACTTGGGGGAAAGCATGAAGGAGGGGGAAATTTCAACCTAGTTCTAACTTGAAAAGAGAAAAAAAAATATTAGTTGCCATATGCAAATGCTTCTGAAGCAGAACCAGGCAAACTACAGGCACAGCTTCGTAGTTAGTCCTACATAAATGTTTGCGATAAATAATCCATTCTTGTTTTGCACTGACTACAATAACTTTCATTAAATCTAAATAATCTAAACTGAATGCACAGTAACCAATGTTAGCATATAGTATTACCCAATACAAACAGCCAGAAGCACCAACTCAACTCGCATTACGCAGAATTTTATACAGGACTGAAATTGACCAGCTAAATGATGGTGTTGAGTAACACATGATGATATAAAACTAAATATTGATTTATAACTTAATAAAAGGCATCAGAGATCATCAAGATGCTGAACATGGGCTGACATGTTTTGCAACCTATATTTAATAGCAGACCCAGCTGGTTTGCCTTAAATGGAATCCAACCAAATAAACAATCTTATTTCTAAGCACAGTAAAACAAATGCTAAAAAAAAAAAAAAAAGGCTGTGTGCTTTTTATAGCAGGATTTTCTGAACTTGTTCATAATATGGATCACATATTAACAGAGAGCTAGAACTCACTGGACCAGCGTGTTTCATTGATGGCTGCATAACATCCCCATATCAAGCAATGCAACTATTTACATGGGAAATATATATTAGGAAAGTATTCAGTGAATTTCAAGCTTCATTTAACATTATGTAAGTGGAAACTAGGAGAAGTCAGCACCATGTGATCAGCCAGCTCTCTATAAATCACTAGCAATTGCTGCCCAGATCACTTTTGGGAGCTACTTATTTACTAGTAAGGTTGAACAAGAACAGAAGTCCCTCTGTTATTGGTGTCTTGCCCTGGTTTCTCCTGGTCAGACATAAGCTTGATCCTCCAACACTCGTTTACTTCAATTAGAGCAAAAACAAGCTCTATGACATTTTGTCATGTTACTGCAACATTACCCATCCCAAACTAACTTACTGTTGTGATGAGATCTAGAAATGGTCCTAGACATTTTGGGCCTTGCCAATTTGATATTCAGAAGTGAAAATGGGAATACTGATATGTTCTTTTAATGGTTCCCTCCCAAGTGCTGAGTCAATGATGAGAAAAACAAATTGAGAGAGACTTTTCAAAGGACTTGTATAATGTGGGCAAAGCGCCCCCCCTGGAAATGAACCCATTTTATTTGCAATGATGGTAAAGTATTTTAATTTATACTCCTTGAACTTCTCCCTTTGTGTATGATCTCAGGACCCCAAAGCCCTGGCTTTGCAATATTTCCATTTCTCTGCTCCGAAGCCACCAATAAAGCTGATCTGTTCTAATTTCTGAAAAAAACTCCACCAGATGGCAGCAGGGCTCAAGATTTGACACAAAGAGACTGAATAACAAGAAAGGTATTTTCCCCCTGTATCTAATGAAGAGTGGACAAATTGTTCAGTTTCTCAGATCAGTTATTTTTAGTTTTGACTAAATAGTATAAGAATGGCTAATACCTAGTGCATTGATTAGACAGATTTTCAGATTATGTATATTATTTATGGCGAACTTGTTTCAAACATTGTATATACAGTACAACACTGGTTGCAGGAAACTCTTACAGATCCAAAGTTTGGTCATATCCTATGGGGCTGTCCAGTGTCCCTTGTTTTTATGAAGCTGGAGAGCAGAGAGGAGCCACTAGATGTCTGACTGAAAAAAAAAAAGGCATGATGCTGAATTTTCCTTTACTGTCTGGGGTCCCTGAATTTAGAGCACAAGCTCCCCTGTACTGTTTGCCAACCTTTGTGTGCTCTTTTATTTACTCCTTTGCAGTGTAGCTACAGCCCAGCATGAATCACAGTTTCAAAGAGGGGATGAAAATTGTGAAAACCTCGCTAATCTGGATTTTTTTAATTCTACCTTAACAGCCAGGATCTTTTAAATATTACCATATCTTACTGCTCTGTGTGCATGCAGAGGGATAGACTGGTAAGCACATGCCTGTGTGTATGAGGTGTTCTACACCAATGTGCTCAGCAGTGTGTTCCTCCGCATACCAAAGAATAGACTGCTGTGTGCCTTATGTGGAAGAAAACAGTGCATTTGTGTGTGTAAGAATAGACTGCTATACAGTAAGCACTTAGATTGAAACAACCACACAAGGGACCTTTCCAAAAAAAGGTAAAAACGGGGTGTCATTCCATCTTTGAAATTGGCTAAGTTTGCCAGTTAAACTCATTCTGTGCAAATGCTGCAAAATTCAATACTTTGCCATTTACATTGTTATGAATTTTCTTGTAAAAACAATAAAACCATGATTTAGGCTATAACTAACTACAAAATTAAGTCGACTTATGTTACGGTGATGTGCGGCCACAGTTTTCTAATTAAACCACTATTGCACGCCAACGCTATGCTGCTTCTGTTGGCAGACTACATCCACAACAATAGCTCTTGCATTGAGAGAGAAAGCAATGTACCACGGGTAGCTATCCCACTGTACAACTGGCCTCAGAGTGCTTTTGGAAGGTTTGCAATGCCTCATGGGGCAGAAACAGCATCATCACATGCTGAAGGTTTCTCAGTCCCATCATTCCACGGGCATTGTCAGCTGCGTTTCAACTTTCCTAGTAGCCTGCAAGCCAACCGTCTTTGCGATGCTTAATTTGTACCATGGTTTGCCAAAGCTGAATGTCAGCACCTCTAGGCTTGGCAGTTTATAGCCCTAATATCTCTGGATTTGCTGGATCAGTTATGAATGCAAAAAAAAAAATTGCTTGAGTCCCAGCACCTAATTGCTTGAGCCCTGGCACAAATTAAGCACTGCATCTCTGTCAGAAAGCATGGATCCTGCACTGCTTGTCAGTACTGTATTGCACATTATGAACACGAGCCTATAGGAGGAGCTCAACGAGGGGCTATTGAGCTGAGAAATGCCGCCTCAAAAGAGCATTTTAACCCTGGGCCACTGTAACGTGTGTTGCTGTAGTGTGCTGAGCCTGGCATTGTTTGTTAGTACAATGGTTGCTCTGTGTGCACAAAAAGTAACACATTTTAAATCACTTTTTAAAGCAGCTTTCAGTAATTTGTCCAAACTGACGTTGTTGAACACTAACACAGGAAATCCACAGAAGTGTGTGTGTGAGAGAGACATGCACACATAGAGTATGCGATGGGGGAGTGTGTTAGTGTGTGTGTGCGCGCGTGCTGGAGAATGTGTGTGTTGGCACACTGTCTCTTTAAGCATAGCACTCAGCAGCCTGAGCACTTGTTTAGACAGCAGCTGGCAGCAACCACTCCTGAGTCAGAAGCTGGTGCACAGACAAGCCCCCCACTGTCTCCCCACACCTGCTCAATGTAGACCGGGTACACCTGTGAGAGAAGGGGACACCCCAACATCAGCACCTCCCTCCCTCCTCAGCTCCATGCAACACAACAGATCAGGAGCTCCCCATTCCCCTCCAACAGATTAGCTCAGTGGTGCAACACCCCTGCTTGCCTGCCACTGCAGTCCTAGTGCCGGGGAGAGCAGGATTCTGCATCACTGTTTTGATTCCATGATTCCATCTGAATTCTCCTTAACATGGATTCCAGATTTCCCTATGTCCATGTGGCAGTCACTGTTTTATCTCCCATGGAGTGGAGTGCCTTGAGTACTTCTGCAGCCCTGGCAGATACATGGAAGGGGGGAACATAGTGTGAGTCTCTCCTCCTGCTTCCCTACTGTGATTTCTTCCACAGACCAAGGAGATTCACTCCCTCCCATGTAATCCAGGTAGAACTGTGTTTGCTCTTCGGGTTTGCTCAGTTTGGAGAACTTGCATACCTACTGCCCAGCTGAGCACGCTGGTTCCCTGCAGCAATTTCAAAATTTCCTGTGTGGCTGGCTGCAGGGCAGTGGATTTCAAAATGGTGACCGGAGCAATCATGGTGGACATTGTGGGATAGCTCCGGGAGGCCAATTATAGTGATATAAGAAATATAGTGTCTACATTGACACTGCATCACTCTAAGTATATTGCAAAAATCACTATGCTCTTGGTTGAGATGTTTTATTTTGTCTGTATAGCAGGAGAGTTAAACTGGTGGAAGGCACATTGTAGCATATACACCTCTGCTGTTTTGTTAACAAAAGCTGCCTTTTGCTGACAAAAACTGTGTAGTACACACAAGGATGTGCACAGGGTCCTAAGGATGACCATGTCCCACTCCGTCAGCCAGCTGTGGAGAAACTAGTTAGCTTCTCCACACCATAGTTCAAAGTTTGAACTGTGCATTCTCTGCTTGAGAAACTAAAGTTTGAACTCCAGTTCATAGTCAGTTTTACACTGTACAGTCACAGATAACAGTCTCATAAGTAAAGCAGAGTAATGTGGGCTAGACAAAATGATAATAAAATGAGTGCAAAACTAGCTAAAATACTGTACTCTAAGTGTAATTATGTAGTTTGTTGTCAGACTAGGGATGTGTATCTTGTGGGATCCCATATCGTTCTGGGTTCCTTTCCTAGTCAATAATTTCATTAATGACTTGGATAATGGAGTGGAGAGTATTCTCCACATTGGTAGGTGACACGAAGTTGGAAGGGGTTTGCGAACACTCTACAGGACAGGATTAGAATTCAAAATGACCTTGACAAACTGAAGAATTGGCCAGAAATTAACATGATAAAATCCAATAAAGACAAGTGCAAAGTACTGCACGTTGGAATGAAAAAGCAAATGAACAAATACAAAATGTAGAATAGCTGTCAAGGTAACAGTACTGCTGAAGAAGAACTGGGCCTGGTCTATACCTGCCCCCGTTTTCAGTGGTAATTGAAGGGAGATACATAATCTACGTAAAATAACTTGTGTCTCTTCCTTCGACTTTCTAATGCCCACTTGCCTGCATGTCTCTAATCCGCTGGGTCTAAGGGAAAGCTGTCCTTTCCACTCAGCACTATTCTTCTTCAGTGGGTGGTCTTACTGAGTTGAATTCCAGATCAATTGAGTGGGTCTTCACTGACTGCTCAATCAAATTGGAAAAATTGAATTGACTGTGGCAAATTTGCTGTCATCTGTGTAGACTTGGCCTTAGAGTTATAGGTGATCACAAATGAGCCAACAATATGATGCAGGATATAATACCAGGAATGTAATATCTAAGATATAGGAGATAACTGGTGAGGCCTCAGCTGGAGTATTATGTCCAGTTCTGTGCACCACACATTAGGAAAGACAAGGATAAACTGGAAAGAGTCCAGAGAAGAGCAACAAAAATTATAAAAGATTAGGAAACCTAACCTAGGAGGAAAGATTAAAAAAATGGCACATTTAATCTTGAGTTAAGAAGATTGAGGGGACACTTGATAACAGTCTTCCAATAAGTTAAGGGCTGCTGTAAAGAGCATGGTGATCAATTTTGCTCCTCCAGTGGACATGAAGTTATGGGGGACATATGGTTAGATATTAGGTAAAAACTTTATAACTATAAGAATAGTTGAACATTGGAATAGTTTTCCAACGGAGGCTGTGGAATCCTCATCACTGAATGTTTTTAAGAACAGGTTAGAAAAATACCTGTCAGGGATGGTCTAGATGTACTTGGTGCTACCTCAGCACAAGGGTCTGAATTAGATGATCTTTCAAGAGCCCATTCTGCCTTACGTTTTTATGGCTATATCTACACTGGCAATTTAAGTCAACTTAAGGAGGTTTAAGTCGACTTAAATTAAGCCATGTCCACACTAGGCTCTCATTAAGTCGTCTTAAGAAATTCCTTAAGTCGACATAATGAAAGTTTAAATCAACTTAATAACTAGCACTCATTAGGTCGACTTAAGCCTCCTTAGGTCGACCTAACCCTTCCTTAGGTTGACCTACGCCCAGTGTGGACTCATAAGTCCATTCTGTTAAGTCAGTGTAAGGGCTGTTAGGTTGACTTAACAAAATGGACTAAGTCGACTTAAAGTGTTGCCACTTGTTAAGTCGACTTTAATAAGGTTGATTTTAAGTCGACCTTATTAAAGTCGACTTAACAAAGTCGACTTGACTTTTCTAGTGTAGACATAGCCTATCACATTCTATGCTGTGAATATTACACACAGAAAGTACATACGGAGTGACTAATCTGTGGCCCTTCCAACTCTACTCTTCCCTACTTACCTAATCTGGTCTCTTATGTTGCCTTTTGTGGTCTCTGCTCTGTCAGTGATCAGCTTGACCATTTGTTTGTCCACTTGATCATAACTGTCCTATGCTACCGTGGAAATTATTATTCTTACCCTGGTCATCCTCTGCCTTCTCCCTTCACTTACGTTTCCACCACACTCACTTTTCATGTCTCTTAATTTAAACAATAAAATCTCTGGGAGAAGGACCCTATGTTTGTGCACTTCCTTTTACAAAGTGGTATTCTGTTAGGGGACTCTGGGCTCTATCCCAGAGGAACCAGTTACTAATAAAAGGGGAAAACAAGGGATGAAGTTATGGTGAAGTTATTCATTTAATAAATAAGGGCTAGAGGGCATATAACAAATAGGTTGTGAGTTCGGAGACGGAGCCTTTGCTGACATACCAGATGATGTTTGTCAACAGTATGCTTTCCCCTGAGACAGGAGGGGAGACCTTAAGGCAGATCATGACTCTCTCAGTAACAATCTGCTTCCTGAGCATCTTCTAGGGCAGAGCAACAAATCACTGACCCTTGCTAAAGGCAGACCATCTGTCTACATGGGAGAACACCACTCTCTCTGTGTGCGTGAGGGAGAGAGGAGAAGAGAGTGCTATGCTCAAATAAATTATAGAAAGCTTTATCTGACAGAGAATTTTTTTCTGACAAGACTACAAGATTGACGCTCAAGGGGCTTGTACAGGTCACCAGGGGACTCCAGATATCAAATAACATACCTATAATTTGTTCACTATTGGAGTTCAGGAGAATTTTCTTTTAATATTTGATACCTATAGAAAACAAACTGAACATATATCTTAAAATGGGATTCTATTATTCAGGTGTCTTTGTCATTCTGCATTTGTATATGTTTGTTATATAAATTTCGCTGTCTATAAAACAAAACATTGCAATACAATACATGCATCCTCATCAGATCTAGCTTCTTTGGAAGAAGCTGCTTCTGAGTACTTCCTTCCTCAACTATATATATATCAAATAGTCATTCAACAAAGAAGAAAAGAGACAGTATTCAATGTGGCATAAGAGGATATCATTAGAATTTCTGGGGAGAGATCGTCACCCCCCTTCCTTTAAACTGGGTAAAAGAAATAGAGCATTGCAAAGATGTCCTAAAAACCACCTTTCCCACCAGGGGAGGATTATAAGAGGGGAGGATTGTACTTCTTCAACCTCTGAATCAGGCCAAGATCAGAACAGTGCAGAGATAATGTAAAACCATTATATCCCTCTCCTAGGCTATGTACAGTGGAAAGTTAGTTTGAATTAAGGAAGCTTAATTCGAACTAACTAAAACCGTGGCTACACTAGGCTTTAATTAGTTCAAATTAAGGGCTTCCTTAATTCGAACTAATAGGTTTGAATAGCCTATTCGAACTAAGGGTTAATTCAAACTAGTTAGTTCGAATTAACCAATTTGGCCATGTTAGTTCGAACTAATTGCTTAGTTTGAACTAACCGGCCCACTGAAATCAATGTAAATCGCTAATTTAAATGGCACTTGCTTAGTTCGAACTAATTTTTTCTAGTTTGAATTAAGTTAATTTGAAAATTAAAATTAAATAAAATTAGTTCAGATTAGTTAGTTAGAATTAACTAATTCAAACTAATTTTAGTAAGTGTAGACATAGCCCTAGGCTGCGAGGTCCATGCCACTCTAAAGAGACGCATCATGGAATCTTACCCCTGGTATTTGTTTTCATTTTTTTTAGTAATGGCAGGAGGGTTTGGGCTTTTTTTCTATGTCTAAATTTTAGAGAGTAATGTTTTGTTTTTAACCAGTTTAATCCTCCTTCACACATATATTTTGAATGATCAAAACAAAGAATTAGTCTCATCCCCATGTTGCTATAGTTCAGTTACTTATCAATATGGAATCAAAGACCAAAATTCTTGAATATCTACGCCTGAAGTTAGGCTTTATATTTATAATCCATATTTTGTCACCTAAATAAGTGACCAGTTTGATCAAAAGGAGTTGCAGCGTGGTCAACACTTTTCAAATAAGGTCTGGAAGTCTGGTTGTTTGCTGACTCCTCTGATTTTACTCCAACTCTCATGATAATTCCTGGTTTTCTTAAATTCAAAGAGTCTTGTTATTAACGTCAGAATCTCAGTTGTTATATTAAAAAAAGGAAAAATTCTGGCCCTTATGGTTGTGGTAAATTGCTTGAAAACATAATTCAAGTGTACCATAATGCTTTATAAATCAGAAGGCAAATAAAAGAACCTACAAAATTATTGTTTTTAAGTAGTCTCACCATTTGAAGACAAAATTCATGATGGGGGGGGGGCAAACTCATGATGTTTGAACACTCTTGGGGTTTACAATACTGCTTTAGGCCTCTATTTTTTGGAAAATCTTGAATTTAGTTTTTCTCCATATATTAGAATAGTCTTCCTAATAGCTATACAATCAACACTGTGCAAGCTCTGGAATCAACACTGTGAAACATGGTGCAAGCTTTATTGTAACTGAAGAGAGAGTTTGGTTTTATGATAAACATTTCTCATCTGCAATCTTTACATTCCACCAAATGCCAAAGAAATGCCTTCATTACCTGAAAGAACTTTCCATACCTAGACAGCACACAGACAGCAAGCATTAGGTGATGTCCAACAGAAACATATTACCATTAATAATAACCAACTACTCAAAGTGATCACAATTAGGACAGACTGCTCTTCGGGTTAGAACACTAATTGGTTCCTTCCACCTGTGTCTTGCGTTTTCTAGCCATTTGGAATGTGAGAAGAGCAGTGCCTCTGAACATTAGCTATTATGAGCAAAACCAACACGTATTTACTGTCTTGTGAGCATAAAGAAGAATCAATCATATGATTAAGTGACTGATTCAGTTAATTAGCAAGCAGACTCATTACATTATAATGAAATGGCAGAAGAAGAAATCTAGATAGATGGTTTACAGCTTTCACAAGTGAATTGAAAGAAAACCACATTTTGCAGGAAGAAATATTCATGTAGGGCAAAATTATTCACAGTGCAAATGGGACAGGAGAATTCCAACCTACCCTTTCGACACATAGTCCCATGTTTTCCGCAATACAGTTTAGGTTCATTCAATGTTTTTTATTCATATTCACTCTTCATCCCAAATGAACTTAATATTATCCAATGAGCATTGCTGACATTTGAAGGTAGGGAGACAAACACGACATAAAAAGGCACGCTCGAAGCTGGTTTACACAGCAGACAAATATTGTCTGTGTGTGACTCAAAACAGGTTAGGCAAGGTAGACCCCTTCTACCCTGAGGAGTTTCTGATGACAGCCTACTCCTTGCTTCTGTACCATATGTTATTAATGTCAGAGTGAAATGTCAAATTGTGACACTGTGTGTTGTAAGAATCCTTGTCTATTTTCACATCTTTGCTACACTCCTGATATCTTAATTTTAAAAGAAACAAACCTTTCATTTTTTGAATTTTTCTCATGTTAAAAAAGACTCCTTTCTTTGGATTTAATACGGTTGATGAGTTTCTATATAGATGGCAGAGTGCTGATGTTTAGATCATGTGGCTAAGACATGTTTCTTTTGTTTTAAAAAAATATATTTTTAAAAATGTAAAGAGAAATGCATGACAAGAATGCTTTTAATGTACTGTTCACCGGGGACTGAATTTCCTACTCTGGGATAAAATCCAGAAGAGGTTACTCCAGTGGGAAGGAAATTTCCTTGAGAACTCTCCTTGGGAAGATCCCCTTACATAGCTCCACTGTGGAAAGGGAGTTGGTCCCACACCTGATTAGTCTCTTTTTGAAACCCAGTGGATCCCCAAGAAATCATGTGGATCCTAGGGAATCAGAAGGAGATTAGGGCCATCAATACAAAGGTCCCGTGCCTCTTCAGCTGGTTCGATCCTGGGCTTACTCTCCATTAGAAATGTGCTACCAATTCCAAGCTGTACTGTCTTACCTTGGAAATGTCTGTGGGGTAGAAAGAGAATAATATATATCCTTCTTAGCCCCTTCCATAGATACCCACCCCTGCCTCCAATTCTAGCTCCTTGTCATGTTTCAGGGCACATATAAATCCTGACTACATCACCATTTCTATTGTAATTTCCCCCTTTCCACACTTCTTGCAGTCCTTTCTTCGACCGAGTTCACAACAGTGACCTTAGTCCTATACTCAACATTCACTTACTTCTTGGAAATCAATCAACCACCTTTTTACTCCTTTAAATGTTTACTTTAAACCAATTCTTTTCAGAAGGAATTCCTATCCTTTTCATCTAAACAAACTCTGCCACCCTTTCTTACCTCTGATCAGTTCCTGCATCTTGCCTTTTCTTATCCGTCTTGGAAGGGAGGCATTTCAGAGAGGGAAAAGTATCTAAATCTTCATTTTTGTGATCTACCATGTTTAGACGTACCATTGTGTAAATGAACTGTAATTATTACACAATTATGACAAATATTTAATGATAAATGGATAATTTATTCAAGGAATGAGGTGATGTTTTGGGCCATTATGATGATAATATATTAAGCTGGAAGTGCCTTGCATTCCCATGTTTCAGTCAGAAATGAATTTGTATGTCAATTTTAGGAACAGGTATTTATAATAAGCGGCTGTCCCATAATCAAAGTAGTGGTACTATTAAATTCTTTAAGGAAGAGTCCGTTCCTTTTTTTTAGGAAGGAGAAAAGAGATTTCTCACTGCAAAAACATAATCATAAGCTTTCTAAATATAGACTAATGGGGAAAAATCATTGGTTCGTTACGTAATCATACACTCTCTTTTTCAACCTTCACTACAACTGCATTTAGTAATATTTCTACTGATTTAATATTCTAGAACAATTTTATCTTACGCTTGAGAAGCTACAAATGACTAAGCTTATGCTTTGATGATCTTTGAATGTTTTTCCACTAGCCAGGATTTCCCTCCATTTGGTATCCACTGACAGTCCCATGCCACACAAGATAAAGACCTTTTAGTCTTTTTATAATAAAAATCTCCAGATTCCCAGGCGGTCACTCAAATTGTCTCTGCTTACTCTAAAATTCAGCTTGTCTATGTGTTAATTTTCCAAATTACCACCAGTTGAACTTGTGTTTATTATTGATAAACTGGTTTCCAAGGCATTTACACTTGTCTAAATCTTCTGAAACAAACCAAAATTCTGTTTTTCTTGGCCTTTATTCCATTTTTTTCCCCTGCTGACATGAAGAGAGAGTTCAGGGCAACTACAGCTAGGGGCTCACAAAACAATAAAAGGAATCTAGCTTGAAAGGAATCCTATGAGTCAACTTTGGAGTCCCTTGTTTATTATCAGAGTGAAGGTGAAATTATAACTGGAAAAGTCAGGATGTTTAACCTTTTGTGTATCTTTGATTGACAAGCTACAAAGAAACATGTTTTACTTCATCTCTTGTCAAGCCCTGTAAACCCAAAGACCAATAATAATAAAATAATCATTTGGATTTATAGTGTCTTTCTTTCAATTTGTAAAGGGACCATTAACTTAATTGTTGACAAACTGAGTAATTTCAAAATTACAGTTTCTGGTGGATCATTTTAAACAGTAGGTCCTAATTATAATTTTGGAAAATACCTCTAAAATTTTTATTCATAAAGAGTTTTCTATATATTGGAATTTTTCAGTCTGCGAGAAACTGAATATAACCTTGATTCACCAATCACTTAAACACATAATTAACTTGAAGTAATGGGATTTAAGCTTAAAGGTAAGCACGTGCATAAACACTCTGCTAACTTAGGGCCAAAGGCTCCAATACTGCAAAAACATTATCCATGAACAATCCAACTAAAGTCAACGGTAATAAGAACAGAGAGGTGTCCATACTGAATCTGACTCATGGTCCACAGCCGATCACTGAGTGTGAACAACAGGGATGATGTTTTCCAATATGCATTACTTTGAATTTATCAGATTTGAATTTCATCTGCCATTTTATTTCCCAGTCATCCTGCATTGTACTTAACTATTTTGAGTAATTGTGTATCATTTGCAAACTTTGCCACATAACTGTTTACCCCTTTCTCCTATTTTGAACAAACCTAGTCCCGGTACAGATTCCTGAGGAACACCACTATTTAGCTTTCTCCATTGTGATAACTGACGGTTTATTCCTGAAATCCACGATTATTATTGAGTTTTCTATTTTTATACCCTCTCTAATCTCCTGGAGCACTTCACAATCATCATTATCATCTTGATTAAATTGTCTGTAGTACAGTCGTACTGCTATATACTCTTATGATCAAACATGGAATATCTACAGTACAGTTTGATTCATTTATGAGTTTTATTGTATTTGACTATGCTTCCTTTCAAATGTAGGGCCACTCTCACATCAGCACGACCTGTTCTGTCATTCCTATATATTTTGTATCCTAGCATTACAGTGTCCCATTGATTGTCATTCCACCAAGTTCCTGTGATGCCTATTGTATTAATAGCTTCATTTAATACCAAGCATCTTAACATTCAGACTTTTAGCACTTGCATACAAGAACTTGTATAATATACCACTTTTTAATTACCCGACTTCAAGTGATATAATTGAATGGGACTCTTTTACATTGACTGTTTCTCTTCAATTTCTATCTGTACTTCACCAACTTCTATCCTCTTCTCTTTGCTAGGATACAAAGGATCCCCATTAATAGATTCTTTCTTATGGGATGTATCTGTCTGAATCATGTGCTCCCTGGCACCTGTTGGCTTTCCTCCAGCCCTTAGTTTAAAAACTCTTCTATGACCTTTTCAATTTTACATGCCAGCAATCTGGTTTTGGTTTGGTTTAGGTAGAACCCATCCTTCCTGGATAGGCTCCTCATTTCCTATAAACAAAGCTAAACACACATGTGTTTGTGGTATTGGGGTATAAAGCTCTTATTCTGAACACAAATGGGCATAAGATTCCACCAAAAAGTTAATAGAACTACTCACTTGAATTAAATATATGCATATTTACATGATTGAGTCTTCTAAGCTTGTCCATACCTCTTACTTTGGTTATCTTCAAAGATTTGTATTTCACCTAAATTACCATTACCTATACTTAAAAACAAAATAACAACAATAATTAAAAAAACCCTAAAAAAGTGAGAATATTTTTCTCCACTAACTTTTTTTCACTTACATTAAATTTAAGTGTGACTTTTAACCATCACGGGTGCCTTTTCAGATGGAATTATGATTTCTGGAGTCGATACTGACCTTTAACAAAGGCTCAAAATAGTGCTATGAACTACAGGAGGTATTATTTCCAGTTTGAAGATAAACTGAAAAATAGAGAGAGCAAGTGATTTGCCTAAATTCACATAAAAAATTAGCAGCACAATTAGGGAGATAACCCATGGATTCTGATTCTCAGTCTTCAGTTCCAACATCACTGGGTCATTCTTTCTTATATAGTTACACATATATTTTCTTGTAGGGTTTTGTGATTTTTATTGCAGAGGGTAAAGTTTGGCTGGAAATAAGATGATAATCTAAAAAGCAAGGACTGTAAGAAGCCAACTGTAGATAATCCAAAGCCAGTAGGATGGATCTTCTATGGTTAAATTAGGCCTAAAAATCATACTTAGTAAACATTTACATGTGGGCCCCAATTCTTAAAAAAGGCATGCCATTAGTTAACCTTAGGCATTGTCAGGGGAACTACTTAATGCAAACAAAGCGACTACTGCACAAGTTTTTGGAAAGTGAAAACTCAGAAGGTTTATCATGGTTTGACCAAGGCAAAAGAGTTCATGGTTTTTGAAAAAAATAAAATAAAATTGGGTTTTCTTGCACAGCACAATAAGAAAATTCCAGGATTCTGTATTATTTCTAAATTTGGTGACAGAAGAAAAACAACTAGCTGTTGCACAATGTGACTGTGCCAATGAAAGGATTCAGATCATTGAAGCATCTGAGCTACTAATCACAAACACAGATCAGTGTTGTTAAATGAAAATAGATGATGGAACAAAGAACCAGAACAAGCAACACATTCACTTATGGTTAACTGTATCTGGATTGATTGTATGCCCAGAATGTTTGACTTAGAGCAGACGTAGTATCAGTTTAAATACCTGAAATATTCTATGTATACTGCAATTGCCAAGAATGGACTCGATGATCTAAGACGACTTCAATTTGTAGTCTTAAAAGACCTAAGCTTTTCTTTATGTGGCATATATTGAGTGCTAAAATAGAAATTATGATACAAACCCACAAGTGCAAGATACTCTGAAGTGGGGTATTCTTTAACTTAAGTTTCCCTGTAAAAATTGCAGAGCAACCGATAGTTTAGTGATGGTGCAAAATCCTAAACGAATATAGAATGAAGAGAAAAGTATAGAATTAGCACAAAATGGAATGGAAACACTCATAACTTTTTCCTAAACACTAGTTGGCAAAAGTTACAAAGGTCCCTGAGATCTGTCCTAGGTGAAAATCAACAAGTAAATATACATGGTAGACTGTTTTAACTAAGTCTATGACAACACATCAGGGGCAGTATTTTTATTAGAATTAATGGTCCTTGAACAGTATCTACAATATACTGAGCACAGAAACAATCAACCAGCACCAGTTTTCCTACGGCACCCATAGTTATTCTGGGAGTATATTTAGTGAATCACCATTCAAGACACCAACAGCAATGGTAGTGTTTAAATACTTTTTGCATCAGCACTGTTTTTATGTTCACTTTTTATTTAGGAGCAGAGAGGGAATTGGGAAAAAAACCCTTACTCTAACAGTGAGGAGATCCATATTATGGTCATTTCTCCATCACATGCTACCAACAGTCGATGCTAAAGAGAAAAAAAGTCAGTATAAAAATCAGCAATATAAATGAGGTCTTCTTGATGCAGAACTCCCACACTGTGCTACGAAACCATCTTGCTGCAGAATTCTATGTTAATTGCTGTCAAATGCTGCTTGACTGCTCTCTTTCTCTTCTTGTTTTGGCTAACACTGATAAAGGGATGGGGGTAGATCCTTCGATAGTGTGCACCCCCAGAACCGTATCAATTTTGACTGTGATTTCACCAACTCTCATAAACTAAGCAGGGTTAATCCTTGGATGGGAAAGCATCAGGGAAAATGCAGAGACTGATTCAATGATCACTTCTCTATATATAATGAGCCAGTGTCACAGGAAGATGTTACAGGATAAATTAATAATTGCCATTTTTCTTAATTTGATGGATTCCCACAACTGTGAGATATATGGGTAAGAATAACTTAAAGGAAGAATATTACTTTTTTTCTCTATAAGCCTTGGAATGTGTAATCTGTAACTATTTTCATTTGGGTTTCTTTGCACATATAGGACACGGTACAGCTACCCATGTAGTTCCACATTGTGCAACTCTATGAGGAATCATTAGTCTGCAAGTCAAACTGACATGTTCTATATATTTTTAGAATAAATGTATTTAAGGATGCTATATATTTTGCAAATTATACCAGTAAATGGCAAGGGAGGCATGTCATGTGGTATTTGGAAAAAAATAACAGTTTTTCAATAATGTCTGGGAAACTGAAGATTTTACTTTTACTGGAAGATTTTGTGGTGGAAAAGCAGGTGCTCACCCTTATGTTGTGTGATAAATTTGCCATGGTTAAAATGTTTGAACATATGTATATGTTAGCTATTAGTCCTTCAGCTCAGTTGTTTCTGAACAGGGTGTTGTTAGCTACAGAAACATACATAGCGTCTAAACATCTGCATACTATTTTACTTCTCAAATGCTCTATGGCTTAGCACTGACTCTAATCTGTTGCAGAGAAGATCCACATGAAAGCCAAACAGATTTATAAGTGATGTATCAGTGAGATTAGGGTACTTTTAAAAGATCCCCATTGGATCAAGGAAACTATATAGTTCAAAATGTGTTTACTTATTGTAAGTAGAGTGATTCCAAATTGCAAAACATAGGCTTGGATCCGGATTTTGAATTCTATGTAGTAGGGTGATGTTTGGGATCAATCAGAGTTTTCTTCAATTAACTATAAGCATATGTAAAGTTTGAATCTAGAGTCAAAGTTCAAATCTCCCCTTTCCCAAATATTGGGAGAGTTTGGATCCTAATTTTCTATTTGCAAGTCTGTTATTTGAAAACAGAGCTGTGAAAATGAACATGGACAAAACTGGCACATTTACAATAAAGCAAAAAATGAGAAAGAGGGGAAAGGCAATATGAGTGAGACAGTTAAAAAGGAGGCAGTCAAAGACATGTAATTACTTCTTTATTGTCTGAATTAATATGGTGGCAATAGCTTCAGCCTACTTTTTTATTTTAAGTTGAAAGAGAGTTTGTTATGAGCTGTGTCTCTATGAATATCTGCAGGATGTAATTGAAAGATTTTCAATAAAAAAGGCAATTACTCATATAACATAAGCATAATGAAATCTGACTGTTTATATCTTTCTGCCCTTAATAAGACCAGTTTACATTTAGTAATTTTAGTTTTTTCTTAAGGTATCTATTTGCATGGAGTAATATATCTTTGAGATAACAGCAGGGAGTTGGGGAGGGTGAGGGGGGTGGGGGAGAGGGGGAGAAGGAAAAATATAGGTCAAGTAAGTCAAAGAGTACAATTACAGTGTAATTATGGCTCCTTGGAGTAGGTTCCCTAAAAGAGAAATAGGACTCACGGAGATTTCTCCTCTACAAAAGCAACTACATAAGGGCACGCTTCCCCTCAAAGACAAAATAAAGATGGGCAGTTCAAGAAGTAGCCAGCTCGCACCAGTGATCATTCAGGTCCCAAGAGAGGATGTTTCTGAACAGCATGACATTTAACATACTGACTGCTTAGGCCTGGTCTGCACTGAGAGCTAAGGTCAACATAACGCCGCTTAAGTCAACCTTTAAGTGTATGCATGTGAACTCACGTCTGGAAAGTCAAAGTTTCAGGCACGTTAAAATGGCGTCATAACACCACCTCCGCAAGAAGCATAGTGCTTTGTTCGATTTTATTAATTCAATTTAATGGCAGTGTAGACAGAATGCGAAGTTCCTGGCCTGTGGGATGTATCCCACAATTCCCTGTTCCTGCAAATTTGCATTCCGTGGCTGCCTCTACCTGTCCATGTCATCAAGCAATAGCTCCTCCCCTACCTGCAGCCCTGGGAAGATTTGAATTCCATTTCTTGCCCGGGCGGCATGGAGAACTTTTCACCCGAGCAGGTAATGGCATCTGAGCGCAGCAAACGTGCTCCAGCTTGGAACCATCCTGAGATCCTAGATCTCATCAGCCTATGGGGTAAGTCGTCAGTGCTCACTCACCTCAGAAGCACCAAAAGAAATAGAGACATTTATGAGAAAATTTCTCGTGACGTGATGGACAGGGGCCACAACAGGGACACACAGCAGTACCGCATTAAAATCAAAGAGCTGCAACAGTCCTATCAGCGGAATAGGGAGGTGAACAGTCATTCGGGATCCGCACCGAAGACGTACCGGTACTACGAGGAGCTAGAAGTGATTCTTGACTGTGGCTGGACCAGCATGCCCCCATGGAACATCGACACCAGTGAGGACTCCCGGGTGAATGATGATGACTCCATGGACAAGGAGAAGTTGGAGGAAGAGGAAAATGGGGTTCGGGAAAGTGGAGCGTCGGTTCTCCTGGAAAGCCAAGAGCTTTTTGTCACCCACCGGAGCATCCTGTCCAGCTGCAGGATGGCATCACTGATGGCGATGCAGGTGAAGGCACTTCTGGTGAGTGTTTGGTCTGTGCTTTGCTCATTTCAAGTTGCTTTTCAGTAATAGCTGGAGGAGACAGTTTGTGGGGAGGAACCGGGCCACCAGCTCAGAGAAAACGGGAGGAAAGCATGGCCGTGGGGTGATGGGGAACACAGCTGGCCAGAGCACGGGGGGGTGGGGTGGAGAGGAGAAAGGGGTCTCGCCAGAGGGGGCAAACTGTGGGGTTTTGCGGCAGAGTTGTGAAGGGGGTGGGCGGAGAGGCAGCCACCATCACATATATAACTTGTGGCACGTATCACGCCCCTGTGCAAGCAGATGTTTTGGTTATCCTCCGGGGAAATGATCGAAAGCTCTCACACAGGTATTTATGAATCCTTGCAATCAAGTTTCTGGAGAGACTGGACTTCTCTCCCCCAGCACGGAATGCAACCTTGCCCTGCCACTCGGTTATGAAAGCTGCAGGCATGAGCGCGGCATACAGCAGGGTGGCATATGGGCCAGGCATGCCACCTGCAGATTGCAGCAGCTGTTCCCTCTTGGATAGTGTAACCTCCAGGAGACTGATGTCGCATATGGTCACCTGGGCAAGATGGTGCACAAACAGTCACCAGACAAGAAATCCCATCCCATCACTTCACCTCCCCTCCCCTCCTGAAATGGGCTCTGCATGGCGCATTATGTTTGTTTCTCCACCATGTGACCTCCCTTGTTCCCATTGTTTGTTGGGGGGTCAGGCTGCTTGCAGGGATGATTGTTTCTCCCAAGCTTACTATTGCATGGAAGACATTCGGAGCTGTGTTACTGGTTGCTGTGTTCGGCTCAAAGTGAAATGTGTTTTAAAAAGTACAGTTTGCAGTAATCGGGGAGTTCAAGAAGGACTGCATGATTCCTTGCATTTCTTTGCCTGACCTAACAATGGCTATGTCTACATTTGTGAATTTAAGTCAACTTTAACTAAGTCAACTTAACTAAGTCGACTTAAAGTCGACATAGTTAAGTCGACTTAGTGTGTCCACACTTAAAAATAAAGTCGACTTAAAGTGGAACTTAGAAAGTCGATCTAGAGCGTCCACACTGGATGCTCTAGGTTGACTTTGTGGGGCTAGGGGGACCTAGGGCAGGTCCATGGGGGCAGCCCTTGCCCAATGCCAGGGGGCTCAGCCTTTGCCCCATTGTACCTAGGTACAATGGGGCAAAGGGGGTCAGGGACCCTGGCAGGGCATAGGGGCAGGGTGGGAAGGGCTCTGCCCTGCCCTGTGGGGGGGCATGCCAGGCTACCCCTGTGCGCCCCCTCCTCCCATGGCAGGGAGGGCATTGGTGTAGCCCTGGGGTAGCCCTAAGTTGACTTAGGGCTACCCCACGGTTACACTGGCTTAAGTCAACTCTAGGGAGTTGACTTAAGCCTTAGCACTACTATAAGGCAGGTTTAATAAAGTTGACTTAATTTTCCTTAAGTCGACTTTATTTTCCTTAAGTCGACTTAAGCAAGCTGCTTAAGTTGATTTAAGGAAAGTGTAGTGTAGACGCAGGGTAAATTAAGTCGACTTAAGCAAGCTTAAGTCGACTTAATTTACCAGTGTAGACACAGCCAATGGGACCTGTGTTTTTCGCTCCTTACGGTGGATTCACCGACTTTGGGACACTCGACTTCCGCCGAGCACCTGAGACAGATAAGGAAGAGGAAGTGTAAATCTCAGGATGACGTGTTTGCTGAGATCATGTGCTCCTCCACAGAGGCAGACTCAGAGATACATGCTTGGTGGCTGTCCCTGTCCGAGGACAGAAAAGCAACATGGGAGCAGGACCGCGAGATGTAGGAAGAGATGCTGTGGATTATGCGGGAGCAGACCGACAGCCTGCATCGCCTGGTTGAGCTCCAGGAAGAGCTGTGGGCACAGATGGTCCCCCCTACAGTCCTTGGAAAATGCACCACAAGTTGTGGTAGACAGTCCCTCCAACCACCAACCAAGGAGGAACAGAGCGAGGCTGCAATACGTGGCTGCCTCACCACTGTTGCATTCCTGTCGAGCCCTGAGATGACCCCTCTGAGAAAAGCATGTCCCCTGGCCATGACCACCAACCTCGTGCTCGGAACCCATCAATGTAAATTCAATAAAATAAACTGTGTTTTCAATAACTCTGTTTATTTTTGGTGACACGCTACAATTCATTGTGGGTGACAGGAGCGGGGGCATAAGGAGGGTATGGGGGTGGGGATTGGATGCCAAGGGACAGCAGGAACAAACTTCACTGCTGCTCATCATGAAACCGTGCTTTCAATGCTTCCCTGAGATGGATGGTGCCATGCTGAGCATGCACAGTAACGCTTACATCGGGCTGCTCAAAATTTGTGGCCAGCCTTTCGGTCTCAGCAACCCAGCCTTGAGGGAACATTTCCCCATGTGTCTCACAAATATTATGCAGCACACAGCAAGCAGTTATAACTGCGGGTATATTTTTCTTGGAGAGATCTAGCTTAGTCAGGAGGCTCCACCACCTTCCTTTTAAATGCCCAAATGAACACTCTACCACCGTTCAGAACTTGCTGAGCCTGTGGTTGAAATGCTCCTTATCGGCGTCCGGTGTATGGCTTCATTAGCTAGGGGAACAACGGGTATGCTGGATCTCCAAGGATCATGATTGGCATTTCTACATCCCCAATGCTAATTTTCTGGTCTGGGAGGAAAGGGCCAACCTGCATCTTTTGGAAAAGTCCAGAGTTCCTAAGGATCTGCACGTCATAAACCTTCCCTGACCACTCCACATTAATGTCCATGAAATGGCCCCTGTGATCCACAAGGGCCTGCAGGACCATGGAAAAGTAGCCCTTGTGGTTCATGTACTCGCTGGCAAAGTGATCAGGAGCCAAAATGGGGATATATGTCCCATCGATTGCCCCGCCGCAGTTTGGGAAACCCATAGCAGCAAACCCTTCCACTATGTCCTGGACATTTCCCCAGGTCACTACCCATCTCAGGAGGAGTCTATTTATGGCCCTGGACACTTGCATCACTATGGCTCCCACAGTGGATTTCCCAACTCCAAATTAATTGACAACTGACTGGTAGCAGTCTGGGGTTGCAAGCTTCCAGAGAGTGATGGCCACCCGCTTCTCCACTGTTAGAGCCGCTCTCAGGCAAGTATCCATACACTGCAGTGCTGGGGTGAGCTCTTTGCAAAGTTCTCTGAAAGTGCACTTTCACATTTGGAAATTTTGTAGCCACTGCTCATCATCCCACACAACCAGCACGATGCGGTCCCACTACTCTGTGCTTGTTTGCTGGGCCCAGAAACAGTGGTCCAGTGACTGCAGATTGGAGCATTACTGCCTGCAGAAATTGGATAGTTGATGGCTTCCAGAAGGGCAGCTTCAGTAACTTCACACATTTCTGAACTGCCAATCCTGCTGCGCTGCTGGAAATATTGCAAAATAAACTGTGATGTGTTTGAAATGCTGTCCATGATACCACAGACATGGCAGGCTCCATGTTTCAAGCAGAGAAACAGCCCAAAAACTATTTCCTGTTTCTTTGCAAGAAGAAGGGTGGGGAAGGGGGCACATTGCATCACAGGAGGACAGGACACAGCGCTTCGTTGCACTGTGGGATGGCTACCCACAACGCAACACTTCTACATTCAAACTAACTGCTAGCAGTGGGGGCGCAAGAAGCCGGAGCAGGGAGTGTAGTTTGAACATCTTCCTCTGCTTTTATTAATTTGGCCTCTAAAGGTCATATTTAAATCTCTCGCCAGTACAGACATGGCCTTAGAAAGCACACTGGACTTGTGCCTGGTTAAGCCCCACTGTGCTTAGCTGAAGCACCAGGAGATTAAATGACATGGATGCACTGAAGTCATGTCATGAGAAGATACCTCTGAAGTCAGACATGAGAAGATACTTGCCTGGTCGTAATACAAAAGCACACAGTAATGCCACTTCTTCATTGGGAATACTGTACTTTTATTGATATCCCTCCTTTTAATAAATGATTTTACCAAAATGTGTAAATAAATTGAAGCGGGTCTGATTCTATAACTCTGTGAACTTTGAGTAGTACTTATCCCCATGAGCACTTATCCTCATAGAGTTTGATGGGACTGCCCTACATTTGGAGGGGACTACAGAACAGGCCCAATGTTTCTCTCTCACCAGAATTGTGCATGTTAGTTGAAACACATACACATTACTAGCTAATAAAGAATTACAGATGTGCTAATTAGCAAGCTGCCTTTATGCACTGTGCTTTAATAGGTGACGGTGCTGCAAAAACTTCATTCCAACATCTAATTCTCAGTGTTCCACTGTGTCATGAACTTGTGGTGCCTTATGATAGCATGATGGACTATGCAGCCTGTCAACCTGCCAAGAAAGTAAAGTGTCAAACATAAATAGATTTTAGTATATAAGATGCTGCTTAGAAAATGATATTCTGAACTGTCTGGAGACATATTAGTCAAATTTGCAGCTAATATTCCATCCTCACTATCCAGAGCTTACATTTGCTACTGCATCTGAAAAGCATTGTGCTGGAAATCATTAATATAAGCAGTTTCCACAAAGGAGAAGGAAATTTATGCCATATGGGATGGGTCTCTTTCAAGCTTGCTTATTTAATTTGCCTATAACCAAAAGTATAGCATATTGGTGCTCTTAGATTATGTATGGTATATCACCTGCTTTTAGTTCTTCCAATGTTGAGTCTTTTTGGAGATGATATAAATATGACCAGAGGAAAGAATTTCTATTTACACTACAATGGTGCCTGACTTCAGTTATGATATCTAGCTACGGGTTGGGGTAGTGTAAGCCAAAAAGTAACTAGCAACTACAACAACAAAAGATATTAACAATAAGTAATCGTACTTTCAGTTTCAACAGAAAAATAATGGGCAAATTCTAGGCTCTGCTGCATCTTCTGTACACTGTACCAACCATGTGTGGGAGCTGCCTGAGCTCCTGGAAGAATTCTCCCAGTGCAGCAGCAGACTATGGCTGGTGTACACAGCCCTGAACCACTCCCCTCATTGACAGCTCCTGGCAAAGGGACAGGCCATGAGGCAGAATGAGGAGTGTCCAGAGAGCTATTGCTCTCCAGCTACTCTGGGCAGCTCCCTACTGTGGAAAGTGGAGCTGCTCAGCAATTGGGAAGTGCAAAGTTTGCTTAAAGCCAGTATTTCTCCCTGTCCTGTATCTGTCTTTTTGATTTAGACAATAAATAGTGTCTCATTGTTTCCTTGTTCAAAAGGGGTAGCTGTGTTAGTCTAGTTCAACTAAACAAACAAGGACTATGTCTACACTGGCAAGTTAGTTCAAATTAAGGAAGCTTAATTTGAACTAATTTAAGCCATGGCTACACTAGGCTTTAGTTAGTTTGAATTAAGGGCTTCCTTAATTCGAACTAATAAATTTGAATATGCTATTTGAACTAAGGGTTAATTTGAACTAGTTAGTTCGAATTAACCAATGTGGCCATGTTAGTTCGAACTAATTGCTTAGTTCGAACTAACTGGCCCATTGAACTCAATGCAATTCTCTAATTCGAACTAAGCAAGTGCCGTGAATGGCACTTGCTTAGTTCGAACTAAATTTTGCTAGTTCGAATTAAGTTAATTTGAACTAACTAAAAGTAGTTTGAATTAGTTTGAATTAACTAATTCGAACTAACTTTAGTAAGTGTTGATGTAGCCAAGGAGTCCTGTGGCACAGTGTCACAGGATGCACATCCGTGCACCCTTAGGGTATAATATGTGTAACTTTTCTGTTCAGTTTTGCAATGTAATTGTGTGATTTGGCTCCAAATACGCTATACCAGGTTCCTTTGTAAATGCTCATAACATATTCTACATAATTGCTGTGATGCCATGTTTCCTACAGCACCATGTGTGTACAGATGTGAAGCATGGTACAGAGTTCAGACTTTCAGGACTATCTCTAGCAGAGAGGCTGGCGAATTACATGTCACAGGGAATGCTAATGCCCTCCCTGACTCAGGTAGAAGTAAAGAGAATCACACAGCAGGACAGAGTGGGAGGGACTGTCAGTAGTCTGTAAAAACAAAGACAGACTGTTTGAGGAAGAGAAGCTGCAGACTTTCGCCTAGAAGACTCCATCCAATTTACAACCAGCTTCAAGCAAGATCTGGGCCCTGCCTTATAATAGGCAGAGAATGGCTGTGAAATATTGAACAGCGGAACACCTTGGCTATGTCTACACTTGAAAAGTTAAGTCGACTCTCTTAAGTCAATAAGTCAACTTAACTTTTTAAGTGAAGACAGGGCAGAAGTGGCTCCCCACTGAGAAGGGACCCGGGTCCCTTCCCCAAGAAGCTGGGAGCCCTCCAAGAAGGGAGCGGAGGCTTCCTTCTTGCCGGGACCCCGGAGGGTCTGGGCAAGAAGGAAGCCACAGTTCCTTTCTCGGCGGGACCCGTGGCTTCCCGGCAGAAGGGAGCCAGGGGTCGGAACCAGGGCTCCCTTCCTGTTGGAACCCCCACGCGGGTCTCAGGGAGATAGGAGCACAGGCTCCCTTTTTGCCAGGAGCCTTGCTCCCTTCTCCCCAGGTACCCGAGAGTCTGGGTAAGAAGGAAGC
>ML685756.1:13178629-13257230 GCA_007922175.1 Pelusios castaneus | reverse complement strand
GACAAGGAGACGGCCCGGGTTAGAGGGGTGGGGGTGGGGACAAGGAGGGACCCCCGCGCAGGCCGGCAGCCCCCACCGCCCCCTCCAAACCCCCGGGGCTGCTTCCTTTCTCTTCTTTCTCTTCCTCTTCCTTTCCTTTTTTCCCCTCTTCTTTGTCTTCCTCTTCCTTTCCTTCCTTTCTCTTCTTTCTTCCTTTCCTTTTTTTTCTTTTTCTCTTCTTTGTCTTCCTCTTCCTTTCCTTCCTTTCTCTTCTTTCTTCCTTTCCTTCCTTTCTCTTCTTTCTTCCTTTTCTTCCTTTCCTTTTTTTCTTTTTCTCTTCTTTGTCTCCTCCTTCCTTCTCTTTTTTCTTTCTCTCCCTTCTTTTTTAAAACTTTTTAAAAATTAATTTTAAATAAAAACCTTTCTTAAAATTAGATTTCAATTCCAAATTCATTCCAATTAAATTAAACACAATTAATTAATTAATTCTATTTACAGTCACTTTATCTTCAATTAATGCCTATAATTTCTGTCTTGTGAGTTTTCCCCAAAAATTTATTCTGAAAAAGTTTTTCACACAGCTTGAAAATTTTGCACACAAGCCACCAAACCTAGAGGGAACATTGGCTACTAGTTGCGTACACAACAGCAGGCCAGCAGGCTAACATCGGTCAGTCCCACACTCTGGGCCTGGCCGGAGCCCACAGCACCAACAAAAAGTGTGTGGATGCATTACTGCCTGCCACCCAGTACCCAGAAACACAGGCCAGCAGCAGACGTGATAGCTACACATTCACGTTTTTTTTCTAATTATAATACGGCCCCCCAACAGTCTGAGGGACCGTGAACTGGCCCCCTATTTAAAAAGTGTGAGGACCCCTGCTGTAAGACCTCACAGGTTGTCTTTCAGTATATTAGCGGCCTGCATAGTTAATAAAATTTAACAGTTTTTACCTTGTATTTTTATTTCTTTGATATATTCAAAAATTTACTGTTTACTGCACTATTTTCAGTGTTATTTCTTTATGACACGACGGACATCAATAGGAGTTCCGGTACCTTTTTTTTTAGAAAAAAAGCACTGGTTATATATATAATTATATACAATATATAATACATATATATATATATTTAATATATAATTACTGATACTAACTTTTAATTATTTATCTGTTTTGGCTGCGATTACTACCACTTTAATAAATAGAATAACCTATACAATACATGAGTGATTCTCAAACGGAAAAAATACACTAACCGCTCACTGCATTAACTTTAGTCCCCTGCTATGGAAAAAAAAAACAACACAAAAGAAACCCAGCATCACTGAGTCAATAAACATAAAATATCTATGAAAAGCCGTAAATCTTTTAAAATGAAATAATTCCCCTCCTCTCTCCCTCCCCCCAAGGACCATATTTAGTGTTTTAGACCCTTTAATTTCTGAAGGGTCTCACGTTAACCTTTTGCAAGAGATTGTAAAGGTTATTTGATTGACACTGTTGAAATATGTAGCTCCTTTGTGATTTGTCCAGATTAGGTACGGTTCAAGTAGCTGCAGTGTGTCCTTCACTAACTCACAATGATTTTAACCCCAAGTAGAAACACATTTACAGCTCCTCTTGCAGGTCAAACACTACATAGCCTGAGCACATTTTCGCTTAAGAGAAAATAAATACTCGGAATTACATGATCATTTTGGGAATTGAGTCCTTCAACCCTGTAAATACCTGTCCACTAGGAACTGGACTGAGTCCATGACATTCTTTCACGTATATCACTGAACAGCCATCAGAAATTGGCCACAACTTATTTCAGAGCTAATTAACATGTACGTGAACCAATAAATCCTATGCAAAGGGAATATGTTGAGACCTCAATTTCTTTTGATTTCAAATCTAAAGAAGACAGTGGGTCTGGGACCATGTCACCAGTTCTCAGTAAGTTTAAGTATTACTTATTAACTAATCTTTTTAAAATGATATGTTTTAGTGATTTATTCTACTTTGTGATGAAATGTAACAGCTTTTATGTTGCTACACAATAGTTTTCTTTAAAGTGCAATTCTATTCTAAAAAGTGACCTTCAAGAATGGCTTTGGTGGGCCTTGCATTTATTACATCTCAGTGATTTCCAGAAGAAATGGAAAGGTTTCTTCATTAAAGACAGTTCTTTCCACTGCCTGCAACCCCAGCAAACACCCCTAGGAAAAGAAAATCAAGCTGTGTACATTCTGGCCCAAACTTCATCACCAGCAGTAATGTCAATTAAAACATCTGTGCTACCAAACTTTTTTGTCAGTGTAGTTGAACAGGTGTAATGAAGAGCATTCTTAAAGATTGTGGGCATTACTGTTACAGAGTTAGCTGCACCTCTGACCACTTCATTGTATCTCTGCAGGTGCTGTGCCTCGGGTGTTGTGCCTTTACTTCTCCTGGCATGGAATCACACAGTTCTCCCACTCTCAGACTAGGCCCAAGGGTATACTCCCCCGTGTCCCAGCCATGCTTACCCAGCAGGCATGACTGTGTTTGGCACTTGTGATTCTTCATTTTGGGAATAAATGAGCAGTGGCAAAATTCATTTCAGGAGGCTGTTCAGTAACTGTAAGTATTGTTTAACCTTAATAGCAGAAACAAATCACAGCATACAAGAAAAAGGATTTTTGAACAACAAAACACTCTGTATGCATGTCTGCCTCATCTAAAACCCTACCATCCTCTGATGGTGATCCAGTTAGGCCAACCCTCCTTAGACTTCCCCAGTAGTGTTTGAGAGTGTAGGTCTGAATAGCTTTTCAGTAACAACTTCCTTCCCCTTTCTTCCAGCCTGGTTTCTTTTGTCCTCTCAATTCCTGGGTTTTTTTTGCCTTGCTGGCCAAAACCACATTGACAGGGTCAATAGGAAGTTAAGTCAGACTCCAAAGGGCCAATGGATCTCAAGGGATCATTGAAAAGTGTCTTATCTGAAGTTTTTGTTTTTCCTTCCTGATTGTTTCCCAACAGTCCTGTTAATTTTATCCACTATAGTTCTACAATAAACATCCCACTAACTGGGTCAACACGCAGTATTCATAAATTATTAAGGAGCAGTCCCCAATCCATCAGAGAAGGCCATGACACTGGAGTTTAGTGAGCAATCTGTTGATGATGAATGAGCTACAGAAGAACCAAATTCACTCTCTCAGAGCTGAATTGTTGCGACGGGGCCAACAATGTAATAAAAGGAACACATTCTGCCATGAAGGTTAACTGGTGTCTTTGAATACACACATGGAGCACAACCACTGATTATAAGGTGGCATTCTTATATAATGACTTTTCAGACTACAATTGCCCTTTATATAGAAACACTACTCTGAAGGGCACAGATATATACAACAGACCTAAGTGCAGATGGCAATGCTTATTGTACTAGCTATTCTTCTGCCTGCCTTGGCAGAGTTCGTGGGTGCTAGACATAATGAATGGTGACAGGCAGAGACAGGAGTTCAGTGTTCAGTGTACTCATATTCATAAATAACATGAGTTTTTTTTTTTAAAAAAACAGCATAAAGGGCCTGATCATGTTCCCATTGCAAATAGTGCAACAACTCCCACTGACTTTAATTAGAAAACGATCAGGCCCTTTATATCCATGAAATGACTTACAAGAAAGGTTTATAATGAGTTCTGATGCAATGATGAATGCCAGGCTATCCCTGGTGTTGTGTGAAATGTCAGTTTCCATTGTCAACACCAAGGAAAAGCCTAGATCTAAGTCCACAGATGTACATAGCTCAGTACTATGTAGTTAGGATTAGAAAAGGAGGGGGAAGGAAGAGAGACCCATCCTGAGCCCATGGAAATCAATGGGTGTGAACTTCAGTAAGGAGCTCAGATTTCAGCCCAGAGATCGTAAACTAAACACCAGCTCCAGCCCTAATGCTGTGCAAACAATGTAGCTTCATGTCCTGTCCTTCTGGTTGTTCTACCCTCACTCCTCCCCCCAATGGCCAAAGCATTGATGCTGGGAACAGCAGGAATAGAGTTGTTTTTTAATTCAGAAAAGGGATAGAAGGATGAGAATGGGGGGAAACTTTGTGATAGATACATACGTACACACAACTATGCAGCTTATGTGTTCGTGATGCAATATGCAATACAACTGTAATCCCCAGTTATTTGCCATACAAGTACTTCCTGCAACTTTTACTAAAGCTTTCAGGTATCTCAAATGAAATCTAAATTTGTCCATTTCTTGGCACTCTAACAAGACAGATTTGCACCTGCTACTGGGGGGAGATTAGCCAACACAGTAAAAACAAAACCCACCTCCATTATTCACGTACAATGCCACCATGACTAATTAGAAATTCCTTAGTAGAGGTGTTGTTCATGCAACTACTTAGGAGAAATTTATAACTGGCATTAAGTCTACAGTTTCTAGAATTTGGAAAGTGCCCATGTGGTTACTTTGCTCAGAGCTCATGGGTACTGGCCAAGGAATAATTGAGAGGAAAAATGTACAAAGGCCAGATAATCCATTAAATTAGTATCTCCTAGAAGAATAAATCTGCTGCCCAAAAAGATGTTTAAATCCTTTTTGTACAGCACAAATCCTTCCAAATTATATCTGAAAGAGTGATACAACTTTTTTAATGAGTAACAATGTGCATAAAATGATGAAATATGACGAGTCATTCCAGTAATGTATTAAATCTGCAAGTAGAATATACTGGGATGTTCCTATCAGATATATATATTTTTTTAAATTTACAGCTGCAGTCATGTTACAAATGTAAGGGGAAAAAAATCCTCCTTTTCTCCAACAAGTCCATGTAAAAAAATGGTTAACCATGGACCAGATTCTGAGGTGTGTCTTCTGGTCAGGGGAGAGGCACAGTTCCAGGACTTGTAAGGGCAAAACTCTGTCTGTACATTTGCTATGGGCTGCAAAAGGGTGCAAGAGGCAGTGCAGGCCTGCCAATATCTCCATTATATTGTCTCTACCCTAGGGGAAGTCTTGGCAAGCAGATTTACCTCTGTCTCCCTAGACCATAATTAAGCCCCATATTTTTTGATGAGAATGCCAACTACTATCCCAGAAATTTTTACCGAAAAACTTTACAGAGTATTTACTCAGATCATAGAACCATAGACTATTAGGACCTCAGGAGGTCACCCAGTCCAACACCCTGCTCAAAATAGGACCAAATGCAACAAAATCATCTCAGCCAGGGCATTGTCAAGCCAGGCCTTAAAAACCTCTAAGGATTGAGATTCCACCTCTTAAACTATTCACGAAGAAATAAAATCATGTTCAGTTTAATTGCTGAACCAACTGCAGCTCTACATATTGACTGAATAATTTGCTTCCATGTGACTTTACTTAAAGCTCATGCACAAGTTGAACTGATTCTTATTGTCATTAAAATATGTATTTGTGCAATTTTTTGCCTCACAAAACGCATACTGCTTAGTGTCAGATACATCTCATTTAATTGCTGCAAGGGGAGCATCTTATAAGGCAGACTGGAACACAATTTTGTCTTGTCCAATTTTGATTAGCTTTCGAGAAAAGATTGAGAGTGTTGTTCCACTCTGAAAAGCGACATCGCAAAATGGCAGAGTGGAGTTTATTTTCTCAGTGATTTCCATATCAAACATTCTCAGCTTATGTACCTAAGAGCAAAAAGGCATTTTTCCCCCGTTTACTGCCAGCCTTATAACTGGATTCAGAGAATTCAACAGGCTTCTTTCCTCAATACCATTAAGAGTGACAGCAGAAATTCTGCCCTTTCATTTTCTACCTCTGCTCTGTACCACTAGCAGATTTGCCCTGAAACTTTTAATGGGGTATAAAATTTTATTTAATCTGCCAGAAGTTTTATTTTATCTGTTTGAAGTTGTAGCCATTCTCATTGCTTTGTATGAACACAAGTTTTGACTCAGCAGAATTTATTACTCATACTGTTGTAATTCAAAAATCACTATTGTCAGCAACAATGGGAAAATGAGACACATGGCATATTCTCAAAAGGGAAAAAAAGAAGCCTAGCTAAATCAGTAACTATATTAAATGTTGGATCTAGATTGTTGTTATTTGGGTATGCTAAGGACAGAGGAATTTGACAACTGGTGTGAACCTACTTCCTCACTGCATGAGAGCAGAGGATCCTGGGTTCACTGAAACTAATGAGCTTTTAGGATAGGCATGTTACCAGGAGCCAGTGAAGAGGCACATCATCTATGCATCTTACAGCCCTGTTCCTTCCATATCGCTGCTAAGAAGGGTTTTGTAGACAGTGCTAAGAGGCATAGGGTTGGGAGATCCATGAGCATTCAAAATTCACTGGCCCCGCTGTGTAAATCACCACTGAATAGTTTCACAGGAAGATGAGGAAGGTTTTGTCATCTCTCTAATATGCTCAGAAGCCTTATTCCTTTGCCTGAACAAACGTTCTGCTCTGGTTTGGTGCAGGGTAAAGAATTTGCCCATGAAACTAAATGTACTGGGTTACTGAATGTAGTAAGTAGCTATTGCTTTGTAAGACTAAATAAATATATATATATTCCAACTCAGTTGACTGTAAAACTCATCTCTAAATTTAATTTATCCCATAAAAGCCATGCTATTTTCAATAAGTTCTAGAATAAGCTAAAGTTGTTCAAATATACCATTCCTTTGTTTCTCGTGGAAAGGATTTACAATTGTGTACATAATTAATTGGCACTCATGTCTCTAAACCAATGTTTCATTAATAGAATCAAACAGTTCTGTAGCCATATCAACTGGTACTGTAAGTTAATTAAGCACTTGCTAACGTGCCATCCTAGAAAGAAATGGGTTAGCCACTTGAGCACATGTACAATTCAATGAGCCCAAAGCTCCCACTATATTTTTTAAGAGTGGGACTTATAACCCACACTAGTGAAATGCCCCATTTTAGGACACTACTTCCCTTATTACTTCCTATAGTTTTAACTGGATACAGCATTTTTCTTCATTTCCTACCCAAATGGTTGGGCAGTGCTGCCAGTTTAAATGCCTGTAGAAGTTCTTCCTAGAGAGGAGCGAAATCCCTCTCCTCTCCTCTCCTCTCCTCTCCTCTCCTCTCGATTTAGGGAGATTAGATCAGGGTGCCTCATGTTTTTCCACAGTGCAGAGTCCTTATTAACAGAAATCAAGGTTCATGGACACCTTCCTATTCACTACTGTATGAACAATATCATTTGTGACTGTGTCAACCACCTTTCCTAACATTCGTGGTCATGTAACATCGCTGTGGCAACAAAAGCATTTGCCTCCATGAAAAAATACAGTTAGGAAGCATTAGTGAACTTTTAGCTTTTTAAATGCAACTTAGTTAATGGAAACAAGCAAGAGAGCCAGTACCATGTGACTAGGCAGCCCTCTGTGAATCACTCAGTGTCCATAGACCATGGTTTTGGAACCTCTGTATTAGATAGATAAACACATTATAGTCCTCAATTTTCCTGTTTATCTGTTTAAATAGAGCTAAGCAAATTCACGGTTGCCAAGTCACACAATATTTTAAGATCCATCTCCTACTGTGAAGTAATTATATAAGAATGTCAGTTTTCATTAAAAAAAAAAGGAAAATACATGTCTAGCTCTTATAGTTACAGAGAAAAATCTTGAAAATGAAATATCTGAAGACTCAAAAATTAGAAGGTAAATAAAAACCCCAATTTTTTCTACCTCCCCCCCAATCTCACAATTTATGGCATCCTGATTTTTGAATGCTTGTTGTCATCCCTACTGTACCTCAGAAAATGTATACAAGTATTAATGCAAATAATGTCAGATATGTTTAGACTTTGTCCCTGGACTAGCTATCTAAATACTTACATTCTCTGAATGCTATTTGATATCAGCAATGTCAGAATTAGCAACATTATTGAACATTTATGGAAAGTGAATTTTTATCTTAAAAATAATCAGATTTGATCAAAGCCTGATTCCAAGAATTCAGCCGTCCACACAGGGATGAATTTAGAAAATTCATAACAAAATGACTCAAATTAGATAAAGAAAATTAACGATTTGCAAAATTATTCCACAAAGAACATCAAATTTACAATGAATTGTTTGCAATTTATAAATAAAATGTAATGAAACAAGGTTTTAACAGAGTTGAGGAAATAAATTTTACTGATTTTTGTAAAGTGCTTCATATTAATATTATGCTAGCATAAGATTACTAAAGAAACAACGAAAGTGTGCATGTTTTAAATATTTTAAATTATGAGCTGCACAAAATGAGACTGACAATGTCCCACATGTTAGTAGTGCATCAGAGTAAAGGAATTTCGCCCCTCGTTTGGTAAATCTGTTCATTTCCCCTTTCATTTTTTTCTGGCATTCAAACAATTCTGAACAGTGTTAAGCAGTATTGTGCAATATATTGTTTCCCCCCCCACACACAGACAAGATAAGACACAAGAGGGTGCGTCTACACTGACAACGTAGGTCAACTTAAGGATGCTCAAGTCGACCTACACAAACCCATGTCCACACTGGGCTTCTATTAAGTTGACTTAAGCGCTTCCTTAAATTGACTTAATAACACCACCTCTGAAAGTTGACTTAAGCCTTAAATTGACTTCTTAAGTCAATTTAAAGCCAGCGTGGACAGGGAATAGCGCTAAGTCGACCTTTTTAAGTTGACTTAAAACCCATGTGGACGGCTATGTCTACTGTTAAGTCGACTTAACAAGGTCGACTTAAGTCAACTTAAAGTGTAGCCACTCTGTTAAGTTGACTTAACAAGGTTGACTTTAAGTCGACTTAAAGTTGACTTACCAGAGTCGATTTAACTTTACAAGTGTAGACATAGCCAAGGAGTGTGGTTCACCCAAGCCATAATTTTCTTACTTTAATGAATATGGGAACTACTCAACAATATTCCAGCCAGTGCATCTCACACTTCCTGCCATAATCTGTTCCACCTGGTGGAGGGCTGCTGTCAGCCTCCAAATCCAGTCTCAGCCTATAGCTGTGACTTCTTCATCCTCCCTTTATAGATGCGTAAAGGGCTGGGGAAAAGAAGTTATCTCCTTGCTGTGCCAGTTGTTAAGAACCCCAACCCCACTCCTCAGCTTCTCTATGGATGCCTTCCTCTAACTCTACTTCCAATTCCAGTTAATTGGGGAACCTGTTCCCCCAAATAACCATGCTAGATACCAGTCAAATTATGAAAGTTTGACCTTTACTCCTAACCATCCCAGTCCACAAAAGGCAACTAACATGATGTCCATAGCATGGTGCAAACACCCACTTCTAATCTAATCCCAAGGTTAGGAAATGTTCTGGGTGTGTAATGTGACCAGAAGCAAACAGCTAATGTGCCCTTCACTGGGGTGTGCACGAGCCAGTGGGCTTCTGCTGTGCTCCTCAGCCAAATTGCTACAATGCCTTACTTTCTCAGCTACCCTAGGGTGACCAGAGGTCCCAATTTCATAGGGACAGTCCGAATACTTGGGGCTTTTCTTATATAGGCACGTCTATTACTTCACACGTGTCCTGATTTTTTTACACTTGCTATCTTATCACCCTACTCTCCTCCCTCCCATGTCCCCAAGGAAGCTGAACTGCCTCAAGGAAGGGAGAGACCCTTAAGGATGCCTCAGAACCCTCTTTCCCCTGCTTATTCAGCCAAAGCTCTTCCTCTCTTTCTGAGGCTGCAGAGGATCCATTATACCTTTACTACAGAACTGCTTGTCACATAATTAGGTATTAGATTAGCTCCCAACCACATTTGATTTTCATAAACTCACCCATGCCTCTGACACTAATTCCTGAAAAGGTCTGCTCCCAAAAAAAGTTCATGATGAAAATGGTGCTATTGTTTTCTCTCATTATGGGAAATCAAACTATCACAAATTAGAATTATCGTTAGAGAGCGTGGTCATTCTTTGGGTTGAAAGCATTTTAATTATGATGGTAACAATATTGCATTGTTTACTGCTGAGCATGGTAATTAAGCATGTGCACAAAAGCAATAATGTTTAAACATGTTAACAGCTTTAAAAACAGGAGCTTCATAAACCTGTCTTTTGATCAATTAAGCTTAAAATTGCATTCCACATACCAATTTTAAATTTTTATTATGCCAAGTTTGTTATTAACATGAGAGAGAGAAAGAGAAAACAAAAGTTACTTTGCCAAGTCCTCAAGAGGAGTTGATTCAACTCTTCAGAATATTAAGGCCACTGCTCATTCTTATGGCTTTGCTGGGTAAGTGAAAGACTGATTTTAAAACTCACCAGATCTTTGCTACAGAGAAGCAACAACATATGTGAGAGAAAGGCAGCTTGTGAGGTCTGAGGAACCTTGTTTTATTTACTACTGGGCAGAACAGCGAGACAAATTCCAGGTATCGGTGGTCAAACCAAAGGTTTTCAATACTAAAGGAGGAAAACCAGAAAATGGAACAGCATGTTTATGTTTTCTCAATATATATATTAAATCCAGTGCTTTTTTTCTGCCGGAACGCACCGGAACGCACCTTTTTTCCCCCGCCGGTGCTCCCTCCCAGCTGTGCAGGCTGGGCCGGGCTGGGGAGATTTAAATCTCCCGCCCTGAGCATGCGCAGTTACAGCGTGCTCAGGGCGGGAGCGGACTGGCCGGCAGCAGCTCTGCCGGCTGTCTCTGTGGTTCCCAGCCTCCGGCCAGGTAAGGGGGCTGGAGGGAGGCCTGGAGAGGGGTGGGGGTGGGGACAAGGAGACGGCCCGGGTTAGAGGGGTGGGGGTGGGGACAAGGAGGGACCCCCGCGCAGGCCGGCAGCCCCCACCGCCCCCTCCAGACCCCCGGGGCTGCTTCCTTTCTCTTCTTTCACTTCCTCTTCCTTTCCTTCCTTTCCTTTTTTTCCCCTCTTCTTTATCTTCCTCTTCCCTGCCTTCCTTTCTCTTCCTCTTCCTTTCCTTCCTTTCTCTTCTTTCTTCCTTTCCTTTTTTTCTTTTTCTCTTCCTCTTCCCTGCCTTCCTTTCTCTTCTTTCTTCCTTTCCTTTTTTCTTTCTCTTCTTTGTCTTCCTTCCTTCCTGCTCTTTCTGTCTTTGCTTCCTTCCTTTTTTTCTTTTTTTCTTTGTCTCCTCCTTCCTTCTCTTTTTTCTTTCTCTCCCTTCTTTTTTAAAACTTTTTAAAAATTAATTTTAAATGAAAACCTTTCTTAAAATTAGATTTCAATTCCAAATTCATTCCAATTAAATTAATTAAACACAATTAATTAATTAATTCTATTTACAGTCACTTTATCTTCAATTAATGCCTATAATTTCTGTCTTGTGAGTTTTCCCCAAAAATTTATTCTGAAAAAGTTTTTCACACGGCTTGAAAATTTTGCACACAAGCCACCAAACCTAGAGGAAACATTGGCTACTAGTTGCGTACACAACAGCAGGCCAGCAGGCTAACATCGGTCAGTCCCAAACTCTGGGCCTGGCTGGAGCCCACAGCACCAACAAAAAGTGTGTGGATGCATTACTGCCTGCCACCCAGTACCCAGAAACACAGGCCAGCAGCAGACGTGATAGCTACACATTCACGTTTTTTTCTAATTATAATACGGCCCCCCAACAGTCTGAGGGACCGTGAACTGGCCCCCTATTTAAAAAGTGTGAGGACCCCTGCTGTAAGACCTCACAGGTTGTCTTTCAGTATATTAGCGGCCTGCATAGTTAATAAAACTTAACAGTTTTTACCTTGTATTTTTATTTCTTTGATATATTCAAAAATTTACTGTTTACTGCACTATTTTCAGTGTTATTTCTTTATGACACGACGGACATCAATAGGAGTTCCGGTACCTTTTTTTTTAGAAAAAAAGCACTGATTAAATCATTCTTATTTTTGTGGCATTGGTCTCACTATCTGCCTTTGATTGTTCAACAATCTGGGAATGTCCATTAAAATGTCAGTGATTACTTCACTCTCTCTGTCTCCTAGCCACTTAAATGGAAAGATCTCAGAGGAGGGAATACAAGTGAAAAGAAATCCAAACTTCATCATAACAAATCAACAGATAAATATTTAAACTCAAATAACTGTACCCATAAATACTGGTGAACTGGTGTACCCATAAATACTGGTGCACTTATGTGACCAGATCATAATATACAGATTATGAAGTAGGCAACTGAATTTCTCTAAAGTATGTCATGCTTCATCATTAATGAGTAATGTACCCATCCTAGATAGAGAGTTATAAAACCTTTATTCCACATCACACGTCAGAGCAAAAATATATAATAGAGATTTTACAGACACACCTGCCCCCTCAATCCTCTTTCACAGAGCTCAGCCCTGCACACATGACATGACTAAATCATGAATCAAAAGAGGTTTTTCTCCCAGTAATAACAACGGACTCAGGGAACAGACTCTCCATCTTCAAACTGCAAGGTTTGTAAACAGACTCTTGGACTAGTGCTGGTTACAGGGGAATAACACATATGGCCCACTGCACCTGTAAATCTGTAGCTATGTGAATCCAGGTAATAGCATGCTGGCATGCCCAAATTGCGCCATGTATACTGAATTGGTATTCCACTGCAGAGATCTTTCCCATGGCTTGCCTGAGGGTCCACTGTGCCCCTCTCCATGGACTCTCCATCTTGTGCTTGTGTAACACATATGCACTATTAAAATTTCTTTTGGAGCTTATTCACCCACAAAAGGCATATCAGGTTTGTTCCACGGTCAGCAGAGCTAAGGAAAATGTTGAAATTGATCAGCTGGCCTTGGAGATAAGAAGTGACATTTTGCATCTGCCTTTCAAATTGCCATAGTGGGATTGTTTTCAAGAGGCCAGTGGGATTTAGTCAAGCCCACAGAAGAGGATAAAAGAGGGAAGCTAAAGCATAGACACAAACATAGTCTTATACATAGGCACTTACTTCTTACCACAGTTGCAATGCAAAGCCAACATGGAGCGTGAAGCACAAGAAATCTATAAAATGTTAAACCTCATTGATTGATGCTTACGATCAACTCATTTTAGGAAAGATGGTTTAGTATAATTTGATGCTATTAATTTTGCTTAGGATAAACTTCAACGGTGCTACACCCACCACATTTTTCTTGGGAAGACGAACATTTTGGAGAGTCCTCAGAAGTGCTGTTATAAACAAGACTCATTAGTGGATATGAATACAAATGATAGATTAAGTACAATTACCTTATCATAAAGATGCTCCTTCTAGGATCGTAGGATTTACCATGCCATATCACGTTAGACTAACAAAGTAGTCCACTGGATTTGGAAACCTGCCTCCAATAGTGGCCCCTACCTGATTCTCCAAGGAACAAAAAATCCCTCTAATTTACCTTGCCAATTGTGCAGTACAAAAAGCTTCATATGGAGGGCTGAATATTTTAGAAGAAAAAGTTTCCTTCCCTCAACCTACTGTTTCAAAGAACACTTTCCAACAGAGAAGAAACAGTAACAGTCACATATGTTATAGGCAAATTTATTTCAATAAATGCTATTGATTTCCACTGAGAGAGTAATTATATGCTATTATGAATTATTAGATTATTTTTGCAAATGTGGCATATCTTCTTATTGGTGTTTAGCACAATAAATCTTTTAAACTCAGTGAAGAAAAATGGTGCTTTCCCCCAGTTAGGAGCAATAAAGCTCTCTCACTGCATCTGTCACTGAATTCAAATTAAACAAAGAAAAATAACTATCAGCAGGAATACCACAGAACAGAAGTCTGGTGCTTTATTTGGATCTAGTATTCCCTGTGAGCTCACCAATTTAAATGTCTCATTTGGAGTTATGGCAAGATGAAAGAGATGCGCTTCTGACAGGTCATTGCATTTGAAAAACAAGGAAAGTTAGAATTGTGGTGGGATCATTTGTTTTCTTTTCCAGACCAAAGTAAGGTTGAGAATGAGCTTCAAGATTCATTTCATGCAACAGAGAAAATATCATCTGAACTTGTAAATTCCTTTGAAACTACACAAATGGATTGGAGCCATATTTGGTGAACATGTTCCATTTCAGTGTATTAATAAAATGACTAAAGTACATAAAGACAAGTCAGGTAAAACGATTTTGGGCCAGGAACTACATTTTTGTGTCTTGCACAATGAGGGCACTTTACAAATAAATAATGTAAGTGATATTAATGATGTCAGTTCACCACAGCCGTTAAACACATGCTTCATTTCTGTTTAAGAAAACTGGATTTAAGCCGCTGCTTAAGGTTATAGAATGTGCTTAAGTGTTTGAACTGAGACCAATTTCCAAAGTGCACAATTTATGATGCTTTATCAGTTTTTGTTAGAATTTAGATAGAAAAGAAAAATTGTCATTGTTAATGGTCATTAAAGATCCCAAAATATTTTTCAAGAGTGTCGGGATATTAGCTCCAGTCCTGGTCAAATTTCAGTTCATTTATATTCTAATTCAGTGCAATTATATTCTTCATACCTAAACTTCCCCAGTGATTTCAGCTGATCAGGATGAATGCAGTCTAGCCTAGTTATCAGAGCAGGCATCATGTCTTGGGGTAAGTGCAGGCAGTTGGTACCAAGGACTAAAATAAGAGCTGAAGCCAGTAGTCAGGAGCCAAAGCCAAGGGTCATACCAGAGGGCAGAAACTGGATACCAGAGCTAATGATCAAGGCAGGGTCTTGCGTCAGAAACCACAACCCTGGATTAAAGAGGAAGGCAAACTGGAGTGAGCAGAATAGCAGACAAGAAAGGGCTCAAGGCAGGCTCAGGACAGGAGAAAGTCTAGGTGTAATACAGGAGCTTGCATGGTGGTGAGCATTGAGCACAGTATGCTGCTGCCCTTTGTTTAAAAGCTGGCCTGCTGGTCCCTCCAGCCAAACAAGTAGGGTGATCAATCAGCCAGTTTGCTACAGGCCAGCTGTACTTTGAGGTTGTGGCGAGATTAGCTCTGCTGCAAGCTTGATTTCAGACAAGCTGTTTCAGCTAGAGTTACTCTTTGCTCATAAATGAACCCAGTGTTCCACAACAGACAAGACTACATTTCAGTGGTGATTAAAGTTACTTGTGTATCTGAAAAAAGGCTTTGGAATTCTTTAGCATGGAAGGTACTACATACAATTATAAAATGTAAAATTGCTACTACTATTAAAATATTAAAATTCTTATGCTTTGTATTATGGCAAATGTGATCTGGCTTTCCACTTGGTAATGCATACAGAATTTATTCATTTGCATAGCTTCCACTAAGTTTCATGGAGAACTTCTTCATGCAGACCTTCTGGGGTGCTCCGAAAAGGAGGGAGCTAGGCTGTTCTCAGTAGTAACAGAGGACAGAACAAGGAGCAATGGTTTCAAGTTACAGCTGGGGAGGTCGAGGTTGGATATTAGGAAAAACTTTCTCACTAGAAGGGTGGTGAAGCATTGGAATGGGTTACCTAGGGAGGTGATGGAATCTCCGTCTTTGGAGATATTTAAGGTTTGGTTAGACAAAACCCTGGCTGGGATGATTTAGTGGGAGTGGTCTTGCTTTTTAGCAGGGGGTTGGACTAGATGACCTCATGAGGTCCCTTCCAGCCCTAAGGTTCTATGATTCTAATTCAGTTCTCCTGATCACCATAAATCCAGATGTCTACATTTCTAATGATCAACCTCCCCATTGCTATTACTTCTCTCTTCCTAGTTACGGGGGTTCCCTCCCCCCAAAAGGTATTCTCAGTGTAAAATGATTCTATGACATCATCTATAGGGCGGGTCCCCACTAAATAATTGTTTCTTTCCACTCCTCTTTGATGTTCTCCTTCCTTGAGACTTTTATCCTTAGTGGTACAGAGGATATGAGTGGGACTACTCTACTGTGTGTACATATAGAGATAAAAGATCTATAATATAGAGCAGAGACTCTGTGTAATGTGTTACTGTGTACGTACATATAACACTACTGCTGAGGTTGCTTTCACAATGGAAATAACAGTATTGTTTTTCTACTGCTAAAGTAAACTAATTCCATAGAAGAAAAACAATCTATTCAAGATGTTCAAAAAGATTACTAACCAAGTAATTCTTGTGAGGTATTTGCCAGTCTTAAACAGTGGAATAGTGACTTTCAACTTACTGATTACATTTCTAGGAGTAGGGCTGTCCTTACATTACAACCGCACAGCAGAGGAAAATGTTCAAGGAGACCATATTCAATTTTTCTTTTCAAGCACTGGGCTAAACCACACACTGTATTTTTTTCCTCCCTTCTCTTTTCCAAAGACAGATATAGGAATTGTTCTGAAAGATAAACAACACCATGACACACTCTCTCTCAAAAAAAAAATTGCTGCCAAAAGTTACACAGTAGAATCTGAGATACTGTATTTCCTGAATACCTCAATTCCAAAATAATTAGATACAAATACATGGCAATGGTTGGTAAATGGTGACCTTTCTGTGGCAACCATTGTATTTATTATTTATCCATTCTATTTTCATAATACTTAAAAACTTATAATACAATTAGTGTAGACATTATTAACCTATCAGCTTTTAGAGGTCTGTGCTGTGTTCTTTTAATTTAAACTGTTCTATATGTCCTGAAAGATTCCAGGAAGGTGATGAGACACTTGGAGAACAAAAGGGCCGTAAAGTACCAAACTATAACTCAGCACTTGAAAACTCAACTCAAAATAGAAAACAAAGCTAAGCAAAGCAAAACAAAAAGGAACACACTGTGCAGTGTCATCAGAATATAGCATATAAAGTAATTATTTTTTGCAGGACTTGGCTTCACTACAGTGTTTTATCCCACTGGGCGATACCAGACACAAGAAATGCCAACAGATAACACTGTCAGAAGCAGTATATTCACAAGGGTCAAGTCAAAGCCACCAGAGCAGCTCAACAAGACAAATTAAAGAATAGTTCAATTTGAAGCTAGTTACATCAACTCCTGTCCTATGCCTGGCATGTGTCATCGTCAACATTTCCAGGGGATTGTAAAATAGATTTTACTCACAACTAGTCTAAATTAGTACAAGGCTGAACACCAGGGATATATACTTCTGTATTTAATAAATTCATTGACAGATGCAAGGAGTAAGATTATTTATTCACAGATGGTGCAGAAACAATAGGGTTTCTGTTTTCACATGCTGTGTGAAAATGTCAAATAAAAAGCCCAGATCAACAAACCAAATGAACAAAAGCTCTCAAGATGATGCATGCTCACTGTTCCAATTTTATGCTATCCTTTATGTAAGCTTCCCCCACTTAGGTTTATGGCAACTCTCAAGACCTTGTATGTTTTCAAATGATGAATTAACTGAAGTTATATTTTGTGGCAAAGGATGGATGAACCTCAAAAGTTTTGGCATTTGAGTTTAGATAAGCACCCAAAAGTTGGGTTAAAAAATATGTGCAAATTATTTGCACCTACTGTATCTGCAAAGGAACTTTTGTCATCTCAGCAGAGTTCTAGACAGCATAGGTTTTGCTCCAAATGAAATTATCTTGAGAATGTATTTCCACTTCCTGCTTGCAGAGCTGATGTCTCAGACTCAGGCAGATATGAGAGATATACTTGGAAGGGAATGGGGGCAGAAAGATATTTTCTTTTATTTATCTTTGCTATCTCAATTCAAAAGCAACTTGGCCTAAAAATTCCACATTCAATTTATTATGTTGCCATCTATGAGGAGTAAGAGAATTCTCTATTCTGAGAATATCAGATGAGTTACTTTTGAAGATACTTGATGTGAATCTAAGAAAAGATTTCTAAGTCTGCAATGTTCACAGTCAGTTGTGTAGACTTCTCAAAGTATCAAGTTCCAAAGGGATAGCCATGTTAGTCTAGTTCAGCAAAACAAACAAGGAGTCATGTGGCACTGTTAAAGACTAACAAATTTATTTATCGCGTGAGCTTTCATGGGAGAAATATTTCACTTCGTCAGATGCTTTGAAGATTTTCTTCCATGAAAGGTCATGCGATAAATAAATTTGTTAGTCTTTAAAAGTGTTACAGGACTCCTTGTTTGTTTTGCTTAAAGTATCAGAGAGTTAGATGGCTCCAGGAAACCTCAAGACCAGCAGTTCATGATGTCAGTAGGGTTTATAAACAGTGGATGGATTCTAATGAGGACTTCATAACAAACTAGCACTTCAGAAAAGTAGATAAATATATACCATCTATTGAAACACATGCAACAGTCACATTTATTTAAAAACAAAACAAAACACAAAACCCTTAGTAGGTACAGCACTGTCACATTTATTTAAAAAAAAAACTATTAGGAAAATGAATTAAGGGTGTAAATATGTATCAGTGGCTTGAAGAAGAAAAAAATGACAGTCAAATTCTGTTAATTATTTGTATTCCTATGGTGGCTAGGAACTCCAACCAAGACTGGGGCTCTGTTGTGGTAGGCACTGTACAAACAGATAACAGAAGACAATCCCTCTCTGGAAAACCTTACAATTGAAAAAGGACAGAAATGGACTAGGAAAGGAAACAGAGTCACATATAGGTAAAGTGACTTGCCCAGAATCACACAGCTGGTTAATAGTAGAACCAGGAATAAAATGCAGTTCTTTTGACTCTCTATCCACTAGATCATTCTATCTCCCCGACTCTCTTAAAAATATTGTAGTGTGCCTAATAATTCCAAGTTAAGCTTAACTTTAAAAGACCTCAGATTCCTGTGTGTGTGGGTATACACAGGAAAACATATCCTGCTCCCATATTTCTATCCTTCCCCCATGAAAATGCTACATATACATACTGTACATCTTCAATATTCACAACACAAGCCACCTTCATCTCCCAAGCATATGGCCAAAGGTGATAGAAATATTTAATGATCGATAGCTACTGTGACTGGACTGTAGTAACCTAACTTGCAGTGAATACAGTATGAGCAAGCCTACTAAAGACAATGGGGAGGAAGGTACAACTCAGTGGACTAGATTGCCATCTTTGGATTACTTAGTGTGCAGAGGAATAGAGGGTGTAAGGTCACTTTGCTCCCCTGCTTATATTGTGAAGCAGCTTGCCATTCTCCACTATGAACAAGTGGGTGAGGAGATGATTGGAAGAGGCAGGGGTCAGAGAAGCCCTTCTTCCGCTAACTGCCTTGCTGGACATGTATATAGAGGGGAATGAGATGTTCCTTGAAAAGAGATGAAATAACTTACTCTGCCCTCAGAACAAGTAGGGAGCAGAGCAGATCCCACACCTGAATGTCTACACTGCAGTTTTATAGCTCTACAGCCTGAGTCCCATGAGTCCAAGTCAGCTGACCTGGGACAGCCTCAGTCAAGGTGCAGGACTTTTATTGCACAATGTCACAATTCATTCTCTGGCCTAGTTTGGGAACAGAGTAGCTTCATGTTATTCTTTCTTTACTCAGGGCAAATTGTAGGTTACAGTCTAACCCACTATGAGTAGATTACCATGGACTGGTTTACTGTGAATATGGATTGCACTGATGAGAAGTTAGAGATATATTTGGGCTTGGACTACCTTAACTCTGCAGGTGAAAGGTTGTCCTATGAGTTTGAATGCTAAACAGGCAATAATTCAGGGGTAAAACTCTGACTGTTGTGCACTAAATCTTTTTTGTCATACTTGCAAATGTGAGATTTCCTTAAAGGGCTTTCAGTTTCTTGGCCTCCCAACGTTAGGGTTTTTTTAAACTGAGAAGTTAGAAGTTTAACTTAATAAATATTTGCAGTCTTAAGCCCAGCTAATGACGTTTTTTTTTTGTCCAGAATGGCTATTTGAATTGCCCTGGGAGCCCTTCCATATCTGTGCTTTCAAAGCTTATCTTTTGTGCTGTCTTCACTGTAGAAATGGCATTTTCACCATTCATTTAGAGAATGCTGTGCAAAAAGTAGCCCCAGGAAAAGAGGAGTAGCTGGCCTGGTATACAGCAAATAGCAGTTCACAAATCTGATACTATAAGATCCCATTAAACCTTTTAAGAGCTACAAGCTGCACATCTATTTGCATCCATTTCCTGAAAATACAGCCTGACGTTCTTCAAACCGAGAGGCTAAAAATAAATTTGATGCTGATCTGTGCTAATGGACAGGTATTTCCTATCATATGCAAGGACGGCAATGTGAAATACCATTTTAAATAGAGCATTTACTGGCAGGCCAATTGCTGCTATACATTATGTCAGCAGTTTAGTGTTTGTGGTACTACCTACAGAAATATCACTGATGGAGGTGAAGTTCTGTCAATCAAAGCTGCTCCGCTGACAGGTGCATAACATGAGGCAATGCTGAAGAGGCCTCGGCCCCTCTACATTCGCAGGTAGAGCTCGATGGCCCCATGGGGAGTACAGGTTGAGAATCCCCTCAGCTTTTTGGCAGTGGGAGCCCTCTTTTGAGTTCTGGGGAGCTCCAGAAGGGTTTCTGTCATAATCCAGCTGGCTGACCCCCTCAGGTAGCATATCATCCCTAATGAAGGGATATGCCTGAAGCCACACCAGAGCGCTGCTTTATTTTAGTGTATGTGACAAGTTAATTTCCAGTACAATATTTCTATCCTAGGGAGTTTGAGGATTAGGCCTAACTATTTCTACCCAGAAAGTATGTTTATTTTATACCTGCTTGGGTATCTGTCTTTAATTAGTTCCTCAACTGAGCACTTCAAGCTGTGCTGAGCGCATCTGAAATGTATCTTGTTTTACTAATGAATTTAATTTCAGGAAACTCCTTGATCTGAGCACATTCACTATGCAGTACTGACATTTCATGTGTAAATAAAAGGAAGACTATGTGTAGGCCCGGGGCTTGATTTCAGTGATAAGTGATGATGTTTACTTATCTAACACTTTTCAAGAGAGCAAAGGAAGTATTGAGGAATGAGGCAAAGAAAGAGAACACAGTGAAATCTACTGGATAAGCTGGCATTCCTCCAAGGATTTTAAGGGAATGTTCCACTCTAACGATTCTTCTTCCAATATGTACTGCAGCCTGTTGAGTTCAGTAGCTGCGGAGGCAACAGAATTACATCATGCAGGTGGATTTTGAAGAGGCCTGGATGATTTTATGGACAATATTGCTTTTTGCCTGCTACAGTACCCTAATCAAACCTCAAGGAATAGGCTTTTCACAGCAAGAATTAGGAAAGAATTTCTCCACCTTCATGCATAGCATATCACAGCTTACCATGTGTATTTGGGTGGGCCTGTGTCTGTCAGATATCTCTGTTAAACATCACATGATGAGCGTTGAAAGGTTATGACTGGTTATGACTTAATAGGCCTGTGATAGATATGTAATTTTCTGTTTTTATTGGAGCCTTCTGTTTTTCTTTCTTTTCCTTTGTCTATTCCTTTTTTAAGTTTGTATGGAGACATTGCAGACTTGCACAGAAGAGCTGAGGATGAACTCTTTGTCTCTTGGACTATTAGATGAAGGATCAATTGTTCAGAGGTGATGCTGCTGGTCTCAATACTTGTTCATGCCATTAGGGACATCTGGGCTAGACATTATTATCTATCTGTATCTCTGTGAGTTTGTTCATCAGGTTGATGGATTTCATCAGGGTGATGATCCACTTCATACGGCTAGAATCATTGCCTTGCATGGTCACAAGTTCCAGAGGGGTATACATGTTAGGCTATTTCAGCAAAACAAAAAAGGAGTCTGGTGGCACTTTTAAAGACCAATATATTTATTTATCGCATAAGCTTACATGGGCACAATCCCACTTCATCAGATGTTTGTACACAGACAGACACACACAGCTAACATGCCATATTTTCCATTTCAGTCATCTGCTGAAAGGACTCCTTTTTTGTTTTGCTGAAATAGACTTACACGACTACCCCTCTGGAACTTGTCACTATGCAAGGCACTGATTCTAGCTGTACGAAGTAGAAATCCAGCAACCTCATAATTATGTAGTATCTGAGAAGTCTATTTTAAAATTGGAATGGTTCTTAGTTCAGGAGAGACCAAGTACTGAACAGATATGGAAAGTGAATTAACCTCATACCTCTAAAGGTTATCTTTCTGGAATAGGATTGGGGCACGTTAGCAAAGTGCAATTGTGTGAGAATGCCCAAGAAGAAACTCACGTGAGCTAACTCTTCCTCCCCATCCCTCTTCTCATCTTAGAGTAGATGATTTCCTGAGTTTGTTGGGTTGACGAGAAAGACCCAATTAACAGCCTTTGTTGACTGCCTTTTCAAGAGGGAATTAAAAAGGCTAATTTAGAGTGGGTTTGTGTTTAAAAGTAAATATATCTAAAAGAGGTAACTGTGTTGTTTGAAAAGAAAATGAGATCATGCAAAAAAAAAAAAAAAAAGGAACAATTAGACACCGAAAAATATTGCTAATGTTCTAGCTTGTCATGAATAATCATTTCTTAAACACAAAAACCTGCCTCTTACTCCAGGAAGGTCACTATTTCTGTGATTATGTATTATAAATTTAGTGGGATGAAAGAACATGGCATGTCCTCCTACTCCCTCCCCTCAATTCACAAGATGTTAAATATTCAACACGCTATATGCCTCCAGGTGAGTTCAGGAGTACTTTCAAAGTACATTGTATTTTCTGATCTTTAAAATTTGCAGTCAAAGAATGTCCAGGAAATGCAAAGAAGTAAATTTAGGATAAGTCTACACAACAAAGAAAAATACTGTTGCTCGCCCATCCTGACTGACTCGGACTCGTGAAGCTGTTTCATTGTTGTGTAGACTTCTGGGCTTCGACTGGAATCTGTGCTATAGGACCCTGAACACTGATGAGCTAGATCAGATTTTACACCCGAGTAAAACTTTGCTTTTTCCTTTCTCACTGTCCTATAGATTTTTTTAGTAGATTATGACAAATTCTCTGCTTTTTGAAACATTGTTTTATTGTTGTGTTAGACATCCTCTGTTTGTTGTTCTAATCACATTGGTATAACTTCTCTGGCTAACTGTTAGGGTTTCTTTTCTTCTTAAAGTAAACATAGTAAAATGCATAATGATTTTGGGCATGCTTCTTATAATCCAGGAAAACATAAAAAAGACTAAAATAACAATGGTCCATAAATATCAGTCATTTAAAAGTTCCAATAGCTCACAGATAAAAAAGCAAAACAAAACACAGTTTCAATCTGGTTGCCACGTCAGAGCTGCTGCTAACAGATGCTCATTTTATACAAGTTCCAGAGGGCCAGCCGTGTTAGAATTAAAACAATTTACTTGGTTTGCTGAAAAAATCTGACCTGGCCTTGTGACTTTTACCCTTCTCTTTACCTTTCTCTTCATTTATCTATTCCCTTCCATCCTGTAGTTTCCATTTCATGCATCTGATGAAGTGGGATTTTACGCATGAAAGCTCACATGATAATTAAATTGGTTAGTCTTTAAAAGTGCCACAGGACTCCTTGCTTGTTTTTCATTTTATACAGGTGCTGAAATGGCAGTTTTAAATGATGACTCCTCCTGCCACACTTCCAATACTGTTTGTTGCCATAAGCATTCTGGTTTTATTTTGTTTGCAACTTGGACTACTGTAGACCCCATGAAATACAGAAATATTATATTATTATATAATATATAGCTATATATTATATAAAATATTATACTACTTTGCTTTTATATATTAATAATTATATAATTATAATCCTACCTTGCATTTATATATTAACTGCCATGTCATTGAATTCCAGTGTCATTGAATCTTATACAAAGGAATCACTTTAGCCACTGGTGAAATTCAGCTATATGTGTGATAATGTTGTTCTATGGCAACAACACAGAACCAATTTTAGCAAGCAGAATGAAGAAAGTTCTCAGCTACGTAGTATACAGAGAGATGCCGTAAGAATACAGGTAAGCAGAAAGCATTTGACCACACTCTAAGTTAGCTAGGACAGTGAAACTATTGCAAAACTCCTATATTTTATTTAGAATCCAGAAGTGGTGAGGATTATAAGTCTACATTTCAACCTGGAACATAGCTCAAAGGAAGGAAGAGTGCCACCTAATGACTCAATGTTATAGATGGTTGTGAATTTTCCAACATTTTTTTTTTTAATTGGAAATGCCTATTTGTTGAAGTCAAAACTGTTTGGTAGAATGGATTGGTTTTGACAAATCTCCCAATTCAAAAAATGTATTTCACAAAGTTTCGAAATGATCAAAACGGGATGTTTCATCATTTTTTGAACAAAAAGTTTAGACTTTCAGTTTCAGGAGACCTTTTGTTTAAAAGTTTTAGGTATCTTATACTTTTTTAAAAAGGTTTTTTAAGGTCCAAATTTAAACAAATGTTTCAAAATGATCAAAACTAAAACTAAATGTTTTGAATAACCATCATATCTGATTCATGAAAATTTTAAGATTTCAACTTCTTGTCCTGTTTTGGGAAGGATTCTTTTTTAAAATCTCAAAACATCTTATAGGATGGTAACACCTTATCCTACTCAGCTCTAGCCATCAACATTTCTTGGAGTACTTGAACTTTCCTTAAATGTCTCTATTCCCCTGCTGATAGGGTCTGATCTTGCATGCATTTGGGACAGCATGACATGATGACTTAAACTGGTAAATCACCTTCACATTTAATATATTTTATCCAGTCTACATAAATGATAGAACAGTGTGCTGGATATATAAACATAAATTGTGACTTCTGGCTAAATAATCAATTTATATTGCTTTTAGTTTCTTTTTCAAAAGTGAAAATATTTACAAAGAGCAGGCAAAAGATTTCCTTCAATGGTAGTTCATGAAGTTAAGACTAAATAATAAAATGGATAAAATATGAATGCCAGAAATTAATAAAATAAAATGCTGACAAGGTTGCTTTAAAAGCATCAGCCACTGATGTCTGCCTCTTCCTATAGCTGTTTACAAATGCCTTACCAATCCCACCTTCCGAAAAAACTGATCTCCTTAGAATTTGATAAAAAAAAAAGCCAACAAATGTGTGAGTTGAAAGATAAGTGTATAAAAATGCTAGAATTTACTGCTTAATATTATAAGGCTGAGAGCGCCATGGTTCTGTGAGCTTAGCCAAGACTTTGCAGGTACAATTACTGTAAGCTCTTAAGAGTAAACAGACGGAACTGGCATGAATTGCCTTACTGAGGAAAATAACGATTATGTGATTCAAAGGATTTTCCACTCATCTGTTTTTAGTTCTGTCTCAGCGGATGCAAAATTAAACACTTGAATACGTCATTCAGCACTTTTAGTTTTATTTTTTGTTTCTCTTCTGAATCACCAATGTATCTTGTTGCTAAAATAATTGAGAAGTTATTAGCATTATTAACACAGGTAAAGGGGTATCATACCTCTCTCCCTGAGCTTGCAGGCCTAAGACCTACCGCATAAATATTGCATATGTGGAACTTTGCAGGCTGGAACTGAAACTTGGAGGTCAGCATGGTTGCAATAGGAAGTCTGAGGACAAACAATCTTTATGGCCTCATCCTGCACAGATGACAAGGGGTAACAAACTCCACGTATGTCACTTCTTGCAGTTTCTTGTTTGTTTTCCTCCCACAGGTTTTCCCACAGAAGAAAATGACTTGAAACATAAATCTAGATTCACAAAGAAATTTTGGCACAATGATGCTGAGTGCCCATCTTTTAGGCACCTAAAAAAATCTCTGGGATTCCCAAAGCTTAGGTCTGACACCTAGGTTTCCTATACAATGAATGGGGAGAGAGAGGTGCCTCAGAATGTGATTTGCAAAAGCCAGCACAGTAGGCAGTTCTTCGCCTAAATTAGCCAAGGAGAGGTTCCACGTTGAGGAAAGAACTAAACCCTGCTCCTTGCTCAGGGATAGGTGCCACCCTCCCAGAAGGGTGCAGAAGGCGCTCCCTCATAACTTTTAGTTCAATGGTTAGGGTCTCAGCTGCCATATGGGAAATTGCTTTAAGTCCCCGCTCTGACCCAGGAGGAACAGGTATTTGAACAGGTATCTGTCACATCTCAGATGAAGGCCCTAATCTGTGGGCTCAGTCTTCCCTTTTGAAGCTATTCCAATGTGGATAAATAATTTAAATTTTCCTTGGAGCAGGAGGATTGGGTCCAGGGTCTCTCAGCTGAGAGCTCTAATTACCAGGTTACAGAGTTCTTCTCAAGCTTGATTTCCGTCTTTCTCTCTCTGTTCCAATGATTCCTTCATTATTTACCCACAGTGGAACAGCTAAACAGGCTAGAGTAAGGGAGCCCAGCTCACAATAGCCCATAGATCTATGGTTCGGACGCTCATAACATTAGCAGATCCTAAGTCAAACCTCTTCTCCCACTCAGGTGGATGGAGGACTTGAACTGGTTATCTCTTATCCAGGTGAGTACCCTAGTAAATGGGCTTAAAGGTAAACGGGAAGCATTCCCTACCCTGCCTGCCCTTTTGTGTAAATTTGCCTATAGGGGCTCAATCTGGCTGTGAGCTCACCTACTGGATTGGACCCTGCAGGCAAGATAGGCAGAGGAATATCTATTTTTCCCTGGTTTGTGAATTGCTCTAGGACTTAGGCATTTGGATGTCTGACATGGACTTCAGAGTTAGAAGTCTCTGACAGCACACTCAGAGTTAGAAACTTAGGTGCTTAGAGCAGTGACTCCCAAACGTTTCTCTGATGTGGCACACCTTGTTACTTTTAATGATTTTGAAGCACACCGTGGTAAAGTTTCCAAATGAACTTATGAATATTCATGAGGCACTTAAGAACTCTTCAAGTAATTCAAAAATATTTGTGCCCCCCCTGCTCAGGTTGGGAAATGCTGTCCTAGGGAACTTTTACTGCAAAAATGGTGGCCAAGTGAATTTAGATGCCTGAGTGATTCAAGAGAAGATGAGCATGTATTTTATGAATCTCAATGGAGTCTGATTCTGGAATTTAGGAACCAAAAATGGCAGTTGGGTGGCTAAATACTTCTGTGAAGCCAACCCTTAGCTTTCATTTAAAATGTGAAATTAACACTGGTATGTCTAGGTCCCTCAAGTTATAGAATCATAGAAATGGAGAGCCAGAAGGGGTCTTGAGAAATTATATAGTCCAGCCTTCTGCATTGTGACAGGACAAGGTAAGTCTTGTCTGCACCAACAGGTGTTTGTACAACACATTTTTTAAAAAAATCCAATGATAGGGATTCTGTGACCTCCCCTGGAAGCCTATTTCAGTGCTTATCTACCCTAAAAGTTAGAAAGATTTTCCTTATGCCTAACCTAAATCTCCACTGCAATGCATTAAGCCCATTACTTCTAGTCCTAGCTTCAGTGGACATGGAGAACAACTAATCAAAGTCCTCTTTAAAGCAGACTCAACAGATTTGAAGACCATTAACATGGCACCTCAGTCTTCTTTTCTCAAGATTAACATTCCCAGGTTTTGTAACTTTTCCTCATTGGTCAAGTTTTTAAACCTTTTATCATTTCATTGCTCTCCCCTGGATTTTCTCCAAATTGTCCATATCTTTCCTATGACAGAAATGGACACAGTATGCCATGTAGGTTTCACTAGTGCCAACTAAAGTGGGACAGTTACCCTCCTTGTTTTATATACAACACTCCTGTTAATACACCCCGAGGATGATGTTAACCTTTTCCACAACTGTATCACATTCTTGATTCATTCAATTTGTGATCCACTATAACTCCCAAATCTTTTAAATCAGTACCACCATGCAGCCAGTTATTTCCTATTTTGTAGTTGTGCATTGATTTTTCCTTCCTAAGTGAAGTACTTTGCACTTTTCTTTATTAAATTTCCTTTTGTTGAATTCAGACCAAGTCTCTAATTTGTCAGTGATATTTTGAACTCTAATCCTGTATCCCAAAGTGCTTGCAGCCCCTTCCAGCTCAGTGTCATTTGTAAATTTTATAAACCTACACTCCTCCAAGTCATTAATGAAAATATTGACTTGTATCAGATTCATATTGACCCAGGTGGGATGCTACTATATATGTGTCTTGGGATGCACATCTGTGTACCCCTACGATATGATCTATGTAACTTTTCTGTTCACTTTTGCAATGTAATTGTGTAGTTTGATGCAAAATGTGACATGCAAGGTTCCCTTATGAGTGCTCTGACTAATTGTTGTGGTATCATGTTTCCTGCAGCAACACGTATGTACACAGATGTGAAGCATGTTTCCAAATATTGTACATGGCTCGGGGGGGAGCGGGGCACAATCAGAGTTGTCTTCCAAAAATATGGAGACACTCAGAGCTGTTTCCCAATTAGCGTTGCAAGCAAGTACACAGAGAAGATAACACTGTATAGTGCCTTGGATAGAGAGAGGGAGGCCACTGGGCCTTTCTGAACAAAGGGGATCACCTGAGAGAAGGGGGAGGAGCGAAGGGGATTTTGGAGAACAAGTAGAGACACTTGGAACTGCTAGAGCCTTTTTGCCAGAGATTTTCCATCTTGAAACCTCTACAAGAAATATTGGGCCTTGCCTAGGGATAGGCAGAGACTGGCTGCTAAATCATCATTTAGCCAGATCTTGTAAGCAATCTTGGACTGTGATGCCAGTTAGCATGTGTCTTATACCTTTTATTTTATTGTGGTAACTCCTGACTGCTTTATTAAATGATTGTGCTTTGATTTGCTATATACTCACTTAAAATCGTATTCTAATCAATAAACTAGTAATTGTTTTATCTAAAGCTGTGTGAACTTTAGAGGGGGTGAATGAGCAGAGCTGGACATTCTCAGTTCATTGATAAATGAGCAGACTGGAGTCCATGAGTCTAACAGTGATTGGGGGAAGGGTCCCAATCCTTCGTAAGATGGTAGTTCCTGGTGTGGTATCTGGGAGTTGGGATGCTTGCTGTAGGCCTGTCCCCTGAGTGGCTGTGAAGCACATGCCAGTGCCTGGGACCAATTTCACACAGGAGGCTGGTGTGGACTGACTCAGGAATGAGTTGTCACCTGGCATAGAGGGATAAATCAGAGTCCGGGAGTGGAGAATGCGGGGGCCACAGTGGCACACTGGACCAGATCATGAGAGCAGAATGTCACAATATGTCCTCCCAGTCTGACAGCAAACCATTAATAAATACCCTTTAAGTATGGTCTTTCAACCATTTGTGCACCAAATTTATAGTAATTCAATCTAAACCACATTTCCATAGTTTGCTTATGAAAATGGCACATGGACTGTAAAAAAACCTTCTTAAAATCACAAGATATATTTACTATTTCTCTCCTATCCATTAGGTCAGTGACCCTTTCAAAGAAGGAAATTGGGTTATTTTTGCATAATTTGTTCTAAATTCATGATGGCTATTCCTTACAACCTCGTTATCCTCTAGGTGCTTATAAATTGATTTATTTAATAATCTGCTTCAGTATCTTTCCCGGTATTGAAGTTAGACTGACTGGTCTAAAATTCCCTAGGAACTCTTAGGACTCCATTTTAATCATAGATACTGTTTGCCCCCTTACAGTCTTTTGGGATCTCAATTTTCTTCCAGGAGCTGTCTGGCTACACGGAAGAAAATACAGTAGACATTATATAAGGTTTTAATCAGACCACAACTTTATTATTAGATGTCTGGGACTACCCAGCAGATACATTTGTAGAGTGCTCTGTTTTTAAAAAAAATCCTAACTGTCAGGGTGATTAACCACTGGAATAAATCGCCTAGGGAGGTTGTGGAATCTCCATCACTGGAAGTTTTTAAGAGCAGCTTAGACAAACACCTGTCAGGGATAGTTTAAGATGATACATGGTCCTGTCAAGAGTGCAGGGGACTGGACTAGATGACCTCTCATGGTCCCTTACAGTTCTTATGATTCTATGATTATGATACCTAAATACCTTTAAAAATCTGGGCCACAGTCCTTTACAATCATGGCAGGGTTTAGTCATGATCAAACAAGCTAGAAACAGTTGCTCATATTACCAAAGCTTTGCAGAACAAGAAGAGGAAAGTATAATAATGCATTATTATTATATTTTTAATAAGGGAACTGAGGTCTTTGAATTGCTTTGGCAACTTTTCACAATCTCTACCAAAGTTTTTGGGAGAATGTTGCACACCCCTCTCCACATTGGCAGAAATGGAAACTAAATCTCATTTTCTGAAGGGATTTGGGCACTAAATTACCTTGACTGGCTGCAAAGTGCCCAAATCCCTTCAGGAAATGAAACTTAGTCATTGTGACAGTGAGTGCTGCAATGCCTACATGTCCAGAAAGATATGGTCCCATGTCTTATATTTCTCTGTTTAAAGTACTATTATCACTGTGAAAAAGTGTCATGTAATGATGAACAAACATAATAAAGAATTATAGGTATCAATCAAAACACTGTAATACAGGTAATTAAGATGCAATGTTTTGGACCAATACTGTCTTGAATATGAGCTGCCATGATGAGTGGGGAAGAAGCTTCACAAGAAACATATAGGGCAGGGCGGGAAGGCTGTGATGTGGAGGGTCTTCTAACTTTCAGATGAGATTAAAAAAAAATACCAACAACCTGAACTTTCCATTTGAACCTACTTATTAATTGTTGTTCAGTCATACATATTTGCAAAAGTTTTACTTGTTTTAATGGTCACATTTATTAAGAAATTATTAGCGTTAACTTGGTTCCATATCCACAAATACAGAAATCTCAAAGATGGATTTATGAATGTCAGGGGATTCCCACTTAGTTAAGATCCAAAGGGGTAGCTGTGTTATTGCAGAGAAACAGACAGAGTCCTGTGGCACTTTTACAGACTAACAGATTTATTTATTGCATGAGCTTTCGTGGGAGAAAATCCCACTTCGTCAGATGCTTTGAAGATGGGAAAGCATCTGATGAAGTTGGATTTTCTCCCACGAAAGCTCAAGCAATAAATAAATGTTAGTCTTTAAAAGTGCTACAGGACTCTGTTTGTTCCATTTAGTTAAGTTTTTCTTAATTAGTTTGCTAATTAATTTGGCTATTTCAGTGATTGGTCCTTTACTAACATGTTTATTAGGGTATCATGAACAAAATATAAAAATCAGGCGTAAAGTCATGTAAGGTTGGACTCCCTTCCGCCCTTATACTTAGGCTTCCTTAAATCTACTGCCACATGCTTACCAATGTATAAGGCAGACTAAACCGTAGTTTACACAGCAAGAATACAGAAGATACCCCTGCCCTACTTCATCTCATATATCTTTATACCATTTTCTGTCTCTATACCTTTGCACTTCAGTAAAGAGGGAATATATAGACCTAAGGGGTGTGGGTAAGTGGAAGGTAAGTGAATGTGATGTGACCTAATTTACACCATTTTACAAATAATTTCTGAATTTATACAGAGTTACTAGAACAAAATTAGAGATGAGTCTAAGATTGTCTCACATCAATGTACTGACAAATAATCTATATTCCCTTTCTCATCACCTTGCAATTTGGCGCCCCTTCTTTATGCAATGCTTTTTCAATCTTCTTTTTCTCATGTTTTATAGCCCACATTATTAATTTTTTTTACTTTGGTGTAAAAAAGTGGTAGACAATTAATATACAACATAATCACATTGATGGAAAAATGTTTTAAATTGTAATGAAAGTATAACTTAACAGGATTTGAATTTAATATGAACAGCTACTGTATGTCATCTATTAGGCTAAAAAGCCTTTGCTTATATGCCCTAGGAATTTAGATATAATATTTCATGTGAAATGTTTTGGCTATTTCTTTTTAACTTTAGAAAACTGATAAAATTAACTTGTAATATAATCATAATGATGGGTGGAAAAGTTAAGGGAAATTTTCAATAAAATTAGACCTTTAATTGCATTGAATTCTATACTTCTGAAATATGAAGCTTATATTTTATCCATTAAGCTACACAAACTTTTTCTCAATATCATTGAGAAGAATGATAATGGACACTAGCTGGCTCATGTATGGTCCCATTACAGCAATATAAAATATACACACAGAGTATGACTAAAAATTATATTATGGGTTATAAAGATCACACAAAGTGCATTATCTGGTTTATACCAAGATGTGTATATGTATGCAAAATTTAATGTGCATCAGATTTAATTTACTAAGCACCTTGTTTAAAACAGGTACAACTCGCATGGAAGTCTTTGGGCCAAATCCACGTGTGATGTAAATGGCAATGTGAATTGGAAAGAAAAGTATTGTAAATGATGAAATAATCTTACTGTACACCAATCTGAATCTGGCATTCAGTGGATGTGCCAAACAGGGGTGATGTACATACTGATGGGCAAGAAAGGAGTATGTTAGAAAAATAAGTAACAGGAAGATGTATGATAAAGCCGATACAATTATTTAGTTTTTTCTTCCTCTGTGGTTAGCTTTTTGTGCTATACTCTTTAAAGCTCCACAGGGCAAATTCTCCTCTCAGTTCAAAGAGAAAACAATTTGCCCCATTGAAATGTAAATTACATTCATTTTGAACGCCCACTGAATGCCAGCAGAGTATACCTCCTTATACTTGTTTTTTCATCAGTTTACATTTGACATATAAATTGTATCACCATATAAATCACAGCTGAATTGGCTTTGGGTGTTTACTTTCCATAGTCACATGGGCAGAAAAAAAATAATCTTGTCAAATTTCTCCCTGCATTTTTCCTATAATTCTTTTGGAACTAAGCCTAAGAAAAACTGAAAGAGAAAAAAGGAGAATCTGTCCAAGGCCACCGTGAATCATAACAGTATAATGAAATAGCCTTCAATCTACAGGAGATGGCCATTCCTTCTAGTGAAGGGAAACTCCCCACTGACATACATCTGGTGCAGGTGGGTCTGTCTTCTCCTATCCCAGCTGCCTCCCACTGCCAATGTAAGCAGATGGGAGGAGTTTGTTTACTCAAGGTACTCCAGTGGAGTGACAAGAGTGGAATAGGGATGGGACTAGGACATAGCGGAATAGAATTCAGCTCTACTGTGCTGGGCATTCCCCAGACTAGGCATGTGGCCTCATGCCAGTAGCCTAATTAGGCTGCTCTGAATCAGTGGTCTGCAGTTGCCACCTTCCAATACAACCAGATACAGCTCAGATGGAGAATCAAGGTTAAATAAAAAAGATTCAGTATTTGCTATTTAAAGGACATCATCTCATTTTCTCCAGCAAGACTGGTCCTATATGAAGGAAATTTCTGAATTATTGAGCTGCTTTTACCACTGACTACATGGGTGTATGATTTTTCCATACACTCAATAATTTTCATTCTACATTTTTTTATTGCCATGTTAAGCAGTAAACCAAGCACACTAGAATGCCTAGATCAGATACTGAAAAGGCTAGTTTTCCAGGGAGTTGGATTCATGGGAATGTCATTTCTCTCTAGTTGGTCCGGATCCCTTCTGATAGGTAGGGTGGATAGTAGACACTTGAATTCAAGTGTAAGGTGGTTTAATTATTTTTTAAATGTTATCCACCACATTCACTTGGCAAATCAAATACTCAAAACATTTAACAATGAACAGCAAGCTGTTAGAAAATATTTATGCCTCTCTTGTAGTCCATGTGATGCACGTTAAAACTGGGTCATGTTGCAAGTCTGCTCTATGAGTCCACTGGGGACTTGTAGACAAAATTTCAATTCACAGTGAATTTTTATGGCTTAGTTGTAAATGCTGACAGGCCTATAATCAGAGTGTCATAAGCATGGAAATCATTAATCTTAGCAATTCCATGTTTTGTCTTGTTTCCTGACATGACATTAAGAGGTATGTAGGTCCAGAGGTGTGTGTGTGAAAAATGTTTCCCAGTGAAACCTACAGAGCTTCATGGTCTATTTCCCCACACTTTTTAGGACAAAACTACTTCCTTTAGTGAAGCAAAGTAATATGGGCAAACCATCAAGAATGCTGGATGGGAATAAATCAAAAGAGAAGAAAATCATCCGTTGGGACTAAAATAATTACAGCTGTACATGCTGCCTTGCTGTTCCTGTGGCAAAATCCCACTCTCATTTGGAAATACAAGGGCATTAAAAATTTCAGTGCTGTTTATGGTAGCATACACCATAGATCATATATTATCAAAATAAGACAGTTTGCTGAGAATTTATATTAGGGGCAGTTTCACTCTGAACTCTAATTTTCCAGTTTACAACATCTGAGAATTCCCTTTGATGAAATTACAACTCTTAAAAATACAGTATTTTCTCTTCTTTCTCAGGATTTACTGACAGCAATGAACTTGAATTAGAGTTTCAAAAGACAAGAATTCCCTGCATCAAAAATATCTAGTATCCTAAATGCCAATCAATAACTATAGTACTTACTTTGCAATTTATAGGGGATATAATAATGTAACCCTTATAAATAACGAGGCTGACGATCTAGATCTCTTCTCTTGTCCCTGTCATAACCTACGACTCTCCCTCATCATTGGAAAGACTAAAGTCCACCAGCAGGCCATCCCAGTACAAGTTGCTTCCTGTCTCCCATAAATTGTCATCGGCAGGGAAGTACTGGAAAATGTTGAGCATTTCCCTTACCTTGGTAGCCACCTGCCCCAGACAAGCAATCTTGATGTAAAGATCAAAGATAGGGTCCATTGTCTCAGCACATCCCTTGGAAAGTTGCTCTGTTGTGTTTTTATTGACAGAGATCTGAGGATGAAAACTAAGATCCTGGCCTACAATGCAAGAGTCATTCCCATCTTCTTTATGGGTGTGAGACATAGGTCACATATTGAAGCTATCTTAACATGGGCAAGATATTGAAGCCATCTGGAGTGGTACGAAGAGCAATCCCATAGAAAGATTCTCCATAACAGTTTAAAAGTTCATCACATCAATGCCAATGTTCTCTCTACAGCTAACATCACCAGTGTTGAGGCAAGATTATGAAACAAGTTCGCTGGGCAGGTCATTGTATGCAGATGGTAGATACTTATTTTCTGAAGAAATTCCTCTTTTCTCAACTTAGTCATGATAAGAGGATGCACAGGGGACAGAAGAAATGCTACAAGGACACCTTGAAAGTATATCTTAAAAAGGGAGGCACTGATCACAGAAATTGGGAAGAGCTAGTTGGCAATAGACTGCTATGTACACCAAGCCTCAGCGCATTTGGAAGAGAACTGCCTCACTCAAGAGGCTGAGAAACGGCAGAAGAGGAAGGAAAGCATACAGCATCCTGGCCAGCAGCCATGCTCTCTCCAAGCAACCACCTATCATATATATGGAAAAATTTGTAGAACACAAATTGGATTCCTCAGCCATCTTAAGGCTCGTCAATGTCTTTTACCAGGGAAGACATTATCCTCCTTTTGAAAGATAGCTGACAATGAATAATGTATGTAAGGTAAGCAATTAAGGGGTACACACCTTCCTGCTCTTTCTTTCAATCCCACCATTGCTCACTGATTAAAACAATTTCCCTCACATATCAGAAAAGAAATTCCAGCTATATTTAATAATCTAATCAAATTATGCTGCATAAAATAGGGTAACAAGGTGAGCAGAAACAGATAGACTTAGTCATGGGAGATGAAACCATTTTAATTAGATATTAAAGAACTATAATAGAGTGGATTTATTTACTTAGAAAGTTTTAGCAGGACGACTTGCCAGGTCATTCTTTTTCTTATGAGCTTCTAAAGGAATCAGCTTGATACTGAAGAATAATTAGAGCTATTTGATTAAATTAATTGGATATTTCTTATCAAAACAGCATGGAAGCATGCTGTTATTCGTATTTTATTCAGCTTCAACCAAATCTACAGAAAACTTAGCACAACAGTCATCAAAATGAACTTGATATATTAGGCAGGTGGTCTAATAAAAATAAAAAAAAACAACAACAATAAAATAAAGAAATAACATCTTCCTTATTATTGGACATTGTATTGTTACATTTTGTTGGTAGCATTTAAGGCTACAATTTTGGAACAGGGATTTTTATTAAAAGTCTCAGACAGCTTGCAGGCAGTAAACAGTAAATCATAGATTCATTGAAGCTGAAGCTGGAGTCCTCAACTGCCTGGGGCTGAATTACTGGAATTCTCAGGAAGTCATGGAGATCTTGTAAAATCATGGAATCCATGACCTGCATGACAGATAATTCATAATTGCTAAGGTGTTTTGTCTTATATGGTTTCTGATGTTTTGTGAATGAATTTATATTTATAACATGACATTAGTTATGCAGCAGACAGTTCCTGCATAATGGATTAAATTTTAAAAAGTAAAACTTTCGTTATGCAAGAGTTTTAATTTTATGATTATTAGAGGCAGTTGCAAGCATTGGAAACATAGGGTGATATTTTCATCATCATTCATTTTTAACCTAAATGTGCTCCTCTTGCAGTCACTACTTTTGAAAATCCCACCTAAATTGTATAGTAGTTCTAGTTACATAAGGAAAAGTTAATTACGTTGGCGTAAGAAAGCGTGAACTAAGATATATATATATTACATTGGTGTGGAGGAATATATGCATATTAGTTTTAGCAATATTATGTGTGCCCCTGTTGGTTTGATGGACATTAAACTGCTTGCTAAAAGATACCATGGATTACAAAACTGTAGGCACGTTTAGTCTGCAAGAGCCAAAGTCAATGGCTGTAAATAACCCCAATCACCAGTGTTTAATGGACAATACAGATGTGACAGTTTTTTGCTGTTTTATCTTTGTCCAGGTTGGACACAAGCACACTCTAGCTTAGCAAAGCATCAACCTTCAGATGGAAAACCTTAAACAACTCACTTAGAAACTAAAGACTGGAGGGGGGAGAATCAGGGTTTGCAAAGAAGCAGACTTTAACCCAGTGTCCAGAAAAGCATGTTACCAGGGATAAATCAGACTTAACTAATTTGTCAGGGAAATGTACATATAGGCCTTCTTGCTGTTTTACCCCATTTCTTTCTGCTTGCGATGTGCTTCTGGATGAATATATAATACTTTCTTTTGAAGGTGTTGTCTGATGTCACTGCATTTTCATATTGTTTGCACCTCCCCAAAAGAGGAAATCTAGAGTAGCTGCCAAACCCAGCTGGACCTACTTGGCTGGTAAATAGGTATTCTGTTGCCCAAAGACCAAATCAAAAAGTGGGGCTAATCATGGGATTCCACTATGACAGAAGTGAAGCCACAGGACTTCTCATTTAAAAGGATATCTACAGAGAGACTAAGTGAAGGGTCAAAAATGCAGCTAACCCTGAATACATAGGTGGTCTTACCCTTGGAGCAGGGTAAGCAAGTGCCCCAGGTCTTCTTCTGGGGAGGGGCCCTGCACTGGAATCACTGAACTGCAACACTCCAGCCAGCCAGGTGAGGTGGGGGAACTGTGGCAGGAGGCAGAGGGAGATGGGGAAGTGCACATGGTGGGCAGGGGGCAGCAAGGATGGTGGGGGGCAGGCAGTGAGGGTGCTGGCGAGGCAGAAGCCAAGTAGGGGGGTGTGGGGAGGAGGCAGCACCACCAGGGGTCAGAGGAGGGGAACGGCAGCAATGCAGAGGGTGGCAGTGGCAGGGTCCATGGGGAGATAGTGGGGGGTGGTGGTGGAAAGGGGGCTGAAGGGGGAGCAGGAGCCCAAGGGGAGCAGTGGAGCCTTTGGGAGAGGCAGTGGTGTTGGGGGCAGCAAGGCTGGGGACAAAAGACAAGGATGAGGAAAGCCCCGATGAGGCAGGGGGGGCCATCATTGACTTTTGCCCAGGGCCCCCAAAACACTAAGACCTCCCCTGCCTAAATCACAGCAGTTGATCACTGTCATGTTTTCTCTTTTGGTCCATGTACAAGACTTGATTCTCCATTGTCTGTAATCAATGATGTCTTTGCAAAATGTGTGGAAAATGCTACCATCTTGACCTGATACTGATTTATTTCCTCCTAAAACAAGAGAAAATGACAATCCGAAGGTGCAAGCTAGAATCAGGTCCACCCCAAATAGGTTGAACCAATCCACAACTAATCATAACCTAATTTTCAAATTTCACCCCCAAAATGGCATCTTTCACATCACAACACTTGAGAGCATCACACTGAGTATTAGATGAATATTGACTAACAGGGAAGAGTACCAAATATGGAGACACCAACATCAATATCTCGCAGTTGCTGGATTGGTTTTCTTTGAGGTTTTTCCATACAGGTATGTGTTCAGGCAAATGAGTTAAAAAGTTAGAGCAGGTTGAAACTTTCAATGGAAAAAGTCATTTTTGACAAAATTTCATTTTGAAAAAAAGTGAGAAGAAAGGCGGGTAGTTCATAAAGCTGGAGAAGAACATTTTGATTTATTAGAACGACAAATTGTGATGTTTCATTTCAATTATGCTTCATGTTATAAAATTTACAATATAATAAAAATGTAAATGAATTTCTAATTATTAGAAATTATAAAATAAAGCCAAAACTGGAATGAAAAGTTTAGATTTTATCAAAGCAGAATCTTTTGACTGATCTGAAACTGTTTTTTTGTTTTGTTTTGTTTTTTAAATTAGTTTTGTAGGAAATTTCAAATGTTTTTCTTTTTGTTCCAGTTTGGAATATTGAAATGTTGGAATTTCCCATAGAACAGAAATGCTGAGTTTTGATCATCTTTAAAGACCTATATAGCAACAGTCATGTACAGAAGGCAAACAATAAAACAGATCTATAGTAACATTTCAAAAGTGAATAATTAAGAACCTTAATGGAAATGGCCTGAATTTCAAACTTTCACCAGTTATCAAACTGAACTAACTTTCACTAAAGGCAAAGGGAACTGCAGGCTTTGAAATTGAGGCAACCTCTATCTATGGCTATGTCTACCCTGGCAAGTTAGTTGGAATTAAGGAAACTTAATTCGAACTATCTAAAGCCATGGCTACACTAGGCTTTAATTAGTTCGAATTAAGGGCTTCTTTAATTCGAACTAATAAATCTGAATATGCTATTTGAACTAAGGGTTAATTCGAACTAGTTAGTTTGAATTAACAAATGTGGCCATGTTAGTTCGAACTAATTGCTTAGTTCGAACTAACCAGCCCATTGAGCTCAATGCAATTTGCTAATTCAAACTAAGCAAGTGCCATGAATGGCACTTGCTTAGTTCAAACTAAATTTTTCTAGTTCGAATTAAGTTAATTCAAACTAACTAAAATTAGTTCGAATTAGTTAGTTCAAATTAACTAATTCGAACTAAATTTAGTAAGCGTAGACATAGCCAAAGTAACTAATTAGTGATTTAGGCACTTAACAGTAGGCAGCTAAGTTAGAAAATATTGACATTAATTTATCATTACTCTGATGCTTCCATATCTAGTGAATTAAAAGGTAAAGACTTATATTATTGGAATATTGCCTAAGACATGGTAGGAGTAAACATTTTCCTGATCAGATACTGAAATAGCTATTTTATTTATCATTACCTATATAAAGTGTTGCTCAGTTGTGATACCTACTAACATAACACACTAATGTATATAATACTGACACCGTAGCTGGCCTGATTAGTCAATACATTGTGTATTATATTAAAAAAAAACAAACTTATTTATGAGTTTAAGGTCCAACTGAGTATTACAAGCTCACAATGAGGCTTTATTATTAGTAGTATCTCAACCTCTGCAGTATCACTGAAAACCAGGATCAAAGAAGAAAAGAAGATATAAGGATCATGGGGATGTGAGCATATATTTTAACAAATCATTAGGTCAGCCTTGTTATACTAAATGTGACTTATAAGTTAAGTCTTTATTTTGCTAAGGATATCATCTGCTTTGAGGTTTACCTGAGACACAGAACTATTATGTAGAATAAGAACATAAGAACATAACATAAGAACATAAGAAAGGCCGTACTGGGTCAGACCAGAGGTCCATCTAGCCCAGTATCTGTCTACCAACAGTGGCCAGTGCCCAGGTGCCCCAGAGGGAGTGAACCTAACAGGCAATGATCAAGTGATCACTCTCCTGCCATCCGTCTCCATCCTCTGATAAACAGAGGCTAGGGACACCATTCTTAACCCCTTTCTGGCTAATAGCCATTTATGGACTTAGCCACCATGAACTTATCCAGTTCCCTTTTAAATATTGTTATAGTCCCAGCCTTCACAACCTCCTCAGGTAAGGAGTTCCACAAGTTGACTGTGCGTTGTGTGAAGAAGAACTTCCTTTTATTTGTTTTGAACCTGCTACCTATCAGTTTCATTTGGTGACCCCTGGTTCTTGTATTATGGGAGTATTTAAACAACTTTTCCTTGTCCACTTTTTCCACATCAGTCATAATTTTATATACTTCTATCATGTCCCCCCTCAGTCTCCTCTTTTCCAAGCTGAAGAGGCCCAGCCTTTTCAATCGTTCCTCATACGAGGCACTCTCCAAACCCCTAATCATTTTAGTTGCCCTCCTCTGAACCTTTTCTAGTGCTAGAATATCTTTTTTGAGATGAGGAGACCACATCTGTACACAGTATTCGAGATGTGGGTGTACCATGGATTTATATAAGGGCAATAATACATTTGCAGTCTTATTTTCTATCCCCTTTTTAATGATCCCTAACATCCTGTTTGCTTTTTTGACCGCCTCCGCACACTGTACGGACATCTTCAGAGAACTATCCACAATGACTCCAAGATCTTTTTCTTGACTCGTTGTAGCCAAATTAGCCCCCATCATATTATAGGTATAGTTGGGGTTATTTTTTCCAATGTGCATTACTTTACACTTATCCACATTAAATTTCATTTGCCATTTGGATGCCCAATCACTTAGTTTTGTGAGATCTTTTTGAAGTTCTTCACAATCTGCTTTGGTCTTGACTATCTTGAGTAGTTTAGTATCGTCTGCAAACTTAGCTACCTCACTATTTACCCCTTTCTCCAGATCATTTATGAATAAATTGAATAGGACTGGTCCTAGGACCGACCCTTGGGGAACACCACTAGCTACCCTTTTCCAATCTGAGAATTTACCATTTACTCCTACCCTTTGTTCCCTGTCTTTTAACCAGTTCTCAATCCATGAAAGGACCTTCCCTTTTATCCCATGACAACTTAACTTACATAACAGCCTTTGGTGAGGGACCTTGTCAAATGCTTTCTGGAAATCTAAGTACACTATGTCCACTGGATCCCCCCTGTCCACATGTTTGTTAACCCCTTCAAAGAACTCTAATAGATTAGTAAGACACGATTTCCCCTTACAGAAACCATGTTGGCTATTGCTCAACAGGTTTAATACCACATTAAACAAACAATGCTAAGACATCACATCACATTGCTGAAGCAAGGTTAGTGAAATTTATATGAGTTTATTTTCAGTGTACAGGTCAGCTGAAACTAATAGGAATGGATTTATTGTCCTTGAGAGGACTTCAATTTAATGAATTTATGTAGCTCTAGTAAATGCCTTCTCTAATTGGGAAATTATTAAAACAGCCTTAGTGTGAATATATGAAACTGTAAGCTCATTTCTGATGATAGCTAATGAAACCCTATAACAATGCTAAGTTATTGACCCGTACATGTGATACATATCAGGTATTGTATGTAAGGAATACAAACATGTCTGGCAAAGGAGATGGTCTTGTGACCATCTATCATCTTTTATAAACTCTAAGGAGTGATTACAGTGCAAACTACTAGTAACAGTAAAACACACCTGTATAAAAAGCAAGAACCAATCCAAAACATTATACTATTTATTAATAGCTTCCAAAAGGAAATGCAAGATTAAAACAACAAGAGCCATAATCAGAAACGAAAGGAACAAAGTATCAAGTCATGCTAGGAGCAGCGTGATGAACTACAGGAAAAGGATCAATGAATAAAGAGCTCATGGTATATTTCCCAGGAGAACACAAGAGATCAATGGACTAGTGTAGGAACAGAGTTTTGATTAGTTCCTGAATTTCTATCATCTGTCAAGGAGATTTTTCCCCCCCCGTTGCGGTGGATTCCACATAAATAGGGCTACTGTTGGACTTATTGCAGCTGTCTTCACTTAGGGTTTCAGGAAGTCCAACAGCTCCTTCCTCCCCATCTCAGAGAGAAATGGCAGTGGGAGTTAACATAAATAGTGAGTCATGTCTCTGAGATCAAAGACAATGAGAGGCAAAAAACGCTGCACAACTAGAAGAAACAAAAAAAAATATAAATTTGTGATGCAAAAAACCAAAACCCCTCAATTTTTTTCTCCTCCCTGCTAGCAGCAACAGTGCAAAGGAAAGGAAACCCACAGAAGAGAACAAATCTGGAAATGCAGTATATATTCTATGCCATTCTGTGCTCAAATGGAGAAAAAGTTCATTTAAAAAGAGCCTGCCAAATTCTAACATTTATTTAAAGTCAAGGCCTCCCAAATTCTGTGGCTGTGGACTTTGCTGTGCAATTCACCCTGAACCACAGAATTGTGATTTGGAATTTAAGCTTTCATTAAAAATAAGACTACATTTACAACCTTCTTAGTTGTGAAGAAAATGCTGAAAACATGAACTGAATGCAGCCAGTGCTGGTTTGTTTTTCTGAATTGTGAGCAGATATCCTAGTATAATACACCAAGGCTTCCTCAAAAGGCACAAAAGAAAGGTCTGTCTACCTTTACGGCAGCTTATAGAGTACACACATGGCATGCCTGGCTACTATGGTATAAATATAATTGTAGAGTGAGGCAAAGCTGAGGTGAGTTGAGTGGAGCAGAGCAGGGCACCCTACATGCCTGAACCATAAGGTATTTATACTACATGGTTTTCTACATGTCCAAACAGTGCCTCCCATTTCAACACTGCTATTTTTAGCAGAATACTCCTTCTATCTCTATTCTGCCAGTGTCTCTCCCTGCTTCAGTGAAAGCTCCAGGATTAGGGTAAGGCTCTTGCAGAGGGGAAGCAGTAGTTGCCAGAGCCTGTTTCCACCACAGTCAAAGGCTCTGGCAGTGTGTCTTCTCACACTTGCTGCAGTGCCTTTTCACCACTTGGGCAACAGAAAGAGACTGCTCAGGAACTGTCTTTTTGTTGTGTGTTTGTACAGTGCCCACCACAATGGGCATCCCTGTGTATTAAGAGCCAGTAAGAACAGCTTAACTGGCCTCCTGAGGATACCCCAAGGGAAGTCGGGTAGGCACAGATGATGCAGAGTCAATATAGTTGTTCACTGACCCTCTTTCTGACCCCTCTGTAGCGGACTTTCCTTTAGAGAAAGAAGTGTGAATAGAATGTTGCTTTCCTACAACAATCCTGTGGCCATATGCAACTGGGCACAATTTAGAATTTCTGCCATCAGAATTATAGGAATGCAAAGATTACATAGAGCCATTTTGCTTTCCTCTCTCCCACTGATGTGTTGGATGGACCAAAGAGTATGGATGTTGTATAGTGCTTGACACATATTTAGCAGAGTCCACCTGTTTCCTTAAAATAGGTGGCTAAATTTGCTTTAAATCTTACACTTGGAAGATTCAATGCAATATTTAGAAAATATTCTATAAACTCAGATGACACAATGGAAGAAGGCAGAGACTGAGTATCTTATCCAACATACACAATACGCCTCCGGCAAGATGTGTGGGATTTTTATCACAGAGACCAGATACATCTCTAAGACCCTTGAGGATTAGCTGGGTATACCACTGCTGGCTTTTAGGACAAAAAGGAAATCCCAGTGGGGAGTGGGATGTAGTTTCTGTCAACTACTTTTATATTGTAAATTTAGTTTTATGACTCAGAGTCAAAGAAGAAGAAATTATCTTGGAACACAAAGCTGAAGAATCATGCCCAGCAAAATTTTTGAATGTTTTTCAGCATAACATATTAAGCTAAGCAACAAAGTCTATAACAATTTCCAAATAACCTCCCTCTAACAAAAATATTTAGCATAATTATTCAGAAATAATAAGCATATTTTCATGGAGTAACACATTTTTGGAGGATATGTTTTCACAGACCAGAAGTGCAAGGAAGTACAGCATTTTTTTCTCAGTCACAAGTTTCTGAGATGAGATACCCACAATCCAGGCTTGCTCAAAGCAGTCTCTAATGTCCATGAATTAGGAGAACAGAAAATAGACACTAATGAGGCTAAGGAGAAGCCTCCCTTTCTGAAGAAAGTGTCTCAAAACTAGCTACATTTGCAACAAAAGGATAATTACATTGTGAAGTAAGAATGCAGGATCCACAAGGCACTCTGTGTCACCAGTCCTGACAGATCATTGCACTCCTCCAAGCCCCAACTTCTGTACACAGTTAAACACATACATAAATAAGGAGGAGAGGAAAACAAAGATCCCTGGCTTGTTGCATGTGTAACTGACACTTCATAAAGTTCTCTTCTGTCTCACCCATCCAGTGCTGCTCTAATTTTTCCCCTAGCACTGCCACAGAGGGAGAGGTGCTATGAGGCTGTGGGCATCAGAAACAGACTTTACCCTGCAATAATTCAGCATTGGCACTCCATGTTAGCAGAAAGGAGAATGGCCATCAGGGGTATGGCCAAGTCATAAAAGGGCCAGTTTGGAGACTGATGTTTTCATGGAAAATATACAGTATTGTGTATTTATGACCCCACCTACATGAGCAACTTGATCATGTTCAAATAATTTTCAGCAACTCACATTTATAGTAGTTCTCACCAACAGAGACAACACATAGGTTCCCACCGCAACCCCGATTTGCTGCTTGGCTTATACTGAGCATGTTGCATGCTGATTCAATCACATGCCATTAATAATAAACAGAAAATAATCGATCTGAACAGTTTGCAAGCATCCCATGAAATATGTTTGTACACAATATTCAGGAAATACATTAACAGAAACCGGAAAAAAGATAAGCAGAAATCAGAAGAATTCTCCAACAGAAAAACAGGCTAAATGCATCTGATAGTAACACCAGGAGCCATCCTACCAACAATATTTCTGAATGACAAAAAAGCTTAGGCCAAATTATTCATTTTCTTTCAGTTTTCACCTACCGTCATTTGCTACATAAAGCATACACTTCAGTCTTTAACGCACTGATACATTGCACCTCTTACAGACCAAGCTGGAAGGTATGCATCCCTTATTAGGTGCACAAGTTTTAAAATAGAAACTGATACAGAGAACAATCTTTGGTTTACAAGTCAACACTGAGCTCTGATGAGGCTGATACCTGGTAGCAGTAACGTCAAACTTTACACGGCTATAACCTGAGATTACAAGGAGGCATTTAGCCATAATGCTACTATTTATCTCTCTATAAACTTAGTTTATGGTGATATAAATAGCAGTGCTAATGGCATTAACAACAGCATCACAGCTGTTGAGTGCTGCTCTTACGCTATTTGTATTACTGTTTATATCATCATAAACTTAGCTGGGTAGTCAAAGATGCCTGATTTACCATACAAGAAAGATGAACATCCACATTCTAGATCCAAAGTGGAGCTCTTTATACTCGTGGTTTTATAGTCATTCCTTTCCCTTTCTCCACACATCTTAAGACTCTGCTAGGAAGTGGCTATGAGCAAAATGTAACTTACATGAGCGTAGGTGGGGGAGAATCAATATTTTCCTATGTTCCAACAGTGCTAAAAGCTAACCAGGAGCAACAACAAGAAAACAGCCAACTTACGGTCTCCTTGACAGCGCACGGGACCCACAGTTAACTTGGATTCTGATCCAGATCGGTCAATATCTCCAACCACCACTTGACTCACTGGTAGATGTTCTTTGTAAGACAAGAGCCCAGTGTCTTTTCTCCTGAGACAGAGAAAAAGAGAAACAACATAAGTGAAACATTTATAAAGATTTTTTTCCCCTGATAGTGAACCAATCATCATCACAAGAATAAATATCCCTGTAAAGCAATAATTCAACCAATACAATAATGTTACCCTTTAAGCTGTGCCCAAAATCTCATCTATTTGATTTAATATCTTATATTAATATTACCATATCTACTTTGTAAACCAAATATATTCATTTCAGCCAAGAAAATCTCTCAAATAGTTTCATCAGACGTATTTTTTTTGTTTCTAAATCACTGGGTAAATTTAATATTCTTGAAAGGTGCCAAATTGACTGCCATATAAAGCAAAGTCTTCTACTAATATACAAAAGATTCAATGAGTAGAGCCATAATACAAGCTTTCCCCATAATTTGGAGCAAGTGTAACTCAATCTTGTTCTACAAGAAACAGCTCTTAGGAGAATGCCCATTCAGACTTTCTTCTCTCTTCTGACATTGTTAATGAAGTTGCCCACTGTGGCAGTGGTGTATTTGTGATGCCTGTTTACTAGGAAAGGGATTGATAGAAGCAACTCTTTTCACAGAGAAACCCAGTCAGAATGACTACTACTTTTTTTTTTTTTTTTTTTGCTCACAGCCAACCAACTGAACTGTGCGCTGTCCTTGCTACCTACTGTGGAACTGACCATTTGGGCAATGGAACTCTGTTGATTGTTTATCTTGTTTGTTTTGTTTGGAGGGGAGCTTTCCAACACCTCCTATAAAGACGTAATTTTTTGGTCCCAGCTGTAGCCAGTTGGCACTCTAATGATAGAGCACATGCTCAGAAGATGAATAGCATTTCCATTGCTTTTAATAATTTTAGCATTACATTGATGATGAAAAATAAGAATTAGGAGCTAAAATCTTCTGGTTCACCCCCAGAATATAATACAGATAGCAGAGACCTACATTTTAGTCACATCACCAATATACCTCAACATTTACATGAAGTGAGGACTGATTTATGTTTTAGATCAGATGCCTAAAATGAAAGCATTAAAACAGCAATTGTGCTGTTCCTTTAAAACAGAAAGCAGTAACTTAACTAGCCACATCTTCTCTCTTTCCTTCTCTTTCCTTTGAACTGTGTGCAGGGTGATTGTTGTGGGTTTTTTGCTGTTGTTGTTGGAAGGAAACAAAGAGACAGGCAAGCCAAAAGCAGCCATACAGTTCCTGAGGTGTAAAGGAGGGAAGAATAATATAGCCTTGAATTTAATACAAGTTGTTACAAATATTAGTGAGACTCTACTGCTAAAGATATGAAAAAAATAAGATGAAGCAAAACAATTTGGCTTAAAAAAATCACCCAAGCTGCATATCGCAAGAAGTGAAGATATATATAATCCCCCTTTTTACAGCACCTTTCTAAGTGCTCTAGTAAATCAGCAACTAATAGTAACCACAGATTTTCCAACCTTCTTTTTTTACAAATCAATTCCTTTGCTCAACAAGAACAAGATATGAAGGTTGATTTTAAAGCCCTAGAAAATATATGGAGTAATACACTGTAGGAAGCAATTGCGTTTTGGGATGGACTACATGCTCTGAAAGCCTTTTCCATTTCTATCTTCAATGACTTTATGACCCTGTAACATCAGATTCCTGTTATCCAGACGGCAGAGCAGGGATTTGCGTGATCCAATAAAGCTGAGAGTTTCTCAGTAGCACTAACACACTGTCTCCAGTCACATCAGTTACCAAGCCCTTCTGAAGCAATGGAAGATAAAACTCTTTTAAAATGAAAAGCAATTAAGATAATTAAAAAAATAACTATCATTTTAGAATGACAGCTTGATGGAACTTGTGTCTGCTCTCTGTGATGAAAAGAGTAATTAGAGATTTAATTACTACATTTTAGAAAGTTAAATGTTTTCTGAAAACACTGGATGACTATTTTCTTAAATCTTTATGTTCTTCCCCTTTCAGAACTCCCCCACCTTTATCTCTGAAACCCTTCATTTCTCCATCCTTCAGCAGTTCCAAGAAGCTGACACCATTAACTTATGGTTGCCTACCCTTCTAGATTCAATAAATCAGTGCATCTGCCAGAGGAGACTGCCATAGATGAAGAATGGAGAGAAAGACTTCTTGTATCCTTGGATACAAGTGAGTTTCCATTGCAGATTCTGCTAAATAATAACAAGCACTTATAAAGGGCTTTTCATTTGCAGATTTCACAGCCCTTTACAAAGGTGGATGAATAGCTTTATCTTCTATTTACAGATAGGAAAGAGAAGTGCCGGAAGGTTAAATGATTTGCTCATGGTCACAAAATGAATAAATAACAAAGCCAGGATTATAATTCCAGGTTTCCCAATCCCCAGCCTGATGCCACATCTATGAGGACCTAGCCTCTCTAACAGAAACTGAACTCATATTATCCCTCTATTCTTCCTAAGATTTTCCTCTGAAACCTTACATGGTTACTCACCAGCAACTACAGACCATACAACAGAAACGCTAAGGCAGGCACATATCCCTGCAATAAACCTGCTGTCAACTTTGCCGACACCATCATAGGACCTAATCAAACCAGCTACTCCATCAGGGGCTCATTCATCTGCTCATCTACCAATATGTTGTATGAGATCACGTGCCAACAATGCTCCTGTGCCTTATACATTAGACAAATTAGACTGTCTCTGTGCAAAAGAATAAATGGACACAAGTCGGATATCAGAAATGGCAACATTCAAAACCCAATAGGGGATCACTTTAATCTCGTCAGTCACTCTGTGAAAGACATGGCTATTACAATTCTTAAACAGGCTAATTCTAAATCAAAGCTTCAAAGACAAACCATAGAGTTAGAATTCATATGCAAATTTGACACCATCAACTTGGGTTTGAATAGAGACATGAACGGCCTTTCTCATTACAAACAGTCTTGAAAAGTGCCATAGGACTCCTTTGTTTTTCATTACAAACAGTGATTCTTACCTCTCTCAAACTCACCACTTTCTGATATGTTGTTCCACAGTGTTTGAATCTATACAACTGGTTTGATTTGCTGAAGTAATCTGACCTGATGCATTGAAATGTAATCACAGGATTTATCTTTCCCTCCTAAACTGTAAGTTTTCCATTTTCTAGCATCTGATTAAGTTGGACTTCACCCACAAAAGCTCATGTGAAAAATAAATGTGTTAGTCTTTAAAAGTGACACAGGACTTCTTCCAAAGGGGTAGCCATGTTAGTCTATTGTAGAAAGACAACAGAGTCCTGTGGCACTTTTAAAGACTCTTGTTTGTTGAACTAGACTAACATGGCTACCCCTTTGGAACTTGTCCTCTGAAACTGTTTTTTTTGCTGTTAGCCGCTATTTAAAAAAGACTTTCAACTCAGAGGCAACTATCAAAAATATAGAATTTCTTTAGAGAGTGATGTAAAGAAAACCATACCCATGGCATTCCTTCTCCCCGCTCCCAAATTAGCAAATGGTTTCAGCCCCAGATAATGGGGCCAATGACATTTCAACTCTCTACCAGCTTTAAATGCCATCTCCTTTCCATGGAATGAAAATGACTAGTGATGGTTTCTCCTGCCCCATTTTATTAATGTTATGACCAGTGTTCATACTAATTATTAATTATTTATTTATGGAGTTAACACAAAATAACATGATACTCTTTGGAAACTTTAAAGCCATTGCTATGAAAATAAAATTAAGTATTACACAGTTACTTCCAGTAGCTCTCTCGCTTTGTTTTTTTTATGATCGACTATTTGTTACCATGGTAGGAAACTTCCTCTCCTCTGAGAGGAAGAATATTTCAGTAGTTAGATTTTTTTAGCCTAGGACTTTGGAGAAATGAGTTCCAATTCCTTTTCTGCCACAGCCTTCCTGTGTGACTCGGGCAATTCTTTTGGTCTTTTTCTGCCTCGGTTCATCATCTGTAAAATGTGGTTAATGGCACTTCCCTGCCTTACATGTAGTGTTGTAAAGATAAATATATTCGAGATTATGAGGTGGTCAGATATCACAATGATGGAGACTATCTAAGTACCTAAGGCCTGGTCTACACTACGAAGTTGTGTTGACTTATTTGTGCACGAATCTACATTCACATTTGTCTACTAAGGACATGAACACCCCATTACGGTGATGTAGTAACACCACCTCCCTGAACACCATGACTGACATATTGTGGTTAATATAGCAAGTGTAGACATTGCATATGTTGACCCTTACAGTCCTCCAGCAGTTATTTCACAATGCCCAACAATGATTGCTCTGATTATAATTATGAACTCCAGTGGCCAGGGGTCACAAGGACAAGAAGTCATTCCCCTCCTTAAAGCCCCTGGATATTTCCTGACTGCCCAGCTTGATGACCTCACCTAGCAGCTATCCCTTGTGTGCAATTGCTCAAATGACGATGCTGGCTACACACTCCAGATGTGCACCTCCCTGTAGTAGACAGGAGTTAATAGAACTCCTTGGCCTATGGGGAGAAGAGGCTGTGCAGACATAGTTATGGACCACATATAGAAACATGGACATCTATGAAAAGATTTCCCAGGGGATACAGACAAAGGGGTCAACAGGGATCAAAAACAGTGGTCATGAAAACGAAGGGATTGCAGCAGGCATACCACACAGACAGGGAGGTCAACAGTTGCTCTGGTGCCAAGTCACAGCTCTGTCACTTTTACAATGAACTGCATGCCTTACTTGGTGGAGACCTCACTAGCACCCTGCAGACCACCGTGGATACCTTTATGGGAACTTGAGACAGAGACCCTGCCATGAAGAGCTACAAGGAAGGACACCCAGTGGACGGGATCCAGTTATACTACAAGCCAGGATCTTTTTATGACTTCACCACAGTTGAGCCTGTCCCATCAACCGAGCATGACTAAGTCCTATCCAGGAATGTCAGATGAGTGAGTGCATGTATTCTACCTTAAAATTCTACCTTTAAATGTGAAGATGAAACCTGGCCCAATTCAGTGTTAGCAGGACACAGGTATCTGATCACCACCACCACTTCTGAATTGTCAGTGCAGCTTTCATTGTGATGTCCTTGTGTTGGAGGGCTGGCACAAGCCTGGCACATAGATATAGGAGTGTGGTCTTTTGCATCCAAAAGTCCTGCAGCCACCACTCACTGTCCCAAACCTCATTGTGATGTGATTCCACGTGTGAGAGCTCATTTCTCCATCCCAGAAGTGGCGCTCCATTTTCTGAAGCTACTCCACAAACACCACCAACAAACTTGAGTTATTTTTCCCTGTGCCCCTTCGCAATCTGTCCTCAAAGAAACTGTCACATCCCCATTGTTTTGGTGCCCCCTGCCACTCTTTAGATACCATAGGATCATTCATTCTGTGTTTACAATATTCACAAGAATAGTGCAGAGCTGTATAGATTCCATGCTTCAATCAGAGATGGCAAACAGTGATGAACTGAGCAGATTTGTGGGATTTTTTTTTTTTTTAAAGGCATGAAAAGTATGAGCTAGGGGTGGGATTAGGGGAGGCTGAAAGTTACATGATGGGAACATGGTTGTTCCTGCCTCCCTATGCAACTTGTGCATGCCCTAAAACACACTGCAAAAATTCCCCCAAAAGATATTGTACCAAAGGGTGGTCTGTGGCACCGTGGAATGCTACTCACGGTGCACCACACTTTGCACTTAGACAAGCACTCCTTGTGATTGCCTGCATGCACATAAGCAATTACTAACTGTGGCACTGGCTTTACATCAACATAACTTCTGTCAACCAAAGTTGGTAGTGTAGACATGCCCTAAGACAGATAGATAGAGAATTGACTGCTATTTCAATATATTTAGTAACTGGAGTTTAGTGTATGCACACAACTTCTCTTTCATGTGTATGCAGTTCTTAGTGATATACTCTTTGATAAAATCAACAACTTTCTAAATCAAACTAACTATAATAGTTGAATTTACAGTAGATCAGAAACACTGAAAAGTTGGATGTGACAATGCTACCACTGCTATTTAATTATCTCGGGCATTTAAATGGTGCAAAAGTTTTTACTAACCAAAGAAAATCCCCCTAAGAATCAGGATTGAATTCAGAGCATATTCCTGTTAATAGTCAAATGAGACTGAATGAATCTCATAAAATCCTGTAATCATCATGAGAGTGATGAAATCTCAGTAAAATTGTCATATTTCTAATTTCTATTCATATATATATACTGCTTGCAAAGAGCTGCCAGATACAATAATACCTTTTTCATTCAGAAGGTTTATTATTTTTTTGATTATGATTGATTCTTTACTTGTTTTACTTGTAGTATTATATGCAAAAATGAAAATGCATTTTGTGTACATAAATAAATGACGTATTCAAAATAAAATTGATATTCTGTTTGGCTATGAATTTGCTTGTCTAGTGATTTTTAAATTTAAAGGCCTGGGTATAGGATTTATTCCTTATCTTAATTTTTGTGAGATATCAATAACGGGCTCACATCCCACTTATTCAGGCTCTGATTCAACAGTCCATTCCTATACAGCAAAGCACATAAGCACAATTTAACTTTAGGCATGTACCTCATGTGGAAGGTGTCTTGAGTGACTTACTGAATAGGAGTAGACTTAAGCACATGATTATTACTTTGCTGAACTGGAGCTTCAGTGGGTTTTTCTTTTTTGGTTTTTTTGTTTTCACTTAATTAGCATTACTGGTGATCTAAAGAATACAAACACCCAGAGAGCACTATTTCCTTGGTGTCTATCTGCCAATAGACCAAACATTCGGGTAGTACTTCCTTCATAATCTTTGTAACCTATTTTACAAGGATATAGTTAAGCTTACTTAAATTAATATCTGTAAATGAATATCTGTTAAAAAAATTTAAGGAGATACAGATGTGCCAAATATGATTTGTTTTCTTCCATAAATCGTTGTTAAGTACTCTATTTAAATTTGAGATGCTAATATTGGAGCTCATGTTACAGAGAATTTAATGAACTGTAGGATTCTGGCACCAGTCTAGATAATCTGGGAGCTATTTAATTGCTGATAGGTATGCAGCAGTAATGAACAGGATTAAAAAGAGGACTAAGAAAACAGATTTGGATAAAGGATGATTTGTCCCGAATTTATATTCTAAATTTAAAATAAACTTGCTAGAGTTTTTGATATAAACAGCTTTTAAATTGAATGAATATTATGTAGCGCACACGACATATATTGCCCATATCCTCGAGTCTGCTTTTATTCTGAATTCAAGTATACTTATAAGCTGAAATCTTAAATTTCCTCATGAGTTGGCTCTTCTGGAGTGAGAGTTTCTGACTATCTCCTCTCCCTCCTTATCTCTCTCACACATCAGAAATAATCACGTATCTCAATAAGATCTGGCACGCAAATGGGACATATATATGTCCATGATATTTGTACAGTATTTTCATTAAAAATATATTAAATCAAAGACTAAATTCTGCCATTGGCTACACTGTGTGTAAATGTAAACTCTGTTATAAATTTGAGTTTGTGAACAAGTTAAATAATCAGAACATGAAAAGCATAATGCACACAAATATTTCAATGAGGAAAATGATGTACAAGTTAAGATCCAGGGAGACAATATGAGGAGTCTCAGTATTACCCATTGTAGAGTTTAGTTGCACAGAAAATGGGAGCTTGCTCACAGCACATCTCTATTATGTTACTGTCCAAAAATTAAAGCTATCTCCTTCCAAACTGACCATTGTAACTGAACTATATCAAAGCAGGTACAGTCCACATTTTACCTCAGGGCTTAAGATTTAGCTCTGCTTTTTCCTTTCTCCCACTCTCCCCCCTCCCCAATCTTAAAACTACAAAAACTTTAACAATGCATTAGGAAAATAAATTTTCCTCCTTGGACACCTCTCAAATCTCATTATAATCCCATAATACTAACTCCCTTAATTAAATTCAGGTTAATTTAAATTATTATAAACATCCTGTTGAGGATTAGTCACTTTAATTGTGATTAGAAAATGAATACTGGATGAACTACAAATTATATTATTCATAAATTCAGTAATAAAATTCATAATGCTACTGAATTAAGTTAATAACTTTTTGTTTTTATTGCACATATCATGAGTCTATTGGGAATCAGGAGTCTATATAACACATTCCCGCATCCTGCGGGAATATGAAATTGACCTGGACTATTTCATTTTAGAGTAGACGGACTCCTTATCAGCGAGAAGTTTAGAACTCCATTTAGGGTCAGAGAGCAATGCCTTAAAATGCATTCTGGGACAGTTTTTATATTCAGAAAATCACATAAGATCTACTCCATTGGTTCTCAGTTCTCTGCCTGACAAGAGATGGGGCAAATCTATGGGAATTCAAGAGATTTCATATCCACAAATGATCCTGATCCCAGTGCTGGTGGATGAAATTTAGCCTACATGCCTGGAGGAAAGAGAAGCATGACTCCCTAACACAAAAACTTTCAAAGCTGACTCAGTAGTGTCTCTTCTTCAGGGCTATTGCCTGGTAGGATCTCTGGGATTGCACCTGAGAGGAAAACTTAAAGAGGGATATATAAGAAACTGAGTAACCATAGCAATTGGAGAATAAGCATGACAATTCCTTGGGCTCTGGCAAGGGTGTTCTTTTCATCACTGATCCTCATTTTAGGGCGAGAAAAATATGGCTTGCTCAGGATTCCCTGACAGTCTCCTTAGTGCCCGCTTCCACAGGGCAAAAGATGGAGGGCTAGAACTAAATGGCCTTTTTGTAGGGATCTATGTTCTTTGGAGTTCTCCCCAGGCAAAACCCAGCACTTTCCTCAGGGTTTATAATCCCTTATCCTCATTTAATCATTTGCACATCTAGATTAGTCAAAATGGGAGCTGAGAAGGTCCTCCTTAGTACCTGTTGATCTGCCCATTTGTCTGCATTCTCCACTGGGTCTCTGCTTCAGTTCTGGGGCTTTGCACGTGGGACAGACTAGTTGCTTAGTGTCCTTCCTTCCTTGGTGTCCTTCGTTCCCATCTGTGTGAGGGTGAAAGGACCCTTCAAGATACAGCCCTTCTCTGTGGGCAGACCACCAGGAAAATGAAGGTCCCCCAGAGAAAGAAGGGCAGAAAGAGCTTGTTACAGAATGGACCTTCTCAGCTTCCCAGTCACTGCAGAGCCACGTGTATTGCTCCAATGCTGTTGCTGCCACCATAGCTACGCAACTGACATGGCAGGACCTCCTCTCTCTCTGTTGACCAGGGGATAGGGAAGGGGAGAGAGCCACCCTGAAAGGCTTTGTTGGGTACCATCATCTACATGGTCTCTCTCTACTTTTAAAACCATTGAACACTCAACTGTAATGCTTGCATTCATTTTCATATATTTCAATGTATCATACAATAAACTTTTTTACTAAAGTAATTTTTGCAAGTACAATTAGCATGGTAAGCTTACACAATTAATAAATGAGACAACTATGTTTTATTACCTGAACTGTACCGCAGTAAGATATATGCAGGTATCATAGATGATCGTTAGAAAGTAGATAACTGCAAGGAACTTATCTGTAAACATTTGGATAATCTGTTATCAAAATATCCAACACAAATGCACTTTAGGCAGGATTTTAAAAGGAAAGATGAGGCATGCTAAGAAGGAAATATTGAGAACAGCAGTTTGGAGGTTTCATTCCATGTAGGTGTTAACTTCAATAGTTTTCTTTCATGTGATTGAAGGAGCTAAATAACAATAATTGACGATGTCACAAAAAAGAACATGCAAGCCCACTTACTTAAATGAGGTCCAAAGCATGAAGAACTTGACCCAGAAAGTTTGATAATGAATGCTAACTTTCTCTACCTTGAGAATTTTTTTAAAGGCTTAGCAGTTTTCACATCCATCATTCCTCCTGTCCTCTTTACTGGACTACTAGACATTCAACCTAAAACAATATTGCTCCCACTTCCTCCTAAAGAAGAGGAATGGCCAGGATATCCCCTTCCCCTAAAGAGACATGCTCCACAATATTTCCTTGGCTCTAGATTTCCCTGTGGGGTTTTTTGTTTGACTCAAACATTCTAGTCTTCTTGTTTTTCTTGTACCTATTTATCTGTCCATTTTTGTGGTTGGTGTTTCACTATCCTCTACTGCTAGAATGGTCCTCTGATGCGTCTCCCAGAGTTTTGTCTTTTTCCCCTCCTATTTATTTTTTATTCTGGACTTCTTGTAGAATTTACCTTTGGATATTACATCTTCATATACTGCTATGATACTCAACCAGTGTTCCCTTTAAGCTGCGCAGGTGCCTGGCCGCGTAGCGGCCGTCGCACCCCCTGCGCAGCACTGAGGGACCCCCGCGAAGCCCGGCAGCCCCCACTGCTCCCTCCAGACCCCCGGGGCTGCGGCTTTGCCGTGGCAGACCCGGCCTGCGCCCAGCCTCTGGGCTGGCCCTCCCCGCCCCCAGGGTGGGACAGGCAGGCTCAGGCTCGGCTCAGGTGCGCGGGCCTGCCTGCCTGCCCCACACGGCTGGGGCAGCGGGGTGACTGCGGCCGCAGCGGGCTCCCGGGCTACCCCCTGCCGACCACCTCGACTTCCCGGCCCAGGGCCGGAGCCGGGCTCATCCGACGGCCTCGGCCTCCCAACACGGGGCCGGGATCAGCCTCCGGGGCTGGGGTCTGCTCCACCCCACCGGCGGCTTCCCAGGGCCGTGGTAGGGTCCTCCCCTGCCAGCGGCCTTGGCTTCTCTCTTTCTTTCTCTTCCTTCTTTCTCTTCTTTGCTTTCCTTTTTCCTTCCTTCTTTCTCTTCTTTGCCTTCTTTCTTTTTTCTTTCTTCCTCTCTTTCTCTTCCTTTTTCTTTTTTCCTTCTTTGTCTTCCTTTTTCTTTCCTTATTTTTTTCTCTCTTCTTTCCTTCCTCTTCCTTCCTTCCTCCTTCCTCTTCTTTCTCTCTTTCTTTGCTTCCTTCCTTTCTCTTCCTTCTCTTCTTTCTCTTCCTGTTTCCTCTTCTTTCTTTCTTTCTTTCTTTCTTTCTTTCTTTCTTTCTTTCTTTCTTTCTCTTCCTTCCTTCTCTCTTTTTTCTTTCTCCCTTCCTTTTTCTTTCCTTCTCTCTTCTTTGCCTTCTTTTTTCTTTCTTCCTCTCTTTCTCTGCCTTCTTTCTTTTTTCCTTCTTTGTCTTCCTTTTTCTTTCCTTCTTTTTTTTCTTTCTTTCTCTTCTTTCCTTTCTCTTTCTTCTTTCTCTTCCTTCTTTCTTTCTCTTTTCTTTTCTCTTCCTTCTTTCTTCTTCTTTCCTTCTCTCTTTTTCCTTCCTTCCTTCCTTCCTTTTTTAAAAAAAACTTTTAAAAAAATAATTTTAAATAAAAACCTTTCTAAAAAATTAAATTTCAATTCAAAATTCATTCAAATTCAATTAAACACAATTAATTAATTCTATTTACAATTACTTTAACTTCAATTAATGCCTATAATTTCTGTCGTGTGAGTTTACACAAAAATTTTATTCAGAAAAAGTTTTGCACATGATTTGAAAATTTTGCACACAAGCCGCCAAACCTTAGAGGGAACATTGTACTCAACCCTATAGTCTCTTCACTTTTTTGCCTTTCTTTATTTTCTTCTTGTTCAGTCTCATCCAGGTCTGCCACAATTTATTGCTTTCACTTTGCATACCCGAGTATACTCTTTGTATCATTAGTAAGAAAAGCACCGCTACTTGAAGTAACCAGCTGCATTTGTCTCCTTGAATCATTTTATCTCATGTTTGGTCCAGTTGACAGGGACATAGGTGTTGAACTTCATCTAAAATTCTCTTTTGCCTCCATATTTCCTTGACATAACAGAGATGTCAGCTGAACAACATGAGTCATATTCAATCCTGTTTATGTTGATTTCTGACCGATTTTAAAAAAAGGAGCACAGGGCTCTCAGAGGCAGGAAGGGCAGCAGAAGGCTGCTGCTATGGTACAATGATAAATTCTCTTCTTCTTGGTACCCAGCACCTAGGTCAGTGCTGCCCTCAAAAGAACCAAGGTGAAGGTAAGTATGCTTTGATTCAGCACGTCTCTTCAGCAGCTTCACCTGCTATAACTCCAGTACCTTTTCAAGAAGCCTGGAAGTAGATAAGTAGATTTGTTCTGTCTTTCAACTTTACGTAACCCTTCCTCCTGATAAGCATTACTCTTGAGTTTGTTTGGCTATGTCTACACTGGCAAGTTAGTTTGAATTAAGGAAGCTTAATTTGAACTAATTTAAGCCTTGGCCACACTAGACTTTCATTCATTCAAATTAAGGTCTTCCCTAATTCTAACATAAATTTGATTATACTTTCAAACTAATGGTTAATTCGAACTAGTTAGTTCGAATTAACCCAATGTGGCCATGTTCGTTTGAACTAAGTGCTTAGTTTGAACTAACCGGCACATTGAGCTTAATGCAACTGACTAATTTGAACTAAGCAAGTGCCATGCATGGCACTTGCTTAGTTCGAACTAGCATTCTAGTGGGGCCATGCTAGTTCAAATTAAGTTAATTAGAACTAACTAAAATTAGTTCGAATTAGTTAATTCGAATTAACTAATTTGAACTAACTTTAGTAAGTGGAGACATAGCCTTTGATTTTTACAACAAGAGTCCTGTGGCACCTTAAAGATTAACAAATTTCTTCGGGCATAAGTTTTTGTGGGCTCCAACCCACTTTGTAAAATGCATGAAGTGGAAATTACAGTTTAAAGGTATATATACACATGGTAAGATGAAGGAGGGCAAGTGTTAGCAAAGTCAGTTGCTATACACAGACGAGCATGGCTACCCCTCTGGAAATCAATTTTTATGGTTTCCTTTGCCCTTGTGTTAAACTAACTGTAATCAATGTTGTTTCACTTGTGTCTCTGTGTTCCACACTAGGGTAAAGAACTTCTCACGATTTTAACTGAAATTTGAGCCTTTCTAATAATGTTGTAGGGATTCTGTGTTGATAGTAGTTCTTAATAAAATAAAATATTGTCTCATGTGGGAAGAATTTTATGCTGTAATGTGTCAGGCGCTGTTGTTGTAGTAAATCACATTTTTCCTCTCCACCACCACCCTCCACCACAACAGCATATCTAGACAGCAGAAAACCATAGTGCTTATGCCCATGATCACACTGTATAAGATTAAGAACTCTAGAGGATTATTCTGATCTGGAACAGCAAGATTGATTATGGGGGACCATGTGATTGCTGCCAGTCCATGACAGAGAAGTGTCCCTTTCTGACTCTGAGTCCAATTTCAGAACTTCACGTGAAGAGACTTTTTTCCAAGGCAGTCACCAAAACCCAAACAGGCCAGCTGGTGGTAGCAAATGATGACTTCAGTCCTCTTGAGGCCACTTGGCCTACTACTGATAAAGTCAAACCATCTTATGCCCAGTAGTCTCCAGTGCTAATGCATATGAAATGGCTTCAGCCTCGTGATGCCTTATATAAGATCCACATAAGAGTAGCTGAATTATGCAGCTTTGATAAATCCATACTTTTATATACTATTTCATATTTTTTGGCTCTAGACCTTATGCAGATTCTTCAATGCAGAGTGTACTAAACCAATTCTCTTTATGATTTTTGGCTGATTGCACCCATTTGATGACAGTTTACTGCCTAGATAGATGAAATTATCCACTACTTACATGATTTATCCAGAAGCACAGGGGTCTTATACCACAGCTTCTCATGGAGACTCTGAATTTTTGTTTTTGCTCAAGAAACACTGAGCCCCAAATCCTCTCTAGTGTATCTCTGTGATCGTTTGCATCCTGACCAAAGAAGATAAAATCATGCACATGATCCAGGTTTGTAAAAGAAATTGAACTGGCAGTTATACTGATACTTGCTGAGCTATGTTCATGGAGCCAATCGATTATCTAGCAGAACAGAGTGGGAGCCAAGACACACACCTGCTTCCCCCTGGGATCTGGCAGACCTATGGGATTCCCAACATGGCTATGCCTCAGTCATTATGTAGATCTTGAATAAGCCCCATGAGGATGCTGGGAATACTGGCACCATGCAGGGCCTTCCACAAAGCAGCTCTGTTAATAGAACTGAAGGCTGTCTTTATGCCTACATATGTAGCTGTCAAAGACTGGTTAAATTCACAATGGAGTTCAGATAAAAGATGGAGAGCAAGTATAGTGTTCATTGTAGATCACTCAGAAGTGAAGCCCAGTTGTTCCAGGCAATGTCATTTCAGAAAGAAAGGCTGGAACGAGGTGAACAGAACTTCTGTGGAAGACTTTTCCAGGAATAGAGAGCTGAGTTATTGGTGATTGCTACTGCACTCAGTATGTGGACCTTTTCTCTTACAAGGCAAAATAATGATCCCTTCCCTCCACTCCACTCCTACCTTCAAAGTGGCCCAGGCCTGGACAAAGGCTGGTGTGATGTTATCCTTCTGGGCTCTACGGTACACCTTAGCAGTTCAGGCATTAAACTGCTAAATCTGACATCACATCTGATTCACAGTTTCTTTATGGAAGATGGAATGTATGTGCATCTACACAATTTTCAGGGTCAGGGATTGCATCTACAACTGATGCACCCAGATCTTGACTTTAGAATGGTTAAATGCAGTCTCATCATATTCTTTCCATCATTGCATGGTTAAGTAGACAAGTGTTCTACCATCAACCTTATTTATATGTACAGACCCCACACAAAATTCAGTTTGGGATCCAAACGATTGAATAGCTTTGAATGGAGGGCGCAATTTATTGCATCTCATTCCTCTTTTTGCCTCTTTTGGAAATTCTGAGAATAGGCTTCACAATCTACATTTTTGCTCTCATTTGAAAAATACCTCAAACATTTTCATTCAGCAGCATCATGGCACTGTTTGGCCTGTAACGTTTTAGTTCTGTGATGGTATCTATGGCTCCCCAGATGTCTGTACTTATGGCTGTCCAGGATAATTCTGTATCCTCTAGGAGCACGCCATGTGCATTGAATTTGTTTTCCATCATGAAAGAGTACTTATTACAATGCTGGATTTTCATGGATGCTTTGTGCCTTTATGTATCACAACAGGTTCATTTTTATGTTAAACTTGGGGAATAATTACCATTTTAGTAACAAGAAGACACTGGCTGGTATTTGTTAGATCTTCTGCACCTCTGAAGACGTAGTATAGCCTTCTCCTTACTATGATTCGCAACCCAATATAAGGTCCAGCTCCTTCATCATCTGGCCATTGTTAGATGTGCAGGATTCCTAATAGGTATCTAAGTACCTGATCCAGCTGCCAGTGATGGTAAACGTGAGATGTGCAGAAAGAGAATGCAAGAGTTGTCATATATTGTTCCAGAATAAAATGACCTGGGAATAGTTTTGAAGCCATTGCTGGAATAACTTGGGGTGGGTTCATTTAATAAGTTTGTTGTGTGGGAGAACAGGTTACACATCATTGCTACTGGTTGCTCATAGAATTCATTTTTATTAGCATCTGAAGTTTCCTCAGAGGGAGTTTAGGCTACAACGATTGTCAGCTGCCCATGGCTATATCTAAACTTGACATATAGTAGTTGTTCAGATACAGGATGCCATGCTGTGAGTGATATATTAAAAGGTGGACAGAGGATGATAGTCAACCCATTTACATGTTTGGCTCCTCCAGAATACAGTAGATTTGTGCTTGCCACAAAATGTTGACCTTTATTCATAAGTTTTGCCTCAATTATTCTGGCAACTGTAACATTTATTTTTCCAACTCACAGACAAGCAAAATCTGGTACCCAAGCTAATTTAGGCTTAACAGATGGCAAATTTGGTGGATTTTTCTCAAGTCAACAGAGGATGACAATTAAAAATTACTTAGTTCCAGAGGGGTAGTCATGTTAGTCTGTGTACAGCAAAAACCATGAGAGTTTTGTGGCACCTTAAAGACTAATAAATTTCTTTGGGCATAAGCTTCCATGGAGCCCACAAAAGCTTATGCCCAAAGAAATTTGATAAAAATTACTTAGATGTCTTTAAATTACCAGGGCTAGATGAAATACATCCTAGAATACTCACAGAACTGATTGAGGAGATATCTGAGTCATTAACATTATTCTCAAAAAGTCTAGGAAGACGGGAGAGATTCCAGAGGACTGGAAAAGGGCAAATATAGTGCCAATCTAAAAAAGGAAAATAAGGACAACCCAGGGTATTACTGATAAATCAGCTTAACTTCAGTACCTGGAAAGATAATGGAGCAAATAATTAAGCAATCAATTTGCAAATACCTAGAAGATAATAAAGTAGTAAATAACAGTCAGCATGGATTTATCAAAAACAAATCACGTCAAACCAACCTGATAGCTTTCTCTGACAGGGTAACAAGCCTTGTGAATGGGGAGTGAGGGGAGTGGTAGATGGGGAATATCATGACTTTAGTAAGACTTTTGATAATGTCTCACATGACCGTCTCATAAACAAACTAGAGAAATACAATCTAGATGGAGCTGAAAATTGAAAAAAAAAATGGGTTTCTTTAGTCTGGAGGAAAAAAGACCGAGGGAGGACATGATTTCAGGTTTTAAGTACATAAAAGGTTGTTAGAAGGAAGAGGGAGAAAAAATGTTCTCCTTAATCTCTGAGGATAGAATAAGCATCAATGGGCTTAAATTGCAGCAAGGGCAGTTTAGGTTGGACATTAGGAACAAATTCCTAACTGTCAGGGTAGTTAAGTACTGGAATAAATTGTTTAGAGAGGTTGTGGAATCTCCATCCTCGGAGATTTTTAAGAGCAGGTTAGACAAACATTTGTCAGGGTTGATCTAGATAATACTTGGTCTTGCAGTAAGTGCAGGAAACTGAACTAGATGACCCCTTGCAGTCCCTTTCCCACCTACAATTCTATGATTATGGAGTTTAGCCTAAAGTGTGGAGCATGTTTCATTGGATGCCCCTTTCTCTATTTCCTAGGGACAGATGAGATATAGACTGATGATTTGGTTTAGGGACATCAACTCCCTTCCCAGAATCCCTTCTCTAAAGCAGATAGTTCTGAGGTCACAGCTCATCTTCTTTCACCACTTTTGGGAAACATTTTCCCTTTTTCTCCTGGGCCAATTGTAGGCCTACCCGCATAACTCTTAGCAGGGATCCTTTTTGGATACTATGGGACAGAGTCACCCAGAACCATGTTTCATGTTGGCAGAGGGGACTACACCCTGAAATAGCACAACAAATATTGCCAATTCACAAAAGGGAAAGGCACAGGGTGGCATGGAAAGATTAAATGATCTCTCAGGCACAGACTTGCCTGAGATCACATAGAAAGTATGTGGCTGGGTCAGAAATAAATGTCTACAAAGACAGGTTCCCCACTCAAAGAACTCACAATCTAAACAGTCTAACAAACCAAGGATAGATGAGAGGAAAATACAGTTATAAGTGAAGTGCCAAGAGCAGAGATTGGCGCCTTGTTTGGTCCCTCCCTCTAATGATCCAAACCAAACTCTTAATTTAACTTTGAAAAAGATGGTCTGTGAGCCCATTTCTCTTCAAGACCCTTGTTACCTTGCCTGACCTAAACCTCTCTAACTAAGCAGCAACAATATCTTATTTCTAAAGTCTATAAAATTCCCTGTGTTCAAAACCCCTCCCGGAAATTGTAATATAATGCTCTGTGATAAGCAGTAAAGTTTTTTTAAATGTAAAATTATTAATAAATGTAGCCTGAAATCTGCTCTTACAGAAATCAAAGTTGATTGCATTTGGAAACCACTTGGAAACGTCTCTGTACAACACTATAGTCAGTTAATGCAGGGAATATGATCTTAATACATTCTACTAACCTTTGTTTCTTTCAAGAACTATGCCTGGTAGACTCAAACCCTAAATTATTCTGTAACTGACAGGGAGCAAAAAGCTATTTCAAGTCCCAAGCTATACCAAGGCCAAATGGAAGAAGACATCTATAATGAAAATGACTGAAAAAAAGTGTAGTTTGAAGTATTATCCACAAATTGAGCTATAAACATAATGTTGCTACGTGAGTGAGGAAAGAGGCTTCAAAAGTGTTTTAGTTGGGAAAAGAATCCAATATCCATCTTTATGACGTGTTAAATGTTCCCTCATTCATCACAAATAATTATTTGGAACTGAATGCTCTAACACTTGTAAGCACATTTTAAGCAATGGCATGGCAGAATGGTAATTAATAGATGTGTTTTTTTTTTCATTATGTAAAACAGTCTGCTATAAAGCACAGGCAAAACACAGATACTTGTCACTTCCCCTCTGCTTGTAAACATGGACATATGTCTCTTGGAATTATTTTCATTTCAATTAAGCTTTTTTTTTTTAAACAGTCTCTTCCAGCAGGCAGGCGACCTTGTTAGAAAAATGAAATGCTGCCTCATTCATGTATTAAAGTTTTATGATCTTTTTATGTTTTTTATGATACTTCTTCCCCCATATTTTATATACAATATCATGAACATCCTGGTAAATCAGAAACCACAGTACACTGATCAAGAGATTCACTGAAGTTTAAAAAAGTTAACTTAACATTTGAGAATGTCTGAAACATTCAAATGCAGGTGGATTCAGCAATGCTGTGGTAGAAGATTCTCTCAAAGTATCTAAATAACAAGACATTAAATGACTTTGAAAATGTCAAGACAGGTTAAACGACTAAAAACTAGGACATTAGCTAATGGGCAAATGTGACTTCCTGCGTGTGCATGTTTGTGAGCCAATTTCCAATTTAACTGTGTTGGGACAACACTGCAGCAGACCTTAATCAGGAAAATCTCTCATTGCTTGTGTCAGTCTCATTAGCTTGGGAGTTTTGTCTAAGTATTTACCTTACTGAAACTAATAAAAAGCACGTAACCATTTTATGAGCCTCTAGCTCTAAATCAACACTCACCAAATAATTTGTTTTTCTTTTTTTAGGGTTTGGCAATTTTTGTGGTGTGTGTAGAAATAGTCAATTAGCAGAAGAATACATATTGGAGGACTGTGTAACTATTTATGAATTCATGTCAAATCTGGTGAATAGTTTCAATTGAAAAAAACCCGGGGGGAATATCAATATTTTGCTTCAAAACAATATTTTTGAATTGACATTTAGTTTCAAATGTCATTTTGAACTGATATTTTGTTTTAAAATGTCATTGTTTTGTTCAGTCCAAATACATTTTCTTCAGACTGGCCATCAAGGCAAAACAGTCATTATTTGCTCAGCTCTACTTCTTGTCAACAACTGAGTCTCTCTTTTACATAAATTTGGCTTGTTGACTTGGCAGTCCTCAGAACTTCCCCAGGCCCACACAACCTTCTCTTTGGCCTTTTCTACACAGTGCCAGCAAAGCATATTAGAAAGATGTGAATTGTCTTCTTTGAAACAGGACTATGTTAATGTAAATTGGGTAACTTTAAGTTTGTACCAGCAGAGGCCACACAGGGCCATTAGAGCGCAGAACATTAGAGCACTTTACAAATCACACCCCTCTAACGTGCTTTGCCAGGCCATATAGACAAGTCTTTAAGCTTCCACCAAGATTCTTTCCACATCTTTTTTCCCCATCACACATCTCTTTTTTTCCCACTCTTCCTTCCTTGGAGGGTTAACTGTGTTACTGTCATTGCAGCTCTAAGATCTTCTGTCAAATAACTGGAATTTTGGCGGACAGTTCAAAACTTCTACTCAAGCATACACGGTATTAACCAATACTGCTGCTGGACAATTTTTATGCATTAATTGGGCAAATGCAGTTAGTTGGGCAGACTACAATTTAATGGAGATACTTGTGCACCACCTACACTTTCCATATGTGATCATACAGACTGCTTCCTCTTTTATTCATGATCTCACAAGAGCCTAGTGGCAACTACAGCAATTGCTTATATGGAAGAGTAATATTAAGAAAGTATTTAATGCACTTTTTGATTACTTTTAATGTAGCTTAACACTTGGGAATAAGGAGGAGAATCTACCACTATATGACTAGCTCGTTCTTCTCTAGATGAGCAGCAAGCTCTCTGGGGACCAGCAGTGGGTCACAAACCACACTTTGGAAGTCTCCCTTTTATGTGAAACAAAACAAGAATTTACATGCGTGCACTCTGATGAGGTGTAGAAACCCCACATTGGGCAACAAAGAGGTAAGGGATTATTTTGGGTCCAGCCAGCCCCACTTTGCCACACCTGTAGCAAATGCTCCATCTGGTGAAGGAATTAAAGGAGAGGGAAACAGCTCATTTGGGCAGCAGAGCTGGAAGACAGCATACCTGGAGCCCACCGCTCCAGCAGCACAAAGCAGAGGAAGTCTCTCACACAGCTGCCCAAAAAGGGCCCTCCTTGAGGGACAGGAGAAACTACCTATAGAGATATGCTTGTAGAGGATTGTGATTTAGAGATGCTCCTTAGCATGGGAGAGTGTTGTAAATGGGGAGATGTTCCCTACATCAGATCTAACATGGCTGCTCCCGGCTGTATTCCTCAGAGTCACTCTCATCTGTGTTATTAAAGTTCTATTCCTTACTCATTCAACAGACCATTTTTAATGAACACTCAAGATCATTAAACCACCCCAGAAATAATCAGAGAAGGGAAGTGCTCCCCTTCCCTGCCCGTGAACCATGAACATTGGTAATCCCACCTTATTTATTTGATTTGGACTTCCCCAAAAGGGGAATGCCCTGGACTAAGCTGATTCCAGTGGATGGGGTGACAAGAGAAGGGGGCCCAGGGAGAGCAGCCTTAAGCAGCCTTCATTGCCATCCCATTAGGAGTCCAAGGGGCCCTTTGTCAGAGCCCATTGGAGTGGGAAGGCCCAGGTTCCCTTTCCCACAACTCCCGTGCTGGTCATGGGTTGTGTCCTTGACACTTCCCTACCAAACTGTGAGTGAGGGTCATTACAAGAACACGTTCATACAAATAGTCTACATTCTACTGAGGTCTGGATCACAGCTGAAGTGATACAATCCGCCATTCAAGTCCTGATCCAACTCTCACTGAACTGAGCCTATTCATGGATTGCAAGAAAGGCCCCCATTGAAGCTTCAAATAAAATAAGTAACTCCTTACTACAGCATTTTTGCTGCTTTGCCTTAAGGACTGTGTGAGAGAGAGAGAAAGAGAGAGACTGCCTTCCAAAACAGGATATATGTTAGATTTGCTCAAAAGTTTCTGTTTTCCTTCTGCTGGCTGAGTTAATGGACTGCCATTTACCTCTATAAACAAAGGTTGTGAGGTAAAAGTCGTCAAGTGGGTATCTGAGCTGAGAATCTGTACATATAAAGTGTGAAAAAATGAACCATCCATATTACATGGTACACTTTGGTACAAATAGACAACCCTATGCTTTTTTTCCTCTGATATAAATGATAAAGGCTGACAATATCTATTAGAGCTGTGTGTCATTTGCACGCTATTAAAAGTGGACCCTTATTAAAATATGCAAATTCCTAGGAAATATATTGCTAGAATGCAAGCTCTTCAAAACATGAAATAAGTAGAAACAGATACACCAAGGAAGCTACAGTTCAGAGAAATTTAAGGAAGGTGAACATGGAAAATGAAGGCTAAAAACTATGTATTTTTTAAGATCTTCAAGAAAAAATTATTCTATTTCACGTACCATATGCTGTTGTAAGATGCAAAATTGGACATTGACAGTACATTTATAAAATGCACAAATTTACACACACCTTAGTAGCTGTTTTAGTCATATGCTATATTAAGGTTTCATTAATTAATGGTTGTAAATAGCTTAATACATGAGAAACAGCAATTATAAGCAGGTTACTGACAGAAGTAGTCTATATTGTAAATAGATCTGCCCTAAACACAGGGTTTCTGGTTTACAGGAAATGTTATGTTTTTTGAAAGAAACACCAACACATAGCGTTCCCCAGACAAAATCTGTTCCTAACAACAGCTGAGTGAAACTGACATTCTTATCAGTTTTGTTGCTGTTACTGACAAACACATCAATTTCACATGGCTGCTGTCTGGAGCCAGCTGGTCTGGAAGACTGGAAGCCCTGAGTTCTTTGGCCCTTGGCAATCCACAGGGCAGGGTGCTTGGAAGCCCTACAGGCCAGGCTTGAGCTGGAATACTCAGGCTTTCTAGGCTGTATGCTTCAAAGCTGGGGTTTGAGCTTTAATTAGACCTGGGGTTGTCTTGCAACCAGACCCTGGAAGATGTGGATCTTTGGCAGCTAAAGAAACCAGGAGTCTGTGGCACTTTTGAAGACTAACAAATTTATCACATGAGCTTTCATGGGAGAAAATTCCACTTCATCAGATGCTTTGGAATTTGGCAGCTAATTGAGCCAAAAACCTTCCATGAGAGCCTTGCTTTTGATTTGCCAGAAATTCATTGAACCTGAGATGATTTTATATTATTATTTCTGTACTTCGAGTTCAATGAATTGGCATTTTCAGATGAAACTCTACTTAATTGGAAAATTTCTGATCAGCTTTAATTCCAAACATATCAATAGATAGTGCTGAAGATGATTGTAAGGCAGGGTTCTCAGCAGCTTATTGAATGATATAACAGTTAACTACCTATTTAAGCATTTAAACATAATCACTTATTTGATCTTTATAAACTATTTTAAAACTGAACATTAATATATAATGAGAATACTGCATCTTAAGCACCTGACAGGGCTGGTTTAAGAGTGTACTTTGTCCTGCCATGAGTGCAAGGGGCTGGTTTCGATGATCTCTCATGGTCCCTTCCAGTTCTATGATTCATGACTTACTGGGCAATGTGCATCCTACATCAAAGATCAGAAGCAGACATTCTTTTAAGTAGCCTTTTGAAACCATGAAAATAAGAAACATATTGAGTGCAACTTCCCAAATGCTTTTTCACTTTAACATTGCCACAGGCAACTTCTCTTTTGCAGCACTGAATTTATGCTGTGATAATGCCCACACAGTTGTCCCTGCTCCACCATTTCTCTCTCTTCTCTATTGTCTTGGGCGTGGAAAAACAATCAATTTTAAGAGAATGGAAGGATAGATAACAAAAAATTAGCAGCTCAATGAAATTTGTTTAAATCCTCTCAATGCAGTTGCAATTTAAATAAAAATCAATACGTGGCCTGATGAATCTATTATGCATTATTTTAAATTTTCTTTTGGGGTTGAAAATGCTTGAGATATTCTAAGTTATTTTGTTTTCTAGGAACTCGAGCAACAGAAGACAAAACTTCAAATTGTCATTCAGTCAATTGTCTTTACAGAGAGGCAGTAAGCATAGACTAAGATATGGTCTCTGAGAGTGCGTCTACACTTGTAAATTAAGTCAATTTAAGCTTGCTTAAGTCAACTTAATTTACTCTGCATCTACACTACACTTTCCTTAAGTCGACTTAAGGAAAAATTAAGTTGACTTTGTTAAACCTACTTTTAAGTCGACTTTCTGCTTAAAGTCGACTTAAGCCAGTGTAGACGTGGAGTAGCCCTAAGTTGACTCTAAGTCGACTTAGGGCTCTCCAGGACTTCCCCACTGCCCTGCCTGCCAGGGTGGCTGGCACAGGAAGAGCCTGGCATGCCCCCCCACAGGGCAGGGCAGAGCTCTGCCCACCCTGCCCCTATGCCCTGCCAGGGTCCCTGTCCCCCTTTGCCCCATTGTACCCAGGTACAATGGGGCAAACGCTGAGCCCCCTGGCACTTGGCAAGGGGTGCCCCCCCTGCCACCGTGGACCAGTCCCAGGTCCACCTAGCCCCTACAAGTCGACCTAGGTGTCGAGTGTGGACGCTCTAGGTCGACTTTGTAGGGTCCCCTGAAAGTTGACTTAATATTTAAGTGTGGACATGCTAAGTCGACTTAACAAAGTTGACTTAAAATCGACTTTGTTAAGTTGACTTAGCTAAGTCGACTTAAATTAGCAAGTGTAGATATAGCCTGAGTGAATGCATATGGAAATATAATTCCTGGCTAAATACAGGATTTCATTTTAAGGCTTTTGGTGTGATTGTGTGGTTTATGAAGGTGACATGACCTGAATATCAAATTAAAGCTTTGGGGCATTTCCTGCGATTGAGGCTGGGGAGGGCAGGAGAGAGGGAAATTTGTCAGCATATGTGACAAAAGACACATCCTGACTGTGCTTTAAAGAAGATGCCTAAACTACTAACATTGTTATGGTGTGTCCAGAATAACAGAAAATTTATATAATATATTGCATAACACACTGATACTAAGAAAAGAGATAATGTTGATCATTAGGTGACCCTAGACAGGCACCTAAAATCCTGGAAATTTCATGAAAAATGTCTCTTTTGATCCTTCACATGTTTTTGGATGGTGCCTGTCTCCTTTCCAAACAATCATAAAGCACTGGTTACTAAAATACATCAGAATCCTTAGCTTTGTCATATCTTATATCATATTTAGAATAAAGCTGTTTTACATTTAAATACATATAGTATATGGCCTATGGCATTTTTTCTAATGACTTCTCTTTCTCTTTCACTCACTCTATCTTTAACATACTCTTGTAAACAGTTTCAGCTACATAATTCCATGTTGCAATTGACCAAAAGCAGAGCAAAATTTAATATTTGTGATGATGCCAATAAGCATGGATTACAAGATATACAGAGAACAATACTTTAGGTAGAGTGGTTTCTGCATAAGTATAGTTATACATTTTGAAGTGAAATCTGAAAAGAATGAAATTTGAATCCCATTACTGGGCTTTTTCATTCAGAAGTGGTCTGTTTTGTGGTAATGATATCTCGAACAGCTGCATGACTGGATAACTTTAGGGATGATTATATAAAAATAGATACTTTAAAAACTGAAAATATGAAATACACATATATCACTATAATGCAGTTTTGAAGACAGTGAAGAAAAGGACAGGAATTAAATAAACTGCAAAGGTCCTTGGACTTGATTTACAGCCCCTCTAGGGGATCTGACTGGAGCTCTTGGGCACATGCAAACACCTGAGTTTTTAATTTTCACTGCTATCACATGCAAAGAGTGACTGAGATTCAAGGGAAGAGAAAAAGAAGAGAAATGCCTTTAATGAAAAGTTTGTGCTGGAAAAAACAAATTGTACATCAGTCATCAGAGACTGAAGAGGAGCCACTTGGAAAGTGTCCAGTAACTATTGAGCATTCAACACAAACATCCCGTAGGGAGGCATGGATCAGCTCAGCCAAAATAATAAATAACCTAAAATCTTAACCTAGTCCCTGGGCTGAACAGAATTGCTAGCATTTAAACTACTTTTAGAGGTTTGGATATGTGAAATAACCAATCCCCTTTTACCGGGCTCTCTCTTTTGATGCTAAATTTGCAGGGTTTCTGGGTACGCATTAGTTTGTTGTGGGGGTTTATACTAGGTTTCACAAGTGACCTTCCTCATTAAAATAAAATACTATAGGATGTAATAGCCACCAAACCAGCAGTATTACTGTAGAGCTTAGGTGTCCTTTATTTTAATAACCATTGGGGAGCTAGGACTCAGTTGGACAGAGGCACAGTGGCAAGGAGAAATAAATCTGTAATCTAATGAATGCCTAGACATCAGCTGCAGTGGCACAATATTTGATACAGGTGCTGTCAGAAAAACTCGTCAAATCCAAGGGATTCACCTATATAAAATATATAATATCTTTTGGGTTTCTTTCTTTGGAGAAAGGAAGATTTCTTTTCTCCAATCCCATGTACCCAAGGGGGAAAAAATAAGTAAATGGTGAAAACAAAGATATATTTTGTTTCCACTGTAGGCTCCGTAGTTTGGGCATGATGGAGTTTTCTAACTGCATCTCAGTTAGATATGACCGTATACAGTGCTGACAACAAGCACTGGCTGAAATTCAGAATTTCCAGTTTGTGAGAAATTTCAGCATTTCAAAACAAACAAAGAGTCCTGTGGCACTTTTAAAGACTAAGAAATTTATTTATCGCATGAGCTTTTCTGGGAGAAAATCCTACTTAGACACTTTGAAGATGGGGAACTTACCAAATGGGAGGAAATGAAATGCAGGGGAAGTGTATGACATAGGATCAGATCAGACTGTAACAGCAAATCAAACAGATCTCTCCTCGCTTACAGACAACCCCCCAACCTTAAACAGATACTTACCAGCAACTACAGACCAAACAACAGAAACATTAAAGCAGGCACATATCCCTGCAACTCATATATCTATACAAAAGACACTATCACAGGACCTAATCAAGCCAGCTATTCCATCAAGGGCTCATTCACCTGCTCGTCCACCAATGTGATTTATGCCATCATGTGCTGGAAATGCCCCCCACCCCCATATATTGGACAAACAGGACAGTCTCTATGCAAAAGAATAAATGGACACAGTCTGATATCAGAAATCACAACATTCAAAAGCCTATAAGGGAACACTTCAATCTCCCTGCTCACTCCATTGATGACTTGTTAATAGCTGTGCTCAAACAAATGAACAACAAATCACAGCTTCAAAGAGAAACTGCAGAACTGGAATTTATATGTAGATTTGACTCCGATGCCTCAGGGTTAAACAGGGACTATGGATTTTTTTCCCTCTCATTAAAACAGGTGAGTTGACCTTGCCTTCCTCTATATGTTCTTCCAAGTGTTTTAATCTTAACATTACTTTGATTTTTTTGTGATCGCCTGACCAACTCCTGTCATACATTTTCCTGCATTTAATTTCCTCCCATTCTGTAAATTCCCCATCTTCAAAGCTTCTGACAAAGTCGGAAAGCTCATGTGATAAATAAATTTGTTAGTCTTTAAAAGTGCCACAGGAATCCTTGTTTGTTAGGTCAAACTAGACTAACATGGCTACCCCTTTGGAACCTTTCAGCATTTCAAAATATGATTTCATTCCAAATCTGAACACATGATAGGGATAGAATCATAAAACTAGAAGGGACCATGAGAGGTCATTGAGTCCAGACCCCTGCACTCATGGCAGAACCAAGTACCTTCTTAAACCATCCCTAACAGGTATTTGTCGAGCATGCTCTTAACAATTTTCAATGATGGAGATTCTACAACCTCCTTAGGCAACTTATTCCAGTGGTTAATCTCCCTGACAGTTACGAATGTTTTTCTAATGTCCACCCTAACCTTCCCTTGCTATAATTTAAGCCCATTGCTTCTTGTCCTATCAGCAGCAGTTAAGGAGAATAATTGTTCTCCCTCCTCCTTGTAACAATCTTTTAGGTACTTTAAAACTGTTTTTATGTCACCTCTCAATCTCTTCTTTTTCAGACTAAACCAGTCCTTCATAAGTCAAGAATTCCAGATGTTTAAACATTGTTGTTGCTTTTCTCTGGACTTTCTCCAATTTGTTCACATCTTTTCTGAAATGAGGAACCCATACCTGAACACAATACTCCAGTTGAGACCTAATCAGAGCAGAGTAGAAGAATTACTTCTCATGTCTGTCTTACTCCTGTTAATACATCCAAGAATGATGTTGGCTTTTTTTGTAACAGTGTTACACTGTTGACTCATATTAGCTTGTGGTCCACTATGACAGCCAAATCCCTTTCCAAAGTACTCCTTCCTAAGCAGTCTTTGCCTGTTTTGTATGTGTCCAACTGATTGTTCTTTCCTAAGTGTAGTATTTTGCATTTGTCCTTATTGAATTGAATACTATTCACCTCAGACCTTTTCACCAGTTTGTTCAAGTCATTTTGAATTGTGATCCTATCCTCCAAAGTACTTGCAACCCCTCCTAGATTGGTATCATCCACAAACTTTATTTGTACTCTCTATCCCATCATCTAAAACACTGATGAAAATATTGAACAGAACCGTACCCAGGACTGATCCCTGCAGTTCCTGATAGATATGCCCTTCCAGCATGACTGTGAACCATTGGTAACTACTGTCTGGGAGCAGTTATCCAACCAGTTATGTAGCTATCTTATAGTAGCTCCATCTAGATTGTTCTTCCCTAGTTTCTTAATGGGAAGGTGATGCGAGACCGTATCCAAAGCCTTACTAAAATCTAGATATACCATATCTACTCCTTCCCCTGTATCCACAAGGCTTGTTACCCTGCCAGAGAAAGCTATCAGTTTGGTTTGACATGTTTTGTTCTTGACAAATCCATGCTGATTATCATCTAACACTTTATTCTCTTCTAGATGTTTGCAAATTGATTCCTTAATTATTTTCTCCATTATCTTTCTTGATACAGAAGTTAAGCTGACCTGTAATTCCCTGGGTTGTCCTTATTTCCTTTTTAATAAATGAGCACTATATTCACCCTTTTCAAGTCCTCTGGGATCTCTCCAGTCTTCCATCACTTTTCAAAAATAATAGCCAATGACTCATCTCTCCTGAGTCAGTTCCATGAATATTTTAGGATGTTTCAGATTCTAGATGCTTGGGCTCCCCAATCCTAGGCCATAGTCTATGAGTGGGTGGGGCTTCCTCAGAGCCTACCAGAAAAGTAGTCAGACCCCCGACTGTGATTTAGGCCTTGTACACACTACAAAGTTATCGCGCAGTAAGGCTCCTTACCGTACGATAACAATCAAAGCGTCCACATAGGAAAGCTTCTTGTTGCGCGGCAACAGCCTCTTGCCATGCAACGTGTAAACCACCCCAGACAAGGGAGGTAAGGCTTACCACGGAACAGTTGTTCCATGTTACAGCCTGTGTGGATACCTGTTGCTTTGTTGACAGCCTCCGGAAATGTCCCAGAGTGCCAAGCCAACCCTGGGACATTGGAGCTGTCAAATATGTCAATTTCGCTGCGCTAGCTGAGCAGTGAAATTGACATATATTGAAGCTGCCAGGTTCAGCGGCTGGGGGATTGGCCTGCTGGACCAGCAAGGGCAGCCAGTTGGGGCCAGACCCCTAGCTCAGCCCCGGGTCTGAGCTAGGGGGCTTGCCCGAACCGGCTGCCATCGCTGGTTTGGGCCAGCCCCCTAGTCCAGCTGCAGGGCTTCAGGTGGCAGTGGGGGCTGTGGCACTTAAGCACACAGCCCCTGCCACCACCCAAAGCCCGGGGGCTGAGCTAGGGGGCTGCCCCGCAGCTCCCACTACCACCCGAAGCCCTGCAGCTGGACTAGGGGGCTAGCCCAAACCGGCGAGGGCAGCCGGTTCAGGCTAGCCCCCTAGCTTAGCCCCGGGGCTTTGGGTGGTGGTGGGGGCTGTGCGCTTAAGCGCCGCAGACCCTGATGCCATCCAAACTCCTGCAGCTGGAGCCCGGTGGGTGACGGGGCCAACAGTCAAGCCCCTCCACCTACCGGGCTCCAGGAAGCTCAGGTGGCCAGCGGCTGGAGCCCCGCTGCGGCCACGGCGGGGCTCTCAAGCCCCCCGCAGGGCCCAGCTGTGGGGCTCAGCAGCCCCAGCAGGGGTCTCAAGCCCCCCGCTGGGGCTGGCTGTGGGGCTCGGCTGCGGTGGGGGTCTTAAGCCCCCCGGCGGGGCTCAGCTGCCCGGAGGCTGGAGCCCCACCAAGGGAGCTGGAGCCCCTGCAGCCCAGGCAGCCGGGCTTGGCTGAGCTGGGGCTCAGCTGCTGCTCAGCTGGCCAGCAGCAGCTGAGCCCCAGTCCACCTGAGCCCCAGCCACAGGACTGGGGCTCAAGGCAGCACCACAGCCAGCCTTTTGGCTGGCAGGGCAGTGCATGGTGGGATAGGTACCCACCATGCACTGTTCCTTCTAGCAAAAATTGAAAGGAGCGTGTGAACGCTCCTTTCGCTAGAAGGAGTGCTGTGTGGATGCAGTAAAGCATTATAATTATAACGCTTGCTTGTCCTGCAATAAAAGTTATTGCGGGACAAGTCTGTAGTTTGTACATGGCCTGAGTGAAAGTTCATCGAACCTGGCTCACTTTTGTGAGAAATTTCAGGTCTGACAAACTGGCATTTTCCAGTAAAACTTTGTTATGTTAGAAAATTTCCAACCAGCTCTACAGACAAACCAAGAGAGACTGCTTAGCTGTGCCCTTATTCTGCCTCTGCACTGCAGAGCCAGGATATGATGCATTTCAGGTGTCATGTACCAACTGTAAGAGTGATTCCACAAAGTAATTCATACTCTCAGATACACAGACTATAGGGTCAGAAGGGACCATTAGGGTTATCTAGTTTGACCTCTTGCAATAGACCCTTAATTTAAGACTAAATTACTGAGGTCCTCATATCATGATTTAAAGACTTCAAGGTACAAAGAATCCAGTAGCAAATGCCTCATGCCCCATGCTGCGGAGGAAGGTGAAACCCCTCCAGGGCCTAAGCCAATCTGGCCTTCCTAACCCCAAATATGGCAATCAGCTAAATGCTGAGCATGTGGGCAAGACTCACCAGCCAGACACCCAGTTAAGAGGATCAAAAAAATCCACGTTTTCTTTCAAAGCTAAATAGTGTTAAGCACTAGGTAAAATATATTGAGCTGTTGGGCCCTGCCACTGATTTCATCTTCTGCACTGTACTGACAGAGGAGTCATTAATCTTTAAGTTAGTACAAATAAAAGTAGAAGCAGCAGCAGAAAATAATTAGTGGTTGAAAGTTCTGCAATGCACAGTATTTGGTCTACTATGCCCTTCCCTGACTGGATGTGATAGTAAAGTGATTTATTTTTATGGTAAGACATTTTATTGCATAAAAATTCAGTATTGTCTCAGTTGATGTATAATGGATATTGTTAGCATTTGCCACCTTTTATACATGTCATTCATTGTTAAATTAAGAGAGGAAACAACACAAAATTTTGAGGGTAACATTTACATTGTCTATATCCAGTGTAGCACCATTTCTTTATAGTAAGTTAGAAGCCTATCAAAACTTTTTAATAAAATATTAAAAAATGGATTGTATATTTATATTGCTAACAAATGTTAAAATAGCTAATGCTAGCAAATTCTGAATGGGATTTAAGTCCCACGCTTCAGGTTTTAACACAATCTCTGTCTGTTAGAGCCCTGGATAAGACATAACACGCGGGAGGGCGGATTATCCCCCACTGCAGGTTTCTTACATTTCCATGGGCAACGTTTTTCTGATCAATATTTTATTTGTTGAAAAATATATTTTTGGTGAATCTTCTCTCTGCTGGATTCAGAGGAGGGATTTGATTCCATATCTCATACCTTCTGGGTGAGAGTGTTAATCATGAAGCTACAGAGTCTCTCTCTTGGGCCCAATGAATATTTTTGTATATATACAAAGTGGAACAGCATCGAAAGGAGAGACTGATAGCAGCTCGCTTCTGAACAGCCTACCCCCTGATGTTTAGGCTGCTCACCTCGAAAGAAGGAGATCTGAGTTCAATCCCCTGTACCAGCACAGGGATTCAAATATCTGGGGGTCTCACACCTCAGGCAAATGCCTTACCCCTGAGCTAAAAGACACACATAGACTCAGTGTTTCCTAGTCCAAAACAGACTCTTCCAACTTACTGACTAATTTCAAATATTTGTGGAACAAAAACAATTTTCCCTCCAGATATTTTTAGGTTGCCAGCCAAAGCAAAAAAGATCACTTATTCTCCCAGTCCTATTTCTTAGGGCAGGTCTACACTGCAGTGGGATTTTGGCAGCAGTTGAAGGAAGATACAACAAGAACTTAAAATAACTTGCATATCTTCCTTCAACTTCCTACCACCTATTTCCTGTGATAACTTCCGTGTGCTGAGTTGAAGGGACATGCCCTCCCGTCAACTTCATGCTACTCTACTTACTGGGCTGGTCTTCAGAGATGGACTTCCTGATTGGCTGAGCAGGTCTTCACAGACCTGATCAGTTGATTAGGAAGATCAAACTGGTTGGCGGCAAATTTGCCCCATCAGTGAAGGCAGGTCCTTTCTGAAGCATCTGGTGTTGGTCTGTGTCTGAGATGGGATACTGAGCTAAAAAGACCTCAGGTCTGATCCAGTCTTGCAATCCCTAGGTTCCTATGATCTTAAAGAGTTTTGAAAAGTAATTTCAAAAAATTGAATTGTGAGGCCCATGCTTGTTGTCTCTTAATGATTTCCAGAGCAAATTAGTTCATTTTACAAAGATAACTGATTTTTCCCCTCTAATTGCCAGCACTGAAAACTCAGTGAACTCAAATGTCAAGGTAGACTCCTTGTTTGTTTAGCCATCATCAAATGTCAACAGTTTCTGCATTTGGAGCATGGCAGACAATTCTGCTGATGATACACCAGGCAGAAGAGCATGCAGCTCTCTCCCCCATAGATGGGCTGGCTCTGTAATGCTCACTAGGGGGAGATATCATGAAAAACTACTAAAGAAGAAGACATGGCTCTGGATATTCAATACAGAGCATGAAGGTGTTATTGGACAGAGAACAACAACATTGCTGTCTAAAACCATGACATTTTAACTGCTTTAAATTTTCACAGTTTGTTGTGTTTTCAGTCTTGGAGAAGACTGAGTTCCTCTGGTCTTTGCTGCTGTAGGCCATGAATCTCACTTCGAAATGCTGCCTCAAATATATGAATACCAACTAATGCAAACATGTGATAAAAAAGCTGCATGTCCATCGTTACAATCCTAAAATTGAATAATATCAGTTGAGGGGGAAACAGATAACAGCAGTGATGTTTTGCTGCACTTCATAGTGAACTTAAACCCTAAACTCCTGAAGACCTGGAATTCTATGAACTTGTGCTGCTGACTCTATCAGAATTCGCATGGGACACATGACTGGGCATTGTCAGCACTTGGATGGGACACGTCAGAATTAAAAAAGGAGGCATAGAAGAGAATGGTGTGCCTGATTAGTGCTTCTCTTTCCCTTGAATTAGGGCTGAATGAACACCTCCCTCCCAAACACTAACAAAAACAATAAATCTATTGCTGACCTAAGCTAATTGTTATAGTGACAGGGCACTCCCACTTACTAACAACAACAAAAGAACCTTTAATCACCATAATTGACTAGGGGATATTGGTTTCACACCTTAGCTTACAAATTCTTAAGGCAGGAACAGTCTTTTTATTGTATGTTTGTATAGCGCCTAGCACAATGGGGTCCCAGTCCAAGGCTGGGGCTCTTAAGTGCTGCTGCATCGCAAATAATAATAATTTGAAATCATAGAATCATAGAATAATAGGGTTGGAAGGGACCTCACAAGGTCATCTAGTCCAACCCCCTGCTAAAAAGCAGGACC
>ML685756.1:13126255-13163370 GCA_007922175.1 Pelusios castaneus | reverse complement strand
TTTCTTTCTTTCTTTCTTTCTTTCTTTCTTTCTTTTCCTGTTTCCTCTTCTTTCTCTCTTTCTCTGCTTCCTTCCTTTCTCTTCCTTCTCTTTTTTCTTTCTTTCTTTCTCTCTTTCTTTCCTTCTTTCTCTCTTTCTTTGCTTCCTTCCTTTCTCTTCCTTCTCTTCTTTCCTTCCTCTTTCTTCTTTCTCTTCCTTCTTTTTTCTCTCCCTTTCTCTTCCTTCCTTCTTTCTCTCCTTTGCTTTCCTTTTCCTTTCCTTCTTTCTCTTCTTTGCCTTCCTTCTTTTCTCTTTCTTCCTCTCTTTCTCTTCCTTTATCTTTTTTCCTTCTTTGTCTTCCTTTTTCTTTCTTTCTCTTCTTTCCTTCCTCTTTCTTCTTTCTCTTCTTTCCTTCTCTTTCTTTTTCTCTTCCTTCCTTTTTCTCTCCCTTCCTTCTCTCTTTTCCTTCCTTCCTTCCTTTTTAAAAAAAAACTTTTAAAAATTAATTTTAAATAAAAACCTTTCTAAAAATTAAATTTCAATTCAAAATTCATTCAAATTCAATTAAACACAATGAATTAATTCTATTTACAATTACTTTAACTTCAATTAATGCCTATAATTTCTGTCGTGTGAGTTTACACAAAAATTTTATTCAGAAAAAGTTTTGCACACGGCTTGAAAATTTTGCACACAAGCCGCCAAACCTTAGAGGGAACATTACTGCTCTCTGAGAATTGACCATTTGTCAAATGCACAGGATTGATGAAGATGGAGATTTCACAGATTAAATAAACACATACATTTCCATTAATTGCTTTCTGAATAGGCAAATTACCTCTAAAAATTTCAATGCACAACCAATGAAGTTCACATTATGTACGTACTGAAGACTGAGTTAACTCCGTGCTAATTTTATTTTGCTCTAGTTTATTAACATTCTGTTGACCAACCTCTAGCTTTGCCACTGGTACCTTCAAGCACCAGTGCCATGCTGATGGGACATTTAGCGGGATTGCTGCCCCTGCTTAATGTCAGGGGAGTGGTAGTCTGAGAGAACTCAGCTGCTGACCAGCTTCACAATGGGAAAAAGAGCAAAAACTGAAAATGTTTCTCTATAGGACACATTCTCCTCTTATTTGCACTGGTGCAAATCCTAAGTAGCACCTGTGATTTAAAGCCATTGTCTGAAATCAATGAAGTTCTTTTGATTTACACTGAGGTAAGTGAGAGAAGAATCTCATGTTAAATGATACTTTTGGCAGCTTTCCATTAAAAAAAAAATCAGTCCACGTTGTTCAAATATATCTAGTGAGTATTTCTAGTTCTTTGATAAATAATGACCTTGGGACAGGGTGGTTTGTTTGTTTAGCAGACTGCGTTAGATTTTTCTGTTTTTTCCCTTTGAGATTCAATTCTCTTTCTTATTGTGATTTTGCTTTGTGTGTGTGTGTGTGTGTGTGTGTGTGTGTGTGTAGTATGAATCCATGAGTAAATGTGATATGAATGAAATGGGAAAGAGAGTAAGTTCTTTTCTTTTTTGTCTTCATTTGTTAATCACTACAGCATTTTTTTTTTTTTTTTTATGGCCAGCTAGGAAAAATACAAACGAACAAAATGCATGAGCCTATGCAAAAGCTAATGCTGATGGCAGCCAGACCACTAATGACAAGAACAGCCAGATTTAGCCAAGCCCAGCTGAAGAGACAAATGATGCAAGCTGGCAAATAGGAATTAGAGGCATAGGAAAAGGATTAAAAAAAGAAACCTCAGAAACCTCAGGTAAATAAGTTTAACTAGGGAAATTTGATTTGGAGCTGGCTAATAAGCTTAACTGTATTACGGACTAAGATCATTATGTTGTTGTTTATGATAGTCTTTGCTGTCAGGGTATTGTTATTTTTCGTTTCTTTTCCCATGGTGGGAAGGCCTAATCAATTCTATTTTCCTTTACCATCATTAGGTCGGTGCATCCTATGTATAAGCTGATGCAGCCACTTGGAAAGGTATCAGAATAGTTCACTATGCAGAAGAGGCAGGAGTCAGAATTCCTAGAGCTCAACTCCAAAGGGCCTTCTAGAATGTCCATTTGAACCAAGTTTTGAGGTTCTGGTCATACAGAATGTATCCATTTCCACTCCATGAGGGAGAGAATTCATTCAATTATCCCCCACTGAACGCTCCTTGAGAAAGCCTAGTAATTATGGCTTGGTGCATGGAAGATTGGGAGAACTGACTTAGGCTTAAATCCTTTTATCTATGTCCAATACCATATGGAAAAGACAGGAAAGAGAGAAATCTGGTCATGTGTTTGAGGGTTAAAAACATCTACTTTGTGTTGACAGGGAGCTCTCAATGTGATGATCACTGCAGAACAATAAAATTGCACAAAGTGGTCCATCATCACATTACATGTGCTTGCTTATTTAACAAAGGGCATTTTTAAGGCAGATACTTTTGTCTCTATAATATAGGGTTACAAAAATGCTACTTCATGCAGACTCCATGAAGAAAAGCAGCCAATGCAAAATTTCAATTTAGCCATCAGAGATTTGACTGAAAGTGCCCTTTTCACTGTTAAACAACACTTCTCTTAGCTCCCTGAACAAACTTATCACATGGATGGCTTGCTGAACTATCTTTACAAGACTACATCTGCTTTTGTTTAAAATTCCCTTGGCTTTATTCAGACAAATGTAGCTAAAAATGTCCAGAATTAGCAAGCTATTTTTAAAAAAAAAGAAACAGGAGGGAGGGAGAATAGTCACACTGGAATGATGACCAACAGCGTCTCAGGAAAAGCCTTTTTGACATCTTCATTTTGCTGTCAGAATGATTCACTCTTTGGGCTACAGTCTGAAAAGCCAATACAGTGTAAATGATTTCTACCTCATCAAGACTCACATTCCGAACTGCAGCAGTAATAATCAAGCCTGCCTTCTTATTTTTCTTGGAATCACAGCCCCACTGGTGATATTTAAGCTGGAAAAAACAGCTGTCAGATGTCCTTGTATGCTACAATTTGCAGTTTCTAAAGTGAACTCATCACACAGTCACCAGGGTCACAACCCATTCCTAGCAATGTAGCAAATTTTAGGAGATGTAAAATTATTGCTTATTGTAAACGCACTGAATCATCAGAGGACAAAGAAGAGTCTAAGCTCAAGTAAATACTCAGGAAAACAGCTAAAAAAGCACAGTACTTGCAATAAATAAGTGTCATTCAAGATGTTTCAAAATGGTAAAGCAATACTGGGGGTATGAAGAAGATAGAAAAAGTAATTTTCAAGAAGAGTTAAATTGTAAGTGAGTGAAATTGAAACATTAAAACTGTTGGGAACACTACTACAGTAAAAGTTGAAACTGATTTCAGAAATGTGTTAAGATTTTTTATTTTGGAGAATTTTCACCCACCTCCACTTTGGGTAAGGAGAGAGGAGGTGCCAATTTCATATTCACAAACTAACCTGACTTCTAACCATTTTTTAAAATCTACACCTCTAAATTAACTAGGAAAGGAAAGAATTATGGGAAATTTTGCAATATACCTGGGAATAAGAAAAGGAGAGTGAGGAGCTCACCTAGTCAGGATATATACCGCTAATATGTTGACAGAGGAGAGAAGGGGATCTGTCAAGAATCAGAGCCCTTAAAAGTGGAAGCACTTAGGCAACCATAAATAAGTTGATGGAACAACAAAATGTCCACCATTTTCTAGATTAGGTTTAAAAGACTGTGTGAAGAAAAATAAAGAATTCTGCATCCATAAGCTTTCCAGCTCTTCAATATGCCTCCTAGTAGAATAATTAGTCTTGGAATTTTAACTTTCATACAGAGACCAAACAGAAGGAGTAACTTGTTAAAAAACTGCCAACATATATATCTCAAATAAATACATTCTAGCATTCAATAGACCCCCTGGAAGGATCTGTGGAGTTATGCCTGTGAAGATCATATGAGATCTACCATGCATCTTACAGGACTTCTCGTTTGCTGTCAGCATGGTGAATGCTGTGGGGCACATTTTGTGGTTAGTTAACAAGGCTATCTATATTCCTGCCTGCAGATGTTAAAAATATAACTTTGCAGGTCTATGAAACAAGAGCATCTAAATTAGCTAGCTTTTTAAAATGAATATAGAGAACAATTGCACCTTCATCATATCTGATAAATATTAAGAGAGAGTGATGGAATGTTTCCTGTAGAGATAAACCATTCCTCTACTATAGGGCTCCATCGAGGGGGTTTCTGGAGGCATGATTGTTCAGAGTGGCAATGATAAAGTTTGCATCATAATGATCTTCAAGGATAGTTTATAGAGGCCTGACTACTTATATAATGTAAATTACATTACCACATTCAGTGCTAAAGTCAGTAAGGTTGGCATTTCACTACATTATATTCATATAGTATTAATCCAAAGGAAAAAAGCTCAGTAAATGGTAAGCAGCATTACCTTAATACTCTGAAATTCTAGTTAGAGCTTAAAGAAGTAGAATGCTATCAATCGCGTTTGGACCAATTCCTTAGCCAGTAAAAAGGTTATGAAAAAAATACAATTGTTCTTTATTTACCTTTAAAAGAGCCAGATAATCTGGGTGCCCATTTCATAGACTTGCAAAATTATATTTTTAATTTGTGAGGACAGTACTATGCATAATCTTGTTAAATGAGCACACATATACCCACATCATTTGCTAGTCTAGCAGCATTAGGAATGTCACTGAGTCAGACTCATCATTGTCCCACACGGCTTCAAATACTGCACAAATACTGTAAGGGGCTGGATCCAGATATTAATGTGGTATTCCCTATTGTACTTGCACGACACTGTGCCAGTCCCTTCGGAGGGTGTCTCAGATTTTCCAATGGCAAATTCAGCTAAGGAACCTCAAAAGACATCATGCATGCCATTGATTGCACAATGCAGGTATCAACAAAGATTAAAGTCAGAGTTTCAAAACCATCTGTTAAGCAGTGATTATTTGATTCACAAAGGAAATATGCAAATGAATAACACTCACAAGACATGTTCTTTTGTCAGTATGCATTTTATCCTCAAGTTTCTTGAATCCAAACCTTTTCATTTCAGGTTTTTGTCATTTTTAATTTTAACTTTCAGATTACTATATCATTTTAGGACTTGTGTACATATGGAGACTCTCCAGAATAACTATTCAGAAATCATCATGAATAATTATTTTCGAATAGCTAACTCCATGTATGGATACACTTATTGTAGTATAAGAGTGCCCAAACATGGAATTAATCAGCAATAGCTACTACATTTTAAACATACACCCTATCTTTGTCCAAATTAAACTTTCAACTTATTTACAATCAAATGGACATTTATATGTGCAATAATTATTTTTAAAGCATATTCCATTATGGCACACAGATTTGAGCATGTGGCATACCCGTACCAGGTTGCAGATCACATAGAAAACACAATTCAATTTAAGTTGTTCAATACAAGGTTATGGCTAATGGAGCTCAGCTATCCATGATTTAAACATATGTTCTATACTTGAGACCTTGAATAATTCAGCTCACCCTTGGTAAGTTCAGTTTTCTTTGGATAAAGACTGCACTAGTTTTTATTTGTTGATGATCTTCTAGAGATGAACAAAGTTCAGCTTTGATGTTGCTGATCATAAGATTGTGTTAATCTGTTTGCAGATTCTGGCTGTGGGAGAAAGCACTGAAATTAAGTGTTCTCTCTTATCTCTGATATCTGTTTTAAGCAATTGCTCACTTTCCCTATTGAGATTCCATGTGAGGTTCTGCAAGATGCTATTCTGTCATCCAGGCTGTTCAAAGAATATGAGAAGCTTCTATGGTAGAGAGTAAGATGAGGTGGGTTGCATTACCATCAAAGGCAATAAGTGAATGTTGATACTGGTTGAGGGGGGGACACAATGTAAAGGTTCAAGGCATAAGTGTTGAGGGACTGCTCCATGTATCACTGCTGGATCTTGAATAGAGTTTTAAGACTGTGGGGTGAGCTGAAATGTATAAAGAGATGAGCAGCAATGCCTGGTAGGGCTTGGAGTGGGAATTCCACCTCCATCCCCTGCCTGACTTGAGTGAGCCACACAGTCTATCTGGGTTGTGGGGGCCCAACCAATCATTGTAACTCAAAGTTGGAGGCTCAGCTTAAACAGTTTGAATCCCCCAACCCTAGATAAGCCGGCTAGCTTGCTGAGGTGAATCAGGGGTGGAGGTGACACTCCCTCCCCAAGTCCTACCATGGCAGGACTGGCCCAACCCAAAGCTATTTCTAAATGGAAGGCAGAAATCTGGCAGAGGAGAAGGAGGAGGGATGTGATTCCACATACCCCTCAAAGAGTCACCTCTGAGTACCACAAATATACAGAGAACATTTCTTTGTTGTTGAACCTAGATGGGGCAGAATTTACTCTGCCAATGCCTGATAAGATAAACTGAGTGAATTCCAATCCTAACAAAACAGAAGTAGTGTTGGCTGGGAAGAGCATCTCGAGTGTCGGGAGCTTGGGGGGGGGGGGGGTTGGTATCTTCCCCTGCTATTGAAAAATATATCTAGTTTGTGCAAGAGATCAGACTAGATGATCACCAGGATTATATTTGGCCTGTGAATCTATGTATTTTTAAAAAAAATACTATCTTTGAGTACAGGTTGGAAGTTTTAGTGATGTAGAATATGACTGACTTCTTGTTTGGCTGTATTAAGATACTTCATCAGTTCTCTGGAAACTACCCTGGCCTCTTTATTGCTTCTGAGTGCAGTTAAAGGTGTTAATACTTATCTATGGTGCCACATTGCTGGCTGACTCTTGGGTGAAAGACTACCTCACTCCTAATGTATCACTATCGCACATGAGGTCAGCTTGAGGCAGTTCTCATAGCAGCGCCTAAAAAGGAGACCCAGCATTTCAAATTGACAGCTCTCAGCTCTTGAACTCACTTCTCCTATCACTCTAAAAAAGTCCATGTCTCAAAACCTTCACAGCATGTTACAAAGTTCATAGACTCTAAGATCAGAAGGGACCAATGTGATCATCTAGTGTGACTTCCAGCAGAATGCTGGCCACAGAATAATACCCATCCACTCCTGTAATAAACCTCTAACCTGTGACTGAGTTAAAGTCCTCAAACCATGGTTTAAAGACTTTAAGGTACAGAGAATTCACCAGCAAGTGCCCCGTACTACACAGGAAGGCAAAACCCCCCAGAGCCTTTGCCAATCTGCCTTGGGGGACAATTCCTTCCAGACCTCAAATACAGTGATCAGTTAAACCCTAAGCATGTAGCCAAGAATCATCAGCTAGACACCCAAGAATGAATTATCTGCAATAACTCAGAACCCATGCCATAAAATGCCCTACAAAAGGCCATTGGCATATCTACCACCAGTACTCAAAGACCAGTCAATTACCAAACTAGGCTGTCTCATCATACTATCCCTCCCATAAACTTACCAAGCTCAGTTTTGAAAGCAGAAAGGTTTTTTGCCCCCACTGCTCTCTATTCCAGAACTTCATTTCTCTGAAGGTTAGAAACCTGCATCTAATTTCAGGTCTAATCTTCCTGATGGCCAGTTTATAGCCATTTGTTCTTGTGTCCACATCGGCGCTGAACTTAAATAATTCCTCTCCCTCCCTGGTGTTTATCCCTCTGAGGTATTTACAGAGAACAATTATATCTCCTCTCAACCTTCTTTTGGATAGGCTAAAAAAGAAAGCTCTTTGAGTCTCCTCTCAGAAGGCATGTTTTCCATTCTATGGATCATACTAGTAGCCCTTCTCTGCACCTGTTCCAGTCTGAATTCCTCTTTCTTAAACAAGGGGACCAGAACTGCATACAATATGACAGATGAGGTCTCAGCAGTGCCTAATATAACAGTACTAATATCTCACTATCTTTAGAGCCCTGTGCAGGTACAAAAATGTGGATCCGGAACCAGACTGTACCCACCCAATGTCAGTCTTTTTCTGATCCGCGATCCGCATGCCATATTTTATGTGGATCCGGAACCGCATCTGCAATTGAGCTTGGGCTCACAGTCAGCCTTTTAGCATTTGATTGGTTCATTCACCACATGAGTCCCACCCTTTTTTTCTTTTTCTTGATTGCAATTTGCATGCTGTGCTGTCAATTTGATTTCATTGGCCACCAATGAAATTTCTGATTGACCGTACGGCATACGAACCACAAACAAGAAAATGAAGAATTGGGTGGGAAAAGCATGGGGAATGAGCCAATCAAATTCCAGCATGCTAAAGGATTGACAGTGAGTGGTGTCTCTCCAAGCCCCAGTCTGTTTTGACTGAGACTCTGATTGGCTGGCAGACCACCAATCAGAGTTCATTTGGAATTGGATGGAGTGCTTCCTTGTTCCCCGGTGTGCTGCTGACGATGCAGATCATAGCAACAAATGCTGCTACAATGATTGTTCATAAAAATAGAATCTGCAGCTGCAGCCAATCCGCAACACTGGGCGCTGCGGATATCTGGCCCCCAACCCATAGATGCAGGTGGATCTGAAGTGGATACCCACGGATCTGCAGCGCTCAAACTATCTTTACTAGAAATACCTCATTGCTGCATCCTAGGACTGATTCAGCTAATCTCACCCCTTAGTTCTTCATAGAGGGATGAGGTTAAAAGATATCAGTCTTTGGTGATAGAGAGCAATATGAATTTTGCAGAGCTGCACATTATCAAAAGATTTCTAAATTATTTTTTTGTAATGAATAAATAAATACCTCTACTGATATCTGCAAATAATCTGTCAGAAAAGTGGCTCCCTGGTGCTCATGGCAGAGTGCTCTTGGTCCTCACACAGACATCATCCCATTCCCCCTCCCTTGTCCCCCCCATTTTTCTCCTCACTTTCAGCTCATTCTGTTTGATGGAATTAATCTTACAAGTCTGTCTAGATAAGAGTGTGCCTATAGCCCTCAGAGCTATGCTAAGTGGATGCCTTTAGCCGGCAGATCATTCTGTGATTCACTGTGTTGAAGCAACATTTCTTTGTGATTGATGTATCTTCAGGGATTTGAATGGTCTTTTCATCGCTTTAAATTCATATAGCTTTACTGGACTCTAGCTTTCTATAATGTAACTTTCTTGATCTGCTCAAAGTCTAAGAAAGGGGTATTAGAGTATTTTTAAAAGCCTTTTTCAGGAAACCATTATTTTCTCTCTCTCAGAGAGATGAAATATAATACAGCAATTTAATGTCCATTAATATCACACATTAAACTTGTAATCTCTTTTGCACAGATGTCTCCTTATACTTTTTTTTTTTAAAAAAAATATGCTGAATTTATGGTGGACAACACAGAGTCAAATTCCTTCTGCCTTGGTCATCTGAAACGATATTTGAATCATCTGCACTGACTATTGTATGCGCAGAATTACTATTTGCCATCAAATTAAGTTACATGATGTCACAGAATACCATAAAAATGATGCAAGATGAGGCTCAATTTTTAATATTTTGGATTGGCTACTGTGACAGGCTAGCAGTACTCCTCGCCGGATGAGCACCTGCTGGTGGTGTTATTGGGGAATTGCTCACGTGGCTTCCCCGTCTGTGGCCTGTGCTCCATCAACTCTCTGCTCAGCCACTCTCCAGTCTATGCCCACCACGAGTCCACTGTCATTCCATTGGTAGTCTGGGGGAGGTGGGGAGAGACCCAGGCCTGCCCAAGAGTCCCTGTGTACAGTGACCTCTGCACCACTGCCTCCCTTCAGTCTATTCCCTGGGCCACTTCCTGGCAGCTCCAGTAGTGTGCTGCCCTTATCTCAGGGCCATGGCTACCACTGGGTCCCAATGGTCAGCCACCGTGCTGTCTGGGGTGCTGACTACTCCAGCCCCCTGGGCAGCCAAACTTCCTGTCTAAGTGCCTAGGGTTGACGGCCTGCTCTGCCTCTGCAAGTCTTTTTTATATTCAGCTTCTGGCCCCCAATTGACCCATCATCATTGCTACCTGTTGGCTGCAGCTCTCAGGGCCATTTTAACCCCTTACTGACCAGTGCGGGGCAGCTGCCCTGTTGCAGCTATCTACAATTAATGAGCAATTGGATATTCAGTCTCAAAATCTTGTGGACTATGAGGTTTATGCAGGAAAATGACTTTTCATGTGCAAGACATGAATGACCTGACCCATGCATATCTACCCAGTGATTTTAGTTCTCCAAAAGGAAGAACTATTCTCAAAACAGATATACTGTAAGTAGCAATAATATGAGTGTTCAAACTCACAGTTACAGGTAGCTTAGAAACCTGTGGGCTTAACAGGACTACAGCCATATTTGTCTGCTTTAAGTCTCTTACACGTTTATAAAGTGGCAACTTCAATATCTGTCACATACTAGCCTTACTAAACTTTTATTTTCTCCTACTGTTCGCCTGATGCGACTCAACTCTATTGTTGAGGAAACACCTTCAAGATATTTCAGACTCTATGCCAGTTCAGTCTTCAGTCTGCCTGCTAAAACTGCCAACAAGGATGACAGTTGTAGGAATCGATTTGGTGACGTGAACACAAGAGGAACTGGTCTATAACTAACCATTCCTTTTACAATAGCCACTCAACAGTCATCAGAAGGGAGTCTGGACTGCCAGCCTGGAATGTATCTGAAGCTAGAAGTGGAAAGCTCAATATTTCCTTCCCAAGACTTCCCTTATTTTGCTGTGTTGTGGGTTTTTTGTTGTTGTTTTATTTTGGTTTGGTTCGGTTTTTATAAGATGCCCCCGGAGCACATATCTCAGAGCACCTGCAGATAATTTAAAAAAGATATATAAAGAAATAAAACCATTCCCCAGAAGAAACTACAACCTACCTTCAGGTAAAAAGCCGAGAAAAGAGATATTGGCCACTGAAATCACATGAAATTTCAGAACAGATGAAATCCAAAAGCAACATAACACAGTGAGCCTAGAATATGAAGTTCAAAAGTGAACTCAGACTGTCAACCTGTTAGATGTGTTATAAATAAATGGCATCAACAGTGACAGCTGCCTCCTCCTCCCAGAGCAGTCATACCTCTCACCCACAATCCACCTTGACCTTGCCCAGAATGACTTCTAACTGCTTTCTCTCCTCCATGTTCCACACTTAGTCAGGCACTGGAAAAACAATGACAATGAGCCATCTGGTCTGATAGTAATGACAGCTGTGAATCCTGCCTATTGATGTCCCTGCAGGCCAAACTCTCTCATAATATTCCTCATTGGCCTAACATACTTATTGTACAGAAGAGTATTCATGGAGTTGCAGCACCATCAAAAAAAACCCCAAAACAAAAACAAATCAACCAACCAACCAACCAAAAAAAAAAAAAAAAAACCATTAGGCACACACTGGCCAAAAAGCTGTTACCACCTTTCAGGGGAAAAAAAAAAAAAAAAAAAAAAAAAAGAGCGGAATCATGGAATAAAAAATGAGCAGTACAGTTTATTCCACCTAGACTTTGTGGTAGCTCAATAAAAGTATGGAGCCAAAGACTGGTCCAGTGATTAGAATGCTAGTCTGGATCTTAGGAGATCCAGGTTTAATTTCCTACTCTGTCACAGACTGCCTCAGTTCTTTGTGCACAAAATGGGGATATTAGTTCTTGTCTGCCTCCTGGGTGTGATGTTTTGACACGTACATTAAAAAATGTGAAGTGTTCAGATATTCAGGTGACGGTGTCCATTTAAATGTCTTGAAGAGACACAGTTATTAAAAGCCTGCTGATAGATCTAGCACTATGCACTTTTGTCCTTTGCCCTTGTTAGGTCACAAATCAACATAATTAGTGCAGTCTCTGCTAAATCCACAATTATGAGCCACCACTAAGAACTGCATGAACAAATCAAATTTATTGCTTAGTTGTTACAGTAAAATAGAAATAGATGTAGATACATTTTTTCCTTCAAATTTGCAGATGGCTGTAATAGTGACTATTGTTTAGAGCATATATGAATTTCTTTATTGCTTGATATAAGTGAATTTCATTTTGTTAGGCGCCTCCATTCTGCTGTTCCGAACCTTGTACTAATGAACCTCAAATACTTTGATTAGTTTCTTTTTGGATATGAGTGAAGAATATGTGTAGAATGTGAATAGATAAGGAGACACACCAGTCCAAACTTCTTGAACAACAAAGAGGGGAGGAAGATGCCAGCTGCAACTACCATCCTGACACCGAAGAATGTAGATGATAACTCTGAAGGATGGGAGAATCTACCCTGATAATGGAACAAAATGTGCAATAAAAAGAGTAGTCATGCTGGCAATTGGCTAGTGACTGGCTACCATAAGAAACCAGAGGCAGCATGAGATAGCAAGACTCATAGGATTGCAAGGGGATTAACCACTATAAAAGATGAGATGACAACATGGAAACTTTGGGTTTATTCTATAGTTATCACTGAGGAGCAACAGACTTTGCACTCACAATATCCTGGCTCTCCCCACCTCATCCAGCTCAGTCCAGCTGGCCCTTAGGCTGACTAAAACAACACATAAGGACTGGTAATTATATTAAACCAGTTTGCAGAATTCTTGAGTGTGAATAGGTGTGTGAATCAAATAGCTTTTTAAGATATTTTTATTTACAATAAATAAGGGATATTGCCTTATTCCCTCAACAAGATCCTGTGGTCTTTTCTTTTACAAATATAACACAATGAAAACGCAACTTTAAAAAGCACCGAGAAAATAGGAGGATTCTGGAGGGCTCCAAAATTGTCATCACAGTTCTCAATACTTTCTCCCCAAAAGTTAAGAGCAGGAACCACATGACAGTTGTTTTTATGACCCAACAACCACTTATTTAATGCACAATGATATTCTATCCTGCTGTGGGGAGGCATTAGCTATCTCATCCTTTCTATTTGATCTTACTAGCCATCCAAGAACAGCATCCACTCTACATGTTGGAAAATGAAGTTCCTGTAGATCGTCCAGGGAAAAATCACTCTAAATCATATAAACTTTAGTTGCATTTGTGTCATCTAGATATAGATGTACTCTTGGGCAAGTAGCCACGCTGGGCTAAATCTTACAAATTTGCATTTGAAGTAAACAGAAAATTCATTTCAATGCAGCAGATTTCTTTTTCTCATTAAAGGCAACCAGGATACCCAAAGCTACGAACTAGCTACGAACTAGCATAGCTAGTTTTATACCACCCACTTTGCACAGTGGGCATGCTAGAGATAGCAAAAGGTGAAACAGGGCAGATGGCACAGTGCAAGTGTAAACTGGGTGCAGCTGAGAATCTGGTTCAATAATGTGTACATTAGCATCACAATGAAATAATTTTCAGTAATGTCTGAGAAACAATCATTGCTAGAGTAGTTAAGAGGAACACAATCTGCCATTTAGTATGTAGCCCAGCACAAACAGTTCAGTCAGACATGTCACCCGCAAGGTTCCACCACTACATTCCTTTAAGCAGAGAAGAGCTTCAATTGAGATGAACTAGCTAGTGACCTTACTTGGGGAAGAGTTCCTTCCTGAAAACCAGACATTGGTGGTTTGGAGGAGATTTCTGGAAAAGGGGGATTTCATGTGGGTTGTTTGTGACCACATCTGTTCAAGGACTGGTGTATGTTACAAGGTATAAATAGATGGCACTAAGAATAATACCAACACTCCACGTCATTGATTTCTTCTCCAATAGGAATCTGACCTGAGAGGCGTTGGATATCTGCTACTTTTCACAGCAGGGGGATGCCACTGCATTTGATCCTTTCTGTCCTTATAAACAAAATCAAAGTCAATACCTTACCTACAGAGGAATGGAGCAAACTCTTACCACTATGGGGAGGAAATACACACAAGATTTGGATATCTTTAAAAGCAGAGATTCTGCCTTGTTTTCACCTTGTGACTCCACATCCAACCACTTACAACTGTTCCTCTTTGCACTTAAATTCCAAGACACTTTGGGAGATCCCTCAGTGCTTTGAAAAGGGATGATATGAATACCTGCACAATAAATTGGGGGCTTTTTCTGATATCTAATGAGTTCCAATGGACTGAACATGTCTTTGCATCACTGAAGCCTTAAAAAGAGTAGACAGCAACAAGATCTCATCGCTGGCAGACAAATTCTGCCCTCTCTGTGGATTGTAACACTTCAGTGAGAGAACTGGATATTGAGAATAATCATGATTTAAATGAAACAGTTCATTTTAACTGAAATAAATTACTACAGTTTTACAATTAAAATACTAAATGAGCAGAACACTAAATGCAGCTATTTTTAACCTATGATTGTGCATGGAATTTTTATTGCCATTTCACCAGGGTACTTCAGTTACAAAGTCTAGAACATGTGCTATGCACCATAGGAGTCCTGTACAAAGAGAAAGATACTGCCACTGCAGGGGTTGCTACCGAACGCTGACAGCTCAAGTGTGAAGAGAAATAACGGACTCAGAACAAAATCAGAAAAAAAGAAACCAACAATAGCAAAACTGACACCCAAATTGTGAAAAGGCTCATGTCTTGGCTGGAAAGCCTCCCCACGTGAAGAGCAATAGTGCTATTGCCTCTGTGTCACAATCACCACAGGAATAATGTGTCTGATACATCTGTGTTCTCCTTCCAGCTTTTGGACACAGGCAAAGAAACCAACTGTGGTGTTTGCCAAGGGAGCTCCTACTTCCTCAGATTAAGATAATAGTTCAGGAAGGTCTTTTACAATGCATCTTTCAAAGCAGAAGTTCTCCATATTTGATCAGTATTCACACATAGGCTTATTAGTTTGGAAATCCTGGCCCTGATTCAAAGGGTCTCCTTTCTCTTCTTTATGTTCTACAATTGGCCCACTGGACACTTTCTCTATAGCTCTCTAGCTCCCTCATACCACCATTTAACCCTTTTTCCTCTGCCAGATAGGGGCTTCTCTACTGACAGATATATTATCGCTAATTTAGCATACAAATTTCACCTTTTTATGTGGAACAGTTATCTGGTTATGTGGACCAGTTATCTAGTTATCTTTATTTTGCTTAGATTTCCCTGCTAATATAGTTTTGCAAGAGAATTTTTTGGTTCTTGTAATTTTGTGTCATCCAAGGGCACTTTATCTGTGTGCTCCACAGCGTAATTTGTGTGGCCCGCAGTGACCAATACAGTGACTGATATTATGGTGAATGGTATTTTAATTGCACTGCTGTTGGTGAATTACTGAAACTTAAAAAGATTTACTATTGAAAACTTGCCCTGTCCTGATTCTCTTCCCTCTGTTCATCCCCTCCTAAAAATAAAGATTGTTTCATGCAGCTACATGATAGATTGGAGGCATGATTTTATTCCCTGAGCACATTTATCCAAAGCAATATCTATAAAGGACTGAAAAGCAATACTTGATCGCTTTCCTATTATAATTTTAGCCTTCAATTAATTTTAATAATTTAAACAATAGAGAAACAAATGAACATTTATCTCTCCTTAATCATTTTTGGGTGTTTCAAGTTGAGGACTGATTTTCCAAGAGGGGAAAACAATTCCTTATTTCTAGCAAAATGCATATTTTTGATTCACAGCTCTTCTGTGTCCTGAAGATCGAGCTGTTCTAAAGTATTTCTCTAACAAATGCAAGCTGACCAAATATGAGCACACATTCTGCTATCTAAACTGAAGTAAAATCTCAGTAAATGTAAAAATATGCTATGTATATGATTGTTTTACATTTTTATGATGCGTAATAAGAAGCTACGAGGTATACTAAATTACTGAAGCTAACAACTACTGAAATGAATGATGGAAACACATTTTGTGATTTATTATACTTTTTTTGTTTGTTTATTCACTAAATTGCTGAATCACAAAATTCAATAATTTGCAGTCGGGCTCCCAGACATTAGTGTAAATTAATGAGGTTCTATTATAAATCAGTCATAAGATCCTTCTTCAGCATTGCTTATTCAGGCCAAAATGTAAAATTAAGTCTCTCAGGTTGTGCAGTGTACGAGTTAATGGCATATGGGGACATTCACTTATATTCTTATTAGCTTGGCTAAAAAAACGACATTTTTCAAAAATAAATGCACAGTGGATTCAAATAGACAAGACACAATATGATATTATTAGCTAAAATCTTTTTAGGGCAGTAGTTCCCAACCTGTGGCCTGCAGCCAAAAGTGGCCTGCGAGGGCTTTCAAAGTGGCTCGCAGCTCCCTTCCTGCTGGCTGCAGAATGGAACTGCTGCCTAAGGATGCAGGTGGAGTGTGTTTCTGTGGGGCTAAAAGAGCAGTGCAGGTTCCTTGTTGCAGCCAAAGGGATGGGAGATCAGTGTGCCCCTGTCTCTGGCAGTAGCAGGGAGCTTGGCAAACTGCTCTGCCTTGGTCCTTAGGTGCTGAGGTCCATCTTTTCTGCCTGCGCCAGAGGGAGTGGAGCACTGATTTCCATCCCCCAGCTGCAGAAGGGAGCCATTGATTAGAGACACAACTGGACCTCACAAGGCTAGAGGATGCATGCATTTTCCCTGCTGCAGCCAGGGAGACAGGCGATCAGTAAGGCGCAGCCTCCTTGCTATACTCCTTTTGTCTGGCTGCAATGGGAAGTGGGCTGCTGGCAGATACTGGTGGCCGTCTAAAAATGTGTAAAAATGAAATCTGTGGTTCTTGAGCCACAAAGGTTGGAAACTACTGGTTTAGGTTCTAGTCCTTTGGTGTTGAGTGCCTTCAAGTTCCACTGAAGTCATTGAGAGTTGAGGATTATAAGCACCTTGCAGGATCAGTTTCCAGGCCCTGATTCAGCAAAGCACCTTTTTAGAAGGCCTGATGAAAAATCATTTAAGTCAGTAGAAATACTCTCACTGATTGTGATGGGCTTTGGATTAGGTCACAAGGCTGACAGCTCTTACAAAAGGGGAAGTATGGTCCAGTGGATAGGGCACTGTACTGATATCGACTCAGGAGACCCATGCTTTATTCTCAGTTCTGCCACTGATTTACTTATGGCCTTGGGCAAATCATTTAACATCTCTGTCCCCCTCCCCTGTTTACTCTCCCACTCTTCATCTGTCTTGTGTACTTCAAATCTAAGATCACTTAGGAGACGACTGTCTCTTACTATGTGTGTGTATGGAATCTAGCACAATAGGTGGTCTTGGTTGAGACCTTCAACTGTAACCATAACATAGATAGCAAGTAGGCACTGTTCCTACATATTGTCTTGGAATCTTATAACAGCATTTTCCCACCTTGCTGAATGTTTTTGTCCAGCATGCTGCTCACTGTTGGTTATGAGTAACACAATTACCACAGATATCTTCCAATATCAGTTAGTATCTAATTTATTTTTTTTTCTGTTTAAGTCACACCTGAACCTTCTTCTTCAATCAGTGGTTCTTTCTCTTCTTTACACTTAATTATCAAATTTAATTCTTGCATTTCTAAACGCAGCACAGTTAGAGGTGCTGTCGCCATTGAAAAAAAACCTGAGTGCGCTGTATTTTCAAAATGAATGCTTCAGAAAGGCCACAGTGGCATTTAAAATGTTGAAAGGACAGCATTTCCTATATGTCCAACCTTATAATATATATTTTAAAAATAAATGATGTGGGAAATCAGTATTAAGGATAGAATTATTTAGTTAGCCACGTGCTCCAGAATAAAGCTGAACTGGTAAGCATGTAATCAAGAAATGATACAAATGGCGGATAAAAGAATGAGATATGTGATGCCCTTTCTGCAACAAAAATATAATTAAAATTAATGGAATTGTGTAAAGGGCTAGGAAAAAAGATAAAGATCAATTGCTAGGGAATGAAACACGGGCCTATTGAAATAGCACAAAATGCAACTATAAAGGAGAAAAACAGACTAAGCAATGGTAAAAATGAGAGACAGTTTTATTTAAACAACTTGAACTTTTTAAAAAAAATGTTCCCACTCCTTCATCCCATATATGAATATGGGATGCAGGTCCACAAAGGGCAAGCCCCAGAACTATGAATGGTGCAGACACACACCTCAGGAAAAGCAAAGGGAAGCACTGTCTTGCAGGAATGCAGCATGCATTCCTAAATTAATTAGTGCTAAGAATGTGAATGCACACTATTCTGCCTCCTTAAGACCTAAAATAAGAAAGGCTTTATGTTAAATGTCTAGAACAGGTGACCTGGATGGATTTTGCTCATGAAATTCATCCTTCTGCAGAGGGACAGCACAATGCTTAAATATCACCTAAGTCCTATTCTAGCTCTATGTATTGGGCTTAAATTGGACGTAAGTAGTACCTAGATATAGTGCTGGCTCTCTGCAGTGGGGTGAATTTCACTCTGTGTGATTCTTTCATAACCAATTTGAAGAAGAGCTCTGCATAAGCTTTGGAAGCTCGTCTTTCTCACCATCAGAAATCAGTCCAATAACAGACATTACCTTACGCATTTTGTCTCTCTCATATCCTGGGCCCAACATGGCTATAACACCACCATTCCTTAACTGTTGATTATTAATTTTCTTGTCTCTCTCTCTTATTCATCTATGACTACAAGACTAGATGAACCGCTGGTCTGATCTGCTATGGCAATTCCTGTCGTGTTGGGCAAGTCACTTATTTGTGCTTCCATTTCATTATCACGGTAAAATGGTAATGAAAGTACAGTACCTACTTCAAAGATATAGGATGAGAATGTTTAAGGGCAATTCACATTCCTTGAATGAAAGAGAATATACACTGTAAGCGTTAAATATTGTTAGCAGCATTTACCACACTTTCTGATGTAAAGTCTAGTGGACATTAGCAATAATAAGAAATGGAAAACATTATCCTGATTCTCCCCAGAATTGTTATTGGCATTCAGATAAATCACAGTCTTTTCTCCCTGGTGCACTGGAAGAGTAGAAATTATTTTGATCTCTGTTGCATTTACAAATATGGCTATAACTGTATGGGCACTGTTTCTTTCTTCATGAAACTCTATTAACTTCTCTAGGTAGAAGAAGAGAAGAAGAACTTCTCTTGTCTCCCTTCTTAATTCAGAGGGTACATGGTGCACATTACATCTCTTGCCTTTTCTCTTCCCTTCATAAACTTTTCCTTTAATGGTGTTGATACAAACTTCCTCTTTTCCAGAAGCAACTACTTTAATATGCTACATGCTACTCTTTTCACATGTAGCTTTATTTCTTTCATTAAACACACTAAAAGTTTAATTTTTCTCCATGTCAATCAGAACTTTTCATATTTCTAAGATGATTATTAAAACAAATATCAGATCATTTACAGGAGCTGTGCCTTGTTTGACTGATGCAGAGAAAATCCTTTCTGAAAGATATCAGAGACCCAAGTTGGTTAAGGTAATATCTTTTATTAGACTAACTTTTGTTTGTTTAAAAAGAAAAGACCTAAAGAAGAGCTCTGTGCAAATTTGGAAGCTTGTTTCTCTCAACAACAGAAGTTGGTCCAATAAAAGGTATTACCTCACCCACCTTATCTCTTTACTATCCAGGGACTGACACAACTACACTGCATACAACTTTCAGCAAGGCAAAGACATGGTTTGGAGCAACCTATCCATTTTAATTACGTATTTTTCTGGTAGTACCCATAATGTGCCAGGCTCTGAATTCCAAGCTCCATAATGACAAAACTCCCCTTGATTTCAAGAGAGCAAGAATTTCACTCACAGCTTGAACCCACTGGGGTTATGTGTAGAGCATGGTTCTATGCAGCATGACCAAGGATGGCAAAATCTAGTCTAGGAAAGTCAAGGAACATACAGGTAGTGCAGGAAAAAGGACAGGATCGAAACGTCATAAAGTATTATATATATCAGCTATAACCAGCTGCTCCTCAGCATAGCAATTAATAGTTGGCCAATATTAATACATACTTAGTAATAATGAATGTTAGCACTGTACCTCACTCCCAAGATCCCAATGCATTTTAAAACAATAATTTAAGCTTCAGAAGTGTACTTTAAGGTAGGTGCATATTATTATAATACTCACATTCAGGAAAATAAAAATATAAGGGCTGGTCTGCACCGGTGGTGGTGGTCAATGGGAGATATGAAAGCTATGTAATGTAGCTTGTGTATCTTACATTGACATATCGCAGTGTCTTCATGATGCTGCTGTGTCAATGGGAGATGGACTAACTGAATCGAATAGGAAACGCTCTCCCATTGACTGAGAGGGTCAATGTACACCCAACTCAATTAATGCTGCTGCATCGATATCTGCTGCCATGGAAGTGTAGACATACTCTAAGGCACACCTATTAGGTATAATTTTTCCCCAATTTCCTCCTGTTTCCCATGGGCTAGTAGTTTACTTCTACCAACCTACCATCCCTTCACTGACTCACTTACTCTGGGCAGCAAGTACAATGCTAGAGCGAAGGCATTGTAAATTCTCTAACCATTCCTGTGGCTTACCCTAGAACTGGGTAGCCTTTGCAGGGAGGTGTTCTTCACATTCTCCTAGTCAGAATCTAACACTATATGTCTATTTTCTCTGCTTCTATCTAACTCAAACTTTCCTGTCTCTGTCCTCCAACAAGGAGATCACAGAAGCACAAGTGAAACATTATACACTGAATATTTTTACCTCCCACCAGATCAAATGTCAAACTCCCACTTAATTATTTTTATTTTCCATTTTTCCTTTTTAATTACATCTAAGTTACCACTTTCTTGTTGGATAAGATTATCACTCTTTTATTTCAGGTGGCTTCCTCCCCTGTGATCCACTAATTAATTATTTTGTCACTTGATTCCATCCCTTCTGCCCCCCCAATGTCTGGCCCTTTCACCCTCTTGATTTTACAGACTAATTTTTGTAACACGTTCTCTTTTGAGTTAAACCTTCTTCTCTCACATCTCTCTTTTCTCTCCAACTAACCTAATACTGTCTTTTACCAACTGTTCACAGAAGGCTCCGTGATCAAACTGTAACTTGTCAGCTGACAACTTCTGATGAGCTATTTAACAGTGTTGTTTTCACTTTGAAACTTACATGCTGATGCATAACTGGCCTTGCAATGTACTATATACACATTAAATTTCCATGAGATTACTTTTGTAGGAAGAGTTATTAAATGTTTTCCTTATCTTCAGAGCTGTATAGCTCTTTTTATGGATACATGATGGGACCCACTAGAGCACTGACATTAATGAGTGATGGAAGATTTTTTTTAAAATGAAAGCATCTCTTTAATTTAAACATAAATAATTTATAAAGAAGTGTGGGATTTTTTTTGTCTACCTCCCATATTTCTCTATCTTACGTTTTATATGGCTCCCCTTCCCCTAGTATCTCAGGCTTTCATTAATTTATCTTAATAATGGCCCAGTGAAGTAGGGGAAGTATTATCATTTTACAAATGGAGAACTGGAGGCACAGAGAGTCTAAAATATATGATGGTGTAGTGTAACAGAATAATACTTTTGGCACTTGGAGTTTGGGATTGGCTGCATTAGAGTGAATCACCCATGAGCTCACTTACTCAGGTTATCCCAATAGAGAGTCAATAAACAATATTACATTCTCATATATTAAAACTTTTTTAACATTATCTAGGGAGTATTTAAAAATGAACTATTGTTTCTCTCACTCCAATTTTAAGTTAGTTACTTAATAATGTATTAGTAGTTAATAATAGTGCAGCTACACACTGTGATTGACTCATTGCTGCCCTGTAATGGTTTGTGAATACTGTGTGTGACAGGGTTATTGGAATCTTTGCTGTTTGTATATATTGAGTTAATTCAATAGCAGTAAACGCAGGCAAGATGGAGGACCATATACACATAATAGCCTCTCAGCCAACACTCCTGACTCCAACGGGGCTGCCCAACCAGTTTAACCAGGCTCAAAAAACACAGGAGAACAGTAGAACTTGGGGATATATTTAAAGACACACTCCCAAGGGACATCTACACTGCACACTTCTTTCAGAGGCATGTAGAATACATATATGGGTAGCCTCCCTAATAAATGCATAAGTAGCAGTCTGCACAGCGATGCACTTCTTGGGTAAGTAGAGACACTTGAAGCATGTGGATATGTACCTAAGTACATACTCTACAGGGCTCTCTACTCACCGAAGCAGTGGCTCACTTTCTATACTGCTATTTTTTTTTAGCAACCTTGTGTCCCACTACTGCAGCTTTTCCCTGTCCTGGGAAAAGATTTTGGTAGTGGGGAAAGGCTCTGGTAGCAAGAAGGCAGTGAGCTGTCACAAGGGTTATTACAAAGAGGAGGGAGAAAAATTGTTCTCCTTAACCACCAATGATAGGACAAGAAACTATAGGTTTTAATTATGGCAAGGGAGGTTTAGGTTGGACATTAGGAAAAAATTCCTAACTGCCAAGGTGATTAACCAGTGGAATAAGTTTCCTAGACAACTTGGAAGTTTTTAAGAGCAAGTTAGACAAACACCGTCAAGGATGTCTAAGAGGGTACTTGGTCCTGCCATGAGTGCAGGGGTTTGGACTCGATGACCTCTCATGGTCCCTTCCAGTTTCTATGATTCTAAGGGTGAAATGCCTGCAAACAGCATGGGGATTATTTAAAAATACAGGAGAAGCTCAGACTAAATGTATATCCCAAATCAGAAAAGACAATGGAAAAAGAAAGCTTCCACAGCTGCACAGCAAAATAAAGGAAATCAGAAGCAAAAAAAAAAGGGCATCTTTTAAAATTTTGTGGATAACAGGATGGTGCGCAAACTCAAAATGTAAAAGTCTGATAAGGCACACCAAGAAAATTTGGGAAGCAACTTAGTAAAGACTCAAAACCTCCCAATAATATTTTTTTTCAAGTACATTGCAAGCAGGAAGTCTTCCAAACAGACAGTGGAGCCACTTCATGGAAAAGCTAGATGTATTCTTTGCAGTGGTCTTCACTGAAGAATACATGGGGAAGATATATATCAGAGCTACCCTTTTTGGACAATAAATCTGACGTACTGTACCACACTGATGTGTCAATAGAAGAGGTTTTAAAGCAAACTGACAAACAGGACCGGATGATATCAGATGGTATTCACCCAAGAGTCCTGAAAGAACTCAGACATGAAATTGCATAACTACAATCTGTAGCGTGTAACCTGCTACTGTAACAAGACTCTGTACTAGATTATTGGTATCCAACGTAACAGTGATTTTTAAAAAGGGCTCCAGAGGTGTTCCTGACAATTATAGGCCAGTGAGCCTAATTTCAATATCAGACAAATTGGTAAAATCTATAGTAAAGAACGTAATTAACAGACATATAGAGTAACACGATTTGTTGGGAAGTAGCTAAAAAGGCTTGTTTACAGGGAAGTCTCAAATTCTTTAGGGTGTGAACAGGTTTGTCGGTATTGGTGATCCAGTCAATATAGGGTACTTAGATTTTCAGATGGCCTTTGACGAAGGTCTCTCACCAAAATCTGTGTTGTTGAACATATTCGCTAATGATCTGTAAAAGGGAGTGAACAATTTGGCAAATTTTGTAAATGATATAAAATTATTCAAGATAGGTAAATCCAATGCAGACTGCAAAGAGTTACAATGGGATCTCACAAAATTTGGTGACTGAACAACAAAATGGCAGATGACATTCAACACTGAGAAGTGCGAATGCAAACTGGAAAAAATAATTTCAGCTGTTCATATACAACAATGGGTTCTAAATTAGCTGTCGCCACTCAAGAAAGAGATATTAGTCACCATGGACAATTCTCTGAAAATTTCAGCTCAAACCTCAGCAGCAGCCAAAACGGCTAACTGTATGTTAAGAACAATTAAGAAGGGGATAGGAAATAAAACAGAAAATATCATAATGCCATTATACAAATCCAAGGTGTGCCCACATCTTGGATATTATGTCCAGTTCTGGTAGTCCAATCGCAAAAGTGATGTAGTAAAACTGGAAACAGTTTAAAGAAGGGCAGCAAAAAATGATGCAGGGTATTGAATGACTTCCATTGAAAAAGAAACTAAAAAAGTTTAGGGCTGATTAGTTTAGAAGAGAGACATCTGAGGGGGAATAGTTATGAATGATGTGGAAAAAGTGAATAGAGAAATGTTATTCACTCTTTTCCATAATATAAAAATCAGGGTTCAGTCAAAGAAATTAAATAGGTAGCAGGTTTAATTTAAAAAAAAGGAATATTTTATTTTACATAACACACTCATTGTGGAACTTGTTGCCATGGGCTATTATGATGCTAAAACTACAACTGCATTCAAAAAAGACCTAGGTAAGGCCACGGAGGAGAGATTCATTAATGGCTATTAGTTAAGATGATCATATATGCAACCCCATACTTGGGGCAATCCTAAATTTCTGATTGCCAGAAGGGAATGACAGGTGTGGATCACTCTAGTTGCCCTGTTCTGTATACTCTTCCTGAAGCTCTTCTACAGGTTACCGTTGGAGACAGAAGCTGTATCTATACTTACCAAGGTTTTTGGCATCAGTCGAAGGGAAATCTACAAGCAAAATAAAATGACTTGCCTATCTTCCTTTGACTTTCTAATGCCTACTTACCTTGGTGTCTCCACTGTGCTGAGTTGAAGGTAAATGCCATCCCTTTGATCAGCATTACTCTTCTTGACGGGGTGGACTTAGAGCATTGACTTCTGGCTTCACTGAGCGGGACTTCACTAATCGCTCAATGGAACTGGGAATATGGAACTGCCAGGGTGAATTTGCTGCTGCCACTGTAGAATTGCTCAGAAACAGAATACTAGGCTAGATGGACCATTGTCTGACTGAATATGGCTTTCTCATGTTCCAAAGACTTCACTAGCTCCCAACTACTGGAGTTTTTCCCTGCCACAGGAAAAGACCCTGGCAGCCGGGAAAATCTCCCCCAGCACCTTGCTGCTATATCCTCTCCATTCCCTCTTCACTGCCAGAGCCTTTCATGAACATATATAGCTACACTACCCATGGCTGCCACTGATGTTCAGCATTGATGTAGTGGCAGAGAGAGGGGTAGTAAAGGTGAGCGCAGAGTCCAGAGTTTGGGAGTCTGTGGAAGTTGAATCTCCCAGCATCCATTGTGATAACAGATCCTACAAATTTACCCTAATTGTGAAATTAACTGTAGGAAAGTGGATAAAAATTTATAAAGCATCACGTTAACCTCTAACAATAAATGTTGATGAGAAAAGATACTAAAGGGAGACAGAAGACTGAATTAGTCTAAACAAAAAGACAGACTGATATAATTTAGAGATTGTGTTAAGATCATATGCCTGATAAATAAGAGAAGGGCAGAGCAAGAAAATCGAAACTGGTGGGTCAGAAATTAAGCCTATTAATGGATAAAATATTGGTACTCTTAAAAAGAGACTTTGGAGGAAAATCAGCAAATGTGTCATCATAACGAAGGACAGGAAAAGGTCATTCTCTGACTGAAAGAAAGAGAGGGAGTGAGTTTCACTTTTATGGCTGCAATCCCCAACATCTTGTGGGACAAAGAATCTATTGGGATAGCACTGGGCCTTTGTTGTCATAATCCCGAGAGATATCCTGATCAGACCAGGCCAAGAGAGGGACCCAGCTGACATTACTACCTTCATTAGCTCTGGCTGAATCCCACATGCCAACTAGACCAGAGGTTCCAAAGCTTTTTGGCTTGAGGGCCACAGATATAATTTTTACAACCCTGAAAGGCCACCTGTCTCTGTCAGTTGAACCCCCACCCCTGCAGCCAGATGGAAAGAGCTCAGGAAGGAGGCAGCCTCTTCACTGGGGAAGGGGCATGTATCCTATAGGGGCACATATACTTCACTGGGTAAACTGCACATATCCTGTAGCCCTATGTGCTCCAGCTGGGTGCCTAGGCAGTGGCTCCTACTGCAGGATTATACTTTGCTCCTACTTCTAGGATTAAACAATACTTCTTTTTAAGAAGGTTGGTTTAATCACCATATTCAATGCTGTCACAGCATCCCAAAGGGAAGAAGCGTAGATTCAGAGTCTGAGTGGACCAGCTGGGCAAGCATGGTTGATTCACAGCATACTGTAGCCAAGAATCCATGCTCATAGTATGAGAACCCATCCCAGATTAGGTAGGGGATAAGAAATTATGCTTAAAGTGGTGAACTCAAAGACCAGATAAGGGGTCAGAAGTTCAACTAACTCTGTAACCATGAATCACAATATATAATGGGAGAGATTATAAAATGATTAATTTTTAAAATTTCTAAAAATAACTTCTCTAAACGTACTGATATAATGTTGTCATTTTAGGGCCTCCTAATGATAGAAACTAGTTCTTTGAGAAATTGAGTGCATTGGTTTGAGAAACTGGAAATTTCCAATTTCTGATACCCTAAAACTCTTCTTTCTAATGCAAATGGATCACAAGGTAGCACATCTTATACGAGTTACTGTTCCAGGACTATATATTGCCAGTTTTGATCTTCTGACAAATGTAAATTAGGGAAAAGTGGTGTCTGAAGTTCAACATTTAGGGGAAAGAAGAAAATATTTTGAAGGTAGATTGTTTTATTTATTTATAAGTGTTGGTGACTTAAAGCTTCTCTGAGGTTTGGAGTGTTAGAAGCTGTCCCAGGAGAGGTGTATTAAAGGATCAGGATAGGATGACCACCACCTATGTATATTCCGAAGACTGTAATAACTCAGCTTTCACATCTGGACTTGAAAGCAGAAATTGTCACAGAGAAGTCTGACTTTCACACTTTAAACTTCTCCCAGTATCCTCCCCTCACACACCACTGTGGTCTTTTGGGAAAGAGACTCACAGACCAACAAGCCCAACAAGGTCTTCAGTGAAGTTCTTTCTGGCAACTCCCTCCACTACATCTTAAGGAAGAGCCAGGTCAGGCCACCAGCATCTTAGTTTAAAAAGATTCTACCAAGGTGGTTTAGCCAGAGATACCTTTATAAAACAGGAACCCTGAAAAGGGAAGGAACAAGACAGGACCATAGCACGAGAGCCCAGCTCCTTTCCTCAGTTTCTCCTTTAAGCAAATCAGCCTGCAACAGCAATGCCTGGCAAAATCCAGGGTAACCCTCCATGTTGCTAAAATAATTCAGTAGAAATGAAAACTTCCAAACTCCCTTCTTCCCCATTTTTAATTAAATTTTGTACAGGTTACCTCTCTTTGCTCCCCAATACAACTGTAAATTTCTTATCTCTCCACCATCTTTTCCATCTAAATCTGATCTGTCCATCTGATCCTTTGGCTTCTCAATTAACTTGAAATAGGATGTTAAGATGCAAACTAAACTCCAACTAGGAATATAATGTAACTCTGTAGTTTTTGCTTTTTAATGATCTTGTGAGACTACAAATTGCTATGTAAGATAACTAATGACCAGCACTTGGCAGGTACAATATTTCTGATGGTTTCTTGAATTCCATGCAGATGCTATCAGTCCCTAATAGCATTATAAACAGATGGTTAATTCTTATAAATCTGCATACTACTGATTCTGAAACATGCATACTACTTGGTAACATATGGCTTTAAAAAAAGTCATAAGGCATTTATAAGAATATAAGGACAATGAATAACCAAGTCAAACTCTCAATATGTTATGTGCTGCTCTGAGATACACATGTGCTTTTTGTATTGCAATCTCCAAAGCATGATAATATAAAAACCAAGCTTCTTGGTGAATGAATGAGGCCCTTAAAAGTTCAACAACCTGCATTAAGCAGCTCATGAATATTTTAAGAGCTGGCATTCTCTCTCTTATTAAGACTATTCTGTCTTCTACTCTGAGAAAACTGAGCCACCACTAGGAACCTTCTTGTTTTGATATTCAGAAGCCTTTTATTTTTGACGGGCATCCAACCTTATCCTTAAGATCACACAGCACATGCATTCAACTTCCTAAAGCAGATGATATGGAGTCAAGTAATAAAAGCTTACTTTTTTCAGCCAGGCTGCTGATGGTAAAAATATTTATTTGTGAGACCTACAACATTTCTGATCGTACATCTCCAAAAATGGAGTATTGAGGTTATCACTAATTAAATGTTAATAACAGATACAGTGACTGGGTAAATCCATCAGATGCAAACCATTATTGGCTGAACATTTATAATTAATTTCCCATCATAAAATTTCCAACTCATACTCATAATGTCTGATTTCCTGTAACTCTGAGCTTGTTTGTCCTACATGGCAATTCAACACCAATTCCTCATAGCAGTAGCAATACATGTTTGTTAACTCACTGTTAAGGTGCCTCAGTAGTACTGAAGAGCTGTTGCTTTGATTCACCCTGAAAACCCTCCACTGTCATTTCTTAGATGTCCCCTGGTGCTTTAATTTTACAATGAACATCCATCAGTAAATGTGCAGGAAATCTAACTCGGTATATGGAGACGATTGATTTATGACAAAAGATGGTTTTGTAAGCTTAGTAAGAGCTTAATTAAAAGCTGATGGTGAATATATGTGACACTGAAATTATAGCCTTTAAATAAAACACACATAAAGTAGCTCTGCAGATATCTATATCTATGGATATATACATAGATATATTCCCACTGACAAAAGTACACTTAACCTAATAGAAAAATAGCTTAGAAATTATGATTTGAAGAAGTTTTAAAGTTGTTTCTCTGGCTTCATAATTCATGTGATGTCAAGCCTGGCCTTTAGTTCATGCTGCTTTAGTGCTATGGGAGTTAATTTAGGAGTTTGCTTTTCACAATATTATAGCCTCTCATCTTGAGTTGACATCATACACCACTCATCATCATTGTCTTTGTCAGATGCTATAGAATATTAGTATATACTGCAGCCTCCTCTGGATAAATAGCGGTCACATTTACCTTTAAGAAGGTCAATTATTCTACATGTTCACAATTCAGACTTGCTTGCTCTCCCCAACTAGTATTGGACCTAATAAAGCAAAATAAATCTCTGCAAAAGCTTATAGCCTGTTTTTGTTTTAAGCTCCCCAAAGTGATCAGGCATTCTCCTTCTTGCCTTGTGCCAGATTGATATAATAAAACAAACAATTCTCAAAGGGGGAAAAAGCACTTACAGATGCTGTTTATATATTTTTGTGTGTGTCGTGCTCACATTTTTTTCTTTGCCCCTTGACTGGTCACTGGTATAAAAATGCATACACGTGTAGGGTGAGAAAGAGCACTTGAGAATGCTGTTTAACTTTTTGAACAGCTTTTTTGATTTTACTGGCAGTTTTTTTTTAAAAAGTGTAATCAGTAAAGAAAACATACACACAAAAATGGAATTAGAGTAACGTGATCAAACATATTTGAGGTCAAAGTTTAAAAAAAACCTACAAGCAAATATACAGAAGTATTGAAGATCAGATAATGTAGGTACAACCAAAATACTCTTAGGTTATGTCTACACTTACTAAAATTTTAGTTAGTTTGAATTAACTTAATTTGAACTAGAAAAAATTAGTTCGAACTAAGCAAGTGCCATTGGCACTTGCTTAGTTCGAATTAGCAATTTCCATTGAATTCAATGGGCTGGTTAGTTCGAACTAAGCAATTAGTTCGAACTAACATGGCCACATTGGTTCATTCGAACTAACTAGTTCAAATTAACCCTTACTTTGAATAGCCTATTCGAAGTTATTAGTTCTAATTAAGGAACCCCTTAATTCGAACTAATTAAAGCCTAGTGTAGCCATGGCTTTAGTTAGTTTGAATTAAGGAGGCTTAATTTGAACTAACTTGCCAGTGTAGACATCGCCCTAGTAGATTCTAATAAAACAGATAGTCAGCAAGGTGTCAACAAGACTATAGCATTCAAAGAACTTGTATCAATAATGATCCCTTATTACTATGTTTAGAGGAAATCTGAATTCTCTAGAAGAGGAGATAGCTGACAGTGAGAGGAAAAACTATGGACTGAAACAAATCTATAGCTGTAACTTTATACACACACACACACACACACTTGAGAGTTTGGTTGGCTGAGTCAGCCTGATCAAGTCAATAGTCTTCTGTCAGGTTGTGTGCACTGTTGTGTTGCTAAGTCAATGACAAAGACAGACATTTTTTACTCAACTGCTTAATTATGTTCTTTATAGGACATATAGACTCATAGACTCCAAGGTCAGAAGGGACCAATATGATCATCTAGTCTGACCTTCTTCACAATACAGGCCACAAAACCTCACCCACCCACTCCTATAATGAACCTCTAATCTATGACTGAGTTATTAAAGTCCCCAAATCATGATTTAAAGACTTGATCTGTCAACCCTAACAAGCTAGTTCCTTTGTTGCTATCCAGCAAGGTAGGAGGACCCACAAATGATGTAGTAGGTGACATCACAGAAAGTAACCCTGAGGAACACAGAGTAAGTCTAAGGAAACTCCAGAAGAAAATTAATTTCAAATCCAGGAAAAATAAAAATATTATGTTCTATAATAAGGTTACAAACATGGCAAGGTTCATTAACCCCAGGGGGTAAAAACGTGCTTCATAGTGGGAAAAAAATAGCAGAAGCAGCAAAATACTGATTTATAATATTGGAAGTAAAAAAAAAAAATCTTCACTCAGGAGGAAGGCTGGTGGATATAACTTTTAAGGAAGACCTTGTTTAGAGAAGGATTAAAAAAAAGTTTTTATTTTATTTTACAAAAAGCAGGTTAGCTAACATGAAAAAAACTTATCTTCATTCCTAGATCAAGGAAGAGCAAAAGGAACAAAAATAAGGAATAATTAAAAACATTTCTCTTTGAAAGACCTGACTGCCAGTCTTAGGTGAAAGGAGTTAGCTAGCCTGTCCCAAAGAAGAGAAAATAAATATGCCAGGTTAAGGTCAGCGGAATTACATTAAAATATTTACACTAGAAAAAAAAATCATTCCACAATATATTCAGAAATAGATTTGAAAAAAACAATGCTTAGTGGTTAGTCATGACCGGAGAACCCTCCTATTGAATCAGATAGTCACTATAAAACCAATTTATAGCATTTAGAAAAGTTATGGGTAGTTGACCAAGTTTCAGCCTTGTGCATTTCTTCCACATACACTCCTATTCTTTGTGTGTTCACTGCACCTGTGTTTTCCATTCCTATATTGCTTCAAGTTTCCACATATGGAATCTGAACTATGGGAGCACATCTGTTCTGAAGACCATGGATCCCAGTGTATTTATTAAGAATTTGATGAGAATTTTCCTGGAATGATGATCTGCTCTTGAAGCTTCATTAATCTTTCGAGGCAGACCATTGTCACTTTTAAGTGTTCCATTATCTGTGTCAGGTAAAGTGAGCTTTCTTCCAGACATACAATAAAACCATGGTTTCTAGAAAATGTTCTCCAGGCATAATATTCATGGACTCTTCAAAAGTGGGAGCCTTGATTCACATGTTCTCTAAATAGGGCTAAGCCAAGCCTATTCAGTTCAGGTTTTGATACTATGCCCATCACCGTGAATAACCCCTTCTTTCTCAGGTAAACTATGAAAACAGCACTCCCAGGGACAACTCTGCATACCTGAAAAAGGCATACTGTAATAGACTCTCAGAAAAGACCAGTGATGTTTTGGAAGCTCTGACTGGAAAGAGAAGGTGAGAAAGTAATCCCACAGAGCTTTTCTCTAGAAGAACCAATGGTAGCATTTCCAGTTGGAATCTTGCTACTCTCAAGTACCTCAGTCTCTTCGTGTAACAATTATTTTAATTTTTTCATTTTCTTTTGGATCTCAAAATCCACCTCCTAGAGTATACCCATGAGAATTTTTGATAGAACTTTCTATCACTCTTGACTGAAGATGATGACTTAGAACCTGTGTACACTACAAAGATAAATTGAGTTAACATAGGTCAACTTACAGACACCACATTAATTATTGTGGTCACTGATGTTCACTCTTCCCTTCTTGGGTCGGTGATGCACGTCCTCACCAGGACCACTTCTGACCTAAGAAGGGCAGTGTGGAGAGCTGTTAGCCCAGTCTCTCAGACCTATTGGCAGCCCCTGCCAGAAGCTGACTGCCCCATTGGCTTCCAGGCTCCAGGTGGACTGTCTCCCTTCAACAGAAGCCACCTGGGGCTTCCTCCCTCTTCTTTCCATGCTGGGAGCAGGGTCCAACTTTTTGGGCTTCTTGTTCCACTCCCAGTCAGGAGTGGGGTCCAGCCACACAGCTCTCCAGCAGAGTCATGAAATTTACAAGAATGACAGCAAATAGCCAATGAAAGAATGCAGAGTCTACACTGACACAGCATCATTCTAACTCCACAGATAAAGCTCTCTCTTTAAGGTGGTTTTATTATGATGGCACAGTAGGGGAGTTATTTCAGTGGGAGGAGCATTTCAATGTATACACTTCCACTGTTTTGTTGACAAAAGCTAACTTTTGTTGACAAAATTCTGTATTGCAGACCAGCCCTTTATGATGATTTCATGGCTGCTAGCTTTTTAAAAAAAAAAAAAAAAAAAAAATTGGTTGGTGAACGAGAACTAAAGTATATAATCTCCTGATTAATTAGAGCATCCATCAGTTTAAAGTTGTTTTCAACTCTTCAGTGGGTTGGGTAGAAGAAAGGTATTTCTGCTACCTGTAAAGGAATTTAAAAAGAATGAGAGGGCTGATATCATGTGACATTCTTAGTGCTGGAGTTGGAGGAACATGTAGAATAATCCACCTATCTTAAAGTGAAGGAAAAGAAAGAAAATGAAAGTGTAAAATAAATACAGAAAAACAAGGAACACTGTAAGGAGAAAAGTTAAATTAGCACATGACAGAGCATAAAATAAAAGAGGCCTTGAGCATATCAGCTGTAGTAAGCTGTGTCTGCCATTGGCTTGTCCAATGAAGGCAGAGCTTCTGCAGTTTTCGTCAGGTCCTCCCCTCCATGATGTTATGAGCTACACAACTTACCAACAATCCCCAAGCTGCAGGAAGACAAAGGGCAACACATCTGTTAGGTTTGGTGGACAAAGATATGCAAAATAACCTAAAAATTATGCTCAAGTTCACATAAAATGTCCTGTATATTTGTAGAGATGATCCTTTTTTTTTAATGTGACAGTCTTACAGAATGTCCGGTACCAGGATGATAAAGAGGGAAGTTGTGATGATAGCCAGTGAACAACAATGCTTATTTAGTTATAGGACATCTGATTTGAAAACCACTTTTACAATGTTCTTGTGTGTCCCCCAACAGAGGTGCTTAACACTTGTGCTTTGCTTACATGGCATTTCTTTCCTGTCCCTTGATTAATTACCAATAAAAATAAAATTGCAGGATATATCCTGCTCACTTTACTTTTATAAATAATCCCATTCCCTAGTCTCATAAATAGGTCAAACATGAATGTAGTATTGCCAGGTAAAGGTTTCTTTTGAAACTTTGTCTAATTTCCTCTTAGTTTTCTCTCTCACTTCCTAAACTGCTGTTTGAAAAATAAAACAAAAACACATACAAAGTAATTTTTTGATGTATGTTCCATGCTAGCCTCCCTTTCAGGGAATTGTCTGAATGCTCTAAAATGCTTAGTTTCTGGTGACTGATTCAAGTATGCACAAAATTTCCCATTAAAAAGACACAAAAACCATACTTAATGTCTAGTATGAATCTTATATTAAAAGATGGTTCCTAACCAAAGAGGCTACTTAAAATCAAGACTAATCAGGCTAATGTGTAGCAAGTGGAGATATGAGGAGCAGAGACAGAACCCATTGCTGGGACACACCATTCCACCATAAGATAGTTGCTGTATGTAACATCCTGTATCTGAATAAGTGGCAAAATTTAACCTTAGTGCCAGAATTTCACCTAAAAAGTTAATAGATATAATATACAGCAGCATATGTGCAATGTACCAGGCATCTAATTGTACCATCATCAGTCAAGTGGAGAGCTGGCAGCCCACTATCGAAATAAGTCAGTGGAAACTCAGCAGTAATACGCGACATAGTCTGGAGCTGAATGCAGTTTCATTGCAGATCATTGGAAAAAACCCATTTAAGGAGACTGGCTGCACAGTTGCCTTGTCCTGTTCAAAAAAGGCTAAGAGATGATCACAGGTGCCTTGGCAGATCAAAACACGGTGGCCAGATGATTGGTTGGTGATGAGAGAGTGATTGATGACTGTTGTCAAATGGCCACTTGTTGTGCCAAGCAGATTCCACCATCATGTCCTGTGGTGGCATAAATTATCACAAAGGGCATCTAGAAGACAGGCTAATTGGTAGGTGGTTGAAGAGGTCTGTATATAATGGCAGCTCAGTATTTTAACAGATCTTGGCCAATGGCGTTACAGAGTCCTTCTCACTATGACTGCGGGGTGATGCTATGTTGCTTAGCATTGGTAACTATGGCAATGGGATTGCCTGTAAAATCCCAGTAACTATACTCATAGCTTTGTTAAACTTGACTTCAACCAGCCTCATGTGAGATGAGCAACAACAGACAGCGAGCAGAAGAGTATTCTGCTGTTGAATAGCAGAGGGCAAGGGCTGTTGTTCTAAGTACCTGGGCACTAGCACTCCAGGTTGAACTGGACAATTTTCTGAGCAGGTTGTTCAGAGTGCTGACTTTGGCCACAGTCTGCCTCAAGTGGTTGCAGTATGTTAATCTGATGTCACACCGAGGTAAACTGGATCTGGATCATGCCGCAGCTGTTGCCTACAGAGGAAAATGTTTTACTCAAGGCTTACCCGTGCATTATGCAGTTAAATAGAGTAGAAACTGTCTTAGAAAAGCTTGGCTGCAGGCACCATTGACTACAATCGTCTACAATGAGTTTCGTACCTTCATTCAAGACCATGTCCATTTATGAGAGGGACAGAGCTCGGTAGCTCTACCAGATGTCATCTGCATAGATAAACTTGCACTACACTAGAGTATAGCTGGCAGGTCATTGATATACACATTGGAGAGTACTGGTGACAGAAGTGAGCCTTGAGGGAGGCTATTGATCTGACACTTCTAAAAGATACAGCAGTTGTCCATGTGCACTATAAACCAACGATCCCCAACCTTTTCTCTGCCATGGCACACCTGGATACCTTTAATTATTTTGAGGCACACCAATATATAGTCTCCAAATGAACTCATAAATATTAATGAGCCAATCCAGAACTCTTTGATTAGTTTTTCAAAAAATTCCAAGGCATACCTGCTCAGGCCTGATGGCTCACACATGTGCCATGGCACACTGGTTGGGAAATGCTACTATAAATGACCTGTTTTTGAGAAAGAACTCTCCTACTTCAGTCACCCAATGTGGGGGAATTGGAAAGAGCTTAAGGAAAAGGCCTCTGTACCAACAAATTGTGTCATAGGCAGTGGTCAAATCCAAGAAGATAGCTCTTGCCTTTAGATTTTGCTGAAGACCATTTTTCGACAAAGGTGGTGAAGACCAGATTTGATCACAGGTGCTGCATCCTTCCTTAACCCCTGCCTGCTAAACTTGCAAGAGATCTTTCACATCTGGAACAATTCATTTGAAGATCAAACGCTTAGACACCTTGAAACCCAGTGACTGCAAGGGGATTGGGCAGTAACCCAACACACGTAGGTGTGCTTGCCCAACTTAAGAATGGCAATAACCTTTGCTTGGCACCAAGTGTGTGGTAACTTCTTCTCATTAATGTCCCATATGTAGAACTTAAATAGCTATAATGATTAGGTAAAGCCCAAAAGATGAACATAATTGTTGGCTGAACATTTAGAATTACTATTTTCCAAAACTGGGTTTTATTCAAACACAAGATGTTTTTTAAATAAAAAAATATTTGTCAACTTTTTTCAACACTTTAAAAACAAAACAATTCAATTATCATTGTTTTTGAAAAAAAAAGTGTGTCCATGTTAAACCTAGTGAAAAGGAAACAACTTCATTTGTCATTATTTTTATTTTCATTTCTCTATCTGTCCCACACATTAGAGGTATTTAAGAATACAATGGGTATATAGTACTAAAACAAGACACGGCTATATCTCTGCTATCCTTGGTGCTGAAAGTGTTCTTGAAATAGCATTTTACTTCCCTAGCATTGCTGAGATTAATAAGCAACTAAAAACTGGAAAATGTGGAATAGAGAAATATTATATTTCTGCAATTGCTTATCTGCAATTCAAGGTTTTCCTTGGATGGCACTTGCTTAGTTCGAACTAAATTTTGCTAGTTTGAATTAGTTAGTTTGAATTAACTAATTCGAAATAACTTTGGTAAGTGTAGACATAGCCACTGATGTTTTATTCGATGACACAGATTTACTAATGAAAAATACATGCAATGTTTACAGATCTCAGATAGCTTTATTCTATGTTCATATAAATAAACACTAACAATTGGGTATATATGGTACCATGGAATCCAAACATGTAGGGGCAAATAATGTAGCAAGAATATAAAATGTTAAAAACTGGAATAAGGAATAAACATTGATCGTAAGGGTATGGAAGAACTCATTACTGGGTAACTGCAGGAGTTAGTTTACCATATATATCAGACCTTCCCTCCAAAAAAGTGGGTGGAGTTAAAAGAAAAGCCAGAAATGTCTCATTCAGGAATCATTGTACCATGTGAAACTGCTCTTAAAAATAAGTAACAAAATTAGTAAAAAAAAAAAAAAAAAAAAAAAATTGCAAATTTAGGCAGATGAGTAACAAAATATTTTGATTTGCAGTAAATGTTCAGGATGAAGACAGCAAACAGCCCATATTATACTATGATTTATCTCAAAAACAAAATGAAGAAAGAGTATCCACATTACATATAGTGGTAGAAAGCAGAACAATGCTGTGTAGAGACTTAATAATGAGGTTCAGGAATTTAAACATTATGCAGAAAGAAAGAAACTTTGAAGAATAGAGCTGCATGAAATTTTTTACCAAAAGTTTTCAGTGGAAAATGCAGATTCAGCAACATTAAATATATTTCACAATGGTTGTATTCCTTATGTCCTTAATGGCTCATCAGGTTACTCCCTGAGCCCATTGTACCTGGCAGCTTCCTTAACATTAAAGTGACAATGGTTGTAGACAGCCTGTCTCGGGTGTTTACACAGAATCACACAAGTTAAAGTACAGATATAACAACCATATTCCTAACTTCTAATACAAATACAATTCCTATACATGAACTATATAATCATTCCCAGCAAATTACTACCTTTCTATTGATACCAAACATGACATAGCTCCTATGGATTATAGCATATATGAGATATTAATAGGAAATAATATCATAAATGGTTCCC
>ML685756.1:13090777-13125855 GCA_007922175.1 Pelusios castaneus | reverse complement strand
AAAAAAAAAAAAAAAAAAAAAAAAAAATTGCAAATTTAGGCAGATGAGTAACAAAATATTTTGATTTGCAGTAAATGTTCAGGATGAAGACAGCAAACAGCCCATATTATACTATGATTTATCTCAAAAACAAAATGAAGAAAGAGTATCCACATTACATATAGTGGTAGAAAGCAGAACAATGCTGTGTAGAGACTTAATAATGAGGTTCAGGAATTTAAACATTATGCAGAAAGAAAGAAAGTTTGAAGAATAGAGCTGCATGAAATTTTTTACCAAAAGTTTTCAGTGGAAAATGCAGATTCAGCAACATTAAATATATTCCACAATGGTTGTATTCCTTATGTCCTTAATGGCTCATCAGGTTACTCCCTGAGCCCATTGTACCTGGCAGCTTCCTTAACATTAAAGTGACAATGGTTGTAGACAGCCTGTCTCGGGTGTTTACACAGAATCACACAAGTTAAAGTACAGATATAACAACCATATTCCTAACTTCTAATACAAATACAATTCCTATACATGAACTATATAATCATTCCCAACAAATTACTACCTTTCTATTGATACCAAACATGACATAGCTCCTATGGATTATAGCATATATGAGATATTAATAGGAAATAATATCATAAATGGTTCCCAAAATCTGGACAGCATCACACCCTGCCCACATGCCCTGCCAGGGTCCTGGTCCCCCTTTGCCCCATTGCACACAAGGGGTGCCCCCCCTACCACCATGGACCTGCCCAAGGTCCCCCTAGCCTCTAGAAGTCGACCTAGGCGTCAAGTGTGGATGCTCTAGGTCGACTTTGTAAGTTCCCTTTTAAGTCGACTTTAATTTTAAGTGTAGACGCACTAAGTCGCCTTAGTTAAAGTCGACTTAAAATTACAAGTGTAGACATAGCTGGAGAGCCTAAGTCAGGAGTTCTTAGCTGCTGATCATCTGGGCTGGAGAGGGACAGGACTTCTTCTTCCTCTATACTACTGAAGGAGGAGAGTTACCTGAGGCAAAAAGACTAACCATGGCACAAGAACAGGGAACTATGTTAAAACAGAAAAGCTTTTTTTTTTCTTTTTACAATTGTTTTTTGTAATAATTATATTGTTGTTGGTATTATATAGACCCCTTCTTCCAGAGCATTACGAATGCAATCTACAGAAAACTTAGAATTTAGCAACCCTCATACAGACAACAGACAGGAGGAAAAAAGATGGCTTATCATCGGTGAGAACTTTTTGGAATAATTTTTAAATAGTTATGAAAGACTTTAGTTTTTGTTCTTTGAAAAACTATAGCAACTTGCAATATAATACTGATTCACCATGCCTATCCTAGCAATTCTTTATTTTTTTCTTTTTCTGAGTGAGCAGGAATATTGTTCAAAGTTAGAAGAGAAGCAATGAGGAGGTACTTGAAGTAAATATAAAAGTTAGCGTGACTTGTTTTCTAGATTACTTTGATTTGCTATTGTTAAGAGGAGTTTTTGCTATTGATGGCTGTCACAATGCACTGAACAATAGACACCAGAATGAAAAGAAGAAAAGGAAGGGACAAGTTTTTTTGGGGAAAGAAGTAAAAGTTCACTAGAAAAATTTACTTTTAAAAAGGGAAGGGAAGTTTATTCAGTTTCACTCCTATGTCTTGACAATTAAGCAATGCAACATGCTACCGATTAAGAAATATATAGTTCTCATTGATTCACAAACACCACTCAATAGCTAACATTTATCAGCCTAGAAACAAAAGACCCACAGAGATTTTCTTCAAATAAATATGAGCATTTTTCAGAAAAGTTACAATTTTAAAATTACACCTACTGTACATTTTCAATTGTGTATGAATGTTTTATCAAGTTTACTTCTTTATTTCTCCCCAGTTAAAGTGATTATAAATATGGGAAAGAAATATTGGCTAATCCCAACATTTAAATGTAATTGTTTCTTTTAGTCTCATATTTTCAGTCTGAAAGATGGAATTTTCCCCCTATCATAAAAAATGGGTTTTGATTTACAGTTTCTCTCATACTACACCATACTAAACTCTGAAAGTTGATTTACAGAATCTTTACATGAGCAGGTAAGGCTGTATTGGAGATATAAGGTGAGCTGGGAGGGAGACAAGTGTGGAAAGTCTGAATTAAAACAGAGAGCGGTATGGATGTCTTCATCCATTACAACTACCTTCTGTCAAAATAACGTGTATCACTATGGCCTAGATTCTGAATCCCTTAATTCCAGTGAGTAGCACCTTACTTCATGGCTATACTCACTGAAGTCAATGGGACTATTCATGGAGTAAGGTGCTATTCGTTGTGAATAAGGAGATCAGAAAGATCAGAATCTGGCTCTGTCAGCCACATTTTATATTTTTTGAAAAGATTCCAATGGCAACCTGATGACAGCTGTAGTTGGCTTCACTCTGCCTGGGAGAGCGTTCCCCAGCCAATTACATATACCAGTTAGACAGGAGATCAACCAAGATACCCATGAAATTAAAATTTTATGGACAGTTTCTCAGCTGGTATAAACTAGCACAGCTGTCTTGACTTCACTGATGTTATACCAATTTATGCCAACTGAGGATCTGGCCCATATTTACAGCTCAGAAACTTCCCTAAAATATATACCTGCAGAGACATAGACTTTTAAATACCAAACAAGTATTTAAATACTAATCAAGATGCATCTCCTGCACTCTACGCTCTGAGACAAGTTTCACAATCACCAAGGGGTTGAAAGCTGGGATTATGCATATTGCTAATGGCACAAAACAGCATGAAATATTGAGGAAAAATTATACCTTTCAGTTCTTCATTTATTGGCCAAAAGTAACTTCACATTTTGCAGAGACTAACACCTCTAAACTCTAGTCCCTAAGCAATGGGTCGGACTCATTGACATGCTCTTGTTACTTTATGCTACTCTGCTGATGCAAAGTGAGGACAGATCCAAATAAACGGGCTATTTAGCAGAGTTTTCAGTTGTTGAGTTTTACCAGAGAAGGGCAGAGTGTACTGCTGTAAATGCCCACTATTCTCAAACTTTGAGACTTGCGGTGAAACACATAACAAAGGAGAAGGTATCCACTGCCCCTGCGAAGGAGATATTGTCTTGCTCTGTTCCAAAATCTTAGAGAAGAGACATGTTATGGAAACATTCAAAGTATGTTCTCGTTGCCAATAAACCACACAAAATGAAAGATGTCAAAATGGATTTAGTTATCACTGTCTTTTCCTAATTGCCATTTCCTGTAGTTGAAGTAAACATGGTAATCATTGTCAAAAAAAACCCAAACCAAACAAAACCATAAAGGCATATAGGAATTGGTGACGATATCAAAAAGCAAGACCTCTGACCACATATATATATATATATATATATATATATATATATATATATATATATATATATAAAATCATTAGTACTTAAAGTTCTATGCAATGCAAAGGAAAAGAATTAGCCAAACATATTTAGGAGAAACTAGCTAGAAATGTCCATAATGGCTACTGGGCATGAACACAGGGAGCCAAACATGTAAATGAAAGGTTTCTGACTTTATGCTCAACCCACATTTGCTCAAAGGAAATAGAGATATTTACCAAAAAAACATTATCTCTTGGCAACATTAATTCACTTTGCTAACCCAGCTCATGAGAGCTACATTGCTGCATACCATATGAACACATTGTCACCGAGAACATCTTTAAGCTGTTGTATTTCAGGTGTGAGAATACTGCAAGGGTCTAGGCCTCATTCTCTCTTCCTTAAAGGTGCAAGATGTTCCTTGCATAAAGAAGTATAGGACACTAAAGCATGCAGTTCACCAGTCACTCCTTCACTATGCTGGAGACTGCTACATAAAAAAAGAGCTTCATTTTTTGAACTTTCTGTTTGATAAGACTTCTTCATCGTGAGCCTAAAGAGGACCGCTCTTGCTTCTCTTGGAAGTAGTGCAAGTCCATATCTATGCTAGAATCTGAGCTCTGTTTGATGACTTTTAAAAACGCATTTCCTCCCCACTTAAAGTCCTGCTCTTCAACACCGTTTGCTCATTTGTGTGGACTGTATTGGGCTCCTGATACAGAAAATGTAATCACTGTCTGTTGAATGAGGAATCAGTCACAGCCTCATCAGATACAGAATACAATTCAGTCCTGTCTATATCACATGTATTGACTTCAGTTGAGTTACATCCATTTACACCAGTGGTGAACTTGATTCAAAATCTTGGTATAGCAGAGTGTATGTCTAAAAATAATAGAAAGAGGGCTGCCTTCATTATCCATGAAAGTCCAGCATGCAAAGATTGAGAATATGTGTCTGTAAATTTGAAAATGATAGAGACTTTTACCACCTAAATAAGGATTAGGCTATGCAGGTGATCTCCATGAAAAATCCCACTAAGCTTCCATAGCTAACACAGGAGGCAATGGTGAATTTCTTCTACTACTCAGGGGTTTGAACTACTAAAAGGAAAATATTGCCAAGAAGAGTAACCATGTATTAGACAGAGGATTCTGTTGTTTTTTTCAGATAAGGCTGCCTGTAAAGCAACCACATTCTTTCCTATTTGGTGGAAAGACAAAGACAAACCTTAGTTACACAGCCTTGAAACATGTGGCCACAGTCAATCATTTACTTCTGCTTTTTTATTTTAATTTTGTGTGTTTTTGTTGTTGCTGGGTTTTGTAAATTAGCATCAAAATCTGGAGCGGAAATGATTGGGGGGGAGGGTGATAAAAGACAGATTATTTTTAGAAGCTTTTCAAATAATTTTTAATCATCAATACTCTGGCATTCAAAACCTTTGCTTAGTGTTTATTTGTAATGGTTTGCAGATCATTACTGATGTATTTCTTTATTAAATACCTTTTAACACCTTTCCATTTCCCTACATTCTTTGGACTGTATTCGAATCTCATTAGTGTAACTCACTAATTTCAATGGAATTGCTCCTGATTTTCATCAGTGTAAGCAGGACCAGATTCAGGTTCTCGGTATTTAGGAATAATCTAGTTGAAACAGTAACTACAAGCCAGATCCTCAGGCAGTAGAAATTGAAGCAGCCCCATGGAAGTCAACGGAGCTGCGGCAATTTGTAGCATTTGAGGATTTGTCTCTGGATCTGAGCCTCATGGGCAGGAGGCACGAAATTCTGTCCCATTTTGCACTTGATAGACTGTACTATTATATGAACCCTATTACATTATTGAGACAATGGACAAAATTAGCTAGGAGCTGAAACAGTTAGTTTCTTAATCTCTTTGTGCTGCAGAGAAAAAAAGGGAGGAGGGAGGCAGCATTTTTTGAAAAGGGCCCTCAGGAGAAGCTGAGAGAAACCCTCCTCACTAAATCAGCATAACCAACCAGATCAGTAATTAACAATATTGGCACTAATAACTTTCAGCAGCATGGCAGCCTGCTGATACCAGTTGGGATTGGTGCAGTCATTACTGCAGAAGGAAAGAGGAAGGCCTAGAATTTGCACAGATGGAGGTAATGGGGAGAAATAAGTGTTTTGGAGAAAGAAAAAATAAAGTTTATGAGCTAGAAAAAGTGACTGATTTTGAACAATTGAAGTAGTTGAAGTTAAATCTTCTCATCCCAAATGTATTGCCTCTCAAGCATGCCATTATTTCAAAAAAGGAAAGAAAAATGCTGCTTAATGCAGCCGTTTGGAAATAACTGACCATTTTAAAGGAGAAAGAATTGACTGCTTAACAACATCTTTCAATCTAAAAAGCTGCTAGCACACATACACAGTAGCTTTAAGGCTATTCAGAATGTTCATTTACAATTAACCCAAATTACTATTTTCTGTATCAAGTGTAATAATCCTTCTGGCAGCTGATAAAGAAAAAAATGAATATGTATCAAGTGGGAGGGGGTTGGAGCTTGGGAGTCTCATGTGACATAGAGTCCCTATTTCTCCTCCAGGGGAAAGCTCTAGAAAGTGGTTGGTGACTGGCTGTGCTGGAGCTGAATAAAAAAGTAGACCTAATTCTTTAATGTCTTGTATTAATCCAGGGACTTTATACCACAACTTCACACACAGCTGAAACAGCTTTCATATGACAGTGGACACTTTCACCTCAAAAGGACACAATTAAGAGGTAAAATTCTGTAGTTTCCATGAAGCGAGAACAGCTTACCCAGATGAAAAATCAAATCACGCTTCCCTCAGGATTGCTTTTGTTAATTTAAGTACAGTTCACCAGCTCTTCAGGGCAATGACTCTAAGTGAGTAGAAGTGGGAGCCAATAGTCAGAACTCTAAGTTCTATTTCCAGCTCTAATATTGACTGACTGTATCATTATGGAATAATCATATACCTCATCTGTGCCTTAGTTTCTCCATATTTGTAACTGAGTAAATGATTTCCTTAGCCCTTTTTACATAGGATTGCTGGGACATTTAATTAATTAGGGCTCAAAGGCATCTTGATAAAAAATAGCCCTCCACCTAGCATCATCAACCCAGCAATCGCTTCACAAGGCATTGTGCCATGCCCCACTTCTTCACTATCTCTTCTCATCCAAAATTTCTAATACAACTAAACAAGAGAAGCAAGATTCATGAAATATTTTATTCAGTTCTGAAGAACAGTTAACGTTTTCTGAAAGGATGGCCTTCCACCATCTTAAAAATCACTAGACTGTGATGTTACAAATTGTCTGAGAGAACCATGGGAAGTGATGAATCAAGGTAACTAATGAAACTTTGTACCATGCTCAAATGTTTGAAATATTTCATTCAAAGTGTATGTATACGATATAGCCTTCATATGCAGATCCATGGACTGATCTGTATTACATTACTCCTCTAGGATTCTGCAAGATATTCAGTAAGCATAACCTTCACCCAATCAGGCTCCTCTTATATCTTCATTGAAAAGAAATGCACCTTTAGAAAAACACGGAGGCTCATTTCAGAGAAATATGGGCAATCATCTCAAGTCATTCTGACTTTTTATAGGTACACTTCATCTTCCCTGCACCCTGCACCTTCAAGATTATTAATAATAATAATTAAAATAATTTACATTTTTCTGGAAACTGAAGTAATGAAGGTGTCAGTAGATATTAAACTACCTGTAAATTGCATTGGTTCGTAGAAGAAACCAAAAAATAGCAACTAAAAGAAATCAGAATCAATGTTCCAAAAACAACTATAAAAACAGATGCATAGCTGTATTATACTGAATGATGAGGTTAAATTTCCCTCCTCTGCCGCTTTCTGAAAATAGAAACCTTAGGTATGATTAAGCAGCTAAAGAGAATTCTTACAGAAAATAAAATTTCCTTTCCTTTAGTCTTTAAGTCATTCTGTTGATTGCCCTTCCTCATAATGCAATACCTGGAAAATGAAAGTTAATAAAGAAAAGGATTATAATGAAGCGTCTAAAATTATCACAGGTTTGGAATTAACATTTCCATGCCTCTGAGACCACTGAAATATGGTGGTGACATAGACATTAAACCCATAGCTAGAATGGAAGGAACACCCGACGTTGACAGGTGCTTCCCAGCTTTCTTGGACTCTCACTCACATACACACAAAACAATTTTCCAGAAAACAGTACCATCTAGATTGAATTTACTTCACAGGACCAACAGAATCTAAATTTGTCATTCCTGGGGTAAGACTGGAATCCTAGCTATTGGCTCAGGCTTAAACTATGGTTATTCCACCGGCATGCACTAACGGAGAAAGAGAACATGAAGGATATTTCTTCTTGTGAGGATTTACACAGGATGCCATGATAATTTGTTAACTACTTTTAAGGAAAACTTGGTATTTTGACTGTCCTGATTTGAAGTGAAATGGATACAACAGAGGCATTGTAGGACTTGTTCAGAAACTGAAGACGTCAAGTCCAATAATATTCAAAGATGTTTATGCAAACAATTAGAACATTCTTAGCTGAAATTAATATTGACTGGGATAAAGTGAAGTTTAACAAGAGAGAAATATTTTCAGAGAAATGTGCCTAGTTTAAAAAAAAAAATAAAAAAGGGGAAAAATCTTTCAATCTCTAAAGTAGACTGCAAGTACCTTTTTCTAGTTTTTCTAGTTAGAAGTTTGTGGCAAAGTATTTTTCTGATATATAAGATAGAGGTGAGACATAGCGTGAAATATTTGAGAACCAGCACAGCCTATGTGAAAAATATAATTAGAAACGTAAAGTATCTGGCCACATACCATGGAAAGGAGACACACAGCCCTTCTGCCCATTGCTAGATTACTAAGGGTAATTTTTCTTTTATGATTACATCTAAACATATACATCACATGGTACCGGAAAGCACTAAAAATAAGAATGGTGTTATTCTCAAACTGTAGCAGACTCAAAATTAAAACAGTCTTATGATTTTGCAAAAAGGCCAAACGCAAATGTGCCCAATTCCAACAGAGTTTCACTGATGCTTTTAACAAACCAGTTGCATTGACTAGACTAGAAATCTAGACAATACTACTGAACAATTTCTGGTATTTTGTGATATACAACTGTGATATATCAAAATATACAACAAAATTATTCGATATGATCTAATTGTATTAGAAGGATAAGAAACTAAAAAATCTAAGATGTAATAGGAAAATATTGATAAATCAAACTACATTCTTTTGAAGAAAAACCTAATAAAAGATATAAGAAATGATTACTACAGAAACATTCTAGAATAAAAAAGAGGAATGGTATTCCTTTGCATATTAATGTATTTACATACATACCATATTTAAGTGTCTATATATACACACACGTACGTATGCACATACGTGTTTCAGGTCCTGCCCATGTCTATGTGGATATCAGTGAAAAGATGGAAATGATTGCAGCACACACTGCATTTTTGAGCTGAAATGTGATCTTCTATTCCTTATCCACTTACGTGTTAATCAAAAGAAAACCTCACCTCCATCACAAAAATATGCCTGAAGCCCTCAGAAGAAGAGTTAGCTTGCAACATTAACTGTATTGTTTAATGTAGACTGTGCTATTTCAAATTTCAGCAAAGAGAGGTCCACTCAGGTATTACGCCTGAGGTGCCAGGAAGCATGTTTTGTAATCTTGAAAGCAACAAGAAGTCAGAATAATTGACCTCTAGGGTAACAGGACAAAAGAAGGCAGAAAAGATAGATAAGTTCTGGGCACTATACATTTGGGTAGGGCTGTGGGGTGGTTGCTTCAAACATAAATGTCCTACAGCTTCAAAAGCATCCACAAATCTAGACAAGTCAAAAACAGATCTGGAGAAAGCTCAATTCAGTAAGTGGATACCTTGGGCCTGATTCTGTTTCTATTCACTCTGTTCTTCCACTCATGACTCTTTTTTTTCTTCTTTCTATAAACTCTAATAGTTTTATTCCTGGCATACTAAGAGAAGAATTCAGACCATCGTATAGAGAGGTCATTTGTGAGTAGGTAGAAAAAGTTGTGTTGGAAAATGTACTATAACTTCCACAGAATAGTAATACAAATCTGATTCAAGTGATGAACTACATTATTAGCCATATGCTATAGTCCATGTTGAGGCAAAACTCATTCCTGAAGTCAGTGAGGGTATTATTTTCCAGATAAAGATTGCAGGAGCAAGCTTTAATTCCCCAAAGAAAGAAGCATTCCTACAAGAAACTGTGAGCCAGGATGATAATTTAGTTGCAGGAAATGGATATTAAAAGGTGCAGTGCAACATTCATTATTACAATAATTCACAGTGTCATGGAATATTAAATTACAAATACAAATTTAAAATGGCATTTTCAAAAACTGTATACTTCTAAAAGATACACAGTAGGTTCCCTGGACATAATCATCATATTCAAAGTTCAGCTTACAGGTTGTTGAATTGTTCACTGTAAACAACAATCACGAACAGTTTCTTTTCTCTGTTCACAAGTCAATCTTGAATTCTACGAATGTATCTGTTATTTGAAACAGTTTGGAAAAACAATTTTCTGTTTAAGGAGTATTCATAAACTGTTTTCTGACTATTTTTACTTGGTGGAAGTGGGAACCTGAGAGGCACTATGTCAATCTCTGAATGACAGGAACCTTTTAAGCTACAGAATAAAGGAAGATGAATAACGAACAGGACATGATGAATGATAGTGAACCTCAAACAAAGCTTTATTGGTATGAATTTTCCATCAAATCTTTCTGGTATTAAAATTCCTGCAACACTTGGGATGTGTAAATATAAAATGTAAACAAAAACTTTCTGGATGATAGATTTACAGACTGCTACTAACACAGAATGTATGCCTTATTTAATTTTGGTGGATTTTTCAATCTGACACTTTTATTTAACACAGTATTTTCACCAAAATACAAAGTCAGCAACATCAAATTCCTAGCTGCACACTTACTGGTAAACTTTTGGGGACTGAAGTCTTGTCAGATGAAAGAGACAGTAAATACTTAGCAGTAGGAAGGATAGCAAGAGCCAAAAATAATGAATCAGAATTAACTTTATATAATAAAGTCTATTTAAGGACAAACAGAGGTACCATATAAGAGATACAAGTAATTCTTCCTTGAAACATTTTCCCCTCAGCTGTCTGATTTTAAAATGTGTTTTAAAAGTGCTTTAAATATACAAAGTGCTTATGTAAGAATGTCATGTTTTTCTGGAACCAATCTAATCCTTAGTGTTTTCAAAGTCATAACTGCTGACTTGAGTGAGAAAAAGAAATTTCTTTTTAGTTATGTTTGCTAAGGTGAGTCAGATGCCTCTGCTTCTTTTTTTGTACATCATACTAAATTCCAATCAGTTACATTCTGCAACTCCATTGAAGGCACCTGCACTACACAGCGGGCATAATCGGAAAAAGAATGGTGCTAGGTGATGTGTGAAAAGATAAGACCTAACTTGACTTTTTTACCTGTTTGAATTTGCAAGACTAGCAGTTAAAAACCAACCAACCAATCCACACCAAACTTTTTTTACTTGTAAAATGAACACATTTGATATAGACTCATCAAGAGGCAAAGCATATGATACCTCAAAATGCTGTTTTTAGTACCGCTTTTCATATTAGGGCTGCAACTTTTGGGGCAAAGCGTCATATCTCTTTGGGATTCCCAAACAGTCCATGCCACAAAAGAATTACAGCCAAACCTCAGTGAACTGCAATCTCTAACGCACTGCACACCCATCAGATACCCAGTATATATCATCAACCTTTCTCCCTTGTAATAGAGACACAGTAAAGTACTTCTCAAGAGCCAGTTGTGCTTGGCCCTTTACAAAGCTAACATCTCCAAAGTGGGCAAGGTGGTACTACTCTGATTGCCTTACACCTGGATTAAGATAGAATTCTTCCTCATGCATTTGTTATAGTTACTTAGTCATATAGCAAACAAGCCCCCCAAAGCAGGGCTGTCTTATAGTCAAAATTTGCTTGATTACTTTCCAATTCATTATTTTCAGTATATTTTTCTATTGTGTAATAAAGTGCATTTGTTTGCTGCTGTCTTCAGGTTTTTAAGTCATGTTTTTCGAGAATCACTAATTACAAAAATTAGTAATCTGCAATAAGTCTTACTGCCATTAGTGCAGGTTAAAGTGGAACTACTTTATTAGATTTCCTGGAGCTGAATTCATAGTTGCTTCTCATGCAGAACAACCTCTTGACCCATGTGGGAGTTCCATGCCTGCAGTGACTGCAGACTCAGATCTCTTGAGTAATTGGGGAAGAAATGAATAGACTCCATTATTTTAGTGAATTTCTTTGATCTTAATGGAATGACCAATGCTTACACATTTCTTAATACTTCTTTCAACTATAATTGAAGTGAGAATTTCTTTCATGTAAGCATGGGTAGAATAGAAATATTTTTAATTTAATTATGGAGAAGGTCAGTTCACAGATTTGCCATTTGGAATTTAAAGGATGACTTTTGAGGGTTTCCCATATTTTATTAAAGAATATTTACTGAGCTGACAGGCATTATGAAGCAAACATACAGCATGCATTTCCCACTCCCATCGCTACAAGAAACCACGTCTTGAATGAATATATACAACTTGTTCTGGTACCAAGGTTATGGCATTTGCTAGAGAGATGATGTATTAGTTTAACAGGTATCATTATTAACTTACTGGAGTTATATCTTGCTCTATCTATTTAAGATACTTAAGCCCCAGAATCCTAACCTGGGCCAATATTCTCACTTAAAAGTCTCTAGGTTCACATGCAAGAGTCTTGAATCAGGCATATAAATCAATAATAGCTAATTAATCAGTATATGAACAATGCAAGTCAGTCAGTCTATATAAGCAGAAGGAGAGGACCATCAGGAAGCCCAAGTCCCAGGCAAGCCTTTATATCCAGAGACATCATGAGAAGCGCCAATAGTGCAGTGCTTACTAACTTGTCCAGACAGATGCTCTAACTGCAGCTCAACTCTTGTAGATTCCTGGCCACAGTCAGTCTCTAAACCCTAAAGGCACCTCAGCCGGGGATCGGGAATGATTTTCTAATATTCCTTTGGAGTGAATGTCCCCAAAATGAACCACCGATCTTGAAAATCAGGCAAAGGAACTAGTAAAATCCGGAGTGCGTAGATGAGGCTTTTTCAGGAAACACAACGCTCTACATTATACATAAAAAGTTTTCTGAAAATTAAACATCACCTATTACTCAGATACTTGTCCATTTCATCAAATGCAAAAAACCAAATCTCTACAAACAGCTACTTGGGCAAGAGACATTTCAAGCAGAAAAGGCTGGTTTTGAGGTAGCTGGCATAATGTAGGTTTCAATCAAGCTGATATTTTAGTTGCAAATGTCGGACCCAATCTGGTCATGTGCTGAGTATTTTCAATTCCCACTTACTTCAGTGAGGGCAACCGGAGTTGAGGACACTCAGGGCTTTATGAGAGGCCCCTAACTATGGAGATTCTCTCACTGTCTAATAAAGAGACAATGAGATTTGTATTTGCAAACAGGACCAAAGAAGACTGTGATCTGTTCATATGTATAGATAAAATAGTTATGTATAATTCTTAGAGTACAGATAAGGGACTCACTTCTCATCTCACTGGGAGTGATTTTTAAACATCTATTAGAGCTCACTGGAGGATGTTGATTTTTTCCCCACAGTAAATTTTGAACTTTCTTAATTTGTTTTTGTTCTGCGCTGGAAAGTAACACGTTTCAATGAAACAGAATATTTTGGAGAAAATGTTCCAACCAGTAACTATGCTGAAGTTAAAAGGTCTGGTCCTGGCACTCACATCACTGGTGGAAACAGCTGAAAAGCTGATAGATCTGAAAGCCAAAGGATTCATCTTATCTAGGAGAGCACTTGGGTATTGGTACTCTCCAACAGGACATCAGGATAGGGAATATGAATTATTGAACTGATGCATCCTTGTTCTCAATGATTCCAGTATGACAGGAAGGTACTTTGGGGCCATGGACAGCTACAAGTAAGTGAAACAGTGATATTTAATTTAAGCCAAGTATTGAACTAAAGGATTGGAAGAAAGTTAATGAAGTCTCCTTAGTCTTTCACAGACCACACTTCAGCTACCCAGGGAAATTTAGGCCAATGCAAGATAAACAAGAGTAAAATCAGAGAAACTGAGAAGAAATTCAGTTCCAAGATATTTTAAGGCAATGCATTTCTTCTAAAAAATAGTTGCATGCCAAACATTTATGTGCTGTCAGTGAAGGTTAGGCCATGTCTACTCTGACAGCAGAAAAGTTGCTGCCGTCAGATCGATATTTCTGGATTGACTTAGCGGTCAATTAAGACACGCTATGCCAATCTGGAAATTGACCTAGTAAAACCACCCTATCAAGTGGTGTGGTGCAGTTATGATGCCACATTGAAGGGGAAATAGGAAGTTGATGGGAGTTACATAAGCTACTCTGCTGAATTTTCCTGGCAGTGCAGACCAGGCTTTAGTTACTAAAAAAATCAGTCAAATTCCAAAGGGGTAGCCGTGTTAGTCTATTGTAGAAAGACAACAGAGTCCTGTGGCACTTTTAAAGACTAACAGATTTATTTATCGCATGAGCTTTCGTGGGAGAAAATCCCACTTCATCAGACGCTTTGAAGATAGGAAAGTTACAGAGTGGGAGGAAATTAAATGCAGGGGAGTGTATGACATAGCATCAGGTCAGGCTGTAACAGCAAATCAAAATAGGTGTTAGGATTCAAAACACTGTGCTGTTCCCCAGTGTTTTGAATCCTAACACCTATTTTGATTTGCTGTTACAGCCTGACCTGATGCTATGTCATACACTCCCCTGCATTTAATTTCCTCCCACTCTGTAACTTTCCTATCTTCAAAGCGTGTGACGAAGTGGGATTTTCTCCCACGAAAGCTCATGCGATAAATAAATCTGTTAGTCTTTAAAAGTGCCACAGGACTCTGTTGTCCTTTTAAAAAAATCAGGAGATGATTGGGCCAGAGTTATTTTAAGAATGGATTAGATAATAAATATCAGTTACTTTGAATTCTGTATTTATTAAAAGCATTAGGACATTCTTGGAAAAAAGTCTTAGAAGCATTATATAGCCAAATGAATTAATGTTGTCCTTGAAACTTGTAAAAACTTGGCTTAAATTAGTCTTGAAACATCATGTCAAAGGAATCAAGGGAAATTAGCTTGATGCTTAGATCTACTACAGTTCAAGTCCAAGCTATCCTGCAGAATATAAAAAGCACCTGCCTTTGCCTGTTTTTACATCTAACGATTGACCTTGATTTGACTTAAGTGTTTTGGTTCCCAGTAAGCAGTGCTTCAAAAAGTGTCACTTCAGTGCTATGTAGTCTGGATACCACCATTCACCGGCAATACTTGTAGCCATTAAAAGGTTTAGATACCTGTTCAGGTGCAGAACTTACTTCTTTTGGTACAATTTGGGGGGAATTTGTAGGTATTCTGTCATAATTTATAAATGCTATATGTTGACCTTGTTATTGGGATATTTACTGTATGACTACATCGGTTTATTTTGTCAGGGGAAAACAGTAGCTCAAGATAACTCACTTCTCTGCAACTACTTGGGTACTGTCAAAGGAGAATGTCAGAACTATTAGCTTTGATATTTTTGTCTCTTCTCCAGCCACTCTACAAAACTGATTTGCATCTGAAGGACAAAAGCCTGAAATCACAGAAGAACAAAAGAACTCTGACTGTTTATAAATAGACCCCTGCAGATCCATGGATATCCACTTCTTATCCGCATCCGCGGGTGCAAATGCAGATATCCGCAGACCCATTGCTGCGGATTGCGGCTCGGGTATGGATACTGTTTTTATCTGGTCCCGGCTGTACGTGCAGAGAGCACCATTGCTCCACCCAGAACATCTGATTGGTTACAGCTGCAGCCCTGATTTAATCCAGGGGCCAGTCCAGGGAGAGTAAGAGTTGCTCCCTCTCCCACTTCCCCCACTGCCGGCCACTCCCCCCAGCACCAAACAGCTGAGTGATCTCAGCAGCCCTGATTTCACATGGTCAGCCCCGTCGGAATAAGAGTTGCTCCGATTTGGGCTAGCCAGGGCTCTGAACAGCATCGTGCTTTTACTGGCTCATCCGGGTCCTGGGTCCCACCCCCAGCTGTCCTTCAGTCTCTGACTCCAGACTGTGAGAGCCAGAGCCCAGCCCATCAGAGCTGGTGTTCAGTTTCAGTGGCCAGTCCCCACCTCCACTGATCAGCTGAGAAACTGCAGCAGCCCAGACTTCCCAGCCCAGCCCATGGAGAATAACAGTTGCTCAGATTGGAGCCAGCGAAGGCTCTGAAAAACACTGGGAGCTGTTGGCAACTCTCTCCCCTCTCAGTTGTTTCTCGGGCTCCCTGAACCTAGCTCGCAAGAGCCCCCCCTTCTCTGGCTGCCAGCCTCCCAATCTGATCGCTCAGCTGAAGGAATTACCTTGTCCATGCTGAACAGTTGAGTGATCTGATCTTAGCTCTAGTAGGTGGAATAACCAGACGATCAGGGCCAGCAGGACTCTGAACAAACAGTATCAGGAGCTGCTGGCTAGTGCCGCCCTCCCTGCCCCCTTCCTCGGGCTCTGTGTGAGGCAGCTGCTGCTGGCTAACAATCCAGGAACTGACAGGCAGCTGCCCCAGAAGAAAACACCAAGGTTGCACCAGGATCCTTAGGACTCTCTATAATGTTGTTTAAAATAAAAACAGTGTGTGCACATTTACTAAGCCCCTGCCTTTAAGCTGTTACATTACAGAGCACACACAGGCAGGAACACAAAACAGAAGCACAGTGTAATGACCAGGAGCCAAGCACAGCGGAGCTGCTGCAAGGCAGGAGCGGGGCAGTTGCGGATACCCACAAAACATGGAGATGCGGATTGCGGATCGGATACATGCTTACATGTCTCGGATGCGGATCGGTTGAGGATCCACATTTTTGTAACCGCGCAGGGCTCTATTGATAAAAGATCCTCCATCTTAAGAGAAGGGAGTAGTTGTGCAGGGAAAACCAGACTTAGCACAAACATCTGCTGGGGCAGTTTGAAGAAGTTAGGCCTGCCTCGATTAACATCGGGGGATGATAAGCCTTTCCGCAAGATAAAAATGCGTGTAGAATGTTTATTATTTTAAAATCCTTTCTCCTCTGAATGCTTTGTTCATATTGCAAACATATGATACTTTCGTTTTAAGAAGGCTGTTCGATCAGTTTATACCACTGGTCACAAATTCCAAACCCCAGTCTAAGTTGCTGGGTAAGAATGGATGATACTCAGAGTACTCGAGGGCAGTTGGGGGGATTGTATAATTACAACACTCCAGGAGAGGTAAAAGCATTGTATATCAATGATGAAGTAGACTGTAAATTAGAAGTAATGCAATGGATAAGATAGATGGGATCTGTTCTGAGTTACTACAGAGAATTCTTTCTGGGTGTCTGGCTGGTGAGTTTTGCCCACATGCTCAGGGTTTAACTGATCACCATATTTGGGTTGGGAAGAAATTTCCCCCAGGCAGATTTGCAAGGGCTCTCATGGGTTTTTGCCTTCCCCTGAAGCATGGGGCACAGGGCATTTGCTGGTGGATTCTCTGTACCTAGAATTCTTTAAATTATTATTTGAGGAGTTCAGTAACTCTTCCATAGGTTATGAGTCTATTACAGGAGTGAGTGGGTGAAATTTGTGGCCTGCATTGTATAGGAGGTCAGATTAGGTGATCATAATGGTCACTTCTGACCTTATAGTCTTTATGTCCTAGCATCTTAGGGAGTGCACACAAAGATACCGGAAAGGAGATCAAGGTGCAGCTAGCCTTGTAACAGTGACACCAATGATGGTATGAGAATAGCAGTTAGCATAATTTTATCTGTAGCTATAAGCACTCTTTTGTGCTAACATATCTCATAATCAAAGAATGCTTAGTCAGGCCATCCCTTGGAAAATAAATAGTTGCTGAAGGCTGCGGTATTGGTGAGGCAATTAGGGACACTATTCCATTTGAATCAGTAAAAAAGTAATGCATAGCATATATACAGCATAGTTTGAAAGGACAATTTGTTATTGGAGATGCTTTTTTCAGACAAGATGGAAAAGTGAGTGGCAACTTCTGCTCATTAAGGATACTGTCCTTATCTTATTATTTTAAATATTTATATTACAGTAGCACCCAGAGGCCTCAGGAGCGCAATGCACTAGTACTATGCAAACAGTTCTTTATTGAAAAGACATGATGTTAATCCTAGTGTCCTCACTAAATTTCAACTCAGGGAATTATGTTCTGTGTGGCTGACTTCACCTTTAACTACAACTAGAAAAGATACTTCACTTCCTACTGTAAATTTCTAGGTGCACTGCTATACGCTGTTAAACAGATGTGACATTTCTCACTAGTTGAGGCTGCTTTTCAGTGGTGGATGAAAGTTCTTTTCTGTTTACTTGCATATCAATTTGTAAAGAAGTTTGGAAGTTTTGAGAGGAAAGACTCTAGAGAACCATAATACTGTTATCAGGTGTACTGGATTTCTTTAACCCTTAGGAGGTGTCAGTTACATACACTTTCTTTCTCATATATTTTTCTAATCATTCATCTGACACTTTGGAGAATGGCAACATTTTAAGAAGTGATTCCATTCATTTTAATTCCAGTCAGTCCTACGATCACTTGTTTCTAATGAAAAGGACTGAACAGTATGACTAACTGCAGCAGCACTTTCTGAGCAGCTTCAAGACAAGAGGATCATCCCAATTAAAATAACTGTTTATAACATTACTTTCAGGGCCAGTCTGTATATACCCAGAAATATATCCCCCTGCACAGCCACATCCAATTTCAGACCCAAAAGGAGAGGGATACTTTGCCCGTATTAAAATTTGTTTATTTATTCTTCAGTCAGGCTTTTCAGCGATAACATATAAAAAGGACAGATCAAAGATACTGTGCATTAGCAAAACAGATCAGTCCTTTACTTCATCTTGCCTAACAAACTGAATCCTTCAGGAATACAAACAGAGTATTGTCACAACTTGGAGGGGTGAGAGAGGGAAGAGCTGTATTCTAACAGTTCATACACAACATTCAAGATACAGTAATTATCTTAGTTTTGCAGAGTACATTTATTTTTGTGCATAAGGAACTTGTCACCTTCTGCATATTCATTAAGTCTCTTGCATTAAATGTTGTTTTCAAATGAGTCCGGTCTAATTTCGCTGATAAAAATGTGATTACTAGCTCTCATTATTGTCTAATGTGGCTGGCTAATTACTTTTTATGGAGACTGGAAAAACCTTACTACTAATGTGTTGTTAATAACCAGCACTCTCAGCTACGCTCTTTGTGATGAATGTGTGTTTATTCTCTATGTGGATATATCTGTCTTTTGAGTGCCCTTCACAAATTACAACTTAGTCCCGGTCTCTCATTATGTATATTTCATGAGAAAACACTGTATTTTTGTTGTATGGCTCAGAGTCAGCTTGAAATTTGCCCCTGTGTAAGAAAAGGTGGTTTTGGTCAGGCCAGTTTTTAGAAAACAATTAGATGCTGCCAGAAGTGGTGTGGGTAAGGCATTAGGTGGTACTATTCTGTTTGTGTTTTCAAAGGTGCTAACACTAAGTGAAGGTCAAACTAGATCATATTTGTGAGTGCTATAAGAACATAATCAAGTAGTTGTTTTTTTCAGTCCCAGGGCCTGTAAAAAACTTCTGCCAGCATAAATCCAGATGCAGGACTATTGAGAAGAGAACAACACAGGTGGGCAGTGCTGTCTGGGAAGTTAGAAGGACTAACAAAAAGCTGAGTCAGTGATTCCTCTCAACAGCTTTTGCCCGGAGGAGTCAGTGTCTTATGCTCTAGATGAATATGAAGCTTCATCACCTTTGAATGGGCAGCTAGAATTGAGAGGGTTAATTTGCACCTGCCAGTGTCATGTTCAATGAATCTCTCTGTTATGTGAAGGTATGTCTTGGAGAAAGATGTATCACGTATGTCCTAACTATCTGGTGATTTCACAGTGGAATGTTAAAGAGTATTTTCAATACAACAGAGGAAGTTGAAAAGCAGCCAGCGATTGAACCTTTTATTGGGATGCTCAATTTTTTTTTAATTTTAAAGTGTTTTGACCAAAACAAAAATCAATTTTTAAAAAAAAAAGTTTTGCAAAACTTTCCAACTTTTTGACCAACTATAAAGCTTGCCAAAAACATGTGAGTTTAGAAATTTAACATGGACAAAAAAGATATTTTGTGTGAGAAAATTTATGAAAAATGTGCTCCCTTTTTGACCAGCTCTAATATTTTTATTTCTTTGCAACATATGAAGGCTTCAACTATTTCTCATTTTATATTGGGCATGGAAGTAAGTGCCCATCTTAGTTTGCTGTCTTCAAGTCTAAGCCTTTCCTGCCAAGCTTTATACACTCCACTCAGAGATTTTAAATGGATATGATTTTTCTAAATTAGAAAGTGAAAGATGGGACTTGATTCCTACTTTAACCATAGCAATCACTGACAGCAGTGCATAACTCTACTCCAACCACTCCATCACTCTCTGTCTCTTTCACTACCCCTCTTCTTTCCACGCTCATATCAATTCTGTTTTCCCCTTTCCTTTCTTCACTTTGTCTGCCTATGTCTTCTCAACCTGCCAGTACACGTCTTTTTCTTCTACTCAATAAACATTCATCTGCACAATGTTATTTTTCCCCTTCATTACTCCCTGCTCAGTTAAATACACATGCTCTTATACTCACACATATTTTATTTCTCTCCAACCATGTTAAATATTGTTCAGCTCCTCCCATATTACCTTCTCAGATTTCACACTTTCAGGAGGGGAAGAACGGTATAATGCATGCGTGACATATTATTTACTCTTTACACAGCTCGAAAGGACAGAATGACTCGCATTCAGTGCCAAAAGATTTCTGCTGCTGGGCAGTTTGGATATACATGTCTAAGGTTCATCCACACTGCTTATACAGATTTGCATGCTGAAATTAAATAAAGACAAGTGCAAAGTACTACACTTAGGAAGGAAAAAAAATAAATTCACAAATACAACATGGTATAACTTGCTAGGCAGTTAACTCATTGAAAAGAATCTGGGGGTTATAGTGTATCGCAAATTGAACATGAGAACACCAGGGTGCTGTTGTGAAATACATTCTGAGGTGTATTAATAGGAGTGTTGCATGTAAGACAAAGCTGATAACTGTTCTTCCACAGGTCTTCTGCTGGAATATTATGTCCAGTTTTGGATGCTACACTTTAAGAAAGACATGGACAAATTGGAGACAGTCCAGATGAGGAGAGCAGCAAAAATGGTAAGCTGTTTGGAAAACTGTTCTGGTTGATTATAAAACAACAAAATGTAATTAATAATAAATATTTATAGTGGAGCAGCTGGTGCTAATTTTCCTCAGTGCATCTTGATACTCATCACATTCTTTAATTTTGGAAAGCAATCCTAGTTATCAAGCTGAGAAAGGTAATTTCCTAAAATTGACATTTTGCTTCTTGGCAAACTTTCATTTTGCTTTGGGGTCTGTCATGTGGTTCTGCTTCTGATGGGCTGTCCATTCAGTGCCGTCTACTAGGACCTTAATTTTAAAAATCCTTGATTATAAATAATTACTTGTCTCCAGCCAACTGTGAATAATTCCTTTGCAAATCATCAGAATTGCACACAGGACCAAACTGGAAAATACTGCAGTTTTCTGTGAAATGTACCCATATTAAAATGGAATTTTATTTTATTTTTATGATTCAGCCCTTAAGAAGCTATCATTTAAGAACATAAGAACATAAAAAAGGCCGTACTGGGTCAGACCAGAGGTCCATCTAGCCCAGTATCTGTCTACCGACAGTGGCCAGTGCCAGGTGCCCGAGGGAGTGAACCCAACAGGCAATGATCAAGTGATCACTCTCCTGCCATCCGTCCCCATCCTCTGATAAGCAGAGGCTAGGGACACTATTCTTAACCCCTTTCTGGCTAATAGCCATTTATGGACTTAGCCCCCATGAACTTATCCAGTTCCCTTTTAAATATTGTTATAGTCCCAGCCTTCACAACCTCCTCAGGTAAGGAGTTCCACAAGTTGACTGTGCGTTGTGTGAAGAAGAACTTCCTTTTATTTGTTTTGAACCTGCTACCTATCAGTTTCATTTGGTGACCCCTGGTTCTTGTATTATGGGAGTATTTAAACAACTTTTCCTTGTCCACTTTTTCCACATCAGTCATAATTTTATATACTTCTATCATGTCCCCCCTCAGTCTCCTCTTTTCCAAGCTGAAGAGGCCCAGCCTTTTCAATCGTTCCTCATACGAGGCACTCTCCAAACCCCTAATCATTTTAGTTGCCCTTTTCTGAACCTTTTCTAGTGCTAGAATATCTTTTTTGAGATGAGGAGACCACATCTGTACACAGTATTCGAGATGTGGGCGTACCATGGATTTATATAAGGGCAATAATACATTTGCAGTCTTATTTTCTATCCCCTTTTTAATGATCCCTAACATCCTGTTTGCTTTTTTGACCGCCTCCGCACACTGTACGGACATCTTCAGAGAACTATCCACAATGACTCCAAGATCTTTTTCTTGACTCGTTGTAGCCAAATTAGCCCCCGTCATATTATAGGTATAGTTGGGGTTATTTTTTCCAATGTGCATTACTTTACACTTATCCACATTAAATTTCATTTGCCATTTGGATGCCCAATCACTTAGTTTTGTGAGATCTTTTTGAAGTTCTTCACAATCTGCTTTGGTCTTGACTATCTTGAGTAGTTTAGTATCGTCTGCAAACTTAGCTACCTCACTGTTTACCCCTTTCTCCAGATCATTTATGAATAAATTGAATAGGACTGGTCCTAGGACCGACCCTTGGGGAACACCACTAGCTACCCTTTTCCAATCTGAGAATTTACCATTTACTCCTACCCTTTGTTCCCTGTCTTTTAACCAGTTCTCAATCCATGAAAGGACCTTCCCTTTTATCCCATGACAACTTAACTTACGTAACAGCCTTTGGTGAGGGACCTTGTCAAATGCTTTCTGGAAATCTAAGTACACTATGTCCACTGGATCCCCCCTGTCCACATGTTTGTTAACCCCTTCAAAGAACTCTAATAGATTAGTAAGACACGATTTCCCCTTACAGAAACCATGTTGGCTATTGCTCAACAGTTTATGTTTTTCTATGTGACTGACAATTTTATTCTTAACTATTGTTTCAACTAATTTGCCCGGTACCGACGTTAGACTTACCGGTCTGTAATTGCTGGGATCCCCTCTAGGGCCCTTTTTAAATATTGGCGTTACATTAGCCGACTTCCAGTCTTTGGGTACCGAAGCCATTTTAAGGGACAGGTTACAAATCTTAGTTAACAGTTCCGCGACTTCACATTTGAGTTCTTTCAGAACTCTTGGGTGAATGCCATCTGGTCCCGGTGACTTGTTAATGTTGAGTTTATCAATTAATTCCAAAACTTCCTCTAGTGACACTTCAATCTGTGACAGTTCCTCAGATCTGTCACCTACAAAAGCCGGCTCAGGTTTGGGAATCTCACTAACATCTTCAGCCGTAAAAACCGAAGCAAAGAATCCATTTAGTTTCTCTGCAATGACTCTATCATCTTTAAGCACTCCTTTTGTATTATCATCATCAAGGGGCCCGACTGGTTGTTTGGCAGGCTTCCTGCTTCTGATATACTTAAAAAACAATTTGTTATTACCTTTGGAGTTTTTGGCTAGCCGTTCTTCAAACTCCTCTTTGGCTCTTCTTATTACACTCTTGCACTTAAGCTGGCACTGTTTGTGCACCTTTCTGTTTGCCTCACTAGGATTTGACTTCCACTTTTTAAAGGAAGTCTTTTTACCTCTCAGTGCTTCTTTTACATGGTTGGTGAGCCATGGTGGCTCTTTTTTGGTTTTTTTACAGTGTTTCTTAATTTGGGGTATACAGTGAAGTTGGGCCTCTATTATGGTGTCTTTAAAAAGCGCCCATGCAGTTTTCAGAGATTTCACTTTAGTCACTCTACCTTTTAGCTTTTGTTTAACTATCCCCCTCATTTTTGTATAGTTCCCCCTTTTGAAATTAAATGCCACAGTGTTGGGCTGTTGAGGTGTTCTTCCCCCCACAGGGATGGTGAATGCTATTGTATTATGGTCACTAGTTCCAAGCGGTCCTGCTACAGTTACCTCTCGGACCAGCTCCTGCGCTCCACTCAGGATTAAATCTAGAGTTGCCTCTCCCCTTGTGGGTTCCCATACCAGCTGCTCCATGAAGCAGTCATTCAAAGTATCGAGAAATTTTATCTCTGCAATATGTCCTGAAGTGAAATGTTCCCAGTCAATATGGGGATAGTTGAAATCCCCCACTATTATTGGGTTTTTAAATTTGATAACCTCCCTAATTTCCCTTAGCATTTCATCATCGCTCTTACTATCCTGGTCAGGTGGCCGATAGTAGATCCCTAATGTTATATTGTCATGGAAGCATGAGATTTCTATCCATAGCGATTCTATGGAACAAATGGATTCGCTTATGATTTTTACTTCATTTGAATCTACATTTTCTTTCACGTATAGTGCCACTCCTCCTCCCGTACGACCTGTTCTGTCCTTCCGATATATTTGTACCCCGGAATGATTGTGTCCCACTGATTGCTCTCTGTCCACCAGGTTTCTGTGATGCCTATTATATCAATATTCTCCTTTACCACTAGGCACTCTAGTTCACCCATTTTATTATGTAGACTTCTAGCATTTGTGTATAAGCACTTTAAAAACTTGTCCCTGTTTATTTGTCTGCCCTTTTTTAATGTGCCAGATTCTTTGTCATGTGGCTGTTTATCATCGGATCCGGCCCCCTCACCATCCTTTTCTGTCCTCTGTCCACCATCCTTTTCTGTCCTCTATCATTTCTTTTTATTGTCAAATATGTTTCTCAACTTTATGCAGACAGTGATTCTAGGGCCACATAATAAATGGATTTCAGGGCTAAGGCAAAACAACTTGTAATTCACAGGTGTGATGTCACTTAGCCCTTGAAATTCATGGGATCCAATCATACCTGTGACTTATGAAAATCTTCTGATTGAAGCAAAGAGCACATTAACACCTGACCAACTCAGGTATTGCCATCTGGGTGTAGAGAGGCAATAATATGCTCTTGCAATTTTTGGTAGAATTGGCAATACTACTTCATTAATAATATTTCAATTTTAATGCATAAGAAAATTCAGTCTGGATACCAGTGTGATTTAGAGCAAGTGTTTCAAGATGGTTTGTACTTGGCCAACTGTCAGCTTCATCTGAACTTATAATGTTTAGCCACAGAATGGAAAAATGAGTTGGAAAAATACTGACCTTGATTCTGTTCTTTTACAATGGTGTAAATCGGACTTAATTCCACTGAATTCAATGGTGTAAATCCGGAGTAAACCAAGAGAGGACAAGTGCCTGTGAATCCTCATAAACTGAAATAGAACAATATCAAGGAGATGACTATGCAATCTATTCAGTTGGCTGTGTATATGCTACCTGCCATCTACTGCTAAATTATAAATGAAAAAGTCTATCAAAACAAAGCAGTGATTTCATTGTGTGTAGTTGTTTATTAATGAACTGAAGTTTGTGTAGAGGCAAAAGGGTACATAAAACAAATAACTAAATCAAGTTCCTGGTAGGAAAAAAAGTCTTAACGGGAGATGCAGAAAAACGTGCCCTCTAACACTGTTCTATTTGATCAAAAGGAAAGGTTACTTACTGTACAGCAGCTAGAGTTCTTTGAGATGCTTTGTCCTTAAGAGGCTACAACACTCTACACTGTGCACTCTACACTGCAGTGTCCATGGGTGCATGTCTGGGAGCATTGCGTTGTGTTTCTAAACAAAGATATACAAGCTGGCGTGGGCTCACAGCCACTCAGTTCCTTATTGAATTCAAAGCAGAGCTGAAGGAAAGGAGAGCAGGAGTTGACCATCCATAGGGACAAAATATCTTGATAAACTCAAATTACCATAAGGTAAGTAACCTCTCCATCTTCTTTGAATATTTGTGCCTGTGGGTGCTCTACCATAGAAGATTCCTATGTAGTAACTCAGTGATGGGATGGGTGCTCAGGATGCAAATCCAAGATGGTTTGGAGGACTGCATCGCCAAAGGTAATATTATCTCTGGAAGAAGATAAGATGGCATTATCCACAGCAAAAGTATGCCCAAAAGGCCAAGTTGAGTCCGACAGATTCCAAAACACACTAGCTCCACATTTGAGAACCATTTAGGAATCATGCTCTGAGGGGCAAAGAAAAGATTTAGACATTCTCCATTCTTAGATGTGATAAAACATTTCAGAACAGGCTCAACAGAAATAGTAGTCTTGAAATAATACAATTGAACATCAAATTTACTGAGTAATCCAAAGTTGTTATTTTCAGACCTAAACATTTTATTAGTTTTCTAACCTGAGCTAGAGCCTGACTGAAATATTTTGAAGTCAGTATTCCCTTACAGGTATCTAGCTGAACCAGTGTCTCCTAATGTGATCAGACTCAGCCTGTGGATCAATTTATCTAACATAACAGAATACAAACCCTAGTTCTGGTTCCTCATTAATACTAAGTAGATCTAACAATGTGACTAAATCCCCTTCTTGTGACTATCAAAGCACCTCAAAGGAGATGTAGAACCTAAAACTAATTTTAAGCCAAGTGCAAAATAATGCATTGAAAGTCCAACAGAGTGTATTATCTGTGCTCTTAAAAACTATGAAGATGACTTATAATTGTCATTCTTCAGTCAAATGAGAACTTAATAATAATTAACAATAGTGAATGACAGTCCAGTGGTAATGGCATTAGTGAATGGCCCAGTGTGTAAGGCGCTATCCTGGGAGATGGGGTTCAATTTTCTGCATACTGTAGAATTCCTGTAGGATCTTGGACAAGTCACTTAGTGCCCATACCTCAGTTTTCCCATCTGTAAAATGGGTGTTCATTTACAATTGTGAGGTGCACAGATACTATGATGGTGGGGGGGACAACATACAAGTACTAAGCTAGACATAAAAGGATCTTAAAGCAGTTTACAAACATAAAATAATTTAAACTAACATCACATCTTGTGGTTATGATTACTATACCAATTTAGAGACATTGAAAACTGAGGATCTGAGAGGTTGATCTATACACGCATGATCAGAGAGATCGAATCCGGTAGAGTTTTGTTTTCTACAAAATTACACTGTATCAATGTAAAGAACTGAGTCAGATAACAAGATGCTGACCATGACTTTGCATTCAGTACACAAAGGGATGAGTTATGTTCCACACTATTTGTTAGCCATTACTAAACTCTAGTCTCAGCATGATGTGTCCTTGTCTTCACTCTGGGCAGTAACTTATTATTCAAATGAGTTCCTCACAGACATGTTTTAACATTTTGTAGTAAAGATATGAGTCAAGAGATTCTGGAATAAAGGCTAAAGCTCCTTAGTTGTAGACTTGTTTCAGTCAGAAGAGACTCCTTCCCTCTACCTCAAATCAAAGACTAATGTGTGAAGAGTCTAACTCAGAGAGTGGGTTGAAGTAATAACTTTTCAGAAAGGGAACTGATTTAGAATTACTGCTCAGAAGTCACTATGGGAATGTCTACACAGAACACTAAGTCCAGGCTGAGAATCAGGTTCAAGCCCAAATCCCTCTTCCATCCACAAAGAAATTGGTCTAACACAGGCCAGTAACCTTTCTTGACTCCAGCCAGTAGATCTGGCTAGGCCTGGGTCAGAACCAGAGTCCTGTTGTGACATGTGTCAGAACCCAGGCATTTTACAATGTGGATACAGTGCAAGTCTTACGTCAATAGACGTAAGTCTGGAGAGTCCACCAATGCTATTAAACAATGTGGAGTTTTGTCTCTCATCTAGTTCCCACAGCATGAGACTAAAAGTGGTGTTGGAAGTCAACATGAAAGCAATAACATATGGACATCTTGCAAAGCACTTAGAGCATAATGCAGCTAACTAATATTATTAGACCCTCATTTTCAGGTTCTCAAAAATCATTCACAATTATTTCTTTTAAAAATTAAAAATAAAAAGAATGCAGAAATTGACCGAATTCTCTTAAAAACAGCATGGCCCTCAAAATAAAGGAAGCATAAGCAGCAGAAATTGTTGAATTCAGCAGAAGAAGTAGGGACAATCTTTCAGTTACTCAATAATAATTATACATCTACTGTACCAGAGCACATCCAGCATTGTGACTAGTAGAAAATTGCTTCTTAATCACATAGGAATTACTGACTTTCCAATTCAGTTGTATCAAAGCTTCTACTGTCTAGAAAAAAAATTCTACTTCAAATCACTGAATACAGTTTATAATAGTAATAATCCCTTCAAAAATCTATCATTACTGCACTTAATGACTGCTTTGCTGGAGCACTAAAGGCTTTCAACATCACATTGGTCCATTAGCTATCAAATCAGCCATCAGCTGCTGGCAATGGATCATCCTGTAATGATTACCAGTTAACCCTTTCATTCAAGAGGTCATCATTATAAAAAAATGTGCATCTTAAACTACAAATTGAGTGAACACATTTAAGAGTAAAGTCTGTACAAATAGTCTTGTTACTATTGTGCCACTTCCATCCATCCACCAAAAATTTGACAGAAAATAAACAATGGTGAACAAAAGATGCTGATTACTGATGGGTGTTGACAGCATTTTTGCAAAATTCAGCTCACCCACTTATATGAATGGGTAATAAGGCTTGTAAAATAGTATTAGGTTTTTTTCCATATTTGCTAAGTACACAGGAAAAGGGCACATGTGTAGTTTCGTGCCTAGCCACATAAATATTCATGAACATTCTGCAAGCTTCAGTGAGACTGAAGTTGTTGAACTGGTTAATGAAGAAAGAAGGAGATTCATCAACTGTAGGTAAATCTCACACCTTTCTGAGGTTTGCTTTTGTAAACTGATAGGAACCAGGACAAGGAGTGCCCTACACTAACCATCACAGAGAAAGTGATAGCATGTGCTCAAAAGCGCTTTTGTTTCAGAAGGAATGTAGTCACGCCCAGACAGTGATCTGAATTATGATCCCACCACACCATCTAACAAATCTTGCGCGAACCTGCTTCCAAAGGCTACTGTGTGCTCATTAGTAAAGTACAAGCTAAATCCTCTCTTCTTCTGAGGAATAACAAAAATTAGAAATGTATGCATGTAGGGCAGAACATTTGGTTCACCTAGTCCTATGGTACATTTGCTGGGTTTTGGGTGGAATGGAATGGTCCAGTGAGAAACATGTCTAATTGACTACTTATTATTTTTGATCCCCTATATTTTTAAAAACACAAAATTAAGAGCAGCCAGATTACTAGACTGAAGACATATATATAGTGAACCTGAAGCATCAAATTTTTACCCAGAGAGACAGGATACTGCAGTCAGACACACAGGGAACAACACATTGGTACCTCTCTTTTATGCTTTTATCTCTTTTTTTAAGTGGGTATATCCCAAAACACCAGAAAACCCCAGAAAAGATGCAGAACATACCCAAAGTGAATATGAAAACCTGTTGTTCTCTGTGTGTCTAGCCACAGCTCTCTTTTTTTGTGTTTCCCAATGGAATTATTAAAATAGAAATCCACAGGGATTGCAGCTACCCAGATTCACCAGAGTTTGAATTATTTTCTGGTATTTTTCACTGTTTGCAATTTGCTGTTGACTCCCATCATGACACTACTTAGATCTCCTTGGATCTAGGCAGATGGGAACTGGCTATCCTATGCCTTTGAGGGCAGAGTAGGTATTTTATTTTTAACTGCATTTTTCTATGGTCAGAAAGTGATAAAACAATTTTTGTTTAGATGTCCCAAAGCTTGGGGCACCATGATTCCTATGGTGAGATTATCCTATAGCCAACAAGATCCTATTGGCCAGAATATTTTCCTGATATATGTCAGATCTTTGATGTGCTCAGCACAGCCAAACTTTCTCCTCAGATGATCACCTGTCACTCTCATTCACTCAGCACTTCTCATGTTGAGACAAAGTGCACATTCCCATTGCCAATAGTGCTAGGTATCTCATTGCAAACCCTCCTCTAGCCTCCTAACATGAATGTTTTCATGAAGGTATAAATGTAACCCTGGAGGATTGTGGTTTCCATGTGATAATTATATCCCAGATGATTAGGGATGGAAGGTGAAAAAAATGTGCTTAAAAAGAGGAAGAGATGATTGTCTCATTACGACCACAACTTCCATTATTTAATTTTTATCACTTGAGAAGCAGGACCTCAAGAAATTACACATATTATGGTAAGTTCACAGTAATTATCTCTAAGTGTCTTAAGAATCGTCAGTGGTTTTTAAGGGAACACTATCACTTATCCTGAATTTCTAAGCAAAAAAATCTCCTATTGTCCATGAATTACAATCAAAATAACAATTTATGACATAGCATCAGTTTTAGGCATAAACACAAACAATAAATGTAATAAAAAGAGAAAAATATTATTATTTACATCATTTGCACTCTTTCAGCACCTTCTATCTTAGGTTCACCAAGTACTTTATAATCAATGAATGCAACTTCAAAAGACCACTGTGAATTAGTGTTAAAGTGCTAGGCTACATTGTCTGTGACACCGCTGACAGCGTAGCATCAGTTGTGCAGGTTTGATTGAGCATCTGTAAAGACGCGCTCAGTCGAACCAGGGTTAGCTGGAGGTTGATTTGTTATGACCTACTCAACAAGTAGCATAGCGCTGATTCAACAGGAAGGCATTTCCCATGGAATCAGCACTATGGGGACCCGGTGGTGAGTAGGTGTTAGCAGTCAAAGGGAGATGCACAGGTATTTTAAGTCCTTTGTGTATCTCCCTTTGATTGCCAGCAAAATCCCCTTGCAAAATAGAACAGACCAAAGTGGCACAATGAGATTAACACCTATGCTTATAAAGGTGTCTGTTAATTTTGGCTGCTTTTTTGAGACACAAAAGATGTAATTTTCAGAGATGCTGACTTCAGATGGAATTGTAGGTGCTCAACAGCTCTGCTGTTTCTCCTGTTGGCCAACCAAAACCTGTGAGACCCAAAATTAGTGGACATTTTTACAAATTCAGGCTAATGTGATCAACCTAAGGTAATGTAAGAAGTTTGTAGGAAAGATAAGAAAAGAACCCAAGGTCAAAATTTTCAAAACTAATTGGCCTTAAATTAGGTTCCAAAATATGTATTTAGGGAATTAAGCAAAGGTGGCCTGATTTTCAGAGTTGCTAAGTACCCACAAAGCCCATTTAAGAGCTAGAGCTGCTAAATAACTTTGAATATCAGGCTACTTATGATTATTTTCTTAAGTATATACTTAGCCTAACTTTAGGAACCTTGGCTCAAGTCTTCTAAGTTTATTACATTCCTAGCCACTTTTTACTTTAGTGCACGCTGTGAGATATTTTGGCACATTTGTTCCCCATTTCCCTTCACTAATTCACAAAACTAGAGATATATGTTATCTTTGATCCATTGCTGATCATTCATAGAAATACCAGGAGCTCCACTGTGATATGAGGTAAGTATATGATGCTTATTTCAGAACATGGCACTCACTATTGGCTGTTGACTATTCTCTAGTCTCTTGACATTTGTCTGCTGGTACAGCCTATAACAATGGAGCTATGCCTTAGTGACTTCACACAAGAGACAGACACAAAATTTCTAGGATATTTTTTATAGTTTAGCAAATGTCAGAGAACACTGAATAATCTCAGGAGGGAAGACTAGACACTGATAGGAAAGGTCAGGCTGCAACCATGCTGGAGGTACTAGCACCAGTGTCAGAGGAAAGAAAGTAAAGTTCATCTACTTTTTTTCAATAGGCATAGAATGAAATTATGGAGTTTGTTCTTTAGCAAAAGCCATTTTTTCTTCAAATACAGAGTATTTAACAGTCATCTAGACCACATTATTCCTAATTAGTTTACCTTCATTTTCAATTAAACCTTGCTAGAAATAATAAGGTATATTACAGAAATTGTCACCTGAATCCTGGCATATCATTCTTGTATAACAAGTAGAGAGTGCAAGAAGCGATTTTCCCTTGAAAGCACAAAGGAAGGATCCCTTCATAGCTTTTGAGACAGTTAGCTGGTTAATATAACTAACATGCCAACTCCACATGGGTGCTAGGGTCTATTATAGAGTACAAGCTAGGACAAACTGCTATCAGTAGCAATCAACAACAGTTAAAGAGCATACGTTATGTTGACCTTTAGGGAGGAATAGTAACATGCTTCCTTGTTGCTTGCTGTGTGCAATAGAGGAATCTTTCATACACTACCCACTTAGCTAACTATCCCATTCTCCTCTCAGCTCCCAGGGCACTAAGGTAAAATCTGACTATATATATGTTTTATGCAGACAATTCTTGGGTGGAATGCAGCAGCAGTAGAACTATACATCGTAATAATAATACTGACACTTAGCCCTTATACAGTTTCTATTTAACCTTTACAGACTTATCCATAAATGTAAATATATTTCCATCCTTAATTTATTATCCCTCTCAACAATTCTGTGAGTTAGAGAAATATAATTATTCTTACGTAAGTATAATTACTGGCTAATTTATGGATGGGAAAATGGAGGCACAGAAATATTAGAGACATGACAATGTCCAAAAAGCAAATTGGTTGGCAGATCCAAGATTAAAGTCCAAGCCTTATTGACTATCAATTTAATGCTTAATCCACACTAGAACATGGTGCTTCTCTAATGCAAAGCAGCATCTAATTGAAAATGAAGGAAGAATTTAAGTAATCAGAATGTAACATTTACCCAAATGATAATAGTTTATTCAAAGGATCAAGGATTTGTCTCTATGATGGAGCATAATGGACTGATTTTAATGGAAGTAAAAAACCACAAAAGATACAATTTTGGAAAGTCTTTCCTATTAAGAATTCCTCCTTTAAATGATACTGAGAATCGTAATTCAAGCTGAAGATAAAAATAGTACATGCACAAAAGCCTTACTTTTCCATTTGTATGTATATTGTGTCCTTATTTAGCATAGTACTGTGAGGCAAACTGAAGAATGGTGGTTTATTCAGATCCTTGAAGAATACTATGGATTTTAAGTATGTACAAAGAAGTTCCTTTGAAATTCAAGTACACTAAAAATAATATGCTGTGTTGTTGTAGCACTAGATTGACTCTCCGCATCTGAGGATTGAGGGAATAGAGTTTTAAAGTTGTTTCAAACATTAAATGAAATTATCCCTTTCACTTTCTTTTTCTACTCTCTCTCTAGCAGGATGAATTCAGGTCATGCAATATCAGTTCTCAATAGAGGCATCAGAGTATATGAATTATAACTCTAATACCCTTTATGAATTATAGTCATCTGCTGAGATAATTAAAGTAATCTGTCTATTCTATATACCCAGACTGACACTTCCTCCTGCCGCCCCCCCACCTCCCTACAGTGGAAAGCAAAGAGGGCTCTTCCTCATTTTTTGGGACGAGAAGGCTTCAGGGGTCACAGGGCAGACCTTCCTGCATTGCTTTTATAATGTAACTCCACTCCCTTCTATGGAATTACTTCTGATGTACACTAGGGCCAATGATTGGAGAATATGACCCTATATCACTTTCTGTATAATTGGTTGCAAATAGAACAAGACCCTTAATTAAAGAATATGTCAATTTTTCAAAGTATACTATAGGCCAAATTAACTACTTGTATAAACTGAAGCAACTCCATTAATTTCAAAGGAGCCATGCTAAATCACACCTACAGAAATTTTAACTTGGAGGCTGGGGGTTGGTATCAATGCTTAATGTTCTACCTTGTATTAAATCTATGGAAGCTTTGTGTTCTATTCATTCATCTCTTCCATGCCAGGACTTCAGTGGGGAAGAGAGTCCTATAGAGTAACTGCTGATTGCTTTGTCTCCTTTTCAATTTCACAGAGTTTCAATGACTATAGTCTTTCTTTTCACTTTACAGAAATGTGACTCCAATAAGGAATGGAAGAGTGATTGGTAGAGAAATACAATTCAAATGAGCCTTCCAACTTGTTTTGTGCCCTGACTCAAATGAGCTGTTTCTTATAGATGTAGGCTGCAAATTTACTCCAATTGTGTCTCTAAATATACCTTTGTTAGCTCTGGGGCAGCTGCAGACAACTTATGCCATGGTCTTGCTACTGCAAAATAGGTGATGCTGACTGAAATCCCTTCACTCAACTTTTCTAGTGCAGAAAGTTAAAATAAAGAATAAAAATACAACATGGAGCTTTTTCAAAGATCATTCACACACTGCAAGTAGTCACTACTTAAAATAGCTCCTCTTCAATATTGGAGGAGTTATAAATTATTCAAAACACCTACTTTTTGAAGACGGTATGTCCAATTCGGTTTCTTTTTATTAATATGTTTTAATGGAGATTGATTCGCTAAATGATTGGCATTTTTTGGAATTATGTCCTTAAAATCCTGATTTGAACTTGCATGAAGTCAAAACAAGTAGTCATCGAATTCCTCAACAAGCAAAAATAATTAGCTGAATAGCAAAAAAATGTGTGTTGTAAGCAGCATCAGGCTGGATTTCCAGACATTTGGACCCAGTAACTCAATTACTATCAATCTGCTCAGTCTTTTGCAAGACAATGCATGGTACAAACTTTTGCTGTATAATTAAGAAATATGGGTAATATACCTGTGTTAGTTTGGACATAATTTTAAGTGAAAACAATATTTTATTTGTAGATTATAGCTATAACCCACCAACTTTGTGAGAAGCTAAACAAAAAATTAACGTCTGTGGAAGTGGCTGAAACTGATAAGAGCTTTTAAGTTTTGTTAGGTTGCAGTGTGTGTCCAAAAGTATCTAAAGTGAAAATTTACAGTTTTCAAGACATTTTACATTGTATATGTACTAAATACCTGAAGATTATTAATCTCATCTAAACAAATAGTGTGAGCTCAACCCAAGATTACAATCAAGGTGCTGTATGTGATTGCGGAATAATTAAAGCCCTGATCCTGCACTGGATAGCATCTGAGTAGATTGCTATGCCTCCTAAGAGTCCATCAACTTCAATGCTATCAGTCACAGTATCAAGGCTTAAATCTTTTTGTGAATGTCAGGCCTGGGATTCAGCATAGCCTAACCTGGGAAGTATAAAGACAACAGAGTCCTGTGGCACTTTTAAAGACTAACAGATTTATTTATCGCATGAGCTTTCGTGGGAGAAAATCCCACTTCGTCACACGCTTTGAAGATAGGAAAGTTACAGAGTGGGAGGAAATTAAATGCAGGGGAATGTATGACATAGCATCAGGTCAGGCTGTAACAGCAAATCAAAATAGGTGTTAGGATTCAAAACACTGGGGAACAGCACCTAGAGGAGGGGGAGGTCAAATCACTTGTTGTAATGCGAGAAAAATCCATAGTCCCTGTTTAACCCCAAGATAACTGAGTCAAATTTGCATATAAGTTCGAGTTCTGCAGTCTCTCTTTGAAGCTGTGAACTTATATGCAAATTTGACTCAGTTATCTTGGGGTTAAACAGGGACTATGGATTTTTCTCGCATTACAACAAG
>ML685756.1:13040199-13083848 GCA_007922175.1 Pelusios castaneus | reverse complement strand
AACATGGGTGCTGGCCCCTCTGGTATTTGGCTTTTAATTTACTATGTCATTGTACACCAGGGTGATCAGCAGGATATCAAAATCATCCATACAATATAGTGGGCATGCATGTGGTCTGACCACTGGCTCATGAGCTGTAAGAAGATACTGCTCCTTCAGTTAAAGAAGCATAAATGTTGTCACACAATACCAAAGCTCCAAGTGCATGCATTGAAATCTGAGCTTACTCGTGTATGATTTTATAAACTTGAGGAAGTCCTCAACATGCTTTCTTAGTCAAACACAATAAATACTGATTCTGCCTGGTCATCTTTTCAGGAAAGAGTGTTCAGTGTCTCTAAAAAGTCCCAGACTTTGTAAAAAGGAAGCACCAGGACATGGTGCTGTGATAAAGTAACTCTTGACATCCATGCATGTTTTTCACATGTTCTGAGTAAAGGATAAAAACTCATCTTATTAAAAAGAAAGCTTATTCATGTATCAAATGCCACATGCAAGCTAAGCTTTGCCACATGAAGTACAGCTGGAGGGAAATAAAAGCAAAGCAGCATAAATCAGTGGTAGATAAAAAAGATTTTTATTTTTTTTTTAAAGCTGAAGACTGAGTACAGCTTTCACTCTGACTGGAATGAAGATGAGTTGCTACTGCTGACCCATCATGAACAAATTCTGCAAAGATGAACAGAACGCTTTAATAAGGGTCTGAACTGCCCCATTCACCATGTCAGCATCAGAATTTCATGATCTTGTACGGCTACCAATTCAAGACTAACTCTCAATTTCACCGGATATATCCAAAGAGTGGAAAGATGTCAAGCAAATATAAAATAGCAACACAGTTGTTCCAGGTGGCATTCCTGTGATGATCATTAAATGAGGGTGCACTGAGCTGCTTGGGAAACTCATTGACCTTTATTTAAGGCCTTAACTTGCTTTACTTAAGAATTGGAGGCTCTGCCACAGGAACTTAAAGATGCCACCATTATTCACCTTCACAAAAGGAAGACAATCACGTTTCTTGTGATAATCATCATCATATCTCACTTCTTGCCACTGCATGAAAGATATTGGCATGAGTCACGATCAATTAGCCAATTATCAATTTTCAGAGAAGATATTGCCTGAAAGGCAATGTGGCTTCCATCCTGGGCATGGTACTTCAAGATGTAATCTTTGCACTTCAGGAAGTTCAGAAGAAATCTTGTGAGCAGAATCAAGAATCAATTATGTGTAGTTCTTATCAGAATTACAGAACAGTATTTTCCCTGTAAATCAAGATGGCTTGTGAACAGTCCTTCACAAGTTCAGTTGTCCCTGATAAATTTCTCAACAGTATTAAATCTTTTCATACAGGAATGCAGGTTCATGTCCTTTACATCAGGAGAGTAAAACAAGTCTATGTTCTTGCTCCAATATTACTTAACATCATCTTGCAGCTGTTCTAATAGAAGCATTCAGAGACACTGACTGTGGCATTTGTATGCAGTTCTTCATGGACCGAGGGTGTCTTAAATATTCATCATTTATGTGCCAAGACAAAAGTTATGAAGACAATTATTTGTGACTTACTGTTCACTGATGATTGTGGTTTTTGGCTCATAGCATCATGGGTAACTGACTACTTTGTGCATACAAAAAAACTTTTTTGATTAATAAGTGGGTTATAGCCCATGAAAGTTTATGCCAAAGAAAATCTGTTAGTCTATAAAGTGCCACAGGACTCTCATTGTTTTTTGCTGTACACAGACTAACATGGCTACCCTCTGGAAATTCATTTCACAATCATTGACAATGACATTACAAAGTGGATTGGTACAACCAATGATGCCTTCAGAAAACCTCAGCATGATTTCTGGAACAAACGCACTCTGAGTATGAAAAAAGAATGTTTACTGTGCTGTCGTTATCACCACATTCCTCTACAACTGATATGTCGACTACTTATTGACACCATGTAAAATTTAAAATTTTTCTGGCCCAATTCCAGTTACGTCTTTGGCTATGTCTACACTTACTAAAGTTAGTTCGAATTAGTTAATTTGAACTAACTAATTTGAACTAATTTTAGTTAGTTCGAATTAACTTAACTTGAACTAACAAAATTTAGTTTGAACTAAGCAAATGCCATTCATGGCACTTGCTTAGCTCGAATTAGCAAATTGCATTGAGCTCAATGGGCCGGTTAGTTGGAATTAAGCAATTAGTTCGAACTAACATGGCCATATTGGTTAATTCGAACTAACTAGTTCGAATTAACCCTTAGTTCGAATAGCATATTTGAATTTATTAGTTCGAATTAAGGAAGCCCTTAATTCGAACTAATGAAAGCCTAGTGTAGCCATGGCTTTAGTTAGTTCGAATTCAGCTTCCTTAATTCGAACGAACTTGCCAGCGTAGACATAGCCTTTGACAGATAATGGGGATTAAATGGAAATACTTGATTCTAAAAATGAAAGTCCTTCAGTGCTGCAGCATCAGAGGCATTACAAATTTTAGGTGCAGTCATGTGGTTTATATATCCCAAAATAGTATACCAAAGGCCAGCTTTACAGAGAACTGCAGGCTGAAACTTCTTTTGGGGAGAGACCAATTAAACATTATGAAGACCCTCTCAAGGCCAACCTCCAATCTTGCAAAGTTGATCTTAACACCTGGGAGCTCTTCACTTGTGACAAGATCTGAGGACAGTAGCTCTGCCATCATGGCCTGAGAGACTTAGAGAACTCACAGATTGCTACAATCAAGAAGAGACACATGAAACATAAAGCTAAAAACAGTTCACATTCACCTACAAATGTCTTCACCTTTGGCACTTGTTCATGATGCTGTATGTCTCTTGAACTTGATGAGAGACCCCAACATCATATGTACAATATAGTGAGGTCATCTGATGCTAGAATTCATTACTGAAATAAGAAGCTATTTAAATATAAAATTAATATTAATCAGAATATTAATTAGTCAACTGACAATGCTAAAGCAACATCTTTACCAAACTTAGAAAGACAAGAGTCACCTCACTGAAGATTGTTAGGACGGAAGGACAATAACTTAATTACTATTCAAGTTTAAAGTCTCTCTAAGAATAATTCAACTGTAGGAAGATTATTTTAAGAAGTGAAAAACTATATATACGACATAAGGATATTTAAGCTCATTTGAAGTAGAATTTAAACTCCTATTAAACTTGGATGGAATGAAGAGGATATCTCAGAAAACATAATGAATAAAGGAAAGGGTTAAAACTCTAAACTTCAAAGATACTAAGAAATTCCTTCCACAAGAACAAAGATAATATGAACTCTGCTGCAGATGTATTAACCGAGCAGAAGACCAACTCATAAAGGCACTGGGCAAACGAACGGATGAGAATAGCTGATATTTGAATCTAACCAAGCCTTAGAAGAGGTGTGCTCTTCCTTCTCTAGTGAAGTTATAGAAGATAGAGAGAGAAAAATCTCTCTGATTTGGGACAGTAAGCCAAGAGCACACTCTACTCCTCTTTCTCTTAATTGCAACAAGCACATTACATCTCACCTCTTCATGCCAGCACCTCAACAAAAACAAATAGGCAGCCGGAAGAACAATGAGGCAATAACTTTTCTATTCTAATCTGTTTCTGTAATGTGTTATGATACTACAATATGCATTGGCAAGATGGAATTTGCAAAAGTACTGCCAAAAGGATTCGATTTACTATTTTCTTGTAATGATTTTAATGGTATATTGAAATGCTCTAATAATTTAAGGTATCAACAACTTACCCTGTTAAAGATCAGATTGTTTAGACTATGTATATCTGGAGAAGACACAAGATAACCTGGTAAAACGATAGAAGTGGTATTTAATTTGGAATTTAAGATTCTTAATATTCATTACTTTGCTTGTCTTATTGATCATCTTGTCCATTTATAAACTGATTATATTATCAATGATCAACCGAACAGGACTCAATCTACCCTTTAATGAAAGTCCTTTGGCTATCTATAAACTGTTGCGGTTGTCTTGATACACTGATGCAGGACTCACTACTGATTTGGGGAACAGTGCACTTTGACTGTAGTTTATCTAGATAAGCGTGTCCCCTCCAGGGTAGATTTCTTCTTTTTTCTGATAAAAGCTTTCCATGGAGAGGCATAAAGAAATACTGGACTATAACAACAGCTATTTATGGTTCGTGTTGTTTTGTTTTTATTTTTTCTATCTTTCTCTTTCTTTAATAATTACTAACAATTGTTATTTTATTGTGCTTACTTTACCTGTTCCCTAAGGCATGGAAAGAGCTTCATGAGACTAGAACAGTGAGAGTCAAATCCCAGAATTGCCCTTGAGAGAGAAGTATTAAGATTTGGGGTACCGTTTCTTGTTTCTCTAGACTATAAATGTATGTAATTTGGGTGATAAAACACATGTAATTTGGGGGCTCAACATCTTCAAACACCCCTTCCTACCCAGCGTCGTAGTGAGGTGGGTATGGGGGGAGGCATGGCCCCCGAGTGCCAGGCTGCAGGAAGGCACCAGGCTGGCCCTTCACAAGATGCAGATGGAGGAGAGATGCAGGAGGCTCTGAAAAGCACAGAGCTTCCTGCGCGCCTCCTGTGTTGTAAAGGGTCAGCCTGGTGCCCCACCCCCCCCCACCCAGCCCCAGCAGGGGGTCTGCCACCCATCAGAGCCAAGGTGTGGTAAGTGCTGGACTGATGATGCCAGTCAGTTTGGACTGGCCCTTCACAGAGAAGTAGAGCCAGAGCCAGTTGGGTGCTGCCTCATGGGTCCCAGTGCTGGAAGGGTTCCATTTCTATGTTTGCTCGGCTGCCCAGTATACATAGAAATGAATTCCAGCTGCAGTACAACACTCAAGCCCCATGTAGGAAAGGAAACAAACATGGGTCTGATGATAATATTCTCCTGAGGAGGGCTGCAGTGCAGAGATCCAGTTTTTGTTTCAAACTTTTTGGTTTCACGCAGGGAGAGGTGGAAAGGTTGCAAAACCTGTCCCCAAAAGAGTGCACTCAAGAGGGATTCAAGTGATCCAGATCACCGATTACTCTGAACTGTGACAGCTGTAAAGTTATTGTTTAATTTAACAATACAAAAACCACTTGCTTTGCATAGTTTCTGCAATCCCCACACACCAGTTTCTTTGCAAAGTTGCTCAGTGTTCTTGTCACAACATTTGGTTTACAATGCCGAAAACTCAAAATGACAACTTCAATTTATGATAATCAAGCTGTCTCCTGTCAACAGCATTCTGTGAAGCTCAAGTAAAATGAATTATTTTCTCTTTTCCGCTTAAGATTTATGAAGTATATAGAACATTTCCTAGGTGCATAACAAGCTTGGCCAAGCTCCTACCCAGCGTTTGGTATGGAATGACTTTAACTGTGTCAGCTCAGTAAAATAGTCTTCACAATAATGTCATTACTTGGCAAAATATTGACTGCTTGCTTAGCGATGACCAAGAATGAATCATGACAGACAATGATTTTTTTTGCCTCAATAATTGTATGGGAATTTCAAGATAGCAAGAAGCAGTTGAATCTATGTCTAGTCTGACTTATCGCACAATACTTCTAATAAGACCCAGCATAACAGAAAACAAAGGTGAAATTCCAGCCCCAGTGAAGTCAAAGACAAAACTTCTACTGTGTCAGGATTCCATCCAAATAGTCAGCACCATTTAGTGACAAGAAGGACTAACAATATTCAGTAGTAACAAACCTTAAGAACTAAGATGTACTTTACTGAATTAAGTTATATGTTATTGAATTAACGTTTATACCTTTGTGGTCTATTGCATTAAAATCCAAATATTTATGTACTTTTGTGAAATCTTATTGGACTTCTTTAACAAGACGACATGATTAATACAATCTCTATTCCAAAAAATCCTCACATCTCACACTGTGTGCAAAGTAGATTTCCAGGGAAATACCTGACTGAGAGAGGAATGAAAATGACCCAATTCAAATCCATTCTTTTGAAGCTATGCCTTGGAGAAATAATCTAATTGTCTGCTAATGATCTGCTCCTGGAAACTCCAGATCAAAGATCCCTGAACCATATAAAGGGTGAGTTAAAACATGTCATGAGCACGGACTTCAGGAATTGACACATGGTTTACAAAGTAAGATGAAATCAAGCATGTGTCTCAGGTTAAGGTTAGGGTTAGACTTCAGTAACAAGCTTCAAGTTATTATTTTCTTTGATTTTTCTAATTTTTTTTAAAAATAGTTTGGGTAATTTTTTTCTCTCTGATATTGGCAAATTACTGTAATGTTGCTCTACCCTTTATTCGAGATAAAGGAGGGACCATTTGTGATCTTAACTCCATCATGGTACTTAGAAGAACCATATTCACAGAAAAATACCCAAGTGTGTAATTAAAAGCCACATGCAAAAGGCTTATAGGAACCAGTTGGTTTTCCCTAAACTTCAGCATATTTAATTACTTATTTTAATATTATATTAAAATATTTGTTCACCTCTGTCTTTGAATCTCTTGAGTGGCAGACCTTGTTATTCACTTGCACAATCAACTTATTGAATGTATGCCTACTATGAACTTGGGACCAAGTCTATAGTCCTTACTCAAGAAAAACTCCTATTAATGCCAGTCTGAAGGATAAGCTCTTGTTTATGTGATGCACCTCATAACAGAAATTCATGTAACACTAAAAAGTGAAAAATGTACAAGTGCATTCATCTTCTTCATATACTCTGGGGGGTTGGGAGGGACCGCTGAGGGAAGAGGATGTTTTTAATGCTAACCTCAGGAGAATTTATGTGGCATGAAATCTGGTCAGACCGTTACTTACGGTTCTAACTTCTGAAAGCTTCTACAATCCCGTTGGTTTTGTTAAAGTATACAGTATATTTGTAATTCACTGTGTAAACATTGATTCTTTGATGGTTCTCTCCTGCATAATTTGTAATGAAGCAGGCATTTAGCATGCTAACAGACATCCTAAGAGACTCATTTCGCTATGATGATATATGGGTATTTATATGTAAGGTTTAAGATTCGCAGATAGATCTCACTGAATTCAATGGCAAAACTCTCATTGATTTCAATAGGACCAGGAGGACTTCACCTATAAACTCTCCTGGTCCATCCCAGAACTGGCAGTTTATAGCACATTCCTAAAGACAATCTTCTCTTAATGCAGTTCCTATTTCTACCCATGAAGATTATATTCTAGCTTTTTTTCCTTAAGTACTACCCAACTTTTGTTCTTTTTCTTTCTTTCACAGACAAAGCTACTTTTATTTCCTTTCTTTTGGCTCCATGTTTTAAATGGCCTGAATTATTGTTAATAATGGATCTGTCTATCTATTTTCATAGAATAATAATCATAGAACCATAGAATAATAGGGTTGGAAGGGACCTCACGAGGTCATCTAGTCCAACCCCCTGATTTTCATGATGTCCATATTAGTCTCATTGTTCCCTCCAAAGCATTTCTGGTTTAGTTCCAATGCTTTTTTCATTCTGCTTACTACACTCGTGCATAAGTGTTTTGGGTTCTCTAAAGAGGTCATCATTTTCAAATCTGGCTACATAAAAGCAGGGACATACATAATCAATATTTAGGTACCTAAATAACAGGAAACTCATTTTCACAGGTATTGAACATCTGCAGCCCTCACAAACATAAGTCTGAAATGTACATGCTCAGAACTTTTGAAATTGAGGCCTCTAACACATTTTGGGTGTGTCTACACTTACAAAGAAAGTCAACTTAAGGAGGCTTAAGTCGACTCAAACTATGCCATGTCCACACTGGGCTTTCCTTAAGTCGACTTAATCAACTCCTTAAGTCAACCTAAGGAAAAGTTAAGTTGACATAACACCACCTCCTTTTAGGTCAATCTAATGCTTAAGTCAACCTCATTAAGTTGACCTAAGCCAGTGTAGACGCAGAGTAGCCCCAAGTCGACCTCCATGGCCTCCAGACCTTCCTCCCTGACCTCCGTCCCAGAGTTCCTGGCACAAGAAGAGCCCGCCCTGGCCAATCACAGGGCAGGACTCACCTCTGACCACCCTGCTCCCCAGAGCTGGCCAGACCTGCTGCTTGTGAGCAGGGCAGAGCAGAGCCAGTGCCACAGGTGGGCCCCATCCTTGAGCTACCAGGAAATCCTTGACCTGCTGGCCATTTGGGGGGACAAGGCAGTAAGCTCTGAAGTGTGAGGCAGCCATCGCAATCAGGAAGTGTATGCCTCCATCTCCCAGGCCCTGGATGCCAAGGGCCACACCCGGGACACCCCGCAGGTCCGGGTCAAGATCAAGGAACTCCACCAAAGCTACCAAAAGGCCCAGGAGGAGATGCTCCGGACAGGGGCAGCTCCCAGCAGCTGCCAGTATTACTAGCAGATGGATGTCTTCCTGGGCCAGGAGAGCAGCAGCCTGCCAGCCCACACCATCGACCCTGCCGAGCCCCCCTCCCTCGATGATGACCAGAAGGAGGGCTCAGGGGATGAGACTGTGTGCTGGAGCAGGAGTATGGCCACCGGAGGGTCGAGCAGGGGCTGTGGAGGAGCAAGCAGAGGCTGCTTGAGCACATGCTTGACCTCATGGAGCAGCAGACCCAGTCTCTGGAGCACCTGGAGGAGTGCCTCTTCTCTCGGGGCCCCACCCTGCACCTCAGAGGCAGCCCTCCTCACCTGCGGGCCAGGACCTGTGGTGGACATCTGCAAGCCCAGAACCTGCCTTCCGGAGGCCACTAGCATCGGCCTCTCCGCTCAACCCTCTTCACTCCCCGACCTCTCTTACTCCCCTCAATCACCCCTCCCTCCCCCGACCCTCTTCACTCCCCCAAACCTCCCAACCCTGCAGTTCCCAACCCCCATTTCCCTCTCTGAATAAACACCCTGAACACTCTTATACAGTGTGTTGTGCTTTTTGTTGGTGTGGGGACAGGGAGGAGACGGGTGCATGGGGGGAGTGGGGGGAGATGACAGGGCCTGGTAGCAGGCCCACCCTTCAGAGCTCCTCACTATCGAAGTGAGCCCTCAGCACATCCTAGATGAGCTGCGCTTGCCACTGGACCCACTGAGTCTGGGGCAGTGTGTCATCGGGCTGCTCGTACTGCACAGCGAGCCACTTGGCCTCAGCTTCCCAGATACAGGGGAACCTTTCCCTCCACAGCTTACAGAGGTTGTTCAGGCAAGAGCATGCGCTGACGACCATCCAGGATGTTGCTCTCACAGAGCAGCAGGGGGGTCAGGAGGGCCCTCCAGTGGGTCTTGAGACGGCTGAATTAATGCTCGATGACGCTGCAGCACCGGTTGAGCCTTCGACTGAAGAGGTCCCAGGTGGCATCCATGTGGCCTGTGTATGGCATTGTCAGCCAGGGGAGCAAGAGGTAGGTGGCATCCCCAAGGATCAGGACTGGCACCTGCACGTCCCCAATTATGATGGTGTGGTCGGGGAAGAAGGTGCCCGTCTGCGTGCGCCTGTACAGGGTAGAGTTGCACAGGATCTGTGCGTCGTGCACCTTCCCCGGCCAGCCCACATAGATGTGCTGGAAGATTCCGCGGTGGTCCACAAGGGTCTGCAGGACTATGGAGTAGTACTCCTGGTGGTTCACATAGGCCCTGGCACTGTGTTCTGGGGCTTGGGGATGTGGGTGGTGTCCATAACACCCTCACAGTTGGGGAAGTCGAGTTGGGTGAGGCTGGTGAGGAGTTCGTGTAGGCCCAGGGTGATGAGGCGGGCTAGCAGGAACCGGTTGATTGCCCTTCAGACCTTCATGAGGGTGGTCCCCACGATGGCTATCCCAATGCCAAATTGCTGGGCCACGGAGCGGTCAGAATCTGAGGTTGCCAGATTCCACATGGCAATGGCCACTCGCTTGTCTACGGGCAGGGCGGGTCGGAGTCGGGTGTCCAGTGCTGCAGAACCAGGGTGAGCTCACAGACGAGCTCAAGGAAAGTCCGCTTGCTCATCCTAAAGCTCTGCAGCCACAGGTCATCATCCCAGGTGGTGAGGATGATCCGCTCCCACCAGTCTCTGCGGGCCTCCCGTGCCCAGAGGCGATGAGGCACAGAACGCAGTGCAATGACCACAGCAGGTTGCTGGGGAAGCAGGGCGGGGGCCAGACTGTCATCTTCTTCCGCGCTGGCGAGTCACCGGACAGGCCTGTTCCACAGCCGAAGAAGCCTTACCACTAGCTGGCAGATGTTACTCATCTGGCTGACAATGCACAGGAGAAGAGGCAGATCCATGACCTGCTTGGGCTCCAAGTTGCCAGGCACAATGGAAAGGGGCTGAGCCCTCTTCCTGTTTTGAAGGCGTGGCCGGGGGAGGGTAGACCTTCTCTGCTGCCACTCTGCCCACTTCCCACAATGCACCCCTCCTAGCCCCCCCCCCCCAAGTTGAATGATTGGGGCTTTTTGCCTGGGATTCTCCATCTTGAAACAACTTCTAGCAAGATCGGGGCTCTGCCTGGTCTCAGCCAGAGACTGGGTGTAGAAACATCTGACAGCCGAACATCTTGAACATAAACTTCTACTATGAGTGTAGGTAGAGGAGAGAAGGGGAAGAGACAGATCTATGACCTTCTCAGGCTCCGAGTTCCCAGGCATAATGGGAAGGGGCTGAGCCCACGTCTTGTTTCAAAGGCGTGGCCGGGGGGGGGAGACCTTCTCTGCTGCCACACTTCCCACAATGCACCCTTCCAATCCCCCCCCCAAGTCAACTTAGGAGTCTAGTGTACACACTCTACGTCGACTTAATAAAGGTGACTTAATGACGTCCTCTTAACTTTCTAATTGTAGACATAGCCTTTGTGCAGCTGAGTAAAGTGCTTAAATTTTTGGCATCCAAGTTTGAAAACATTGGCCTCTCTCCATCTGTGATTGTTTCATATATTGGATTACCTCCATTGTAGACAATGGAATTACCTTGACATAAAGCTACAATAATGAGTAGAAAATCAGGTGTGGTAAATATTATAGAAATGCATATATCACATCATGTGGGAATCTGAAATAGATATGTGGTTATGATTTCTCTGTAATTAATTGCATTTATCATCACATTTGGACTACCTCGCCAGACCTGCATGACTGCTTCTTATATTCCAGAAGTCTCAGCAATTTTCAAATAGTGTGCCTTCTTTAAAAATAAATAAATAAATAAATATTTAAAAAATCTATTCTTATAACTGTTTCTTTTTACCAAAAATGTAAAACTTCCTCACAAAATTACTCCGATACAAGTAGCAGAATAGGCAAAACTCAGTTACAGATAAGCAATCAGTTCAGCATCTGATATCTTGAAAAACATCAGCATTAATGCCTAATGTTTCTAGACAGGAAACAAACCTTTTCCTTTCTAAGTAATTATAAAGGTTTGGTTTCGAGCCCTGGAAAGAATCAAAATATCAGAGTTTAAAAGCACAATTCTCTGATATCAAGAAAAAAGATTCTGGATAATTTTTTCAGAAGTTTCTGAAATATGGGTTATAATTTTCCCTTCCTTGGAGTCCTGCAGAGCTGGACTTTAAAAGTTGCAAGATTGTACTGGTTGATCTTGCAGTTTAGATAAACAATCAAACTGCATAATTCTATTGGACATCTAGTAAAACATGCTGTATTCCCAGAAACATATTCATGCTGTGCAGCCATTTACTTTTTGTACTTTTCACTGATTGTTTCTTTATGAAAAAATTAATCACAGAAACAAGATTAAAAAAAATACTAATCAACATTTTGAAAATTCAAACAATTCATAGCTTTTCTATAAAAAGACTAAGTCCATAAGGATAGGATATAGAAAGCTTTCATTGATATTCATTCAGGATAGCCCACCTAATCCCTGACATTTTTGATAAAACCTAAATACCATGCACACATAAAAGTGTATTCTCTGTGCATACATATATCAGAGCTCCATCTTCAAGCGTCTGACAAAGTGGGATTTTCTCCCATGAAAGTTCATGCAATAAATAAATTTGTTAGTCCTTAAAGAGTGCCACTAGACTCCTTATTTGTATACCAAAGCTGTGTACAATTGGGGAACTTTTATTTTGTTGAAATCGATTGAGCGGGTAGTCTAGACCCATTCAGTCGATCCCAGAAGTGCTCTCCGGTTGACGTAATTACCCCACCTGTTCAAGCGGAGTAAGGCTGCATTGACTAGACAGAACCATAGGTCAACAGAGCTGAGTGAGGATGCCATGGTAAGTAGAATTAATTAAGTCAACGGGAGATCCGTGTTCTGCGGAACACAGAATACCTATCTCCCATGGACTTAGCACCGTAGTTTAGACCTGGCTGCATTTACTGTATATGGTTTAGTTATAGTGAATGGAGAAGGAATAAGGTGAAGCAGCCTGGTAAAGCTATGATTGTGATATAGGCAGATCCACGGATTATTTTGAAGAATGTCATAAAGCTGTCATAATGTCATAAAGCTGTGACTGTGATACGAGTAGATCTCGGTTTATGTCCCCCACATGTGTTATCAAAGAAAACAGATGCAGGTTGCAATCTGTATCATTTCAACACAGAAATGTGTAGGTTTGTCAGCAGAGGAGTTGTCTTCCCTTGAGTACAGTCACTAGTAAGGTGGGACAATAGAGCAGTCTAAGGATTTAATGACGGGTGGGGAAAAGGTAGTATATTGTGTGCAAGTGTAAACAGACTGTAAAAGAGTAAGAAGTGGTTGTTAAATTTTATAAGTGTGATATGGGGCATAGATTCAGTGTTAAGCACAAGTTAAGTGCAAGTAGCCCCCTTTCATTACTAGGAGAAGGCAGGGTGGGAGTATATATTATGAGCATATTGGGGCATCACTCAAAGAGGGAAGAGATACAGCTCCACAGGTATTTACATTACTATTTACCTCCTGGTTTTTGGAAGCTGAGTTTTGCTGAATTGGCTGTTTCTGTTCCTTCTTAGCTCCCTAAGCCTTATTGTGTTGTAAAATTGTTCATTCATGTTACATTGGATTGATTCTACCTCTGATTAGGTGACACACTGTTTAAACATAAACAAAATGAATACCGCCTGACGGGGAGAAATATTTATTCATGCTACAGTTTCTGATATTTCATGAATTTCTGAACAATTAGCTATAATAGTTATAATCCATACAATCAGAAAACAAATACAACATGTGACTGAAACAGTTAGGTTGAAACCTTTTATTATCTTAACATATATGAGAGGAAACATGGCCTTGGAGCAATGGGAAGTATTTATGTTATTTCATGCTTGTTTTGGACTTTGACTTTGCCCCAGAAAGGGTAGGCTTGTAAGTGGCCTAGCTAGAGGCCTAAGTCTTTGCAACCTAGAAAATGTTGAAGACTCAGTGGAACCATGGCACACCAGCTGGGAAACAGACACTGAGTGGCTATTGCGTCTGCTCTGACCTAAGATTTGTCAGATGCTCTCTTTGGTGGAGAGGTGTTCTGGGCACTGGATCCATTTTCTCCCCATCTCCTTTTTACAGGCTAGCACTGACTGCAAAGCTGAGTCCTTGATGCTCTCCATGTTCATGGACTTCAAATGCACTTGAGTCACAAGGAGATGAGAAGCATCTGACACCCATACAACCCTTGCATATCCACAAACAAACTATTGCTTAGTGAAGGATTGGAGTGAAGAGGAATGCTCTCTGGTGTACAAATTCAGGGGCACTCCCGCAGCATGCACAACTATAAATGCTGTTTTATCTGTCTCTTCAAATAACTTTCATTTTGTTAAGCTAGACCTGTTAGTTTGCTAACATAGGATCTGACTTTGTCTTCAGTAGCAAGGATTCAGGAGGAGAGACACCCATATTACTGAAGGCAGAATTGAGTTCATAGTGCTGTAGAATAGGCTAATTCCATTGCTTGGTATCCAGCAACACACACGTCATGTACATAATATTAGAATCCTGTGGTACAACAATTCATCATCCAGATAGAAATCAGTTTATTAATCTAGCTTCCCTTAAAAACTTTTCAAAGTTAAACTATGTAGACTTCTTTGATGGTAAGTGTACATATCTATGCTAATATGACTGCACACAGTGGCTCTGTGATGTTGGCAACTGTCCTCCAGAGGCTAAAGTAAGACAAATAAGCTCATTTGCTTTGTGACAGAAGCACTGGACTTACGAGCTAGCACTTCAGTGAGGCAAAGTCAGCATATGTTAATCATGTACTGTATCTAGTTTTCCTTTCCTCCCAAAATCAATTAATATGCTCTGTAATGTTTACTTCTATACAGAGAGGACATAAGGCAATTTATTTTAATGGGATTTTTTTTTATTTATTTAAGTACACCTCCTTCTTAAGTCAGTGTTCTTAAATGATCTGTTTTTGAGAAATAAAATTGATTGTCACTAGCAGTTTATTCACCTAGCCCCATGGAATGACATCATAAATAGAAATTGTCACCCCAGACCATGCTTTCCGCAGCAGCTGTCTTCAATGTCATATGTTCAAGTGGTTCATGAATAATTAAAGCTTAGAAGTCCACTTCAGTGATGCAAAATAACCATTTTTTGGCCTGAGATTTTCAATAAGTCTTGACAGTCTTAAGATTCAGTGAAGAAAATACAAATCACTTCATACTTCTAACCTGTAAATGCTTATACAGTTTTAATATAACAGAATGAAGACTTAAAATCTCTCAAGAACTTCAGGATCCCACTGGTTTTCTAATGCATTTAACTGACAGAAAAACTATTTTACTAACATTGCTTTTAGCAAGGGTAGAATGGGAGGGAGGGGGGGCATGGCAGGAAGTGATAGTACTTTTCCAAGCTTCTCCCACAAAATAAGCCCCACCCATGTCGGTTGCCAAAATGAAATACCTGCTCTGAGAAGGCTGTGAAAACATACAAAATATGATTATGCATGCTTTATGAACTCCAGTGGTGAAAAACACCATATAAGTAGAAATGATTCTTTATGTTCACCTGAAAAGTTGCATGTTTGTTTCTGTCGCAGTGTGTTTTCCTTTAGCAAAACTAAAGAAAGCCTTATTGTGTGCTCCGAATTCACATGCACTACAGGTAATGGAACCTTCTCTATGTATTCCGCAGGAGGTCTCCCGGGCTGCTGTTACTATCATGAATTATTTGTATTATATTGTGCCTAGACATCTAGAAAAGGAGCAGAGCCACATTGTGCTAGGCAATAAACATAATACAGATTGAATAATAAAATACTAAAGATTACTATAATTATTAGCAAAGAACAGGGCCTAAAAAAGGAATTCAAGTCAGAGAGAGGTGCGATTAAAAACCATGGCAACCTCAGTTAAAAGAAACTATTCAATACGATTTTGAAACTTCATGAAGTTAGAGGTTTACTGCTTTGTAGATTGATTTCAATGATCCATGGTAGACCAGAAAGCATACTATACTCTCCACTGATACACACAGAAAGGATGAACTAACTAGAGCCAATTCAACAAGGAAAATATTTCCATTCTTTTGATACAACAATATCCAAACTGTACATTTAATCATTTATGAAGGCTCGCTGGTTTGTGATTCTACAAACTAATTCGACAAATCGTTCAAAGCACAGAGGTCCTTGGAAAAACGTCTCCAGGCAGCAACAGACAATGGACCATGAGCTGGGTTCATAGTCATTTGTCTCACTATAAGACACGAATACATGTTTTGAGCCTTTTATTCTTTCTCGCTGGGCTCTGCTTACGAAAATGTCTTTTTAGTAAATAAACAAAGTGACTTCCACCACAGAATACATACCCACTTATTACCCCCTATGTCTGAAAAATCCTTTCCTTGCTTAATGCACAAAGATGTTTCCCTGTCCTTATTGAAATTCTTCCTTAAAACACATCTGTCAATATATTGACTTTAACCTATCAAGCAAGAAGGTGTTGTATCCTTGTGATCAAAAAACTCTCCTGCACTGCTTTGTGTTAAATCTGTTTCCTGGCCACCACAAAGTTATGACAATTTACACCAATTAAATATGTGTTCCCATGTGCTTCAGTTTTATTGTGTTTCACAGTGCAAGTATCTTGAAGGCAAGAGCAAGGAATATTACTATGTAGTTTTACAGAACTCAACTGGTACTTAATAAATAATTTACACAATCATCACACTGATCCCTTCTGGCCTTGGAATATATGAATCTATAATAAAGTTTTATCTAATCGAAAAGAATCCTAGGCACTGGAGTGTGGATTTAATCTCATTGTACTCAGATAGGACTAAATGCAAGCATAGATTATTTCCTCAGGTTTTGCCCATTTCAATCGTGTAATTAAAGATTACCATAATATATCCTTATAAAGGGGATTGAATTAAGTTTGCACAGGCTGCTTTAATTCTGGCTTTTCTCAAACTTTTGACCTGGCTGATTTGCAACATAGGAAAGGGCATTTATTAATTCATTTTATTATTATTATTATTACTACTACTACTATAGTAGTAGTAGTGTCTAAAAGCAAAGTTCAGGAACTTCATGGCACTGGGCACCAAACAAAAAGATGGTTCCTGCACCAAAGAATTTACATGAAACATCTATGCACTTAGGAACTCACAGAATGCAACTTGTGGAGAAGATGCTCCACAATCCTGATAATCACCCGATTAACAACTATTAGTTAAATGATTACTATGATCATGTTTATGTAGTGCGATCTTCTAGAAGCTTATTTATATGGTGACATGAACAGCTGACAGAATGTCTTTTCTCTTTCTGTTTTGGAGTCTTTTGTGTTAGCTGTATTGCTGCTAGCAGTTCTGTATCGGCGAGCTATTCTGTAACTGGAATTTGCCAAGTGTACCGGCCAACACATTTGCCCTCCAACTCACATTTTCTACCCTTCCCTCCCACACTGACTCAGACTTGTGACTGCTCTTGCATATTTTGCATGATTAAATACTAGCTTTTTTTGCATGCACCTGAATGTGAAAATATTACACTTGTTGGTAGACCTTACTGTTTTTTACCATTCCTTACCTCCAATATTGGGGCCTAGTTCAGATACCCCATTTTCCACTGACATATACAAATGCCATCTTTATGATGCACAAGAACTAAAGCTCAGGGTTGTAGGAATCCCAAGGTTATTTCTGAACATAGGCATTTCACATGGCATACATCAAGCCACGACCCAGGTGAATGAGCAAAACCAACAAGTATTATGAAGTCTGCTCCATTTGAAATTACAATTAAACTCCAACTTTTTATATGCTGTGTTACAACATAATTGGTTAAGTCACAGAATTGATTGGTATGATGCTAAAAATAGTAGAACCCATTCAGATTATTGTAGTTCTACAGGTTTCTGCTTCTGTATATGTCTACCAAGTAAGTCTACTTTTCTTTACACCTGGATTACATATTTTCCTCAAGGGACTAATAATGTGAGGGCAAAGGCAAGAGAAAAATATTATGCTTCAGCATGCCCTATTTTAAAATATCTAAACTTAAGTGAAAAATGCTGGGTTTACCTTAAAAAAAAAAAAACCTTTATCATGCTCAAAACACATCTCCAAGGTATTATGTGTGTAATAGAAGAAAAACCAAAGAAGCTCTATTAAGGGCCTTTTTGGTAGCTCACAATTGTAAAAAAATAAAGAAAAATAAAATGAAATTGTGTTTTCCTACACTGAGACTCCTCCTAGGAATACACTGGGCAAAATTTAATCCGTCTTCTACACATAATACTAATACAACAGCCTTGTGTGCCAGAAAGTAAAACCCACCACTCCACAATCAATATGTTACAGAGAGCTAATTCGTAACAGAGTAGCTGTACAAAATAGCACTGTCACCCTAAGATACCCTCCATGCCAACTGGAAAAGGGTTCACTGTCATGTAACAACTCCTATCAGACTCGACGAAATCACTGCACTTAACATATTGTATTCATAATATTTAGCTATAAAGAATGTTTTGTGAGGCATGATATGAAAACAAATATCATACTGGTCATCATAACCATAATGAGATGCACATACAACTGTTAGTCAAGAAGTTGTATGTATATACTAAAATAGTGAAAGTAGGCAGGGTTGATAAAACATGCATCTCCCAGACAAAGGAATGTTGATGTTGATGAATGATGTTGGCCATGGAAAACCTGACTGTGTTTTCTAGAGAAGAGAAAACACTGATATGGTTTTGGAAAACCTTTTCATGTTGGTTTTAGTTTTGCAAGTAGATTGGTTAGGAATAGGTAAGATCTAGATACCACTTTAGTCAGTCCATTGGGGTGAAATCCTGGTCTTGGTGTAGTCAGTTGGAGTTTTGCCTTTGACTTTAAGGGAGCCAGGATTTTGCATTTGGTTTTTACTAATGGAAGAGAATGAAAAGGTTTTATATAATTGATTCAAGTTTTAGGCCACCTCTAATGCTAATTTTTAAACTTGCAGGATGCCAAGGTTGTTCCTATAAAGCTTTTAGTTTTCAGAAAGATGTTATTGATTCTGCAGGAATTCTGAGTTACTTACCAAGGAAATCTCTCTCAAAATGGTAAAGCTTTTTAAGATTTAATGAGACCACTGCAAGCTACTACAGCAAACTTCTTATTGGACAAAATTATTGGCCAAAAATAGCAAGATAAAAATGTCTCTATATGCAGTGCTCAGTGATGTGAGTGTAATCAGGGGACAGCAGCAGCTCGCATCGTATGCTAAGTAAAAGATGGCTACCTTGGTTAGTCTTTTAGAAAATAGCTAATTTATTGATAAATTGCCTCTGTCACATTCTTTACAGACATTGGTGGTTTGACTAATAGGATGATCTTATTTTTCTTCCAATGATTTAACATTTAAGGACCAAAGGATAACACATATCAGATGTATAAAAGAATTAGCTGAACATTTGTTCAAACAATTCCTTTTCATTCTCTTATATCAATCATCAAAAAGGTGTATATGATGTATTACAAGTACTTACTGACAAGTATGTTGCCTGATATATTTAAAAACACAAATTGGAAAACTTATTGAAAAGTATTATTTGTGAGTTAAAACCATTTGATTTAACCTGATGAGATTCAAATTCAGCTAAGACACTTCAGAAAAAAACATCCAAAGTACTAATTCGGCCTTCAAATAAGTTCTGGAAAAACCTGCTATGAGCTATTTATATATAAAAAAAATCAATTTAATTTCTATAACATCTTCCTCCCAACAGCATAAGTCAGGTTTCACTTCCCCTAGAGAGATATAATTTTGTGTCCTAGAAAGTTAATCACCATATGGCATGGTCCTCCACTACCCTGAATCCCTCCTATGAAGGGGGCCAGAGTAACTGGTCTCAGAAGAAGTGGCAGCAAGTGTACTGCTTCTCCTGGCATCCACCAGAAAACAAAGTGAGTAGTGGAGTCCCTCTATATAAACCGTTCTTGGAGGAAACCACTGATAGAAATAACCCTCGCAGTGTAGCTCCAAGGGAACTGTCCATAAGACCTCAGAACTGAAAGAGAAGTGACTCTGCATGAACACATTTGGTCTCTAGCAGATTCCTGAGATCATCTTTGGACTTGATAAGGAACCTGGTCATTGTCCCACATTGAGGCAAATTCTGTACCCCACATGAAAAGGTTTTGAGGAGACTATTTAGGATCATTGCACCTTTCCTCCACCTAGTCAGCTCAAGGGTAGAATTATAGGCTATGTCTACACTGGCAAGTTAGTTTGAATTAAGGAAGCTTAATTCCAACTAACCAAAGCCATGGCTACACTAGGCTTTCATTAGTTTGAATTAAGGGCTTCCTTAATTTGAACTATTAAGTTCGAATATGCATTCAAACTAAGGGTTAATTCGAACTAACCAATGTGGCCATGTTAGTTCGAACTAATTGCTTAGTTCGAACTAACCGGCCCATTGAACTCAATGCAATCCGCTAATTCAAACTAAGCAAGTGCCATGACTGGCACTTGCTTAGTTCGAACTAAATTTTGCTAGTTCAAATTAAGTTAATTCAAACTAACTAAAATTAGTTTGAATTAGTTTGTTCGAATTAACTAATTTGAACTAACTTTAGTAAGTGTAGACATAGCCATAAACATTTAGGGCTGGAAGGGACCTTGAGAAGTTACCTGCACTGAGCCAAGACCAAGTAAACTTAGATCATTCCTGACAGATGTTTGTCTAACCTGTTCTTAAAAATCTCCTGTGATGGTAATTCCCCAACTTTTATGTACCATCTAGTCAGTCAATCCCTATTTTGCTGGTGATTTGATTCTTCCTTCCTATATGAAATACTTTCCCCTTGTCTTTACTGATTTTCAACTTTCTGAATTCAGACCACTTCTTTAATTTGTCAAGGTTACCTTGAATCCTAATCCTCTCTTCTACAGTGCTTGCAACTCCTCCTACTTTGTCGTCATCAGGAAATTTTTAAGTTCCAAAGGGGTATCCATGTTAGTCTAGTTCAGCAAAACAAACGAGGAGTCCTGTGGCACTTTTAAAGACTAAAAAATGTATTTATTGCATGAGCTTTTGTGGGGGGAAATCCTACTTCGTCAGGGACACGTCAAACCCTTTGAAGATGAGGAACTAACAGAATGGGAGCAAATTAAATGCAGGGAAGTGTATGACATAGGATCAGGTCAAGTTGTAACGGCAAATCAAAGTAGATGTTAAGATTCAAACACTGGAAAACATAACAGAAGAAGGTGAGGTCAAATCATCTGTTGTAATGAGAAAAAAAAACCATAGTCCCTGTTTAACCCTGAGGCAATGGAGTCAAATTTGCATTTAAATTCTAGTTCTGCAGTTTCTCTTTGAAGCTGCGATTTGTTATTCATTTGTTTGAGCACAGCTATTAACAAGTCATCAATGGAGTGAGCAGGGAGATTGAAGTGTACACCTGTTGGTTTTTGAATGCTGTGATTTCTGATGTCAGATTTGTGTCCATTTATTCTTTTGCGTAGAGACTGTCCTGTTTGTCCAATATATAAAATAATTCAGGATGGCTATTTAGTAAGTATAATCCTATTATCCTCTACGTCCTTACAAAACTTAATGTTTTATAATTTTCTTTCAGTATCTTCCCAGGTAACTGAGTTAGACTGACTGGCCAATAACTCTCCAGATTCTCTTAGTTCCCCTTTTTAATCATATGTACTATAGTTGTCCTTCTCCAGTCCTGTGGAACCTCATCCATCCTCAAGGAGCTCTCAAAGAGAATTGCTAAGTGTTCTAAGATTGCTTCAGCTAGTTCTTTAAGTATCCTAGTGTGAGGGGGTGGCACACTCCCCCCAGATGGGCTCCTCCTGGTGATATTATTGGGGAATTGCTCAAGTGGGCTATCCTCTACGCAGCCTGTGCTCCATCACTTAGTCCTGGCTATTTGGCCCTTTGGCTGAATAACTGTCAATAAACCTCCCCTTCTTCCAGGGGAAAGTTCTGCTGGCTAAGCCTGGCCACTTTTCCAGTAGTGGTCCCCACGAGCCCACTGCCACTCCACTGGCAGTCTAGGAAGTGGGGAGGGACCTAGGTCTGCCTACTTCCCTGGGCCCTAGCCCAAGGACTCTCTGTGCAGCAACCTCTACACCACTGCCTCCCTCCAGTCGCTTTCGATTCTCTGGGATGCTTCCCTGCAGCTCCAGTCTTGTGAAGACCACTTCTCTGCAATCTTTTCCACATAGACCTCAGTTACTTTTCCAGAGCTTCGGCTGCAGTCTGCTCCTGGCGTGCTTCCCCAGAGCCACAGGAATGGATCAGCCCTTTCCTCAGGGACAGGGCTTCCACTAGTTCACAGCGGTCAGCCTCTGAAGTGTCTGGGATTCTGACTTCTCCAGCCAGCCACAGAGACAACCTTCTTCCCTGATCCCCAGAACCCAACTGACTGCTCTGTCCCTGTAATTCCCTCATATACAGAACTCCTGGCTCCTAATTGGCTCCCTTCTGCAGTTCCACACTGGCTGCAGCTCCTAGGCCCTTTTAACCCCTTAACTGCAGTGTGGGGCAACTGCCCCATCACACCCAAGATGAATTTTATCAATGCCTGCCAACCTGAATATATCTAACTTATTTAAATATTCTTAACCTGTTTTTCCCCCCTTATTCTGGTTTGCATTTTTTCCCCTTTATTGTTAATTTAATTGTGTTGAATATTTTGTCATCACCTTTTTTTGGTGATGATTGAAACAAAATAGACATTAAACATCTCAGTCTTCCTGATGTTGTATGTTATCAGCTCTCCTTTGCTGCTAAGAGAAGGACCTATACCTTCCTTTACCTTTCTCTTGCTTCTAAAATATTTAAAGAATGTCTCTATACCAATTTTCCAATTATGAGACTTGTCACACCAAATCTTTGTGATGCCAATTAAGTCATAATTTAACTTGTATACTAATATTCTCAGTTCTTACAGTTTATTCCTCATATTTCTTGCATTTGCATATATGTTTGATTACTGGAGGTCATGCTTTGGCATGAGCAAAGGATCATGGGAGAGGAACCATATGGAAATGAATCCTACCTATAGTTTGTAAAGCTGCCACCACCACCATATCGGTTTGAATTATAACCTCATTATGAAATATCAAACAGAAGATAATTGACATAACTCATAGCTTAAAAAATATAGACCATACTGTGCACACATTCTCCACCTGCACGAGGTTTCCTAGCAGAAAGTGTAAGAACATCTTCAGGAGTGACCATGTGATGCTAAATAAGGAACTGTGTAGTGGCCCAAGGATCTAAATTTTCTACTGTGTGGGAGAATAGATACTGAAAACCGAGAAAGACTTCTCATTTAACTACTAATTGCTGCCCACCTCAGCAAGACTCTGTGCATTGAAGGTGGAACATGAGGGTCTCAGTTCTTGGCACTCCATTTATACTTCTTTCAGTTAACATTTAGCCTTTCAATTTCCCCATTAGACTCATGCAGGCAAGTTATTCAGCCTGAAGGCCATGGCAACTCTTCCAAACACAACACCAGGTTGAGGAGACACTAAAATCTCCAAATTCTCAAAGCTGCTCCAAGGTACGGAGCTCATTTGCATGAGAGCACCTTTTCCCCGATCTTTGTTATTGAATGGCTCAGTAACCCCTGGTCATGCCACTTAGCTGAACATTTCGTTTTTGTCTTCCATAGCAATCCAGTCTTCCTTTCAGAAAAGCTGCTCTGAAGCAGAGTCAGAGCCCTAGGAGATGCAGAATATCTTCTTTTGGCCCTTAATACATAGCAAATTGCAAATCTGTCTAATACAAGAGTTTTAACAAATAATATATGTGCACGGTATTTTAAGGGGAAAAAGTTGGGATTTCTAAACTCTTTTTGTTATTACTTCTCTCAAGCACGTAGCAGTAATTTTTAAAAACCAAGTTCAATTTCCTTTCATCTTACTAAAGCAACTACATGTTATAATTAGTTTCTTCTTACTTGCATATTAAGTTCATAATACTTTATTACAAAATTCCATACACATGTAAATTAGACCTAATTGGCCTGGCTCATAAATCAGTTATTCCCCAATTACATAACAAAAATACATTAACTGAATGTGATTTATGGATCAAGTACTAGTGAATGTTTATGATGGAATTCAGAGAGTCCTCATTTCCATATCCTAATTAGTAGTTTATTAATCTTAAATGCATACAGAAATTAACAGCATTTTAATCTCCTAAAATATAGCTTTTTATCCTTTCATTAACATCCTTCAGTATTAGTGTGGGAGAATTTTTAATAGTTTATGGAAAATATACATTTAAACACACACCCAACACATTTTTACTCACTTTTTTACTTTGGGCAATTCCCACTGAGAACAGTGCATTTTGCCAGTGTAAAGAGAGAGTAAAATTAAATGCTGAGTCAGAAGTAGGCTTCTAATCCTGATTACCGATGAACTGCCCCTTTTCCAAGTAGCAGATTTCGGAGTTTAGCAAGGTCAGTTTTTCCATTTGGAGCAGAAATTGTTAATATATCATATCAGTAAGACTGTCAAATGACTTTAAAAAAATCACAGATTAATTGTGAGATTAAAAAAATAGTCATGACTAATCCCAGTTTTGGTCACAGTTAAACATTAGTAGAATACCATTTATTTAAATATTTTTGCTGTTTGGGGGAAGAGTGTGTGTGTGTGTGTGGTGGGACAGGGGAGAAGAGTGTTTGTGTGTAGGAGGAGCACTGTCTTTTTAAGTGGAGAACTTGGGAGCCGGAATGCTTTTTCAGCCAGCAGCAGCTGCTGTCTTCAACACTTACTCCTACGCCAGCAGCAGGAACAGACAGGACTCTCTTCCCATTCCCTGACTCCAGCTCAACAGCAACTGGGTACATGGGTTGTGTGGAGGAGGGCACACCAACATCAGCCTTTTACCCTGCTTAGCACAGAGTATAAGAGACAGGCTCCTGGTCTGGAGAAGCTTGGCCAATGGTAGCAGCACGTGGGAGGGAGGCAAGTTCATCAACAGAGCAGGACAGTGGGAGGAGGCTGGCAGTGGCACCCGAGCATGGTGCCCGGGTGTCTGATTAAGGCTCATTAAAAGAGAGTTAATTAGTTTTTTGTTAATCACATATGTAACTAATTGACAGCCCTAATTATTTATATTACAAATATTTTTGCCGTAAAGAAGATTTAAAAGACAGTGAAATCTGTACGTCAAAGCACGGAGGGGCCTATGAATATTTAGCATATCTGGCACATAAATACCTTGCAATATGAACTACAACAGTGCCATGCAAACTCCTGTTATCATTTTCAAGTGATATTGTAAATAAGAAGTGGGCAGCATTATCTCCTGTAAATGTAAACAAATTTGTTTGTGGCCTTTTAAAGACTAACAAATTTACTTATTGCATGAGCTTTTGTGGGAGAAAATCCCACTTTGTCCTCAAAATGTGTGACGAAGTGGGATTTTCTCCCACGAAAGCTCATGCAATAAATAAATGTGTTAGTCTTTAAAAGTGCCACAGGACTCCTTGTTTGTTTTGCTGAACTTGACTAACACAGCTATCCCTTTGAAACTTGTTTATCTTAGTGATTGACTGACCAAGATATAGGACTGGGTTGACTTAAAGGCTCTTAAATTTTATATTGTTTTATTTTTCAGTACAGTTCTGTTAAAAAAACAACCTACATTTGTAAATTTACTTTCACAATATACAGATTGCACTATAATACTTGTATGAGGTGAATTAAAAAAAAACCTATTTCCTTTATCTCTTTTGTAGTGCAAATATTAGTAATGAAATAACAAAAGTGAGCACTGTATACTTTATATTCTGTGTTGTAACTGAAATTTAAATTCGTATTCTATTATTGTTTAGCAGTGTGAATACAATTGCGACTAATCTCAACTAATTTTTTTAATCTAGTTCATTTATTTTGTGTTAATCACTTGAGTTAACTGCAATTAATTGACAGCCCTAGCAATTAGGTATTTTCTTAATGGTGCATATTTATGCTTGAATAGAGCTGATCACAAACTGCACACAGGCAACTTGCCCTTGTAGAATCCTTAGCTAAAGTACCACTTTCCTTTTCACCAAAGATGCAGTTGCCATGCTTTTTATTCCTTTTAGTGTGTTTCTAAACTTTGGGCTTGTCTACAGGAACATTTAATTTGCTGTAAGCTGAGGTATGAAACAGGGGTAGATCAAAGCACAGTAACAAATTGTTAATGCACATCAGCAGGGTCCACAAGCAAACAGTGGCAGGCTAGCATAGGGAAATTCACACCACAGCTTGCTGTGAACTAAATGTTCTTGCAGACAAGCCCCAAGCTAAAATGTGGTAACTAACACATACTTAAATTCTAATGTGGACAGAAAATTATAGTTTTCACTCATGTTAGCAGGTCAATCCCTATGTCTATAGTTGGAGTTGGCTAACACATTGTAAAAAAAAATCTTCTCCTAATGTAAATCATGTCCATTCATATAATTCCCAAATGATTTATCAAATGAGAATATCCCAAATATTACTGATGAAATAGGGCTTCTGAATACAAACATAATACATATCCTATCTTATCTATATTGTCCTCAGTACATGGCAAGCCAGGTGAAGCTCTAAAGGGTCCTAGCCTGTTCTGCACTGATGATTCACGTGAACCTTGCAATGAAAGGTTAAATGCTCCATAGTGCATATTGTTATATGACTTCTTGAAGTAGGAATATATGAAAGAGCACTGAAGAATTTTAGGGCATGCTAACAGGGTCCACACAGTGCCTTAGTGTGCAACAGACTATAGCACTGTATGTTCGTACCCTGGCTTGTCATGCATTAAGTATCTAGGTGGATTAGCCCTAATAGTAGCTCCCCCCTCCCCAACCCAATAAACTAAATTCTTCTAATCAGAGGATCTCCTTGAAAGCGCTTCCAGGGAACATCTTACGCAGACAGTTTATAAGTTTAGGCATCTTATGTTTTGAAGGAAACCACTGGCATTTTAATATACTAAAAGTAGTAAGCAATACCATTTTCCTTTTTCTCAGTCACCTTCAAACAAAAGACATCTATCAAATGGGCCTCAGGGATGAAATATAAAATGATGGCAAGGTGGTAATAAATTCTAATACACCTCCATCGGGTCTCAGATCTCCCTATTCAGTACAGAGTGTGACAGCCCTGGCTCAGTAAGATATCAGGCAGGTGTTCTTTTTAATTTTATTTATCTTTGCTAACATGTCATTGCTGCTCATTGGACATCACTGGCTCACTGATTTGAAATTCAGCAGGCTGTAATTTGCATGTGTAAATACATGTCTGCTAGGCATAGCTATATTTTATATTAACAGCACTTCATGCCCATATTGCTTTGCCTCCTTTCCTTTTCTGCTCAAATTCAAGCACAGCCTGTGGAACTTCTGGATTTACCTGCCTATTGTACGCCCTCTCTGTCTCTTACATCCCCTCACCTTCTATATATTATATAAACATATATATGATCTTTAAGACGACTCTGGTCTCATTCATTCAGTGTAATGGGTAGTTACTGATTCTATGATCACATAATATGTTAGATGCATGACTATGGTTACTAGCAGTTTGTCAGCATTTTACTTTGAAAGGTCATCCTTAGTGGACTGCTATCAAGACAAAGTGAAAACCTCAGTGTGGATACTCACTTTCACAAACCGGAAGTGAGCAGAAACTTCCTCACCCTTCCTTCTGCTTCCCCTGGAAGATGGGAGTCAGCCAGTCTGTGTAATGTTTCTCCAAAACAAACAAGGAGTCCTGTGGCACTTTTAAAGACTAACAAATTTATTTATTGCACAAGCTTTCATGGGAGAAAAATCACACTTCAGACACTTTGAAGATGGGGAACTTACAGAATGGGAGGAAAATAAATGCAGGGAAGTGAAATCCAATGGTAGTAGGTGTCAGGGGAAGAGCGGACAACCTCAGAAACCAGATACAGTTGGAAACATTTTGTTTCCTTCCTTCCTTCTCCCTCCCCACACACTGAAGGCCATTGGGAGGTAAAGGGAATTAATGGGAGCTTGAGTCCCCCATTCTTTGCTCTCCCAACTCCAGGAAGGTGGAAATAGGGAAGTTCTCAGTGCTCAGAGCTCCACCTATCATACCTGGTTAGCAAGGTCAATATTCCAGAATATTGCTCCCAGACCATCACTTGCTTTAAGGTTAAAAAAAGAACCTCTGTGTAACAGCCAAGGAGCTAATGTACAGTATTCCCTTTCCATGCAGCTCTTTTGAGATCCAAGGATGAGGATGTATACAATGCCAACTATACAACTGTGCCAAAGAAATAAGCCCCTTCCCCACAAAAATCGGTCTAAATAAGAAATATGTAGTCTTCATCCATAGCTGTCAGGTACTTAATAAAGGTAAATAAGAATCATTGTCTTCATGGTAGAGATAGGGAAACTGACATCAAGTTGAAGATCTGAGTGAGTAAATAGTGATTTTGGACACCTCATTTTTTGTTTGTCCAACATGAAATATCTGACAACAGCCAGACTTTCATAAGTAGCTGAATTCCTACTTTCAGAATCAGGTCCCTTCAAAGTGTTTCCAGTTAGACACTGAAAACGTGAGGCATTCGAAATCTTAAGCCACTTTTGAAATATGAACCAGATGTTTTAAATGATTTGGAAGTCTATGGCAGTGCCAAAAATAGGTGTCTCGACTCCCAGTCCAGTGTCTTGTCTGCTAAACTATACTAGTATAGTACAGCATGATGCAAAATGAACATAGAAAGTTGTATGGTTCTCAAATCTGGAATACTTATTTTACTATTGTACTGAGGAGTAGGCTCTAAAGAGCTGTTTTGTTATCAGCAGAGTTACAGAGAGGGAAGTCTCTAGCATTTGTAAGTTATTGTAATGTAAGTGCATGAAGACCTCTCCCCCCCCCACCCAAACACACACACTATCGTTTAAAATATACTGGGTGAGTGTAAGGAGTATTAATTTACATGAGTAGATATACTTCTGCTGTTTATTTTGTAAATTGCCTAAAAATGGAATAATATAGGAAATGGCTAAAAAGTGACATGTACAAGACCTACTTGTAATATACATTAGTTTTGCCATCTACAATCCAATGTGCCTAGGTTATTAGTACATTTGGTTATTCAAATATAAGTAACTACCAACTGGAACAGATGCAAATAGTATGTAGTATTGACTCTCAGCATGAAGGTTTTTTAAATAATTTGAACAACAAACTGAGTTTGTGAACTGATTCACATTTATTAAATGTGACTGCACTAACAAAGTAATGTGAGTGTACAAACATTAATCCATGCATAATACATCATGTTGACTGACTATGATTCTTGCAGAGCTGATTAACAGTATTTGCCTGGTATATGTGCAAACTAACTCCGAGCCTACTGCCTTAGGTACTAGGGATTTGTCCTCTGCTATATGGATAGAGTGGAATAAAATGAGAATAGCATTTTCTTACACTGTTTGACTACGTTTCCTATGCCTAATGTTTAAACAATGGTATTTAATAATACAACCTAAATAAAATTTTATGAGTCTGAAGTTTTAAAAAAATTGCACTGGACAGATAGATCTTGATAGATCCAGGGCCATCTATCAGTCTGAAATAAATAATTTCCAGTTCATGTTAGCCTGTTCATAGCTATTTGTAAATAATTTGTCATTCATCCCTAAATGAGAAATATACAAAAGTGGTTAGACTGCAATTTTATTTAATTTTATATAATATAGGAACCACTGAGCGATGTAAAATGTTTATTAAATTGTGCATTAGAGGACTTCACTGTAATTTGAATAAAGAGAAGTTCAATAATTCAGCTAATCTGTATTTTCCTATTTCACTCTTTTAGGTAATTAACTAGAGTTGTACAAAACAGACAAATTGACTTAGGAGAGATTTGTGTTATCGGTTCCTTAATTTTTTATCTTCATGGGTTTGTAATCCATTAATTTTATTCTGAGTTTGGGGTCTGAGCAAACTCAAATTTACAGCAAAACTTGATTCACATAGCTACATTTCACATCGTTTTGTGCTGAAACTTAGTAGACTATTTGATCAAATTTATCAGAATTTTGAATTTGTGAAGAAATATGAAACCAAGAAAGGTTAAATTGCTTCAGGATTTGTAATGTAAACCTTTATTATTTATTAACTGTTGATGGTGGAACTTCGTTTGAAATGGATAAGAATATAAACTGAAGCTTGTCTGAATGCATCTAAATTAGGAAGGGGCACTGGTCACAAAATCTGGATCTGGATTTCTATCCCTCCTAAATTAGGGGGCTTCTGAAACTAAATTTTAGTTCTAGCCAATCTCTGTTAGGTACTAATTTTTTGGTTAAAGGACTCTTGTTTAGACGGTGAGATTGGGGGGAGGAGAGTAAAAAAAAAGAAAAGAGAAAAATACTTATTTCAGTAATCCAAGAAAAACACTATTTAGGGTTGGGAGCAGAGGGGGATGGAACATTGTATGGAGACATCTGAGATTGGTGGAATTTGATGGCTACCTTTGAGGTACATATAGAATGTCAAGTGTATACAATAGCTCATAAGAAAGAGCACAGAATCACACTGGCCTTAGGGTATTAGCTGTGTGTGACAGAGATTTTTCATTTCATAGGTAACTATTTTGGAGATGGTGCTCCAGAATGGCATAATGAGTCTATAAAGCAGTGCTTCTCAACAACTGATCTATGGACTGGTGTTGGTCCCGGAGATTTCCCTGACACAGTTTAGGAAGGCAGCAATGTGGTTCCCGGTATCAAAAAGTCTCAGCAACAATGCTTCAGCAGACTCATCCCAGACTACAGCAGCAATGGTGGCACGTGTTCAGGTCAGGTCTGTTTTCCAGATTGCCTGTACAGTTAGGAGATAGAACTGGCTAGTGATGCCATGAGAACCAATCATAAGTCAGAACTCAGAGATGAAGGGTTTGGTTTTACTTTCAGTTTTGGTTGTGTCTGGAGTGGAGTACAGAGAGAAGCTACAGAATCAGGAAGGACCTTTCATAGACAGAGAGTGCCTGAGACATGGTATAAGAGGCCTAGAGTAAGATCTAAGGCCCATATAGAGTTACGCCCAGCTAATATAAAGCAGTAAGCAAGAGTCAGGCTGAGTTAGGCCCTCCTTTGTTACAAAGCAGATGCCAGCTTGCAGGTTCACTAATATATGACCTTTGCAAGAATAGGGCTGGCACTGCAAAAACACAAGCACTCCTAGGCACTAACTGTTCACGTAAACACATTCCAGAATACTCCGACACAAGGTTACGGTATAAACACACTCCCCAAAGATGATACAGGGACATACTGACCCATCCTGAAGATAAGATCAGGATGGACTGGGTGATGGATAGAGCTCTTTGGAGCAAACCTACATGTATAAGGCAAAGCGTGGTAATTAACCATGTCAGAGAGGTAATTCATAACATTTGTATCAGTGAATAAAAGAGGGTCTCAAAGGGAGTGTCTGTCTGTCCTAAAGGGGAACAGAAAGTCCTGCCATTCACTGAGCTAGACCATTGTAATGAGCATACATGTCTTAGTGGGCCTTTAGAATCTAAATGATATAAAGACCATGCTTTATTAACAATAAACCTGGCCAGTTGCCTTAGCTACTGAAGCAATCTGCTGAGTGAGGACTGCTGTGTCCCCTATCTGCACAGAGCTGGGACAGCACACCAAGCGAACACACACAGGCTATGTCTACACTTACTAAAGCTAGTTCGAATTAGTTCATTCGAACTAACTAATTCAAACTAATTTTAGTTAGTTCAAATTAAGTTAATTCGAACTAGCATGGCCCCACTAGAATGCCAGTTTGAACTAGCCATGTCCATGCAGGGCACTTGCTTAGTTCGAATTAGTCAGTTGCATGAATGTCAATCTGCCAATTAGTTCGAACTAAGCAGTTAGTTCGAACTAATATGGCCAACTAACTATTTCAAATTAAGGGTTAGTTCAAACTAAGCAATTGAATTTATTAGCTTGAATTAAGGAAGCCCTTAATTCGAACTAATGAAATCCTAGTGTGGCCAAGGCTTAAATTAGTTCGAATTAAGCTTCCTTAATTTGAACCAACTTGCTAGTATAGACATAGCCACACAGAGTCAACCCTAACACCACATTCCAACCTAAGGGAAGACTGAGTCTTTTTGGGATTTCTGGGATATTGAACAGTGTCTTTTCATCAGAGGCCAGAAACCCAGGAAGAGGTGGAGTCAAAGTTAGGCTATCCGGACCACCCTAATTGCACATTTGACTCCAGAGAAGAGAGAGAGACAAGGATGATCTTTGTAGCTGTTGCCTGGCCTGACATGAACAACACCTGGAGGGATGCCTCATTTCATGGAAGATAAAATTTTAGAGCTGCACAGAGCATTAGGTTGAAGAACAAAGAATGTTTGAGCCAGCTAAGATAAGAGGGAGAACCATTGACGAGAAATGTTGATATGAGGCAAGCAATAGATTGAACAGATTGGACAGAGCATACATACTGCACTCAGCCTGTCAAAGAAAGTATGATGTAATGAAGGGTTAATGCAAAGGAAGATTTCTGTGTAACTTTGGAGCTGTAACATACCCTGCTTCCACCCTGTGATCGAGGCTGCTCTACTCAGCGTAGTGTTGCGGTATGCCAAATAAAAGACGCCTGAGTGATGAAAACTGGAGTTAAACTGAATTTTTTGATCCCAGAGAACTGGATGCAGTGTTCTGTATAAACTGAGTGAAAAAGGTCTCTGAAAGGATTGCAATAATCTTACAATCCTTGGTGTGGTATTTCATAAGAACACCCATTTGCTTATTTTGATGTGTTTTACTCTAGTTTCAGCACTGCCCTAACCATCAGGGACTCAGCCTACATTCACTATTTGCCTAAGCAGGTGCTGGGATGGAACACAGGATAGTTTGTACTGACAGAAAATGTTAGGAGTGGTAGAGCATATGCAAAGCTGGTTTTGTCTTTTATTAGCCTAAGTCCATTTCTGCTGTCCCCTGTCTTGAGTCCCCCATACCTAATAAAGCGCCGGTTATTGTTCTGTTACTCTGGGCTGTTTCATAATGTGTACTCTGACATTCTTCTGTATGAAATTGTGTTTCAAATATTTTTCAAAAGTACAAGCCCTCTGTGCTCTCTGCACTAAAAAGTGTTTTGTTGAGTGAAGGCATGAAGCACCCTTATGGATGAATTCAGGACCCATAACCCTGAGCAGAAAAGGAAAGCGTCTGCATCCGTGCCTCAGGGCTAGATTACACTGACATCATTCACTGCTTACTAAAGTGATTCCCCAAAGCCTTAACCTCATAACCCTTCAAATCAAAGGAAGGATGAATGAGGAGATATTTTTTGTTGTTTCTGAATGCTTTCAAAAGGGCACAGTTTTCATTTATAATTACATTGCCAGTTGCACCAAGAGTCACAGGCACTTGTTCACAGCCAACAAGGAAAAGGAAAAAAAATGTATTTTCTGTTTCTTTAAAAACTTCAGTACAGTGTCAGCTAGATACAAATCACAATCCCCTATGGCATTTCAGAATGCAACAAATGTAAGCCACTTCCTGTGGCTGTATTCTTAAAGAACAGTAAAGATGCACAGTAAAGCAAAGATACTGTATAATCACACAGACACACACTTATCTACAAGGCACAGTTTGTCTCACAAAATAAATGGAAAAGGAACAAATTATAAGAAAGAAATCGAATAGCCAGCTACAACCAGTCCTTTCCTTACAGACTTTCTAGGTCCTCCATGATCAGTAACAAAACTTGGATCAAGAGGAGCATTTTACTAACTATGCACATGTTGATGTGCCTTGCTCCCCTGGCAATGAGGGACCACCATACAAAATATACAGCACAGAACTGGTTGGAATAAAACAAAACTAATTTTTAGTAGCAACAGCCTGTCCTCCTCTCTCATCTACTTAAAAAGACAAAGAGCTGCAGCAATGATAATTTGACATGTGTTTTATGTATGATTAATACCACCATTGCAGTAGCAACAGCTGTGGAAAGTACTGCAACAGCTCAAACCCATCTTCTAGACTTTAATCTGAGATTCAGGAATATAAAAGAGGGAGCCTAGAACAGAAGTAGTGTGCAAGGTCCTCTGAAGTGGAAAATGTTAAAAGCAGATTCTAATGAAGTAAAATTTAAGAGTGAAAAAACAAGGCCACCTTTTTTTTTTTTAATATTTCCTTTAGACAAAAGCACTAACAATGTGCAAATTAAGTCTGATAAAATAAGAACCAGACAAATTTCATTTCAAATGTGAACCAAACCCTTTTTTTCTGAGATTGAAAATAATTGGGTAAATTGAAGAAAAGTGTTCTGTACACTTCTGAATTTCCTGATTCTTTATTAAGATCAGAAGTGTTATAAGATTATAAGAAAATCTGTTCTTATGATATAATTCACCCATGTGAAACCAGGAAGTGCGACATATATAATGAGAATGTTCATCTTGTGAAATCTCCTGACTAAGCAACAGACCAAAGATGTTCAACAAGGGTAAACTTCAAATACATGTTTAAACTCCTAGCCATTTATCAAAATTACATTTCCAAATCTTTTGAAGTTTGCCTATTACTAAAATGCAGCCAAATCTCCTTTCTTCAGGTACTTCTGGATAGGCCAGGACAGGAGACCCAATTACAAAGGACATTTGTTAATACCTGAAAACATGCATAATCAGCATGAGATAAGCTTGCATAATCAATCAATCAGTCAATCAATAAATAACTGAAAAATAAACAGCACTCATTCTAACATCTTCATAAACAAATAATATTCATTTTAATTGCTATAGGCCTGAAAAACGAAACTACACTGCTTACTTTGACTCCACCCACCCTATGGGACTGATCCCTTCTTCACCACGAAAATGGTAGATGTGCAATAGTTCGAGTGAATGCATACATCCACAGCAGGTAGGAGCACACACACACCCCCTCCACCCTTTGATTTTCTGAGAATTCAGTAACAGATGACCACTGACTTCAGCTGCAAATGTGGCTGCTCTACAAAACTTCCAAGAAAGCATATCTGTAGATTTTACTCATCTGTCCTCCAGTTTCATACCTTCACAATCTTGGTTTTCTCTGCATGCACTTTCAATCTAATTTTTGCTGCTTTGTAAAACAATATTATTACCAACGTCCAGGGTATGTAACTCTTCTCTGCTAACCTATTTTACACTGTCCATGATGCCTTTTATTGCCCGTTTCATCACTCATTTTATTGCTATCCTAAAGAGAATTGGAGACAATCTGCACTCTTGTCTAACGCCAGTAACAGGATCCAACCACTTACCCAGACCTCTCTTCGATTGTACTTAGCATCTACTTCCACCATCCAAGTTCCTTATTGTATCAATTGGTTTACCTGGTATCCCATGGCTTCTAGCAACATTCTGCAGTATCTCATTATAGACACTATCACACATATTCTTAAAATCAATAAAGTTGATTAAGATTGGTAAAGCTACTGCTTGGCAAAAACCTAAGATCTATCAAAGAGAGAATATCTGCTCACAACATGACCTACCTAAAGAGAATCCAGCCTCTTCTTTTTGTAATAATTCATCAATGACCTTCTTCATTCTATTCAGCACCATGATAGCAGATACTTTGCTTGGGATTGGGAGCAGTACAATACCTCTCCAATTCATGCACAAGCTCATTCTTTTTTTGGAGGTGAGCACTGTCAAATGGTACCACCTTTTCAGTATTGTGGCTCTTGTTTTTTCACTTATACTTTGTTACAGAGCTTTATTAGCTGCTCAGTCAGAAATTCACCTTACGCCTTTAGTATTCCTGCTTAAATTATGTCAATCAGAGGAGCTTTTGAGGCCTTTCATGGCTACTTTAATTTAATTGGATGTTATGTAAAGGAAATGTGCTTTCCATCATCCCGCTTGCTCTTCATGCATTTTCAACATCAGTCCATGAGAGTACCTGATGGGCATCACCTGTGATCTAACAGGTCTGTCACTAGTCTATAGAACTGCTTGTTATTTCTGCCCCCGCATCCTTCTCCTGAACTCAGGCATTTCTGTTATACAGTAATGTCAGAACCTACCACTTCTGGAATGAAATTTTCCTTCTTTTTATATTTTTCTATCAACATAGTTGTTTGTTCTATCTAGTTTCCCATAGACTCAATAATCCTTTTATTAGGTCACCTTAAAAATCATGATAGCAGTAGCCATCTTGATTCTTTTTTCTATGCAGAAAAACAAAGGTCGAATTTGTTGGTGACCCTGAAAGGATATATCATTTTTTATTTCTCTGAGTAGCTAAATTATAAATATAATTTCTTGCTTTGAGGAAAAGAAGTTTCCTTAATTGTGTTTTTTCAGCTAACCTTTTCATTCGAGTTTCCAACATAATAGATCACATTTCAAGATCTCATGTCAAATTAGCATAGTACACGTCAATCTTTATAGTAGGTTCATTCAAAATTGGTGTCCCAAAGTAATGAATGCCAAGGTAAATTTAAATTATATATGTATATTTAAAAATGTTTATGGTGTACTGCAATGTTTAAAGATGCCACTTTTAAATGTATTTAACAATTGCAACTATTTGTGAATTATTTAAAACTTATTTTTAAGGGCTTCATCCTGAATTCACTGAGCTCAACAGTAAAGTTCAATTGGACTTTAGTGACACATGTTCAGACACATATCAAATATAAGTTCCAAAAATGTAGCCATGTTAGTTTACTTGAGCAAAACAAACAAGGAGTCTGGTGGCACTTTTAAAGACTAACAAATTTATTTATCGCATGAGCTTTTGTGGGAGAAAATCTCACTTTGTCAGACTCTTGAAGTTCCCCATCTTCAAGTGTCTGATCAAGTGGGATTTTCTTCCACAAAATTTATGTGAAATAAATCTGTTAGTCTTTAAAAGTGCCGTCAGACTCCTTGTTTATATCGAATATACTCTCTCATTGGGCTTTATTCTGATGCTTACTCTTTGAGGAGTCCCAACATGAAATGAAAATGATAGGAGCTACTCTGTAAGTAAGATGCTCTTTTATATCAGTAAGGTCAGGGGCAAATCTTACTCTCTGCAAGCAGTTATTCAGTATTCAGCACCGTGGTATTTGAAAGCTGGAGTACCTGATTATCTTCCTGCAGTTTTTCATTTCTTCTCTAGTACTCATACAGTCAGTGAGGAGCAATGCTAATATGGATGGTTCATTTAAAAGGATAGCCAAAGTACTTTTGCAGATGGTTTCTTATTCCTTTTCCTTGCCAGCAATAAAATCTATGTTATTTTAATCACCTTTTAAATTTCATAAAAAATGACAGAACATAGCTGTTTACAAAGAGCTAATTAGCATGTTTACCTGAATATGCTTTCACACTTTCAAATATTAAAATTAAAATGCAAATTGTAATGTGCATATGAGAATTAAGGGGAAATAATTTCTACCTAATTGCTTGCAGGCACATGAATCCTCCTCCTGACTACCTCTCATGCTCCCCTTTGGCTTAGCTGAAAAATGTATTGAATAAAGATGACATTACTGTCAAACAGCTTGTTTGCTTTGAAGCCTTCTCATCATCGAAACACTAGTTAACTATGACATTTTTAACAATGTAAAGTGTGGGGGGGGGGAAATAATTCCAACCATGTATAACCCAAAAATGCATTTTAGTAGGGTCTGCAAAGGAAACTTCCCCCACCCACCCACCCACCAACACACACAATAAACCTGACAGGTTTTTAGCATCCATCTCTCTCATATATGCCTTGTGTGCAGTGGTTTGTTTGGTTGTTTTTTTTGTTTGTTTTGTTTTGTTTTTTGGACAGATCACAGGAAATGCTATATCAGAACAAACAGTGGTCCATATAGTCTAATGAATGCTATCTGACAGTGCCCAAAGCCAGATGTTTCAAAGGAAGATATAAGTGACTATGTAATACTGTCCCACTGGGGGGCTTTCCCTCCTAACCCCAGCTGATGATACCATTATATTATAAAGTAATATAATACTCTGTAATCTTTATTCTAGACAATGCAACTACATATTCTATTTTTATTATACTATCTAAACAAGTCACCTGAATGTGTCATTGTCCCATTGAGGAAGTAGTGATGTGTGTTGGGGTGGGTTTATTTTTGTTTGTTTTTTGTATGAATTCGAGGTATTTCCTCCTCACCTTATTGTGGGGCATTAATAACCCTGCTAAGCAGCAACACCTTTAAATAATCATGATATATGTTTTCTTTCTCTTGGTGTTTCATATATCGGAATAGATAAAATGCACACTTAGAAATTAATAATATCAGAGTGTGTTGGCAGAAACATTCACCCACTCCATTTGTTCCTACAGGCTACCTGGGACAACAAGAACCCTGAGAGATTGACGAGAGGGAATGGCCATATTGAAAAGACTTTGAAGACAAACATATTCAATCCATTAATGACATGTAAAAACAGAGACAAAGGGGAAATCCTATGGTGTAAAAAGCTGCTGTAAAGCTTATAACTCTACCCTGGTCTACACTGCCGCACAATATCGGTGGCAATTGAAGGGATATATACAAAGTACTTAAAACACCTTGGATATCTCCCTCCAATTGCCTATTGCCTACTTACTTCAGGGTCCCCACAGCACTGATTCAATAGGAAATGCCTTCCTGTTGAATCAGCACCGCGCTTCTTGCTGGGTAGATCTTACTCAATCGACCTCTGACTCATTCTGAGTTCGACTGAGCGCATCTTTACGGATGCTCAAACTTGAATAATTGATTCAAGAAGAGCTCCTGTCAAAACATGGCAATGAAGTACCCAAGCCCTAGTCAACGCTTACCGCCATTTTCAGCGTCAGTCGATGGGAGATTCGCAAGGTACATAAAATACCTTCCGTATCTCCCACCGACTTCTTAAATCCTCCCTACACGCTACATTAAGCTGACCGGAAATGGTGTCCGGTCGGCATAGTGTAAGTGCGGTTATGGAGCTGGTGTTCCATCTCCGGTTCGGTTATCGATTGAGCGCATCTATACAGACACCTCAATCGAAAACTGAAGATCTCACTGACGGCGGCAACTTTGTCACCATCAGTATAGACTTGCCCCAAGAGTCATTGTTTTGAGACATATCAATATTAATGGGGACAGCACCTCTGACATATTAGCTAAGCTTGGTGGTTTTCAACCTTTTTTCATTTGCAGACTCCTTAAAAATTTCAAATAGAGTGTAGACTCCTTTGGAAATCTTAGACACATGCCTAGTCTACACTGCAGGGCTAAGTCTATGGGAGATATGCAATCTGTGTTTCGCAAAATTTGCATCTCCCATTGACTTAGTTTCTTGACTTACCTCGCTATCTTCATTCAGCTGTGTCAACTGGCAATGCTCTCCCATTGACGCAGCATTACTCCACTTGGAGGGGTGGAGTTACTGCATCAACCAGAGTGCAGTACCAGGATCGATTGAGCGGGTCTACACTGGCCACTCAGTTGATTCTGCTGCATTGATCTGTGGAGATCGATGCAGCATTTTCAGTATAGACAAGGCCATAGTTTGCAGACCCCCTGGGTCTATGGACCACAGGTTGAAAAACACTGGCTTAGTTGATTGTCTATTACTGCAATTAAAGAATTCTTCACAGTTTCACTCACAGCCAGTCACACACTGGCCCTAAATGTAAATATGACAGATTTAATAATGAGGCTCCTTCTACCTCTTCCAAGCAGAAGCTATCACTTTCTCACTCGTTCATCTGGAAGATGAACTGCTTAATGACTTTTAAGTTTCCAGGATCACTTGATTAAAATCACCATGCCACTGTTTTCATACACTGGAAAGAAACTGAAAGCCTCTGCTTCCTACAACTGTTCATGCACAGCGCTTAAAGTCTAAATCCGGCAAAGTGATTTAGCAAGTGAGTTTATGTGCTAAGGTACTTTGCTTACCTGGGGCTCAACATTTATACCCTCCTCTTTCCCATCATCTTTTCAAATTCACCTACCTCAGATGAAACATGAAAACAGGAAATTAGAGTGCCAATGTCCAAGATTCACTCTGAAATTTAACAGATTATTGCACAGAATTTCCTGAACCCCTATGTTGTGCCTATGAAAGATAGCGAACAATCTGTCTCCTTTACCCCTCGTTTCTAACATTCAATAATATTGACCAAGGGAAAAGTTCTAAATAGTGGGCATTATAATTAACTCAAATCACCTTTGTTCAGTGTCAGAACTAAACTCCTTCTGCTGCGAGGAGTTGATGTTCTTTAGAAAAAAGACAAAAAACATTTCCAACAGTCTCACCTGATCCTTGGAAACTGAGTCAGGATAGTGAAGTCCTCGAAAGGTTCTGAAAGTACTCATGGGAGTGTATGATACTACCTGTGACACTGATGATGTGTCTACACTTGAAATGCTACAGCAGCAGCGTTTTCATGTAGAAAGTGCCAACAGCAATCAAAGGGGTTCTCCTGTTGGAGCAGGTAATCCACGTGCCCAAGAAGTAGGAGCTAGAATTCTTCCATTAGCTTAGCATCGTGTATACTAGGGGCTGAATCGTCTTACTTAGGCTGCTTAGAGGTTTTGGTTTTTCACACCCCTCAGCAATGTAGTTAAATTGACTTAATTTTGCTGGTGTGGACCAGGCCTGAGACTTTGAGAGGAAGCTGGCCTTTCTGTTAAGGTAGTTGAGGTAAAGAAAGTACTCCTCTCACAAGACAACTAAATAGAAGGAGAGATCCCAGCCCAACTGGGATTTAGGTTTCTGGGGTTTTATCTAAAATGAAACTCTGTAAATAAAATAATGTAAAACACATCAGAATTATAGGAATAAAATTAAAATAAATAATAATGAGAACCTCAATAATGATTTTCATCCACAGATCTAAAAATGCTTTACAAAGCTAAGTAGGTATTACTCTCTCCCTTTTACAAATGCAGAGAAAGAGACAAAGAAAAGCAAAGTCAAATTTACTCAGTATCATACAAGTCAGTGCAGCATCAGAGAGGAAATCCTGATCTGTTATTTCCCAGATCTGTCCTACAACCAAAAAATAAATAAATAAATTGTAGGCTTCTGTACAAGAGAAATGCTAATACAATGTCTTCTCATTGCTGGAAGATTTAAACATTTTCACTGACAAATTATAGCAATAGTTTGCAAATGAGGCCATGTGCAATTCTTATTTTAACTGTAATTTCCTTTAACAAACTAAAGGAGAAACAAAACAGCATAAATATTTCTGATTGGTATACAACGGTGGCTGGCATTAAGTGCTAATAAAAAATAGTTGTTTTAAAGAAGAGCCTCCAATTAAACATCAAACAAAAGTAAATAGCCTTGCTCGAAATTCTGTTCTGCCTCTTTTCTTTGTATTCTAGCTACCACCATTGGATTTACCTAATTGCATTACTTGTTTTTCCTGAGGCTAAGGTACACCCGGGCTCATTATTTTTAATTAGCTATGGAAAAAATACAAAATCTTGACTACACAATGCTGCCAATAATGTTTTATTTTTTAGTAATATGAACTTCTTCAAACTAGATATGGTCCTGCTAGTAATACACTATGGTACTTCAGAAAGGATTATTGAATTGTTCTTGCTTGTCAATAAGAAAATTATAAGTACTTTTAAGGGCTTTGTGATTTTATGGGGAGAAATAGAAAAGAATTTAGAAGAAAAATAATTATTCACTTTCTATTTCACGGAAAACAGCAGGGTTACTCAATAGAGTTACATCAGAGAAGAATTTGACCCACCTTTCTTTAACTCTGATTATTCTGAAAGTCATTAGGGATGGATCGTGACTTGGCCTATAGCATGGGTATATGGGATGAAAGACAAACATACATACTTTGCTCTAGGTAGAGAGACAGAAGGTCTGGTGAAACAGAGTGCATCTATCTAGCTGGTTAAGGAGTCAGTGGAGCCTCTCAAAATGTCAGCTAATACATCCGATCTTACTCAGAATGTTTATGTCATTCCAATTTCTTCCAGAAAAGATCAGATTACTTACTCCTACCCACAAAAGAGGAAGGTGGGGGACTATGGAAAGAATGATGGTATGCTGACTTGAAGTCAGGCTTAACTGTAAATGGATAAGGTAGCCGTAGGAGAGTTAAGTCCACTAGCCGCATACAAACGTACTGAGTTCCTTAAAGTAGTCTACATTTTATCAAAGAGTAACAGAAATGAAAAGGCTGGATGGGGCCACAAGAAGTCATCTATCCTACCTCTCCATGCTGAGGCAGGATTAAGTATACTGAGACCAGCCTTCACAGGTGTTTGTCTAACCTAGTCTTAAAAAAAAAAAAGGGGGGGGGGAAGGGATTTCACAGCTTCCCTAGGTATTCTGGGCCAGTGCTGATATTAATCATACTTATAGTTAGAAAGTTTCTTTTAATACCCAATGAGACATCCTTTGCTGTATACTAAGCTGAGTACTTGTTCTACTCGCAGTGGGCATGGAGAACAACTGATCACTGTCTTCTTTATAGCAGCCCTCAATATATGTGAAGACTATTGTTAGGCTGCCCTTTAGTCTTCTCTAAACTAAAGAAGCCCAGTTCTTTCAACCTTTCCTCACAGGTCATTCTCTCCAAACCCTATTTTCTTGCTCCCCTCTGCATTTTTTCTACATCTTTCTTAAAGTGTGGTGCTGCTAAATAGACACAGTACTTCACGTGTGGTCTCATCAGTGCTGAGTAGAGCAGAACAATTACCTCCTGACATCTTACATACGACTTTCCTGTTAATACATTCCAGAATGACATTTGTCTCTTTCACTGCAACATCACACTATTGAGTCATATTCAATTTGTGATCCATTATAACCCCCAGATCCTTTTCTATACTACTGCTGCCTCGCTATTTATTTGCCATTTTGTATTTGTAAGTTTGTTTTTTCTTTCCTAAGCGTACTTAATATTTTTCACTTGTCTTTATTGAATGTCATCTTATTGATTTCAGACCAACTCTCAAATTTGTCAAGGCCATTATTAATTCTAATCCTGTTCTCTAAGTGTTGACAACACCTTCCCCTTTGATGTAATCAGCAAATTTTATAAGCCTGTTCTCCACTCCATTAATTCCAAGTTGCTAATGAAAATGCTGAATAGTAGCAGTCCCAGGACTGACCCCTGTGGAACTCCACTTGTTCAGCCCTTCCAATTCAACCCTGAACTACTGATAACTATTAATGATGTTTCCATGCATTTGTCTGCAAAGAAACACAGTCCTAGTCAATAACCATACTTCGTCTCTCTAACACAGACAATAAAACATTTTTAAAACATAGAGACAGGTCATTTATCAAAGAAATTTTAACTGCATATCCCTCGTTAAACAGATTAAAATAAAATTCAGAAAAAACATAAGGGTGAAAAATATCTATGTTTTCAATATTTTTAGCACATTCATTTGCAGCACCTCCACGACTCTTTATTATTGTTTTAGACTTACAATACCTGCCAATGTATTATAAGTCACTTTTAAATAAAAAACATCTATAATTACCTAAATATTATATTCCAGAAATTAGCTCCCTTTTTTATATGAAATTATATGTGTGTAGGCATATAATCCAAATATAACAAACCAATACTCTGCCCCACCCAAGGTTCAGGAGAATACAAAAGTCCATGATCAAACTGTTATTGTGTGCAACAAAAGCCTTTCTGGGAAGGGAAAAGGGGCAAATGTATACAATGAAATAATATTTTGTTTTTCAGAGGCACTTTGTCTGAAAATACTGTTAACCCCTCTTGACCTAAGCAGCTAGCCAAAAATTTAGAATTTTGTGGGTTTTTTTCCCATTTAGAAGAAGAAAGTAACTGGTGAGAGTTAGGTATTTCTTTGATGTTTTTTTTTTTTTTTCATTTACAACAACATACAAGGTTCTGTTGCCCTGAAAGCCGAGGAATCTAACAATGGGAAACAGGGTTCTTATTCACAGGTTTCTCGGCTAGCTTCTGTTTCTCCATTCTGCTTTTCTGCTCCCCAAACAATGTCCAGTTGATCTCTTACCCACATATGTCAAATTCCTGAGTTGCCTTGAATATACATTTGCTTTGGCAGGTGATATTACCCTGTGTCTAGGATGAAGACCACTTAACTGTTTCAGCCACCTTTTTATAACTTGCATTCTGAATAACAGGAAGAGGTTACATCTAAACCATAACAGCAGGTTTAACCCAGACCATAAAAATGCCTCAATATCATGAAAACTCCTTTAAACAAACAAACAAACAAACAAACAAACAAACAAACAAACAAACAAAC
>ML685756.1:12981513-13040189 GCA_007922175.1 Pelusios castaneus | reverse complement strand
AACAAACAAACAAACAAACAAACAAACAAACAAACAAACAAACAAACGGCATCGCTTATTGGATTCTTTCTCCCTCCCCCCTTCAAAAGGGAGGAAGGGGCGATAGATAATCATAGAAAGCTAGACCAACCCTAACTAGGCCCATCCAGGTTCATCATCTCAACTAGGACTTTGGGAAGCCAGGTCTTAAAATCCTTCCTAGTATGACTATTTCACCATTTCCCTAAATAATCCATTCCATTCACCACCCTTCTAGTGAAACAGCTTTTCCTAATATCCAACCTCACCCCCCCCCACTACAACTTGAGGTTGTTGCTCCTTGTTCTGTAATCTGCCATCACTGAGAACAGCCTAGCTCCATCCTTCCTGGAACCTCCCTTCAGATAGCTGAAGGCTTCTATCAAATCCCCTCTCACTCTTTTCTTCTGCAGGCTAAACAAACCCCATTCCCTCAGCCTCTCCTCATAACTCATTCCACATGACTTTTCACCCATAGCTGCAATGACATAGTAACCATCTTTGAAATTTCACTGAGAGTTTTAAGCCTGGATAAAGTAATCCTCATTTTATAGATGGAGAAAATAGAAGTGCCTAGGGATTAAGGACATCATTTTCAAAAGTGACTTCTAATTTTGGGTACCCAGCTTGCAACACTTTATGCCTGATTTTCAGAAGCATTGTTGAGTATCTGCATCTCTCACTGAGTAACAGTTGTATGTACTCAGAACTTCTGAAAATCAGACCCAAGTTAACTCAACTGCATCACAAAATTGAAGAGCCTAAAATCATAGACATGAAAAAAGAAACATTGAACCACATGGAAAAGCAACATACTTAAAGCTGATAAAAGTTAAAAACAACAACAAAAAAACACCTAAGCTACCAAACACCCCTTCCCCTCATACACATACATACATATCTAATTAACCAACGTACCTTACTACCAGAAGATAACTCTAAATCTAAGAACTTAATAGGCTTTAAAAGGATTAAATAGTTGTATGGATAATGAGAAGAACATATATTTAGATGGGATAAAAATTAGTAATGGATATAAAACCTCATGCTGTATATTGTATAAGCCAACTTGTAAATCGCAAATATTAGAGAGAAACTTTCCCCATTGCCTGTTATTCCATTATGGGGTTTCAGATGCTTCCCTCTGAAGCAGTAGTAGATTTTGGATAATGTTCCTGGTGGAGATAAATTCGTTAACCAGAGTAGGGTCTTTTCTGCTTATACAAAGTGTGCACAAGATTACTAGTTTGCCTTTTACACAGATGGCAGAACTGCACACAGAAATCCCAACTAAAAGACACCAGAGTCCAGCTACATATCCAGAAAGTAGCCCACTCTCTGATCCTTCAGTTTGCTGTCTCTTTGCAGTATGCTCTGCTCCTCTCCAATCTACTAGCTGAGCACCCTCTGCTCAAAGACACATGACCTTCTGTGTTGTCACTATGATCTACTTCAGGCACACCTAGGGATCAATCCACATTGTGTACCGCTGTTGTACAACACACTCCTTACAGTGGTTTACTGATACTTCATATCCACAGAAATCAGATTCTTCGCAGGTTCTCTATTCCCATCCAGGTGTGATTGCTGTAGACACACCTCACAGTATTCTTTGGACCAGTTGTTCCCTAACTTGTGGCCTGGGAGCCAAAAGGGGCTTCCAGGGCCTTTCAAAGTGGCTCATGGCTTCCCTCCTCCTGGCTGCAGAAGGGAGCTGCTGCATAAGAACCCAGGCAGAGAGTGTTTCAGCAGGGCTAAAAGTCTGAGGAAGGCTCCTTGCTGCAGCCAAAGGAATGGGAAATCAATGTTTCCCTTCCCCCTGTTAGTAGCAAGGAACACAGTGAAGTGCTCCACCTAGGTCCATAGGTGCTGGGGTCTCTGTTGGAGCCACACGGAGGGGAGCATTAAATCTTCCATCCTCCTGGGTATAGAAGGGAGCTACTGCCTACGGACCCATGTGGAGCACACAGGGGTATGGGACATGGGCAGTTTCCCTGTTGCAGCCAGGGAGGTGGGAGATCAGTGAGGAGGCAGCCTCCTCTTCACTGAGCAACTTCTATCTAGCTACAAGTAGGGTGGAGAGGGGTAGCCGCTGACAGAAATTGGTGGCCCCTCAGGGTTGTAAAAATGATATCGGAGGCCCTCAACTCCAAAAGGTTGGGAACCATTGTTCTGGACACTATTCTCCACATTTAACACTGTCTATGGACAGTTTGGTATTTCTAGTGCATCTGATTGTCACTTTTGTTGTAACACTCTTCCGAAGTCCCTGTGTGATCATCAGCAATGTTTGCATACATACTGGGGAAGGAAAGGAGTTTGTGGGGGCTTGCTGGAAATAGTGGCATACTATATAGGAGATGCATGCTAAATATGGTGAAATTCCTATCTTTGTCATGTTCTTTGGACCTTGTAATAATATAGCCCTATCAGCTTTTGTTTCCCATAATTTATAAAAGGCAGAAAAAAAGAGTAACATGAGGAGAAAAAAATCATATAATTACATTAGAGATGTGGCAAATGTTGCAAATTGTGGTGTAAGCAAAGAAGTAAAGGATACATAGCAAAATTACGATACTAACAGAAAGTAGTAGTCAGTAAAAGTCTAACAGCAGCAACTAAAGGGAATTATCATTAAAGGGAAGCTCTTCATTTTCCTCTCGCCAAGTTTTCTGAAGAAACAATTTATCCTCCTGTCTTCTGAATCAAAATTTGATGCTAGTACCTCACTACTATCATCATCACTGGAACCAGTTTGCTCTCAATAGTACAGAATTCTGCTACAAGGAAAACATATCTCATCCATTAAAGTCATGAGTTGCTCTTACTTTCTGCTTACCTAGAAATTGCATTATTGGTCTTTTTCAGTCAATCTCAACCTCTGCACTGATTTTTTGGGTTGTGGTTGAGTTTTTAATGCAACCATCCAAAACTAAGTAAGCTTGGATTGTGAAAGCCAAGTGGCATAGCCAAAATAGTCAGGTGATCTCCAGAAGACAAACTTTATAAATTTTATCTAACAAATTATACTGAGTTGAGAATGATGCTTGATGTTGGGTTATTTTGTTTGCTAAAGATTCCTTTGTGTCACACGTGAAACACCTAATGAGTTTGTTTGACATCTGCTCTTAACAAATTGTTTTCCACACAGAGAATTTGACCCCTTCTAGTCACAAATTTTAGTGGAAGATCTCCTACATTCCAAAGATAGGAAAAAAAGCTTCTCAACATGTTCCAGTGCAACCCTTTACTCACTGCTGTACTTCATTCTGGGCCAGGGTCACTTTCAATAACTTTTGGAATCTTTTTGCTGTACACAAGCATACCTATGGACATATAACTATTTAAGTATTTAAAGGATGTAAATACTAATAGTGAGTGGAATTAGCTAGGGTGTCAACAAAAGGTATGGAATAAATTAAACCCATGAAAATTGAAGTCTGAATATAATGAGAACAATAAGTAGATCCCACAATAGTTTTCCAGTAGGAATGATCCTTTAAAGATGAATATAACAAAATAATCGAGACTATGCTATTGTACTTCTCTGGCAAGGTTGCACACTGGGAATGGAGTAGATAACATAACTGATCTTTCCCAGCTCTAATTTTCATGACTTTATTATACTGTTTTATTCCTTTCTAATGAAAAAGGTTAACTCATGACACAAATCTTTTCCTTTCAGCCCAAATCATAGTATTGTTTCTTTATAAATTTCAATTGCTTTTATTTACCCCGAGAGTGTATCCCATCCCCACAAATAGATAAAAGCAACCAACTTATTGTTTTATAAATTAAAAAGCTTGTAAGTCACCCACTGAGACATTTGTACATTTGTTAGTTATAATGAGATAATTATAGCGTAACAGCAGTAAGTCAAGATATGAGGTCACATGCAGATATTAAGAATTAAATAAAGGCTGTGAATGGTTCAATACTTTATATTTTCCCCTCCACAAATTAATTAAATATCTTAATTTAATACCAAGCCACTGTCATGATTTTCTAACATATTTTTGTACAAAGTCTTTTGTGTGGTTATATTTATTGATGTCACTACATAAATAAATTATGAAATTATTTCACAATCAGCGTAAAGTAACCTCTGTGAAGCACTGCAATGTAATATAATATAAAACTTTAAATAAAAATAAAAATATTCTTTCAAGGTTTTTTCCTAGAATTTTTATCACTTCATTTCCAAATGTAGCACAGCAATGGAACAGAACTCTTAGAACCTACTCTATGTTAACAGGGCTCCTGTGTTTTAGTCTACACCATGAGGTTGAAGAAAAAAAATGAAAAACTGGGCATCCGAAGAACAAACCTAAAAACAAAAGCTATGCGAGTGTTAACTTTGAAATACAAAATAAGAATCACTGCATCCATATGTATACCAGTGGAAACCTGTGTCTTAGCCTAAATCCAATTTGGGTATTTATTTATCCTAATTAATACATTTGGAAATAATAAATTTGGGGAATGCAAGTGACATTTGGCTTCCAGAATGTATTTAAAAAAAAAAAAAAACACTCTGTTGAAGCAGCATATCACAGTTTTGGCTGAAATTAACCCAAATACCTACTTGAAGCTAATGTGCAGGGGAAGGTTAGCTCTTTCCGTGTAGCATCTGGTGTGTGGCCATTTTAGTTAGTAACTCTAATCTCCTCAAGGTCAATCATTTTCTGAACCAAACACATTGAAGGGAGAGGGCAGCTCCTGAGGAAGAGATCCAGTCTCCAAACAGGTGGATGGGAACAAGGAACAATCCTGCAAAAAGGCTCACCAGGGGCCAGGGAAGGAGCCCTGAGGATTGGGAAAAGTTAGGACTCCAAGGAGAAAGCCCTGGGAGATGGCATTCTGCAAATGTATAGGAGAATTCTATAGAGCCCAAATGGGAGGGTGGTGGTGGTGGTGAAGAATCTGCAGAGTGTGGAATATAGGAAGGATGTAAAATTTATGTAGTGTTTTGTTTAGGATTTTAGGAGAGAGAGACTGAAGAGGAGCCCAGGTGCAGTGGAAGACCTTGGTTTTGTTATATTGAATTCTTTGGATATTTGGGATACAGAGGCCCAGTGTAAATGGTTGGCAAAATTCAATGGCAGTCAATGAGCTTGCATAAATCCTGTTGATATTATAATTCCCTTTTAGTGCACCATCTTCACTGCACTGTGCCAAAGGGAAATCCATCCCTATTGATGCAGCACTGCTTGAGGGGGGTTAGTTTTATTAAATCAATTTCCAGATCGACTGAGCATGATTTTACTGACCCCCTCACAGTTGATCCTGAAAAATCGATGTAACAGCAATGAATTTGCCACCATTAGTATAGACATGCTAAGGATACAAGTCACTGTTCCATGCCACTAGGGAGAGATATTGGCACGTGGCAGATTCACTAAAACACTGGGTTTCTACATTAATCTTCTAGGTCAAAAAAACTAAATTTATCATAGGCAAGACAGCCTTTGAAGCAAAGTCTTGAACCTTCTTAAAGTACCTCTATACCGCTGGGGCTGCAGACATTGACTAAGCAGGCGGTGGAGACCAGCTCAATGGATCCCTGAAGTGCTCTCTCTAGTCAACACCATTAATCCCCAACCCTCAGAAGGAGTAAGGTTGTATGACCAGAAGGCTCCTCCAATCACACAGCGCAATAGAGATGCCGCTATATGGCAATGTAAGTAAGTCAATGGCTGATATGCAAGCTACAGTGTAGACCAGACCTTAGAGTGCATTATTATTCTATATTTTTAAGCAAAAATAATATTTTATGAATTTACCAAAATATCCTTATGGCAAATAGAAAATACAGCCCTAATTATCACTAGGAATAGAAAAAATCTCATTTGTAAGTTATATTTAATTAAAACTAGATACTGTTTCTGAAGGGTTTGGTTTTTTTTCATAGTTTGTAACAATATTAGCAAGTTTTTAATATATGAAACCCAATTGACACTATCTGTTTTATGTGGTTATGGGGTTGGCTAACCATTGTTAATGATTTTCTGATTAATATCCTTCAGCAATAAGCCATCAAAGGTAATACATGTGGCTTTTGCTCAGTCCATTATTTGGCTTTGTATTCGGCTTTGACCAAATGCCATCTCAAATTATTCACATTCTAGATGAATACTACAATTATATATTTGGCATACTTACTAATTACACTTCTGCATGCTGCATTTGTAAAAAAACCCATTGTTTTTACATTTCTGGCCCATCTGTTAATGTAATGCATCATTTTTAATACAATGCAGTAATAACGTGCACAGTAATTTTTATTATGTGATGATACTACAAAACTATTAAAAAGGTGTTTGTTAAAACACCAATATACAAGATAAAACCAGAATCCCTGTTACAGTTAGATCTGTTTGAATTAAAAAGAAAAATATATAGAACACATGAATAATATCTGCTAAGCCTACCTACAGAGAAAAGACACAAAGGGTCTGTGTTTAAAGACCAAATGTAGTTGTGGATTGCCCATGCTACGACTTGCTTATGGCAAACCTGTTCCTTGCAAGTAAAATGTTATTTCTCCTCTTCACTTGAACGCTTTTAAAAAATACCTCACAATTCTGTCTCTTTATGTGTCATAAATAAATTTTGTCATAAATAACTGTCTTGCATATCCTGAGACTATTGACCCATTCATTACAAGTCCTTTGGTTACCATGGCCACATTCTGCTATCAGTTACATCAGCATAACTCCACTGATATGAGAGGAGTTAATCTGGATGAATACCACCTGCATCAAGAAACAACAGACATAATACCACCATTTCATTGCAAACTTATTATTTTCCCTTGAAAGTAGATAACCTGTAATTATAGAACATGAAAAATACCCAGACTATCAGTGCAGGATTCTTCATGCCTGTTGGAGTCATTGGTAAATACATATCGCTTTCATTGAACATTATTGTTTATATTGGTGGATTCTAAGAAAATATTTGCTTTCTGCTATTAGTTTTCACAGTCCCCAGCACACACTTTACATTAGTTCTTGGCTTGATCTTACCAAACACTGTCTTGGTAAAAACATGCATTATGTAAATATATCATATTGCAAGATTTTATGCTACACCCCTCTATCCTGTTGTGTATCTTTTTTGTTATTTTTGTGTGTTGGTAAACTTTTTTTTGTCCACTCAAAGGGAATAGCTAGTGCTGCTCTGGAAATATGCATGGATTTCTGGGGCAATTATATTACTTACTGGTCATTGCCTCATTTAGTATTTCAAATCTTGAAACTTTATCAATTACTTGCACTGCATAGTAATACACATTTATGTAGAACCAACCATTCAAATGAAAGCTTGTAATGCAACAGAGTCATACCAACTGCCATTAGGACTAACATAAATTGCGACCTGTTCAACATCAGTTTTTATTTACAGCTGACAGAACAGAGGAATTAGTCATGTGTGGAGTAATTTCTGGTGCAAATCTCCATAATTAATGATCTTCACATATCATTTTCCAGACATGCTCACCCATGGGGCATCGTCTCACCGTCAACCTCACACAACAGACTAAAAGTTTTCTTTAAAAATAAAATAAAATAAATAAATAAAGGGAAAGAAACAGTCTACAGATATTGAAAATGTCAGTACATATGAAAAAGCTATGCTAAGTGTCATACAGTAAATACTGTACTTACTAGGTGGAAAATTGTAAATCATTAAGTGGGCAGACAAGTGAAAAAGGATTCTCGAGGAAAGTGCTATTGCAGAAGCAGCAAATGTAATGCAACATTGAAGTTTCACAGATTTTAAATCAGAAAACCCAAAATATATGGTTGAATGCACAATTTTTAGTTTACTTCCTTGCTAGTGTGCTTTACCTGATGTAATATTTAAATAAATCATCACATACATTAGGCCAAATCTTATCCTATCTGTGTTTTCCTTAGGCATGGAAAGCTCTAAACAAGATAAAACTCAGTTATTTTGCTGTCGAAGAGGAACTGATCATGGATGGGATGTGAAGGAAAGATCCCTGCAAAACACAGAGCAATTGTCCATGGTTGTCATCAAAGGCCTATGGAGTGAAAGAAGTGCAGACTGGACAACGGATATGAGTCTAAAAACATCATTGGCCAATTTACAACAACTTAGAGTCCCTCTAAACTCAAGCAGCTTCATCTCATAATTTTTTCCATTATTTCATTTTGCTAATCTATTTATTTTATTTTGAACTGTGAATTTTTCCCAGTTTTAATTAAGCTCACTATATTCGTATATGCCTGTCAAACAATTTCTTTCCATTTATTTCTCAAAAAAATTACTTCAAAATTATTTTTCCTAAATGATTGTTTATTTGTTTTAATAATTACAGGAATTGTCAGGTAAGGGGGGGATGTGTCTTATTGTTTGGGAAGCAGTGTTAAAGATCAAAATAAGCCTCTACATAGTTACCTCAGAGGGATCAAGGAATCTGCTCTTTGAGCTTTCAAAATCTTCTGTTAAGCACTGAGTCACTTATTTGCCTACATGATGAATTCTGAGGATAAAAAAGGGGAACTGGCTTCAACTACTCTTCAGTTCTTTCTAACCCAAGAGGGTATAAGTCTGGATCACATGCAAGATCCTCACTGGTTCTCCTGTTGTTGACCTGACCTATAGTGGGTGCCCCTGGCTGCATCTGGGTATCTGTCACTGGGTACCTCGAGGGGGTGGAAGGCCATGAGTGCTGAAGAAGCCCCTTTGCTCCAGACTCAGACACAGCCAGTGACCATGTAGGGAGATCGCTAAATTCCAGGAAGTAAAGCAGACAACAAGCCTTGAAAGTACCAGTGGAAATCGGTCAAAGTTTGCTCTCTAAGAGAAGGAGGAGAGTATTTCCACCGTTTACAAGGAGAAAAGTATTGAAGTAAACAACCTGTCTACATGAGGGTACTGCAACGGTGGTGGGGTGCGCATGATTTGAGAAGTGCCTGTTTCCCTGTTCCTGCTTGAGATCTCAATTAAACTTGGTATGCTTCTCCGTCCCGGTGTCGTTACTGGTGCTACGCACTCCGTGCAACAAACCCACTGTTGCTGACCCCGGCCCGTCTCCGGACTTCCCTACCTGCAACGCCCTCATCAGTCTCTCTTTCACTTTCTGCCCTCTAGGGACTATATTTGGTTTTAATTAGTTACATGTCAGTCATTTGAAAGACAGGGGGAAAAAAAGAAGGGGGAAATGTCTACATGGCATGGACAATGCCTGGTCCATAGAAGTGGGAGGACCTCCTTACACTGCTCTTGAAGGAAGAGGCTCTTTAGACCCAGTTCAGGTGTGTAGGTTCTCTAAGTTGTGCCTCACCTTCTGCACTGCTATTTAGTCATGGTAGCTGCCGTGCAGTGCCTGTACTTTATATGCCACCATAAGTGAAGACATACCTTAAGTCTGGCACTGTGGAAGTTCCATGTTGAGTTTGGAGATTGACCCACAGAAGCGGAGCACCACCTCACACACTGCTACTGATATAGGTGCCTTAATCTAACAAGCAGAAATATGCAAAATCCACTTGAAGAATTGAACTTTGTTTCAATACCGTGACTGAACCCATCAATGGACTACTTGGTGTAACAGCACCATTGCCTAAAGACCTTTCTTAATTGATTGCTCTTCAAAGGTAATGTAGACTTTAGTATGCGTCTTCCAAGCAACAAAAGAAAATGTACTACCTGAAAACAGGAGAAATGTTTTCAGAAGAAATGCAGACCTTTAAGGCAATTAAAATAATAGCTTTCCTCTTATCACTGTTACGTCACACATAAGGAGATGGAAAAAGTTCCTTCTTGAAGCTTAAAAAATGAGCTCTGAACACAAATCAATAGCCTTATTGATGGAACTTTTAATGTAATAGCTTGTTATAGATGGCTCGCCACACTAATGGTAATATCAATGGAATTCAATAATGAAAAAAGATTCCAATAGCAGATATTGGGAAAATAAATGAAACTGTATTCTTTTTCAGGCTGGTACTCTAAATAAGGATTTATCTTATCCAGTGATTTATTTGTAAGAGAAAATGAAGGCAAAGCCAGGAAATCTCCCTCATGAAATTATTTCTTCCTTGTCTCTAAATATTCAGTAATGTTCCAGATAAGAAATAGGTTTTTCCTTCAATCTTTTTGGTGTTTGTTTTTCCTTTCACTGGACTGCAGTATCATTTGCTAAATATATTGTCAGGCCATTTACTGTTCTTCTCTTTACAGCTTCTAGATTTTTGTATAACGTATCCCACCCTCAGGGAATTTAAAATATATAAATCATGGTTTTGAGTCAAATTTTTCCCCCAGATGCGTGCATGCAACTTTTTCTGAAGTTACCTTTGCCATTTGTTGAGATTATTTTTAAAGTCCCCATATTTATAGAGGACCTGTTCCAAAGATACCTTGTTCCCAGTAATAAGTACAGTCTATTCATTCTGTTCACTTGACCTGCACAATTGGAACCAATTCATTCTTCTGCTTGACATAGCATGAATTTTCTGCCCTTGTTCTCATGAGTAAGAATTTCAGCTGTTTTTTTTTTTTTTTTCAGAAGTGTATTTTGGCTTTGAACCACTGCCTTTTTAGTTACCTGCCCAAGTGGAAGGGTTGGCTTGCCTTTCCTATATGTCCTCCACACTAAGGTGAAGATTGGGGCAATATTCCAAATTCTTCATCGATGCAAGTACCCTTTTTAGTATTAGAAGCATAGAGCCAGATTGCACAGAAGACACAGAGATGGACTGCACCAGCAGGAATTCTATAGCGCATTGTGCTATTCATCTGTCCATTATGCAGACACTTACATAGCCCTCATCACCATGGTAATTGAGAACATTCAGAATGGAAGGTTACCTGTGCCCTTTTGCTCCTATATGCACCTATGGAAAAGCCATAACTAATATCAAAGTCCTGCTATGTATTCTCTTTTGACTTTTTCATGTCATGCCTTTTAAAGTTGTATCTCTCATAAGGGGAGGGAAGGGATTGTCGTACACATCTGGCCACTACTACTGCCAGAAAAAATTTAGTGCTAGGTTTTCAGAGGACTGGGTTGAGTTTTGCATAGAGTCTTGAATTTCATTTAAAGCAGAACTCATGGGAGACAAACCCACACATTTAAACAAATACATTTCACTCTTAACCCTTGTGAGTGGAAATTCTATAGTTATTAACACTAACACACAAATCCCAATCAAAACAACCCTATTAAAATAATGCAGATAAAGACAAATAATTTAATAAGCATATCTTTCTTTTGGTTTAGTCTTTTTGAAAATCCTCCTACAAGCTTTGGCTTGGAAAACATACGAAGACTGGGCACCGGGGGGGGGGGGGGGGGGAAATCAACAAAAAATCCCACCCCAAACAATAACAGCCACATAGTTTTAGAGGAGAAACATTACTAGTAGCAAGAACATGTGTAATGTGGCAATGGACAAAAGATTATTTCTCTCCAATAGAAGAACGGATTAAGTGTATAAATGCATGTATCCCTTAGCGCATAATATTTATTAACTCAGAGATCACTTATAGTCAATTAAGAGGATATTTGCTTAAACTGACAATTTCATTTATAAATATGTTAGATGGTATAAGGAAACTCTTAACAGTACAATAAGCATTCAGTCTATGGCAAGTTAGTAGATGGGAAGATCAAACATCCTAATGGGAGAGGAAAACTGAAGGGATCGTTGTGAATTCTTTGCTAAGGACTTTGGACTGGCATGCATTGACATACAGGCCCTTTAGATTTTAAGATATCAGGCAGTGGAACAGAACCATACACACAGAAGCCTGTGCTTCCCTGCATGTTCTGCAATCCATTTGTCACAGTATTTTTTGCAAAATGGAAGTAACGGGGTATATATTTGCATATGTACCTTTTGCTAGAATATAGCCTTCTCTTGTTATTGCCAGACACCACTACAAATCAGTCCTATGTGCTAGAAAGTCGTCATAGTCATTTAGATGTCCTAGGTAATTAGTGTTGTACAACTATGGTAAGGAGCTCACCCAAAAATAAAATTGCTCAACAGTTTTGGAACAGCACTAATTCCACACTTAATCAGGCTTCTTTGGAGTCTCCTTTTACCCCTCTCAGCAGTCTAGCCCAAACTTATCTGTCTCATTTTTCACTACGTAGTCCTATTCTAATCACTGTGAACTGAATACGGTACTGTGGCTCCACTGAAGGTCCACTCCAGGAGTCACTGTGCCTCGGAGATACACCTGCAAGTACAATGCTTCCAATACTCCTCTATTGTGTTCTGGGCTGGGAGGAGTAGTTTACCATATGCCTTTGCAAGGAGTTGTATATTCACCCCATACCCAGACATGGTTCCACCTACTGCCTTACCCACTCTCCTTCCCCATCGCCTCTCCAGCCACAATGCAAAGTCATCTTCTGTAGTCATGCAAGGGAACTGCAGGGAACTTCTTCTCCTAGTTCCTGGAATGACCATTAAAGATGAGAACATGGTCTAGTGCCATGTGACTGCAACTTACAAAAATTCTCCACTTCAGTAAAAAAGCCATTTTATTTTACAAACCAAAATATAGCTTAGAATGATGGGGATTTGTCGGGGGTGGGGGTGGGGGGATGAGAAGGATAAAGCCTATGTGGTTGGAAAATGACAACTTGAAGATGTCATTATCTTCACCAAGAAAGTAAAGGCATTAAGAAGAAGAATAAAAAAGTACAGTACTGCAGTGAAATGCCCTTGACAATCAGCCTGATTACAATAGGTAGCAGCCCAACCTTGCTACACCCTCAGCAAGGCCCAGGTAACCACCACCTGCGCTGAACTATTAGGAAATCTAAGAAACCTCAGCTCAGCTCTTTCAGGAGAACAGAAGAGTTATTTTTAGGATTCCCCCCCCCCGACTATTCTCAACTTGTCTGTTCACGATTCAGAAAGCAAGACTACTTTGTTATTTCTTAGCCATGAGAAAGAGTGTGGGCAAAATCCTGCCATTCTTACTCAGTCACAACTCTCACTGACAAAGTAAAGATAGCAAGGTTTGGGTGTAAGAAAGAAAGAAAGAGAATATTTTTAAAGCACGATTGTAGAATGATCTATTAATGAAATGTTATTCAGAATGAATACTGAATATCAGAGTGACTGAAGCAAGTTATTTTTCTTTGCTTGGATTTAGAACTGCTCCTTTCATTGAGGACTAAAACTGACAGCACTATAGAAACCTCAGTGCTAACTATAAAATGCAAAACTGAATTGTTGCCAGTATTTCACGGAATTCAGGGATGGAAGCTTGTAACACAGGGCATCCAGTTAACCAGCAGTGAGTGGGAGACAGTTTCTGGTTTGGGATGTACCTTTGAATTGTCACTGCAATAATGACAATTTTCCTGGCCATTTAATAGTAATAGTGATTCATGTTAATGACCAAAACTTTCAACCCTGGTGTTTAACAGAGTTCTAAATACATATAAGAACTAAACACCTGCATTACCCATTGACTTCAGCACCACTGAAAAACCAGGCTATGTTATTTAAGCAGGCAGATTTGATAGTTTTGACTAATAAAAGAGTCAACTTTTTCTAGTAATTTCCCAGATTTATCAAACATACTATATGCCAAATTTAGAATGATGGGCAGTTTAATTGACTCTTTTTGCTCCACATGACAAAAACAGAATCCCATATGTTTTCAGATAACAGAAAACACTGAGTGGACTGCTGGCTGCCCATATGCAGTTAACTTCTTCTCAGTGAATTCAATTAACTCAACTCGTTAATGAACTAAGTGCATGCTGCAGTGGAAGCATGTCTTAGGGCTAAAGAAGGGAACTGATAGCATCAGGATTCTAGCATTGCCTTTCTTGTGTAACCTGAACAAGTTATTTAATTTTGTTGTGACTTAGATTTTCTGTTCATAAAGGCTTGCCTACGTTACACATCATTCTGTGATGCCTGAACATGATTTTGAACAATAGAAAACATGATGCTGACCACAAATGAAGGAACAGAACAGACCAGGAAAAATAGTCTCAACATTGTGTCAGCTAAAAGGGATAAATCCCTGCTGGAAAGAGGATTCAATCGCAGTTAGGTGAGACAGTCCTGAACACAATTAGGATTGATCTGTACTGAATGCTAGGCTGGGGACAGTAATTGCTTCAACTGTTTAAAACTATATTTGTACACTATAACACATGTAGGTAAGGCCTTATAGTGAAATAATAATCTATCCTTACTTTGCAGTGATGTTGTAAGGACTAATGCATTAAGTTAAGGAAGTATGGGTTGGACAAGTGGACTGTAAGATGGATCAAAAACTGGCTAGATCAATGGGCTCAGAAGGTAGGAATCAATGGCTCGATCTCTAGTTGGCAACCAGTAATGAGTGGAGTGCCCTAGGGGTCGGTCCTGAGGCTGGTTCTGTTCAACATCTTCATTAATGATCTTGATGATGGGATAGACTGCGTGCTTAGTAAGTTTGTGGATGACACCAAGCTGGGGGGAATGGTAGATACTCTGGAGGGCAGGGACAGGATCCAGGGAGACTTGGACAAATTGGAACACTGGGCCGAAAGAAACCTCATGAGGTTCAATAAAGACAAGTGCAAAGTCCTGCCCTTAGGACAGAAAAATCCCATGCACTGCTACAGGCTGGGGACTGATCGGCTAAGTAGCAGCGCTACAGAAAGGGACCTGGGGGTTATGGTGGACGGGAAGATGAATGTGAGCCAACAGTGTGCCCTTGTTGCCAAAAAGGCCAATGGCATATTAGGCTGCATCAGTAGGAGTATTGCCAGCAGATCAAGGGATGTGATAATTCCCCTCTATTCAACACTGGTCAGGTCGCATCTGGAATACGGTGTCCAGTTTTGGGCTCCCCACTATAGAAAGGATGCGGATAAATTAGAAAAAGTCCAGTGGAGGACAACGAAAATCATTAGGGGGCTGGGACATGACGTACAAGGAGAGACTGAAGGAACTAGGCTATTTAGTCTACAGAAGAGAAGAGTGAGGAGATATTTGATAGCAACCTTCAACTACTTGAAGGCTTGCTCCAAAGAGGAGGGAGGTAGGCTGTTCTCGAGGGTAATAGAGGACAGAACAAGGAGCAATGGTTTCAAATTACAGCTGGGGAGGTCAAGGTTGGATATTAGGAAAATCTTTCTCACTGGGAGGGTGGTGAAGCATTGGAATGGGCTACATAGGGAGATAGTAGAATCTCCATCTTTGGAGATTTTTGAGGCCCGGTTAGACAAAACCCTGGCTGGGGTGATTTAGTGGGAGTAGTCCTGCTTTTTAGCAGGGGGTTGGACTTGATGACTTCGTGAGGTCCCTTCCAGCCCTATGATTCTATGACTGGTGCAGTTCAACATATTAATAAATGATCTGGGAAAAGTGGTAAATAGTGAGGTGGCGAACTCTGTAGTCTACACAAAATACTCATGATAGCTAAGTCCAAAGCAGATTGTGAAGAATTACACAGGGCAGGGCCGTCCCTAAGGGGGCAGTGGCTTCCTGGCACCCCCCCCCCCCCCCCCCCGAATGCAGGGGAGGGTGTGTAATTTCCTCCCATTCTGTAACTTTCCCATCTTCAAAGCGTCTGACGAAGTGGGATTTTCTCCCACGAAAGCTCATGCGATAAATAAATCTGTTAGTCTTTAAAAGTGCCACAGGACTCTGTTGTCTATTATTCTATGGCTCTATGATCTGGCATCGACCAGTGTCAGATGAGAGAATATTGGTCTAGACGGGACATTGGTCTTTCTCAGTATGGCCATTCTTATGGTCACTTATAAAGTGCTTTGTGTATTTGCAAGGTGGTACATAAGCATTAGCTAAAACCATCTCAAAACACTAATGTGCAGATAAGGGAAAAAGTAATGTTGTTGCAGAGGGCAAGATGATCTGTCCAACAGCAAGTCAGTAGGCAGATCCAGGAGTAGAGTTTAGGACATCCTGATGCTGAACCCTCTTAACCACCACAGGATACTGACTCAAGAAAATGAAACAGTATAACCTGAGTCTTGGTAAAGATATAAATGGAGCAGGACAGATGGAAGAGGAGAGGGGGAATTTTGTAATTATACAAACTCAGTTTCTTTTTCAGAGAACCAACCTCTGAAGAGGGCCATATTAATTTTTTTTAAAGGCTATATTAAAATAGATGACTAAAACTTAGCACTCATAACAGAGTTGGTGAAAACCAGAAAGTATTTAAGAAAAAACAAGTGAAGTTTGTTCTATTTCGTAGTTTATATGGACCAATTTTCTAATGTTTCATATAATTTGCAAAAAAATCAATATTTTGTTTGAATTAATCAAAATTACTATAAAATTTTGTATACAGTGTAATTTTAGCCATGTCAATCCCAGCATATTGGAAAGACAAGCTGGGTCAGGTAATATCTTTTATTGGGTCAACTGTCTCTCACCAATAAAAGATGGTTCAATAAGATATGTTGCCCATCTTATTTCTCTGTAAAATGTTTAGTTTACTGATAACTGTTTTCTTACTGGTTATGTCACCATTTGACTAAGATATCAAGGAAAGTATCATGAAAAATATCAATAATGTTCAAATTTATCTCCAAAAAGTTTTGTTTTAAAAAATCATTTTCAACTAAAATATTTTTGAACAAATTATTTCAACCAGTTGCATTATATAGCACTTTTCTTTCATATATCTCAAAGTGTTAGGCAGAGACAGGTAAGGATTTTCCCCATTGTACAGCTAAGGAAACTGAGGCATGATAAGGTTGCAGTCAAAGACAGTTAATTAGCCACTATGGCTATGTCTACAGTGGCAAGTTAGTTCGAATTAAGGAAGCTTAATTCAAACTAACTTAAGCCATGGCTACACTAGGCTTTCATTAGTTCGAATTAAGGGCTCTCTTAATTCGAACTAATACATTCGAATATGCTATTCGAACTAAGGGTTAATTCGAACCAGTTAGTTCAAATTAACCAATGTGGCCATGTTAGTTTGAACTAATTGTTTAGTTCAAACTAACCAGCCCATTGAACTCAATGCAATTCGCTAATTCAAACTAAGCAAGTGCCATGAATAGCACTTGCTTAGTTTGAACTAAATTTTGCTAGTTCGAATTAAGTTAATTAACTAATTCAAACTAACTTTAGTAAGTGTAAACATAGCCTAAGTGATTAGAACCCAGGTCTCCTGAGGCTTGGATTAATTCTCTATTCACTAGACCACACTTTTAATAATATGTGTTTAAGCCAATCCTGTATAGACCTGATCATACATGTATATTAGTTATGAAATGAACATCTTTGGAGTTTTCATTATGTTTTTGAAAAGAAGAAAAAGTTACTGTAAAGAAAAAGAAATTATTTTTAGTCATACCTTCTGTGTTTGTAATCCTCTGAGATTTTCATAAACTAAGCAGAATCTGACCTGCTCACCTTGAGGGAAAATCTCCAAAGAAAGCTCAGGGTTTTAACAGAAGTAATATCAGTGGATGCTTCTTTAGTAATGCAATAAAACACACATGGTGTTAAAGACTCATCTTTTTCCCCTAGAAAGGTGGATGATGGTGCTTTCCCATAAAAGGCAGAGAATGCTTCTGGAGGAAATGAATAATGAAAAGTGACTCTGCTCCCACACAAATTTGTGAACATGCTGTCACAATTATAATATTAAAAGTCAAACCCATCATTCTTTCTTCAGAAGGAAATGGTAAGAGTCACTTGGTCTTAAGACTGTTCTGCTTTCCACTCCTGCACTCTGATATGCACACGGTCATAGTTGACACTGCTATTGTTTCTGGCAAATGCCAAGGTCAAATCTGACTGACCTGAATTCTGATTAAATTGTGATTGAATTCTGGACACAAGAGGAAGGAGACAGCTAACTGGGAAATTTAGAAAAGAGCAGTGGGATTAATGAAATTTCATAGAAGCAATAATCAGAAGAGCAAAATGTGATTCAGATGAATCCAGGACTACTAACAGGATGGTCATGGGTGCTACAGGGGAATCTCAGGGATGTTTGGGAGGGCTAGGAAATAGCATAGTAAAAGGATAGATGGGGAATATTATAATTTAACATCCAGGATGACTTCTAGACCAAAGCTGAGTCTAAATACAAGGGCCAAACACCCTTTTGCTTTTCCATTAGAAATCTTTAACTTGGGGATATATAGGTAAATATCTAAGACACTTCAAAACTGCAGCCCAATGCCTAAAAGGTGGTATTTTTTTTAATGCCAAAAAGTTTTTAAAAAGGTGAACTATTGGCTCCCATTTACAGTGGGTGTTCATATGGGATAGAAAGTATTAGCTCAGCTAACACCCACAAGAAACCCATTTCAATGTAGTGGATGAAATCCAGGTTGGTCACTTTGCCAAAAAAGATAATAGTGAGGAAGAAGTTATCATCCTGCAGCCTCCTGAATGGATTAAGCATGGGTACCTGTAGGCACTCTTCCCAGAAGACAGCAATAGTGAATGGAAGCTGAGGTCTGGGCAAGGCTAGGATCAATTTCCACTTCTAAATCCATGACAGTAGAAATTCTCCTTTTTGATTCCCATAAGGAAGAAGAGGGTGCAGTGCTCCTCCTTTCAGCCAATTCTCCTCTGTGGATGAAACAATGAATAACAGAACCAGCACACACTCCCCATTCTGCTTCATATATAGACATACAGGGCGCCTAGAATGTTATACAACAGCATGTGATCAATTTACAATGTACTGGTGACAATGATGGATGAAGTGATATAGCAGCATTACTGTACTATATTAGATTTGGATAGCTGTATATTATTTACTGCAAATCATCATCTTTGAGAAAAACTGAAATTACTGGAATTTTTATTCACAGCTCCTGGTCTGCTGTCTCTCTCCATTCCTGACCGATGGGACTAGAAAGAGCACGCTGCCTCAACCTCCTTCTTCTGACTGTTTGGAAATAGTTTCACAACCAGCTGTGGGCACACTGCAGGAACCTGAATCATGTTTGAACTTTTGGATGTCCTTGGTATTAGAGATGTCACTATCTGCTCATAATGAAAGATCCTCTCACAAAAAAAAAAAAAAGGAGACATACCAGAAATGTACATTTCAGTGATTAATGCAATAAAAACATCTTTTTTTTGGCTTTGTTCTAAACACGAAAACATACATATTATTCAAATGGAATAAAGGTTGTATGACCTTGTCTCTTAATCTAAATGTTGACATTAATAAGTACTTGTATTAGAGTATTGCCAAGATCAATGTCCCTTTGTGCTAGATACTTTAAATAAATGTACTAAAAGACAGTCCTTTTTCCAAAGAATTCACCATTTCAATAGACAAGACAGAAATAAAGATGCATTATCATCTCCATTTTAACTGAAATGTGCAACAAAATGACTGGTTTAAGGTCACAGAGGGAGTCTGTAGCAGTCAGGAATTTAATCTAAATCTCCTGAGTCCCAGTTCAGTGCCTTACCCAAAAGATTATCCTTCTTCACAACACACAGGCTGTTAGACATTATCTCTGACGTCCAGCATGTACACCCTACTGGTAGCTGTCTCTCTCAGTCTATAGTACAGTATAGTACACAATCTGTAATTGTATTCATTGCGTACGGAGGTGGGATAATAGCGTCCTGTCTATTCTTGGACTCATTCAGGCAAGCTGCTCAGTTATTTTGATTAATTATGTTTTTAAACTGTAAAGCACTGAAACAGACCTCTTGGCCTGGTTGCCAAAATAATTAAAATATATTTATTTTTAAGATGAGAAGAACAGGAAACAAAGTATCCCACTTAAAGACATAATCTTTATTGCATATTATACTAGTTTTATCTATTAGAGCCCTGTTCTGCTGGGACTCTGTTGGAGGATTTTCAGAAATCTTTTATGATTAATTTACCATTGCCAGTCACTGGAACATCCACAATCCTGCTGTCACAGCATCTCTCTCACAGTAAATGGAAGGGCAACAGGGTTGTGCCCTTTGGGATCATGTGCAATCCCTACTGCTAGGACTGCCTGTTGAAATGAATCTCTTATGGGGATATAATTGAGTATGTTTGCTGAGATGAAACTACATTAGAAAGAGAGTAGAGCTCATAAAATAGAATAAAGAAAATAAAAGAGGAGTTCTGATCTGAAAAGACAACTGAGCTGGCCTCATTCAGCTGACTAGCGTATTGGTTCAACACAGAATAGTAAAAACTAACTCTTCTATTGCACTTTCCATCCATAGATCTGAAGGCACTTTACAAAAGGGAGTGTTTTGAGTGCACAATAGGCATCAGGAGTGTTCAGACTCCATATCAGAGGCATGATGAGAGAATTAATAATGCAGATCATGTGTAGATAAAATGTTTTCAAGTTGCTCTCACTTGTAGACTGGTATCCCTCAGACTGAGCGGAGCTAATGAAATCCTGAGAGGGAAACAATATTTCCTGTAGAAAGGGATCATACCAAAACTGCACTTTGCTGCAGCTGGCAGTGCAAGATCCACTTTTTTGTGTCAATAGCAATAAAACATTAGTACAGTTGTATATACAAGACAGTAGATTAATATATTTTGGCCATCTCTTTTAAAACTGGTACCTAGATATCACAGCGGTTTGCACTTCACAGGTTAGATAGATTAAAATAACATATAAGAAGCATAGTGGAGAGATAAGGTGGGTTATGTAATATCTTTTATTGACCAACTTCTGTTGGTGAAAGAAACAATCTCTCAAGCTTTCACCAATAAAAGGTATTATCTGACGTATTTGTGTCTGTAATACCCTGGGACCAAAATGGCTGCAACCATACAAGCACATAAGTAGCATCCTATACAATATTTATAACTATCTCTGTCTTGTGCAGTACATGATCCACATTTATGGGCTTTTCCTTCTTTTATATATAATATTGCCTAATGTTTTTGTAACCCTGATAGTGAATAAAGTCCTGATTCTCTACTACCGTGCAACTTGTGTGTCCCTTTACATCCATGCAAAGAAAGAGGAAAATGTGTGCCAATCACTCCCCAGTAAGAATTCTCCATTATTTGTAATGGTGATAGGATTTTACATGCACATTTCACTTTCTTTGCATCATCCTAAATAACTCCAAAAGGCGCAAGGCAGGTTTAACTGGACACTAATATTGTCCAATGGCATATTGGGCTGCATCAGTAGGAGTATTGCCAGCAGATCGAGGGATGTGATAATTCCCCTCTATTCGGCACTGGTGAGGCTGCATCTGGAATACTGTGTGCCGTTTTGGGCTCCCCACTACAGAAAGGATGTGGACAAATGAGAAAGAGTCCAGCGGAGGGCAACAAAAATGATTAGGAGGCTGGGGCACATGACTTACGAGGAGAGACTGAAGGAAGTAGGCTTATTTAGTCTGGAGAAGAGAAGACTGAGGGGGGACTTGATAGCAACCTTCAACTACTTGAAGGGTTGCTGCAAAGAGGAGGGAGCTAGGCTGTTCTCGGTGGTAACAGAGGACAGAACAAGGAGCAATGGTTTCAAATTACAGCTGGGGAGGTCAAGGTTGGATATTAGGAAAAACTTTCTCACTAGGAGGGTGGTGAGGCATTGGAATGGGTTACCTAGGGAGGTGGTGGAATCTCCGTCTTTGAAGATATTTAAGGTTCGGTTAGACAAAACCCTGGCTGGGATGATTTAGTGGGAGTGGTCCTACTTTTAGCAGGGGTTGGACTTGATGACCTCATGATGTCCCTTCCAGCCCTATGATTCTATGATTAAGTGTATTAAGGGAAAATCTCACTGCCATAGAGAAATGTCTCATCAAAACCATGAGCAAAATTCCTCACTTAAGTCAAGTCAATGGGAGCATTGCCATTTACTTTAGTGGGGCCAGGAAATAAACAAAAAATACACAAATGAAAGCTCTCTCTCTTCTTTTTCTGGGTACCATACTGCAGTGATTATATAATAACTCCCTTAGAGGAGGAAGCCATACAAGTTTTCTGAGCTGTGTTCTGAAATGAATGTAGTGTCATGACACATTTAGCAAAATGATAAGGCAATCTTCCAGAAAATAAACAGAAGGAAGGAGGAAAAAATGAGTTCCTTGGCTAGTCTTTGAGCAGGGCCAAAGAACAGATAATTTAGAGGAGAAGAAAATGTATTAGCTTCTCCCATATTTACAAATAAATCAATGCTAAAGTACATGAACAAACTATTACTGCTATTATGCAAACAGTATAATAGGATTCTTTGTTAACGTCTGGATTATCTGCTTCCCTCTCTTTCCCCTCACTCCCCTCCAAATCTCACACAGCTTTCTGACATATACACTGGGAATTGGGGCCCAGTTTAAAATGAAATACTGTATAAAATACTCACATTTATCCAAACCACCACATGATCTAAAATCCTTCCTTGTTCCCCCAGCATGAGATACAATAGAATGGAGGTCCCCAGACAGGACTGGGAGGAAGAGGAGTCCCTATTCATGGGGAAGACCACCTTGCTGCTGAATAGTTCCTGAAGCCAGAGGCAACCAGGTCCATGACAGGTCAAGTGCTGTGGTCTTCCTGTGCTGCCAAAAGACCAGTGATCTTCACATACAAGGTGCAAGGAAGGCTGTGGTCCTGGTGGGGTGGAACAAAATCTTGGCCAGAGAACTGTGCTCTGCCCCTCCAGGACCGCAGTTGCCCCCTGCATTTTATGCCTGCGGAGAGCATGTCTCACTGGTCCTGAGACAGTGCAGGGTGTCCCACTGTCAGCAGGGCAGAGCAGTGATCCCCAGCCAGGACCACAAGTGAAACAATGGTGACAATGAACTATAGTGGAGGCCACTGAATGGCTCCTGCTGTCTCAATTAACTGAACTCTGGATTACATGACTAAAACCCATGTTCCCCATGATATTTGGATAATCAGAGTATACTGTATTACATGGGAGAACACGAAGCAGTGTTTCCCTGTACAGTGTGTCAACAAGTCTTTGTGAAAGCTTCAAACTCTGTGGCTTGCAAATACAATGCTATAATGAGACTAAAGACAGTAAACCTGCAATTTAATATCCCTAACTAGTTTCTCCCCCTACCCCCAATTCCTATAAAGCAAGTCATTTTTTATCCAAAACCAAGGGTAAAATTCTATATTAGTAAATGCATTGACTTCAGTTGGATTTATGCATACATATTGGAAGGCAAAATTTAATCTTATAGCAATGGCTTTATGCTCAGAAAAAAAGGTGAAGTCAACAATTCACTCTTAGTAAGTCAGAAGGCATTTATGAACTTTTACCATGAATTCATGTCCACAAACAAATCTGTCTTCAAGTGCTAAAGTCTCCCCATGGGTGCATGCATACAGCCCCCCTCTGATGCACATATAAGCACTGCGTATAACTCAGGCCAGAATGTGGCCACAATATTGTCAAAATCCCAGAGAAAGAATGCAGGATACGCCATAATAAAAGCACAAGAAGAAGGGCATATTTACTTTTTTGCAAATTCTCCTTGCCATGCTAAATTAAACAAAATAATAACACAGACAAATCATGCACTGGAAATAGTGTAAAAATGGCAGGGAGACGGGAGGAGAATAATGAGCAGTGCAGTATCTATTAACTAACACTAAATTACAACAGAGTACTTATGGAAATAAGCATAAGATCCACACTCATGCCAAATGAATTCCTTATCAGCAGCACCATAAGAAAATATACCAGAATGAATTCATGAGGCTCAGGCACTTAAAATAAAGGATAGCATTTTAAGTGTCCAGCCATTAGTTTGTTTGATACCCAGTTTAATTGCACATATCGTAATGAATTAATTTCACCATCATGCAACTATCTTATGTGCTTCCATTTGTAATCCAGTCTTAGTTAAGTGCCAGCAAATGAACACTTAAAATCAAATGTTATCAAAAACAATTACTGTACACATTGTGTCTTTGAAATAATAAATTAGAGGACTTTCCTAAATGTACTTTCTTTCTATGTCATTTTACTGACAGTGTAGAAAACTTGCTGCAACAACTAATATTTTTGATTGCATCAGGGATGAATTAGATCTAGCGTTTTAAAATCTAATGCTTCTACATGATTGTGGTACTGTATCAGACATGTTAGATAATGAAAAGATAATTAATAAAAGGCATCAATATTAATAAAGACATATGGCTCTCTTCACACAGCCATGTTATGGAGCAGTTCCTTTTCCCACTATTTGCAAGGTGGCAGGTTGAACACAATATTCCAGCTTTACCTAAAACAAATGTTAAGGGAAGAAATCAATGGGCCAGATCTTTCAGGCCTTAATCATGGAATGCCCTCTCTGATTTCAATTGGAGTTGTGTCTCAGTGAAGGCTGCAGGACATGGACAAGTAATTACTGATTGCTTATCAAGCAATACTTCAATCAAAGACATTTTGTTTAATGACTAGCTGTTTCTTTTGAATAGAAAATGGCAGAAATCTCCATCATAATAAAAAGTGATTTAAAGAACAAGCAAACCATAGGTGAAATCTCCTAGGATAAAAATGACGCATATATATTTATATATATCTTTGGAAATTTTCATGAACAGCTACAAGAAGAATGAAGTAAGTTAAAAGCCTGAACGGGTTACTCAACATCACACCTGTTGAACTGTTCAGATAATTTCTAACTCCCACAGAGATGGCAATTAAGTGACATTCCACTCACAGCCTACCTGGAGTGTTCAGCAACCTTGACATCTTGCAGGAGTAGGAGATGTACTGCTCACAGTATTCAGCACTACTGGTGATGGCCGAGATCTGGTCCATGGTGGCACTGTAATTGAGCTGTAATACAGAGTACTTTTCTGGGCTGTTGCCTACCACAGGAGTCTGGAACTGCAGATCGTGATACACAGTTGACCAAACTTTATCCTCTGGAAGAAAAAAAAATAGTAAAGAAAAAATTAATGAATGAAAAAAAAATGGAGCTGAGTTAAGATAATTATAATATATGTTTCAAATTGTTGATAGCATCTCTACAACAGATGTGAGAGTGTCTGGACCCGCATGAGGGGGTGAGAACAGGTCGGGCATCTGCATGGTATTCACAAGTACTATTTTATTTGAAATAGATAAAACTGTGGCACAACGTGACTGCACTGAACACAGGAAACCTTGCTTGATTTTCCTTGTTCCTGTTTGTCACTGTGTTAGGTGCTCTGTAAGAGCAACACACTTCATTTGTAGGTAGAGACTGCCTTGAGTGACAAAGTCATAGCAACTCTTGGGACAAATAAAGATTAGCTTTGATCAGAATGGATTAAAAGAATATGAGCCTTGGGGCTACAATGATCTAGGGTTTCTTACTGCAAGGAAAACATCAAATTTACATAGTATTATGGCTTTCCAGGCACCAAAGCAGTATTAATTTTTTGACACTGTGACATCAGAGATACATTATAATGTGATTACATACATCATAATGTTTGACACAATAGCAGTGCAATATATTAGATACTAATGGACTCAAGCATTTCATATAGTTTGCTCTGCCTGGCCCATAGGCCTAATGACCAAAGATTATCTCTGCTCTGGACCTGATGAAGTTTCCAAAGCAGTCCTAGATTGGTGGCCATGATACAAATCTCAGTAAGGAAGGATAAAAATTGGATACATATTTGTTATCTTCATGGCTTCAGCAAGGAAGTGAAGAAATGGCCAAGCGGAGAAAAAAAGCTCTAACTTTTGATCAGGGGAAACACAGCAAGAGAGGCTGCATCTCCACAAGATGATTAGTGCACTAACATAAGGAACACAAATACTACAGCCTACTAACTGTGTACATATTTAGCCATGACTAATTAAGTGTATATTAAGCCACTAAAGAGTATTTCTGCAACACCTGCCTTGGTAAGTGCTATAAGAAATCCTAGTGGGGTGATATCAAATAGTGAAACAAGATGCTTCCTAGGTCAGCAGGTTTACAGTCAAAGGCTCCTTAAAACAGGAGTTTTGTTTAGAAAGGAGATTAATAAAAGAAGAAATACTAGACTTAAATAAAACAATGAGTGGTATAGAACAACTATAACATGTTCCTATTTTACCCTTTCTCACTGGGACATTCAGTGAAACTGAAAGAAAGCAAATTTAAAAGTCCTAAGAGTATATACCATCCTCCCTCCCCAAAAATCTGTACAAAGCTCCATGAATAAAAACTGCTGAGGTTCAAGCAACTCAGGTAGTGACTGTTTTACTATTCAACTGCTAATCTGTGACTTAGGTAAGATGAATTGGTTGTTTCAGTCAAGTCCCAATTGGGCAGGTACAATCATCAGAAAACACTATCACAGTTGACATTTATTAGTATTCTTGTCAATCTAAGCACAGTGGCCAAGGACTCAAATAGGCAAGGAGATTAAACCATTGTTACCAGAGGTGTTTCTTCTAGGGTCAGGTGTTTCTTCTAGGGTCAGGGTTTAGGAGAAATGAAAGGCAGAAATATTTTATTCTATTTGGGTATTTCTATAGTATTCATCAATGCAGTATAAGTGCTTTCCAGAAGGGCATTAAGAGATATAACTTATCATGCATAGTTCTGCTTTTCTTCTCCAGGAGGAAATTGACCTCATGTTATTATGTTTCTATTTGTTTTCTCTCTATTGTGCTATGTACTTCTATCATTGAAGGGCAAGTTAAAAAGAAAAAGCATCTTGCACTGGAATTGAGTGTGCTGTGTTTTAAGGCAATTATTAGTGCCTGTGAGAGTTCATTCCTGACTCTTGGAATGAACCCCAAGAAAGCTCTGTGCCCAGGGCAGAGAAGGTAGACAAACACAATGGACTGTTCCTATTGTTCCTGAGAGACAGCGTTGTTGACTACAGATGGTCTTTGTCTCAGAGAATCAAGTAAAATTTTGAATTGCTGTTGACTATGCTGATCCTGTTGTCTGCATAAATACAGGACTAAAGTTTTCAGGGGAGTCATCTGGAATTTCCCATGAATACTATATTCACTTAACAGAGGTGTTATCCAGTAAAAACAGTATATTAAATATAGGAGCCCATGCAAATACACTTTTGATTCATCTGTGCAAATTCCCATCCCCGTTAATGGCATTCATGAATATACATCCAACAGGTGAAGCTGAACCTTTAACACCATGTTATTTAAAAATTACCTTAACTACCTGAAAATATTTTGAGCAGTTAAGGCTTGTTCTAAAGCCTCCTAAAATCCACAGAAAGAAAGTGGGGGCTTTGGTCAGGTTTATAGTAACTTAGGCTATGTTTACACTAGAAAAGTTGTCAATTTTGTTAAGTTGACTTAATAAGGTCGACTTTAAATCAACTTAAAGTTAACCTTATTAAGTCGACTTAACAAAATTGACAACTTTTCTAGTGTAGACATAGCTCTTCGTCGACCTTATTAAATTAACTTAACGCTTTAAGTCGACTTAATAAAGTCAATTTAGGTGCTAATCCCTGTCCACACTGGCTTAAATCGACCTAATATGGTCGATTTAAGCGTTAAGTCAACCTAAAACTAGATGTTAAGTCGACTTAAGGAAAGCCCAGTGTGAATGGGGCTTTGTTTACATCCTTAAGTCGACCTAACTTGCAAGTGTAGACGCACCCATAGTTATCTGTCACATATGCAATCGGTGCACTGTGGCAGGCTAGTTTGGATTATGTGGCATCATATGAAGCGATATATGTATGTAACTGATATGGTGTAACAGGCTCTAATCAAATGTTCAAGAACAAGGTTAGGTAAAGCAGATGGATCCTCCACATAGAGCACAAGTATCTAGCCAAAGAAAATGAAGTTCTACTGGTGCTATAAGATAGTAATCATCTTAATATTCGTATCTCTATTGTATATCGAACACAACACTAATTTCACACAAGAAAGTACAGTACAAAAATCCGTATATTGCACTACTTACCTCTAAAATATCCTGACACTTTTTCCCTGTACTAAGGAGACTACTAGCTATTTTCTACCCAGAAGCATAGTTATTTTACAACAGTGTTTTCTCAGATGTCAGAGTGGAAAATCATTTATATAAACTAAATATTCAGTATTTATATTAATATTTAAATAAGGAGTATTTCATATGTCTATGTACCATTTTGCTACTGCTAGAAAACCAAGTAGTGGGCACAAGCCCCCTTCCTCTTTTGCTAGACAACATAAGGGAATATACTGTACTGGATTCTCACTCACAGGAATGTCTGATCTCTGGCACAAAGGGCTACGTATTCAACGCACTGCTGAAGTTCTACCTGAGCTACTATATGTCATACCAGCACATTAATTATACTGGTTCTGAAGACCTCTCTTGAGGGTCCTGGTCCAAATCCAGTTAAGTAAATGAAAAGATTCTCATGTGACTTTAAAGGAAGGTGGATTGAGCAATGGGTTCCTGAAGGGAGTTATGCTTTCCCACTGTGATCCAGTCTGTGCAAAATTAAAACATCTCCCTACAGGAACATAGAGAAAGGATCAGACTTGCAGGCCCCGAATGACCCACCTATCCAGTGTAACTTTCTATATGCCTGGAGAAGGAAGCAGCCAAGAAACAAATGGCGAGAGTAAAAGAGAGAAATGTTGATGCAATACATATCAGGGTCTTGTTTGTTTGTTTAGTTTAAAAATGTAGCCTTACATGGTAAATTAGATGCCCAATTCTTTGCTAAAAGCACCTGCAAATCCAATCTGTTGTTCACAGAGAGAGGAAACTTTACCACACCCCCTTCACCCCCAAATGGAATGATACTTGATCTGCATGGGGCAGAACAGCTTCTCATCCAAATGAGAAGCACTTCTTGGAAATGTTGCACACTGTGTAAAGGTGTGTAGGATGGGAGAAAAAGTTCAGGTCCTGACTGAAAAATACAGAACTGCTCAAATTCCTGGGAGAATTCTATTTTGGATAACTGAATTCTGCCTATCTAAATTCCCTTCAGAGTTTTATCTGGGTTAATAAATTCTTCAATTCTCCTTTCTAAAGACTGTTTCATGGTGTTTGTTCCTAGTATAAAATGGCAGCCACTGTTTGTTATTAGAGGACTGACACAATCCTAATGCAGCCTCTAAACCACTTTGGGATCTTTGTCAGAGGTATAACTAATTAGCCTATTATAAACAGACAGCTTTGCCATAATTTCTCATATGCACATTGGCTATGTTTTTTAGAAGCAAAGTTCTGCCTTTTCCTGCACTCTGGAAGACTGAAGAAGGCTGAGTGATATAGCACAAACTTTGCTGGCTCCCAAGGCCCTGTAGACTGGATTGTTTAGAATTATATGACAATAAATTACAATCCTTGTGATATGAGATAATGGCCAAAAAAAAGAGAGTGTTTTTTTAATCAAACATTTTTGCCATGACATAACATATCATGATACATAAGATACAAGTTTCATACACCTCTTAGGTGCAGACTGGAATAAATATATCCTTATTCTGGTTGAAGGAATGTTCTACCTATCAGCCTCAGGTCCTTCATTTTCCTTTTAGAGGTCCCTGGTGATCTAAATGAAGTATTCCAGAGTATATCCATTTTTAGGTGAGTGTCAAATGGTGATGGAACTCTTTAAGGGGTGGCAGACCCAGCTGCACCTGTGATTGAGCCTTCCAGCTGAGGCTGCAGAGTTAGGAGATAACCTGAAGAGAATCTATTATAAGGAGGTCAATTGAACTGGAGAACTGCCTGAATTCCTTATCCATTAGGAAAAGGCCTCTGGGCTTACAATCTGCTTTGGGCAGGTAAATCACTTGGGTTTGTATAAACCAATAAATTATGCGGCGAGGCAAGGGCCTGTAACAGACTTAGGCATGGCATTTCTCTTTCCCGGGCTGGTCAGACAACAGAGTCTTGTGGCACTTTTAAAGACACAGATTTATTAATCGCATGAGCTTTCGTGGGAGAAAACCGGGCTGGTCAGACAGTTCAGCAGTTCATAGTGGGCCTAAGGGGGGAAAAAATGTCATTCTACCTTTCTCATAACAACAGATGCTTGTGACAAGTGATCATAGTTTTGGGGCTAGCCTTAGATATTTGGAAAGGATAAGCAAGTGAGTTCCTTGGGCTATACCTCAAAATTATGTGATCCATATTACATATAAAGTGTATGTGAGATAGACACACATGTTGCTGGTGAAGCCCAGTCACATTTCTATTTTAGCCCCAGCTATTTGTTTATATCAGTTTATGATTCAAGGTTACTTTTGCAAAGAAAGGTTTTTTTTGTTTGTTTGTTTGTTTGTTTTTTTTTTTTTTAAACAATGCTAATATTCTTCTTTACGTTTCTAGCTTCTTAAAATCTGGAAGGCCTGCAGCCATAGAACTCTCAGCACCTCAAATGCTGATTTGTTCTACACCATGATTCCAACCAACACTTGGTTGGGGAGCTGTGGCATAAAATGTTAAAGCCTCCCTTAATCAACTGTGTCACCTGTCATCTCAATCAAGGTTGTTTAAGCTCAGAAAGCGTATATACCCCAATAATTCCTATTTCATTCACAGAGAGTCAAATTCTGCGCTCAAGTACCTATATATTAATGGAGAGTAATTCACTGTATTCTACTCTACATGGGTTCTTACAACATTTCCATAAACAGAGTTATTCAAGTACAACAGGGACCAGAATTTGGCCCCATCCTTAGCATACATAAATGTGACCAGGTCTGAAACAAAGACTGTTCTATATTTGCTGCTGGGAGCCAAAACTGAAATGGTTTTAAATGAAATCCCATTCCCATCCTGTAACTTGGTTGTGCATTGCTAGTAATTAGTTAACATTACATTAATATTGAGTGTTTCTGTGACACTTATTTAAAAAAAAATAGCTACCTATTACAGTAAATACAAATATTTAAAACATCTGTTTCATTTAGTCAAATAATTAAAACCTACATAACCATACATATACATGCATGACCGCTGTAACATCCAGAAATTAATGTGGCCTCTTCTTTTTTTATTAGAAACATTGATGTTTCTTCATTTATAAATGCTTTCAGTTACAATAACCTTTATTTTATTTTATATTTTATTTTATTTTTAAACATATTTGTTTTGGAAAAAGGTTATTGTTGAGTGCACCCATCAAACCAAAAGGCTAAATAAAAACATATTACAGGCAAGTTATAATTATCTCAAACCCAACCATTTCAAATCCTAGAAATACTTAAGTTTACACTTACAAGAAATCCAAAAATTAAGGTACGGAAATGCAATAACTACATGATGATGATGAAGGCATTTCAGTGTTTGTGGTTTCAGTTTAAGCTAAACTGAGCTCTAAAAGAGATTTTTGGTTTGTGGGTTTTTTTTTTTTTTTTTTTTTTTTAATTCCCTTCTTCGCTACAGAGCACAGCAGTTGTTGCTTGGGTGCCTTAACTGTGCATTTCCATGTCTTATATCTGAACTTCTTAAGTGCAAACTTCTCTCTGAATTCCTGGGTTTTGTAATGCCTGATTTGGGGATAATTACAAGCTGCCAACATGTTTATGCCGCAAAGCATGTAACGTACTTAATCTGTGCCGTAATTTACAAAGGATTTGAATTCAGCCACTGAACCTTTAAAGAGCTGTGTCAGTTGCGCCAAGCAATCTACCAAGGGGACCTTTTAACAGATTTGTACAGTCCTGCTCATACCAAAAACTTATTATGACCAATAGATTTGCTGCATGCACTGTAGCTGTAAAGGAGACTGGTGATTGGCTGACTTACCCCTCATAATAGCATCATTAAAAAGTTACCTGAGCTCTTGACCTGACCCTGTTGTAACCTATATAATCATAATTAGATACAAGAGACCTTAATAACTTAGCTAAATTGCCATCTTAATTTCTTTGGATGTAGCCTATGCACAAGCCTTCAATTAATTTTCATTATATAGAAAGTTTGAAAAGTCTGCATTTTTACATTATTGAGATCATTATGGACAAACAAAAGACTGGTGTTTATATAATGTGTTAAACGTCTCAATACAATTTAACTAAGTAATAGATTCATTTGTAAATTATTGTAAAATTGATTCTATATTCAAAGACAAAAGGGTATAATAAAGTTTGGGAAGGAGCACTGTATTTTTCATACATTACAAAGAGACTGAATATTTCCATTAAGAGAAAAAGAGAACTCGACCTTAACTATGGACTCACAGACAACTGTTTTCAAAATAAATTGAACAACAAAAGTAGACACACAGACTTTACAGTCAGAAGGGACCATTATGATACAACTCCCAGTGGTGAGCTGCACATACACAGCATAAGGCAAAATTTGACTCTTGTACAAATAAGTCTCTTCCCCCTCCATCCCAAAACAGAGTTATGCTAGAACCACAAAATTTAGATTAAAAAAGGAACTTTCATAAAGCTGTGGGCATTTAGAAAAATGCATTTGGTTTAGTTCATTAAAGGTATAATGGCTATCTATGAACTTTGGATATGTATTTGAACATCAACATTTGGAAATGTTTGGATACAGAGTTTAGGCCCATTTTTTAAAGCAGTTCTGCTTAATGTCTTGCTTTTCAATATAGACTCATAGACACTAAGTTCAGAAAGGACCAATATAATCATCTAGTGTGTGGTTCCCAAGCTGTGGCCTGGGGGCCAAAAGTGGCCCATGGCTCCCCTCCTGCTGGCTGAAGAAGGGAGCCACTGTCTAAGGACTCAGGCGGAGCATGTTTTCACATGGCTAAGAGACCGGTGCAGGCCCCTTGTTGCAGGCAAGGGGATGGGAGACTAGAGCTCCCCTCCCCCTGGCTCTAGCAGGGAGCTCAGCAAAGTACTCCACCTAAGTCCCTGTGCACTGGGGTCACTGTTGGAGCAGGGGAAGGGAACACAGATTGCCTTTCCCCTGGCTGAAGAAGGGAGCCACTGCCTAAGAGGCACAAAGGGCTACAGGATCCATGTAATTTCCCTGATGCAGCCAGTGGTAGAGCCCTGCACGGATACAAAAATGTGGCTCTGAAGCTGGACCGCACCCGCCCAATGTCAGTCTTTATCCGATCTGCAATCTGCATGCTGTGTTTTATGTGGATCCAGAATCACATCCGCAATCAAACTTGGGCTCACATGATCTAAATCCTTCAGCAGGTAAAAATCATTTTAGCATTTGATTGGCTCAATTCACCACATGGGTCCCACCCATTGTTTCCTTTTCTTGTTTGCAATTTGACAGCAGAGCATGCAATCAGATTTCCTTGGCCACCAATGACATTGATAGACAGAATGCCATACGAACACAAACAAGAAAATGAAGAAGTTGGTAGGACGGCATGAGGAATGAGCCAATCAAAGGTCAGCATGCTAGCTAATTGACAGTGAGTGGTGTCTTTCCAAGCCCCAGCCTCTTGTGACTGAGACTCTGATTGGTTGGCAGACCACCAAATCAGAGCTCAACTGGTATTGGCTGGAGCACTTCCTTATTCTCCTGTGTGCTGTTGATGACACAGATCGTAGAGGCAGCTGCAGGGATTGATCATAAAAATAGAATCCACAGCTGCAGCCAACCTCACTAATTACCAATACCAATTCTAAAACAGCATCCCTTCTTGTTGGTTTAACAACTAGTTGATGAAGGAACCTATCATCTGTCATACCCAGGAAAAGCACGGCCCTACTATTATTGGTCGCACTTGTCCTCCAATCTGTATTTGGAAGTTAAAGTCTCCCATAATCACACAATTCCTCCAAGGGAAAGTACAGTGCTCCTCTCTACTCAGCAGCAGGGTCTGTCTGAACACAAATTGACAGCTGCCTGTATATCAGGGAAATAAAACTTCTTAAAGATGCAGCAGACAGTAAACAGAAGAGTAAGAGTTTCTAGCTGCATATATAACACTGATATTAACTCATCCACTGGAAGGGATGGCACACCACATGTTGATTTCAGTTCCCCACGGAAGATAACACTGCTCTAGATGACCATCTTTTTTCTTCAAATTTGTGTCCCTCCTGCAGTCATATTTTCACTCCCTAGTACTCTGCAGTATGTCTCGGGTGTTTGTGTGTGTGTGTTTTTTTTTTCCCAAAATGCCCTCTAGAAAGAAAGGTTGCTCACCTTGGTGTAGTAACTGGAGTTCTCCGAGATGTGTGTCCCCAGGGGTGCTCCACTACCCTCCCTCCTCCCCACACTTCTTGGAATGTAAGCTACTTTCTTCCACTCCCGGATAGAGAAGGAATGGAGAGGGGGTTGGCCCGCACAACTGCAAAGGGCACCAAAACCACTGAGAGGCAGCTACCCCGCACTCACGCGGCACCGACAAGCACTGCTAAAAAGTTCTTTGGTCTGTTGCACAGGGGCGCACACACATCAACTGTGGAGCACCCACGTGGACAGTACTCGGAGAAGAACACATTTGTTATTGTGTGGGATAATACCACAACAACCCTTAGCAAACATCATTTCATATAGCACCTTTTAGTGAAGAAAAATGGTGAATGCAAGAGATGGTTAATACTACTGATGCTGCATATTACCTTACCACCCAAGTTTCTTGATGTCCTTTAAAAGTAAAGTATCATATATTTCAAAACGTTTCCATCTTATGTCTAGGTGGAATTCTTTTTAAATTGCATCTTTTATAAGAACTGTATTTACCTTAAAATTTCTGATAAAATTATTATATTTGGTGACTTTAATTAAATCAAATACATTTTAGATGCTACAAATCCTGATGTTCAGGAAAGGAGGCAGTCAGGAATGAGCCTTCTTATGGCCCAATCCTATTTGAATAAAAATCAATGGACATCCCTCCAGTTATTTAAATGCAAGCATGATTGGGCTCAACCACGTTTTCATCATAAATGGAATCATTCTTCTTCCTCTCTCTTTGTTTTTGTTCATTGCTTCTTTGCCAAAATAATTAATTTCCTCATTTAAATATCAACTTAATTAGGTGTTTTCTTTTAAAGCATTTTAGATTTGATACCGTCATAATATACAGTTCATGTATTTGTGTTTTTTCCCCTTCCAGAAGTAAAATGATAGGTGTTAACTATTTGATGAACCTATTCTGACAGTGTGCAGTATGAAAGTCTAACATACTTTATTTCTTTGCAATGTATTAAAATGAAATACATGGTATATAAAATAAATATTTCAATAAGATAAGTGAATACATTATTGAAAAAGGTTTCAGGGAAGATATCATTACCAATACATCTTAGAGGGAAAAAAATGCTAACTTGTTGGAATCCTTGGGAGATTTCATTGAAATGGTAGACAAAGGGATTCTTATTTGGATCACTGGAGACTATTTCAAAACATTTGACACAGCCACATATAAAAGGGTAATGTCAAGAGTGTCTTGAGAAACAGAATAAAGATCACTCACGCCTCTGAAAACAGTGCAACAATGACACCTTTTTATACTGACAAATGGTGCCTGGAGGCAAATAGCTTAGATGAACTTTGGGACCCATGGAAGAAAATGTCCCTATACTAGAGTGTGAAAGGAAAGCAAAATTTCCAACATGATGTTATACTGTAAATATCAATAAATAAGGAGGAACAATATAATCACATGGATGACGATTTGGATCATTTAAGTGCCTAGTCTAAAGGATGTCAATTTATGCTCAGTGTAGATTACAGAATATGCAAGTCAAGAACAAAACCAGGCAACTGTTTCAGCACAGTGACTGGCATATAGTGAGGCCATGGGATTTCTACAATGCAGGGACCATCAGCTAAGCAATGGAATTTATCTTTTGGAACACCGTCCTGAGAAATCTTTTACCTTCTCACTGCATAAAACCTGTTTTTTTCCTTGAGATCTAATTTCTAGCTTGTCTTAGCCCTTAATGGGTGTATACACATTCAAAAAGAATGCTTTCTTCCTGCTCCTTCTTCCCTTTTAAACTGTATTCCAACACTCTTTGGTAACAGTTCAAAATAATTGGCCTCCTATAATAATGCTAACGAAGGATTGTAGAATATTACTGTAAAATACTGTGATATTTTTAAAGAATGAATAAGGGCTGTATCACAAAGAGGAGTTCTTACCATTTTAAGTATACTAGCCTGAACCTTAAGTGAAAGGTTCAAGGTGTCTTCCCTAACCAGAACATTGAAAACTGGGATTACCTGCCATCACCACTCAAATGAAGAAGCTAGATCAACTCCTGCAGGCTTATAAGTGATACCTCTTAGTGCTTGGTCCTTCCCATCTCTCCTGTCAGCACCACCTGAGTGAGCGGATTCTCTGCATATCACTTGCTGCTGTTAGCTTTCAGTCATGCTTTGCAGAGCACTGTTCCCCACTGCTTTCCCTCCGACCCAGTTGACTCTTCTTACTCTGAGCAGTTAGAGGAGTGGATGTGGTACATTAACTCTATATTCTAAAGCCAGGCTTTCTGATTTTTTACAGGCTAATCCCATAGTAATCTGGCAGTCAGCCAGCATCCTGAAGCAGTTAGGGAAAAAACATCCTACAGAAATAGAGGCTTTTAGGAAATAAAGAATCACAGTTTTAAGAGAGCAGCCCCTCATTTGCAGGAAGAACATGTTCCCATATAGTCGAACTAACTAAAGCCTAGTGTAGCCATGGCTTTAGTTAGTTTGAATTAAGTTTTCTTAATTCAAACTAATTTGCCAGTGCAGACATAGCCCTTGTTTGTTTTGCTGAATTAGACTAACAGGGCTACCCCTTTGGAACTTGTCACTATGGTATCAAGCAAGGCATGCAATCACATTAAAAGAAAAGGAGAATATTTAACTGACTGTACAAGCTTGCAATTTAGACCATGACCTGCAAGGAAGAGTTTATCTGAGATCTTTCATTTGTTCACCTTCAATCTAAATCAAAAGGTAATCAATAGGGTTAATGATTTACTGTGGCAAATTAAACCAATGGCAGAGTCTGGTCATGGGAAAAAGGCAAATATAAAAAAAATAAATACATATCATAAATGCATACTAAAAGTTTCTAAAAGTTACAGGTCATGTTATTTTAATTAAAAAATCTTTATTTTGCAATAGATATTTTTAAAAAACATATTTGCGGTGGGGGGTGCTCTGTGCAAACACATGTTAACATGCGCTTACAGACAACCTGAGAAATCTAACAGAGTCTTGTGGCACTTTTAAAGACTAACAGATTTATTAATCGCATAGCACTTTTAAAGGTATCCATCACTTCTCTACTCCAATATGGCCATGGAACAAGCCATTACACTTGGACTCCCAGGCAGGAATCATTTTAACTTGGCAGCTCTTGTGGCTCTGAGAAAAACACTTTCTACTGTTACCTTCACAGCTGTGCATGACAGGCAACAATCCAAAAAGAAAGAATGAAAATGATAATGGCCAGAAATGTAGTGCTAGTGACAGTAACAGTGGCAACAGAAAAGAGACAAAGACTTCAAATACATAAAGCACGCAATATATAAAAAGATTATTTTCCATGGGCTTTGTGTGGACCATTTGCAATAATATCTGAAAAAAGATAATACTAATGGTTTCATACGTTGTTGAAAAGTAATTGAAATGGTACATTTATTAAAAAACATGAAATGTGATATTGGCTTAAATACAAGCCCTTTTCAGTGTAAACCTTGGCACTACTGACATTTTAATGTTTATTCAGATGAACACATTCTGACACCAAAACATTCAGTGTCCACATTTTTAAATATGAAAGCAACCATATGTTAAAATCTATGGAAAAAAGCTAAATTTCTGGGGTATGAACACGGTCTAAGACAAAACAGGAAATATTTTTCATACATGTGTGTGAACTGCAAACCACAGTTTAATATCAGTAATATCATATATTATATTCATACTTCTTGGAGCCTGGTCATTTAAACCCTGATGTTAGGTCAGTAAAAGCAAAGGATGCGGGATCAGATCCTTGCTAAAATAGAGAATATCGATAAATCAATTACAGAAAATCTTTGTGCTCACAAAAAAAAAAAAACACACACAAATAAAAGAGAAGGTAATTTCATGTTTCAAAAAACTTTACCAAAACTCGCACGAGGAACAAAATAAGATAAGAAATGAATAAAATACTTCATTTACTTAAAAAGGATTTAAAAAAACCTGGACTGGGATTTTCCAGGTCCAGGTTACTAAATAATCAGAGGATAGAGATGTATGGGGGAGAAAACACAATTACAAGTTATGTACAGAACAATGATTCTTCACCTTACAATTCTCTGTGTTGCAATTTTTATTATTAAATTTTTCTAAAGGTTAAGGTCATTGTGTAAGGTTTTCTAATAGAAAACATTATACTTTCTCAGTCTGCAAAAAGAGAAGAATATTTCTGTAATAACATTTTCTTCCCCCACTTCTTTTTTAAAAATAAAAATCATTTATATAGCTGAGTTTTCTCTTTTTTTTTTTTTGCTTCTTTTTCTTCCGAAGTTTCTGTAGTAGTGAATTCAGAACTAATTTTTGTGAGCTGGAGGAAAAAATTCTCCACAATGCATAACTAGTCTTTGTTGCTTTTGTGCAGTATATTTTAACTTGGTCAGAATCCAGTGACAAGCATATTAGTTATATATCTACCAGGGAGAAGATGAATGAGCACTTTTTCCCTGATCATTTTGAGGATCCATATGCATATGGTAGTCATAACCATATTTAATGTCCTGCAAAAGAGTAGGAATTTTTAATTAGAAGGTGAGATTCACATTTCTATCTAGTAATCTGAAACTTGGGGTGCATGGATGATGCCATGCTGGTTCAGATCTGATTCCATCTCTGGTCTTATCTATACTGAAGTCAATGGTACTTTTTGCCATTGACTCCAAGAGACTTTTCATAGGCTTGTAGTTTGGCCTGTGTGTGTGGCCTGTGCCTTTTACTACAGAAAGGTGAAAAAAACCAACAGAAAGGTGCGTAGCCTATTTTATGCAAAATATTGTCTTTAAAAAAAAAAAAGGAAAAAAAATGTGTTTTCTCAACCTTGTTGGACTCCTAAATGTCTACATGGATTTTACATAAAATTTTATTTTTTTTATATCAGCCATATAAAAAGATGAATTTATGAAGGAAAGTAAAGAGTATGAAAATGTAAATGTAAATTATTTTGCAACTTTAATAGGAAGAGACTGCAGATGCTTGCTAAAATTACTAATGAATAACTTATTTATTATTTAAGCACCAGATTTTTCTCATTATACTCAGTCAGCCGCCTGACTTAAGTGAGATTGTATGAGAGTAACATAACATAATATGATACATGGTTCCTTTTTAAAAATTTATTTACTGAAAATGAAAGTTTTTGAGACAATCCATATAGTTTTGTTCTTCTTTTGGTGTGCTAATTCTTTGGGAGGTAAACTAGAAAATTACATAATAGTTCATTATTTCCTTTTCTATGGCAAGTGGGAGAAGGGAAGTGTGATGAACACACACTGACAGTAATAACAATGGTGCAATATTCACAAATCTGTGCATATGTCACTAAACCAACTCCCATAGACTTCAGTAAAGCTAAGATTTCACCCTAAACGGTGACCCTCAGAAGAGCTAGATTTTTATTTATTTATTTTTTAGTAACCTAGATTTCGAATTACCGAACTATGGGAAATGGATAGCACAATGTATTGGTAATAAGATTAGGAATTAGCTGAAATGGCTAGTGACTGAATATAATTGTCATCTGAAGTCAATTTTCGGCCTATGTGAAAAGATCTGTTGGTTGCAGTCCACTTCCTATTGGGCAGGTATCTACTAAGAAACAGTCATTACAACTGGCATCCACATTGTCAGTCCATAAACTTAATGACTACTACTGAACATTACTGAAAATAAATGGTCAAAGCTACAAAATGATGGAAAGAATTTTCAAGGAATGTATTCAGTTGCCATCACCAGAACAAAAGTGAATGGCCAAGCAGGGTTATTCAGTTCCCAGAAGAATTACCTTAAAAATCCATCTTATTACGGACACTTGAGAGTTTTGATATGTGCTCATAATAAGTAGAAAAGAAATACCTTCATGTTTCTTTCCCTTATGTCTTTCAGGAGGTACCAATAGCAAGAGGATAAGGTAGAGAAAGAATAAAAGATGAATTTTCCACCAAAAAGAGATATAGTTAAAACACATTTGAAAGGTGCGGGGGAGAGGGGGAATCTTTGCAGAACAAGATCGTGTATGTGTGTAAATGAAAATAAAGAGTAATGTGTTTTGTTTTCTTTAATTTGCACAGAGAACCATACATAATGCTGAGACTCGGGCCACATTTCAACCTCATTCAGGGGATGACTGCAGAAGGAATAAATTATAGACTACTAAAGGAAGCAAAAAATGCAGTGTCATGGCGCAAATGGAAATTGAAGCAAGCTAAGTCTCTTGTTAACACTGAGGTTGAAACTATCTTAGCCACAAGTTTATTAAACCTTGTCATCAATAACAGAATATTAACATGTGATGTATTAACATGAAATTGCTTTATATAAAGTGTGCTATATAAACAGATCACTCCTTCAGAGCTATCTATTGCATTAAACTGTTCTAACATGGTTATCAGGGTCGGGGTGCGGGGAAGAGGGGGGGAATTCTTTGTCCAGAATTATCAAGTAACAATTCTAGAAATATTTATCAATATTTTTCTTTAAAATTTTTCCTTCAAAAAACTACTATTGGATCTAAAAATATTAACTTCTTATGTTAGAGGAAATTTGTTACGTTGGTTGCTCCAGTGGCTAGACTCCACCTCTTCTGCTTTGATGAGAAGCCACTTTGCTGGCCCTTGCATGCTTTCCGTGCCTGTCTCTGTTCAATGGTAGAGGTCCTAATCTAATAAAGTCCTAATAAAGGCTGCGTCTACACTGGTAAATTAAGTCAACTTAAGCTTGCTTAAGTCAACTTCATTTACCCTGCATCTACACTACAGTTTTCTTAAGTTGACTTAAGCAGCTTGTTTAAGTCGACTTAAGGAAAATAACGTCGACTTAATTAAAATTAAGTAGACTTTATTAAACCTCCTTTCCACTAGACCTAAGGCTTAAATCAACTCCCTAGAGTCGACTTAAGCCAGTGTAGCCGTGGGGTAGCCCTAAGTCGATTTAGGGCTACCCCAGGGCTACACCAATGTCCTCCCTGCCGGGGGGGGCACAGGGGCAGCCTGGCATGCACCACCACAGGGCAGAGCCCTGCCCACCCTGCCCCTATGCCCTGCCAGGGTCCCTGTCCCCCTTTGCCCCATTGAACCTATGTACAATGGGGCAAAGGCTGAGCCCCCTGGCATTGGGCAAGGGGTGCCTCCCCTGCCCCCGTGGACCTGCCCTAGGTCCCTCTAGCCCCACAAAGTCGACCTAGAGCATCCAGTGTGGACGCTCTAGGTCAACTTTGTAAGTTCCCCTTTAAGTTGACTTTAATTTTCAGTGTGGACACACTAAGTCGACTTAATTAAGTCGACTTAGTTAAAAGTCGACTTAAATTTCCCAGTGTAGACATAGCCAAAGTGATTGAGACCAGGGCCTGAGGTCTGGATTAGAAATGGGCAGTAACTAGCATGGTTTCAAATCTAGTGTATGAGTTGTAATACAGCATCACAGCCATCACAATAAAAGTGCCATCTAGAGGAAAGCTGTTCCATGGAATGCCAATATGCCATGTGATTATAGAAATTTGCTGCAAAAGGACAATTCTTGAAAGTACTTTTGAGCTTTAGGAGTTCGCTGACTGCTGCCCCACGAGGCAGTTGTTTCCAGAGCCCCTATAAGTCTATTATTTCTAAATTGACTTACCATGTTTCCTGCTAGAAAAGAAGCATTAAAGCACACTCGCACATAGATCCAAGTGTCTGAAGCAGGGCTAAGGAAGGATGTTTTTGTCACTTTAACAGCTGCTTGCTAGCACTAGTTACAAGTCTGCTTGATTTGTGGAGGCCTCACGGTTGCTAACACAATTGTCAGTCACCTGAAGAGGCCCTGAATGGCTTCCCTCCAGCAGTAAACTGGAACAGCTGTCTCTTCATTGTATTCTTACTCTAATGTGTGAGTGAAAAAAGCAATAGCCATGTCTGATTAGTTTTGTACTAATTACTATATCAATATTGGGAATAAAGTACCTTTCAGGCAGTGATCATTGCTTCTGACAGTCATGAATTTGGTCTGAGCTTATAAAATGTGAGTCTAAGAGATAGAGAGCTACGATTGAGCCATAGAAGACAATTTCATCTCCAATTTTCTAGAGCTCCCAAATCTATTGTTAAGCAGAGTTTCAAGGGGATTACCTATGAGGCTCTGTGAAGAGTGCACTACTCCCTTGTCAAAGTTTTATTGGTAAGAAGAACTGAACATAAAAAGGCAAAAAATACCCACTGGTTGTAGAAAGGTCTTTAACACAACATTTTACAGTAGTGTTACAACAGTATTTATGCTATTGCTACATATTAACATCTGATTCTTTGGTTGTTCTTTGTTTTTATGAAAGGTGAATAGCTAATGAAATTGTGCTCATTTGCAAACCAAGGACTCTGCCTCAGAGGTCAGGCCACTGACCAGACAACAAATACCAAGATATATCTTTATGGGCCAAATTCTGCTCTGTTGCACCAGCAAAAATATCCTGATTAACCGCACTGATTTCAGAAGAGTGAGCCTGAATTTATATTTTTCCTTAATTCTGTTCTGAGATGAGATTTATACCTGGCTACTGTGTGAAAGATTTGCACTATGTTTGAAAAGCAACCAGAGGATGTTCTTTGCCGGAAGCATCTGTCTTTATTCTAAAATTAGAGAGTGAAGAATGCAGACGTCAATTAATGCTAGGTAATCCTGGCTTGTGTCTCCAGGAAACACTATTGAATCAGAAGGTAATAACATTTTATGCTAAAAGGAAACTTTTCTAAGCCAGTACAGTACTTTAGTACCATTGTCTAGTACATGTAGAGTACCCATCTCTCAGGTTTTTGTGATGGCTGCTCTAGCTGGATTCCACCTTCTCTTACGTTAATGAGGCATCACCATGGTGGACCTTGATACACTATTTTTCCCCATCTTTCAATTGCAAAAATTTTAAACCCCAGTATAGTGACTGGGTATAGTGCTTGCTCTAAACAAGAACACCAAACCTCAAGTCCCCAAACTACACTGATATCCAACTGGAATTCTCCTATAGCTTAAAGCGTATACAAATAATTTGGAAGTGGGGACCGCTGCATGATACAGCCATATTTTGTCTCCTAAATGTATACAGGTCTTGGAAACAGTATTTACCAGTAGTAGATGTCATTCATTACAAAATAACTCCCTAAGAATAAGTATCCCTCCTTATTCCATTATTAGTAGTGTGGCTGAGCACAGGTTAAGTTGAACAAGTGGAACGTTATTAAATCCTGTGGATTAAACAGACCATATGGCTGAGTTGCTTCCAGCTAACTCCTCCTGTTGCCTATTTCCCTGGTGATCCCTCAATAACAGTCCTCCCAGGAAACCTGGGTCCTGTCACTCCCATTACACTGGTCATGATAAATCTTCCTTATTTTACAAACATTTTAGTATAAACATTACAGCAAATATAATTGACTCCCAGACTCTCAAACCAACTAGCACCCCTTTGGCCAGAGATTGATAGCCTATAGCTAAATTGAAGTCTTGTATTTACCAGTCTTATTGCCTTATAAAATCTTTAAGATAGTTTGGTCTCCTCACAGGGTCACCTCTCTCTGTCACTTGTCTCCTCATCTAGCAAACTAGTTCTCTGTGGAGTCTCCATCCTGCATGTTGGATTGGTCTTCAGATGGTTCTCCATCTTTCTATGCTCTCATGATTTCTGTAGGCTCTCTGGGTATTGTGTCCTCTGGTAAGTGTTTCCTCTTCCTTCATATCACTTGTTCCTCTTATGTAGTCGTCTTCTACAATGTGAGAGTCACTACATTCCTCACAACTCCTTTAATCAACTTCCTCTGGTTTCTCTTAATGGCATGCCTGTCTCCAGGTCCATTAGGTACTTTCCAACCTGACATACTTTACACCTGCTATCTCTGATTGTTGGCCATTTCCTCAGTGATATCTCCATCCTTCTAATTGCAACAGATCCCTCGCTGGTAAGAGGGTTATGGTCCTTCAACCCATTAGTGCCTGCACTAAACTATTTTGATGCCCCAGCGATGGGCTATCCCTATGTGCCAAAATAGCTAACAAGAGATTTGAAGAAGATGCAACTTTGGGTAAGTTTCTTAACTGTTTCCACCGCGGACTGTACATTCTCATTACACTGTGGGTATGCTAGGGAGGTGGTATGGTGGTCCAAGTTCCATTGGTATTCAAATTCCTTTAATTACTCTGCAGCAAACTAGAATCTACTGTTGGTGACTATAGTATCCTGAATGACATATCTCACAAAGTACACCTCCAGATTTCCCAATCATTAAAGGTTTCTTGGACAAGGAATGCCACTGATCTCCCAAAATTTGAGTTATAGCCCACTGTAATCAAGTACAACTTTTCATTAAGGCAAATAAATCTGCTCCCACCTTTTCCCATGGTCAGGTGGACAGCTGATGAGGTAAGAGTTTTCTGTAGCTGGTTATCATGTGACCTGCTGGTGCCATACTCCTCTATCATGGATTATAGTAAATAAACTCTTGAGCCTGTTTAAGGCAATTGTCAATGTCCATTTATGAGGCATATATTTTTTGTCTTGTATCCTTATGTAATGAGGTTAGGACGACAGCTCTGTCCTCCAAATATGAATCCATTCTGCTCATCTTTAAATTGAAAATATGGTTCTGCTTTTATATCTACTTGGCTTTTTGTCTCCTGGTCATCTTGCTAGCATCATTTTCTTGGTTGCCTGTAGTTGTATGTTCTTTACTACAGCCTGATTTTCCTAGTCTGAAATTAGGAGAGTGAATTAATTAAAATGCTGTCTTATGTCCTGATCTCCTTCACCTAACTAACTGATAATTGATCATCATCCAGGATATCATCTACACACTTCTACATGGACATGCACTGCAATGTCTTTGGAGTTCAAAAAAGGAGCTTTGCCATGGTTGTATATATGGGTTTGTGGTCTCATGGTATTATTAATGGGTGGCCATAGGTGTACTGGTGGAATTGCTCCACTTCAAGTAACATAGCCAGAAGCTATTTTTCTGGATGTTCCCCTCTTCAGCTTTTGAGAAGGTTCTCCTGCCACAACCAACCAGCTGCTCCTGCAAAAGAACAACACCCAATCCTTTCTCCAAGATATCATATGGAAATGTTAGTGATCCTTCTGGTTGATAGAACTTCGGGATAGAGACATCCATTATCATTTGTTTTGGAATGTCAAATGTTTTTCATTGAGACCTACCCAGCCCCATGCAGCATCTTGCCTTCTGAGCTCATTAGTTTGTTCCACTGCTACAGTCAAGTATGGACAGAATGTGGATGGAAAATTTATCTGACTGAAAACCATACGCTCTTTCACATCCTCTACAAGCTAGCATGTCTCCGACTGCCTTGATCTTGTTGGAATCTGCTTTCAGGCCAATGTCCAATTATGTGTCCTCATGGGTATTAGAGCTGCATATTTTCCCTGGGTTGAATTTTATGTTCTTGCCCCTGAATCACAATAGAAAAGCTTTTAGTATTCTGTTATGTTCTTGTTCAGCTTTTGTGTCATTATTTTCTACACTTATGATGAGGATATATTTGCAGATATTTTAATATCAGGCTGTGTTTCAGTACTTGGATGAATCTTCTATTGAAAACCTCTGGTGCTGGGCTTATGTCCATCATCATACACAACCATCTGTAGTGATCAAATGGTATTATAAAGGTTGTCAGCATGCTGCTTACCCAGGCTATACAAGCCTCTATAGTTGCTATTATGTCCTGGCTTTGTAGGCTTTTGAGGTCCTTGCATGTTGGATTATATAGTTCCACTGGAATTTTCCTTCCTGATAAACACACAGATTCAACTGTGGGATCTACTTCCAGTAACTGCTTTTTCAAGACACCCACTGCTGCTGGAACATCTCCACATACTTTTAAAGGTGTTTCTTTTGTCTATGGGCCTCCCCCTTTTGTTTCTTGCACTGCAGCTATAAAATTTCGACTCTACATCCTGAACAGAACCATGGCCAAGTATCAGCACCGCCATATTCCTTACAATGTTGTCCTAGTGCAGGACATTTCTTTACCCGCTCATGCTGTGTCTCACAGTAAATGCATCTCTCTGTGGGTATGAAATGCTGGCCATCTGCTCTCCTTTGCTGTTTTCTTACTGCGTATAATTCTGCTTCTGAATTATAAATTAACATGTTAATTTAACAGTAGCATCTAGTGGTCCAGTCAGGTTTCATGACCCATTACGTTAGGTGCTGTATAAACTCCTAAGAAGGCACAGAGTCCTTTCCCTGAAGAACTTATGATCCAAGAACTATACTGTGAAAAGAGAAACAAGACTCTTCATAAAGGAGCCATTGGAAAGTCTCTCTGCACAGATCTCTCAGTTGTGGCATGGGACCTGCAGCTGCAGCAGCTCACTGTCTGAGTATGTTTACACATCAGGATGGATGTGTGCTGCAGCTCTTTCACTGCTGAGTCATTTCTTTTAAAAGAGCATCTGCAGAGCAAACAGGAGGAGGTAAGAAGCCCTGAATGTTTCATGTGAATAGTGACAGCACTGCTAACCTGCCCTTCTAGGTAAATTAATTTAGAGAATTAAACATCAGAGTACAGCACTGCATCCTGACAACTGATTAGGCATTCAAAGTGGAATGAATCTCTGTCTCTCTTTTGCTTGCTCTGTCTCTTTTTAAACAGACTATACTCTTTTCAAATGCTGGACTATGTATTTTGGGAATAAATTAATTTATGCCATTTGCACAAGATTTTTAAATATTTCCTTTTCTTTAAATTAATCCACTCAGTTCTTTTAGTTACACTGATGCTGGATTTAGAAAAATGACAATGAAAATAATCCCAATACATATAATATACTTTATCTAAATTCCTCTTCTCTAGAGGGGTAATTTGATTCTTAGTCCTTCTGCCTGTCTTCTTACTCCTTTGCCTATCGTGTTGATAAACAGCATCAGTAGAGAGAAACAATCAGGTCTTTATATGACATACCCAAGAGTCAGTTTTAAAGGTCTGAACCCTCAGGGCAAGGATACCTTTGTATAAGAGAGACAAAAGAGTCTTGTGGCACTTTTAAAGACTAACAGATTTATTAATCGCATGAGCTTTCGTGGGAGAAAATCCCACTTCGTCAGACGCTTTGAAGATAGGAAAGTTACAGAGTGGGAGGAAATTAAATGCAGGAGAGTGTATGACATAGCATCAGGTCAGGCTGTAACAGCAAATCAAAGTAGGTGTTAGGATTCAAAATGCGATTAATAAATCTGTTAGTCTTTAAAAGTGCCACAAGACTCTTTTGTCTTTCTACAATAGACTAACACGGCTACCCCTTTGGAATTTGTATAAGAGATTATGTTGTTCATAAACCAGGAAGCCCAATCTGAAGCCAATAGTCACAGCTTCCAAGCTAAACAAACAAGGAGTTTGATGGCACTTTTAAAGATTTTAAAAGACTTTAGTCTTTAAAAGTGCCACAGCCTCCTTGTTCGTTTTGCTGAAAACTATCTCATCTATCCCTTTGGAGCTTCCAAGCTGTGATGTAGTACAACTTGGTCACAGACTTGCTTGTCCAAAGTCCACAGATACATACTGAAGTGAGGAAACCTTTTATAAGAGGAGGCAGATGTGGAGAAAATAAGGAAAGTGTTTCCAAATATAAAGAAAACAGCAAATTCATTCCCCACTTGTCTTCATTATCCAGCAAAACCCATTCAGGGCAAAATAATTATTTAGCTTATGAAAGACATTTCATTTTAGTGAAGTGACCATGAAGTACAGGTGAGAGTATTATAGAAAGCACAGCCTTAATATGGATTCCCAGAGTGACCTCTGCTAAGCTTTAGAATCCAGACAGATACAGAGGTGCAAATAGTAACACCTTTCTTTTATAAATTAGGAGTTTAAATAGAGCTTTATATTACAGCTATCCAGTTCTCATTTAATTTGTCTGCTGCAATTAGCTAATACTCCTTTCCCCATCCTTTAGCATATTCCTTGAAAACATGTTATAAATGGTTCTTCATTAATATATCAGTTTTTAGTCTGAGGCAAGAATTTACTCATCCATTCCCCGTAATCTCAGTGGTTTTCCAGGAACAGGTGATTATGGGAATTGCGGCATTTTTCCCAGACTCTGTTTTTTATTATTTATTATTTCCTGCCCAAGTATGATGAAAATTAACTATCAGAATTGCCATATTCCTCTCCAATGCCACTTTATTTTTGTTTTCTCTCTTCACAGCAACCCCCTCTGCACTTATGAAGCAGATTAATGTTCAGTATGGCTATGCCTGTGCTCTGTAAATTAGGTGATTTGGGTGTTGGCACCTCTTGGAAGGCACTAGTGTATAGCATATGCCCTTCAGAGCTGAGAGAGGAAGAGAGAATGCAAAAGAAAGATAGAGAAGGGGAATGGAAAGAAAAAAATAGGGAAAAAAAGGAAGAGTAAAAGGAGAGAGTGGAAGAACTACTGATGTAAGCTAATAGAGTGACAAATGAAAAGATTTCCAAAATGAAGCCTTTGCACTGATGTTGTTTAGTTTCTCTCCCACAAACCAAGAGACCACAGAAGAAAATTAACTGATAGATAATAGGGGAATGAAAGCCCTGAAAACTCTGGGTAATTCCTACATATATGTATACTGAAGGTGCTGTAATTAGGCAGATTGTCCAATTAACCCTCAGGCAAAATGTCCCATCAGAGAAGCCAATTACACAAGTTATGTACAATAGAATTAAACATTTAACCACTATCAGGCCACTTTTCATCAAGTATGTGGTGATGAATGTCACATTTCTCCTCATGCCATATGTTTCCACATATGTCATAATAAAAAAGGCCTCCAGTTACCCACTATTTATGGCAAGGAGCTACAAAATCATGTGGCACAACAGTTGTGGCTGTTTAATGCCTGTTCACAATGTCATTGCAATAATGACCATGTGTACCACTGTCATGAAATGATGGGGGTGTGGAGGGAATCAAATTCCTACCTAACTGCCATGGTTGAGACAGGCTGCAGATACAGTTAGTGACTTTTCAAAGTATATGGAGTCATAGGGCTCTTGGGACCAGAACTGCTCTGGGCAAGGAAAAGAATGAGTAGCGATCAAGTTCCCTGAAACCATAACACTTTCAGAAGCAAAGAGCAAGTAGTCAGCTACCACAATGATGATGACTACAATGATGACTGCAACACACCAGTGCTGCTCTGCATCAACCAGTCAGAGCATGAGGTGGGAGTGGCTAGACCTTGACCACATCCCTTTCCCAGATATAAGCCTACAATGATCTGGAGAACTATAGATATTGCTGGTCAGACTCTACACCGTAGCCAAAAACATTGTTGCTTCCTAGACAATGTTGACTAGCAACTAAGGCCATTTTGAGCCTTCTCCCACTTTAAGACCTTGCAAAACAGCCATATTTTGGCTAAGAGACTATGAATATTTGAGACTGACAGCTGGGATATGATAAAATAAGAGTTTACTTGAATCAAAAGTTATTTTGAGATTCAAAACATTTAGGTATCATTGCTCACTATTATTTCTCCACTTCAGATGCCTTTTTCCACAGACCTAGAAGTGAGGTTGCCAAAGGAATGTGAACAAGCCCAAAGAGAATCAGGGATTCAGAAATTCCAAAGATCAAGTGAGAATGGGCTGGAGATCTAATAAACTCAGATTAAGTTTAGATCTATATCAAACTTTGCAAACAAACAGCTTTTCTAGTGTAGCTCTTGTAATAGTTTCTTCAGTAGAAACCAGAGATGGATCTAAACTGGATCCCCTATTTTTTGGGAGAACTCAGTTTCAGAGAAACATTCTAATTTCACAAGTTGGCTCTCTTTCTATATAGGGCTGAACCTGAGCATTAAATCCAAACACCAAAGAACTTTGGTCAGATTTCATTCTGGATTCAGATTATGAGTTGGGCCAATCTCTAATTCAAACTAAGTACTGTCAATATCTCATGTTACATCTTTAAAAAAACCCAACAAAACACACAAAACATTGTGTAAATAGGAACTTGTGATAGGCTCCTGGTGAAACAAATGGCATATATTATTGATTTCCAAATATTTTTGCAAACTTATGATTTACATAGTTAGTGTTCATAAATATTTGGACAAGTGCTGGATATCTAAAAATGTTCACAATTTCTAAAAGTTTTACTAATTCATCATGATGAATAGTCATTTAAACATGAAATGTCAAACAAGTTAGCTTTAAGAACCTTAACTTTTGAGAGTCATGACTTTTATATAACTATTTCAAATTGTAGCACTCTACTAAGATCAGAGTTTTAAGAGACGATGCTGGTTTTTTGTTTTGGTTTGGGATTTTTGCTTTGGATATAAAAGTGTTCTTAGAGAACATCTCTGATAGATTCCAGGATTTTTCTTTTCCACACATACTGTATTCTCTATATTTTGTATTTTGCTTGTACTGTTGACTAGCCAAAAGCTTTTAGAAATCAGAGCACTTTTCATTTACTACACAGAAATCCACAAAAGGCAGAACTCATCAACATGACACACAAAGACTACTAAATCTAGAGATATTGACACAAATTATGTCTAGAAACATGGACAAGTCTGTCTGATGCACTGTGATTTTCTTTTCCACTTTTCTAAGGAAGTGACCCCATTGATACATGACTATATTCCAAAATTTGTTGCTTGACTTCATAATATGCATAAGTGACAGAATTTAAACAGGCATTTTATCTTTGAAATCGCTGATCCCTCTGCCTCAGATAAAGGATATTTAGGATCAAGGTGCTTATTAAATAAAGTACTAGTTGTTTATAGAACTTTTCAGATTTAAGTATCACCCTCCTAGTAACAAGTCTAGTAGTGCATTGGTACTCCACAAAACTAATAACTATATTCTTGTTTTGATTTAAGGGATGACTGAGCAGAGATCAAATCCTCTTTCAGTCTGACAAGCATCAAACTCTACAGAATGTCCTTAAGTTAATGCTAGCCATATTTGTAGGGAATACACAGAGGACTTTGTTTCACCATGTTGTCTTAAGCAAAAGTTAGCTATAATTCAACTAATGGAAATCATTCTTTAAACATTTTATTAATAATGCCACAAATCTGCACATTTAGGATACTAATGCTTTTTCACAGATAAGTATGTTATTCAGTAAATACCTGATAAAAATGTAAGTATTTATGCCATACGTATAATGTGTCAGTCAATACTCTAACATGTTGTGGAATTGTTCAATATTTTCCATAATAAAACTGAAGATTATACATGTAGCCACTATATGACTTATACTATTATTTTAATATTTCTGTAGAAAGCTGAGTCAATAAAAATACACTTTATCTCATCACCTTAATTAGTATATTACAGATAATATTTCATATTGGTAGAGCAAGATGGCTGAGGTTACTGATTTCTAGGGTAGAGATTTCTGAATTCTAGCCAAGAAGATATATGCTGAATTGAACTCATATCTCTGGTTTGGTGCTCTAACCACCATGATATACTGCCTTCATCATAAAGCAATAAAAGAAGCTGTAAAGAATGAAAATATACCAAGGATGGCTCTATACATAGTTTGTAAATATTGGAATCATTTAAAAATAATGCTTAGCTAAGCTGTTGTATGGACAATAATTTTTAGGGTGACCTTCCAGTTTTAAAAGCAGAGTGACTGAACTTATTTACATACCACTTTTCATAATATTATTCACATTTTAATGGTGAATTAGTTCTATCATGATCTCATTTATGTAGGGAATTACATCCACATTACAGCAAAATTTATTAAACAGGAACTGCCTAGTGTTAATGATTAAACTGGAATGGGGTTTTCAAAAACTTTTGTGGCATAGATCACATCTTAATGCACAGAATGGGTTGTGGACCCCTGTTCCCTTTCATTCATGCCTGTATGAACTTGTATGAAGGAAGATGGTTTTCATTTTCTGGTTTGGGGAAACTATTAGGCTTATATGAGAGAGAGAGAATATGTCAAAAATGCTTTCAGTGGATAGAATCATTTTTTTCAATCTACTTCTACTTTAAAAGCTACCCTGGAAAAGTACCTAAAAGCCACAACTAGTGCTGAACACAGAAGTTCTTCTCTTCAGCAGGAATTGCTATAATATATTATAAAGTTTCCAGCACTGTTCTCTGATAGTGGATGCCAGTTTACTTATTGACACAGTTCAAGGTATGGCTATGATTCTGAAAGCCCTCAATGATGAGCATCCAGTTAAATGAGAGATTGCCTTTCCCACTGTGTCTCATCATGATACCACATATCTACATTCTTGCTGCTGGTTCTTGTGCATGAGTTCCGAAGACCTGTGTCAGGGTATTCTAAAGTAAATAGATTCTGGAATCTCCTTATTATGCAGACATCCCACATGATCCTGTATTTTGGGATATTCAAGGAATCAGTAAATACTTTTCTTGAGTCAGTGGATGAATTTTTAGTAAACTTTGTATTGGTTATTAACTAGTATCAGCTAAAGACTGAGGCAAATTGCATTACATAGGAACACTAGAAATAAATGTGTAGTACTATGACTAAAATCAGCTCTCATCTCCTCCTTTGTTTTTAATTTCTTATCCATATGCTCACCCACCACAGCCTGATGGCAACACATAGGGATACGGCCCCTTTATTCAGTCCCCTTGACCAAGACCGAACAGGTTGGCGACATGGATTCTAGGAACTCTTTACTCTTCAGTACCTCTCTTTACAGGTTATCAGTTCTCTTTTCTTTAAGGATGTCTGCATGAAATTATTCATACAAGAGTAATTTTAACAAAGAAGATTAATTATAAATAAAGAGAACAAAAGAAAATGTTTGGTTAACAAAGCTAGATATATCCTTTCATAAGCTAAACTAGATAAGACATCCTCCTCTTGGCAAGAGAGAAAAAGAACAAAAGCAAATACCTTATAGCCCTGAAAGTAATCCTCTCTCTCTGACCATTTTGGTCTAATTGGGAACCTCATACTCTCCAGACAGAAAAACCACCTTTCTCTGTCCATAGAGCTTTCTTATCAAGCCCTCACTGTTACAGCGTTGCTAATCTGTTTTCTCCAGTTACCTATACACACCGTGGAATTTTGAGGGCTGTCTACTTTCTCTATGATATTGTTCACTAAGAAAACAAATGCTATATCTAGGCTACGAGCACTACAATGTCAGAGCTGAAGCTATGCCACCCAAGCGCCATAGTGTAGATGCTTCCTACGGTGATGAAAAGGATTTTTCTTGCAATGTAATAAACCCACTTTTCCAAGAGGTAATAGCTAGGTTGACAGAAGAATTTTGTTGATTTAACCTTGCATATGTAACACATATGCCTAAAAAGGCTATCTCTTTGAGAGACCTACTGAGGGTGGGTTACTGTTGCTGGGCAGATTAGCTACCCACAACTAGAAATTTCTAGAAGCAGGGAGTGGTAGCATTTTTGAGCATGCTCCACAGGATGCCCTACTGGTGTGATGTGGTGTGGTCAGTCAGATGACATGAGAGCAGCAGTCTGTGCAGACAGCAGGCAGGAGCTGCTTTGAGAAGAGCGCATGTGCTCAGTTTTCAGGAGAGAAGCTGAGCCAGGAGTGAACAAGATGTTTTCTCCCTCTAATGGAGTCATCTGCAACAGTTTATACAGACATGCATATGGGACTGAGGGCTGGTTGCAAAGGAGAAGGAAAGGCCTGCAAGAAATGCTACAGAAGATTCCTGCAAAGGAAGAAGAGGACAGCTATTTCTTGCCACTCAAGCCTCCACACTAGAACAAAGACTGTAGCTGAGAGTTGGGTGAACTCCACCTGGACTTTGGGACTCTTGGGTATCTTTCATGTGGGGTGGTTTCTGTAGGGATTGTTCTTGGTTAATTGTATTTTGTTTTCTCAGGATAAGGTTCATTTAGTTAGTAGTTAATAAAGTTCATTGTTATGTTTGTTTTAGTAGTATTTTAAGGTGGGAGGGTAACTCTGAGCAATCTTTGCTGTGAATACCCATACAGACTGAATCCTGGGTCTCCAGCTGCTTTCTCCATAGGGATTGGGATTGATTTCTGTGAGGCACTGGAGAAGGGCAATTAAATGAATTTTAGCCCACCCGAAGGTTACACATACACATAGGTCTGCTTAATTAGATTGCTCAGGGCATGTCAAGTTTTCACACTCCTGAATGCTGTACCTAGGTCAAGCTAAATGTTAAGTGTAGACCAGACCAAAGTCCTTTTAACAATAATTAAGAACTTTATTTTAAAAGGTTAATGATCTAGGTCAGATACTACCAAATCAAGCTTGGCTAGTTTAATATGATCAGACCTCTTGTTAAAACCAGACTCCCCCCCCCAAGACATACAAATTATAGACAGGTCTCCAAACTCTCTGCCACATCTATATAAAACATATACCGGTAGCATGAAATTAGTAATTACAGTGCAGTTACCTGTCATGTTGCAATAAACTTTCAAAGGTCCCAGTGCCCCACTTCCATCTGGATCTATCCAGTAGTAATTTGAGGTTTTGCCCAAGTGTTTGTATGCTTCACAGGAGAGGTCATAAATAGCTGAAATAAAAAACAATATATATACTAGTAAGGAAACTTGAGTCCAAAAGCAAATGATTCCCAATCACAATAACTTTCTTCATAGCATCATTTCAAAATTCACACTAGTGCAGGAACTATGAATTAGTGATTTAATACTTGAAAATAAATGGAAAGCACAATGTTTTTCCAAGGTATGGGCAGAGAAGCTTTGATGGAACCATATTTCACTTGGGAAGAAAAATGTTAGAACAATGTCAAATGTACTATTTTCATATTTTCATAACAAACATTTTGATTTTTCATTTTAAAAACTATTATTCATTTAATTAACAACTGAATTCCACATGCATGATGTAAATCAAAAAGTGAACATTGGAATTTTGGAAAATTGATTTAAAAAAAATGTTTCACAGAAAATTTTGAAATGTTCAGGTTTTATTTTATTTGGAATAAAGCCAGATTTTGAAATCTCAAAATTCTTTATGAAATGGAATTTCCATCCTCCACCCAGTTCTGCCGGTGCCCTTTCACATTTTAACATTACTCCAGTATTGCCTACGCATTCTGAATAGCAAGTATTGGGAACACTGCAAATTCTGCAAATTTAGAGTTTACCAATGTTGAGTGTTTGAAATTAGAAATGGAGAGTTACCATCACTTGTCACACTGCAGTATTTGCAATACTCTAGATCAGTGGTCCCCAATGTTTTCAGTAATGCGGCACACTTCAATGAGACAAAAAATTCCATGGCTAACCCACATTTTTCAGCTGAATTGATTGCTCATAGATGTCACATTTACTTACATTTACTATGGTTACGGTCTTAATAGAGAGGTTTGCAACACAGTGCATACAACAAGCTAAAGAAGGATTAAATGCATGAATGTTTCAAATCCACCAGAAAGAAATACACAATCTCAATTTTGCTCTTTGGCCATCTGTGTTTAGAGTGTTCATGTTTTAGAATCAAAAGACCAATACCTCACTTTTAATTTGATGATTAATTTTCATGTTTTATGACTTGTAATTTTGTTTGGATAGAATATTGTTTAAGATGAAATGTTTGTTTTATATTGATTTTCATTACCATTGGAAAGTTCTGATGGGACACCGGTGTGCCAAAACCACTGGTCTAGATTTGTTTGTTTGTGTTTTGTATGTCCATATATACATAAGTAATAAATAAAGAAAAATAGAAAAATTTATATACATCTGAAAACAAATATGAACAGTAAAATCTAACTAATATCCAACTACTTTGTTGTTCAAAGCACCAGAAGGCATAGCTTTGTGGGTTGAATCTATCAATCAACCCTAAACAAATGAAATGTTTGTTTACCCAGATTTCGTACCCACTCTAAAATCCTGTCTAATATGCTGACAATTTCTATACAATTATCTCCTTGTTATGAATAGCTTTATTTCAAACATCTACAGACACAGTACATTCTGCTGGGTTTTAGATGATTATGAAATGATGAATTCCTCTTCTTTAAAGGCTACCGACTATTATGAGACAGTAAGGAAAATGGTGTCTGGAAAAAACTACATTCTCATGTAATGTGAAGACAGGAACCGAAATAGAGTATCTGTACTCATGCATGTATTAGTGAAAAAATATCTCTGACCTCCCTATATTGCCTAGGATCAGAAAAGAATATACTACAGGATAAATTTACTTGTTAGTTAGAAATGCTTTCATTTTGTAAATTATGCTTATACAAAAAGCTGACACTCATCATAACTGAATTGTGAAATGGTCCACTTAGCTGTTTCCCTTCTCCCTACTGCCATGCCAAGGTTGACAGATTTTTTTTCAGTCTGCATCTGTTTTCAGACATGATTCTTAAAGAACTTATAAGATTTTTTTTCTGAAAATATTTTTGAAGATCAGTGTTCATAATTTGTATAAACTCATATTTCAGTTAACAGAAGACTCTTGGTGAAGAGTTACAATGGAAAATGTTACACCATAAGAGAATCACGGTATCTTTAACAAGTTAACAGTAGTATAGAAAAGACTGTTCATCACAAAAATCACTTCATCATTTGATGCTGAGGAATGAACAAGGCATATCCAGTATGTATCTGCTGTACCACTGAATGCATTTTGGAATGGCATAAAACACTATTAATTTAATTGTTATGATACTATATCACAAATATTTTAAACTGTTACAGTGTAAGATAAAGAGAAGCTGTTTACAATTTTCATAAGCTTAATGTTGATTATGTGTCACTTGTTACCTAGAGTGTGGAGGTATTCAAGACTTTATTGGGGGTATATATGACATATCTTCCCTCAATTTCTCTAGCCTTGTTATTCAAGCAAAAATAGGCTCATTCAGCTGTTCTTCTTAAACAAATACAAGATCATAAATTATTTCCATTAATTGTAGCAGTGTATTGCTACACTGAAAGAAATTTAAGATCATAAAAATATATGGTATACATTATAGATTCTGCCTTTACTTTTCTGCATTGTATATTAATATGAAGAGATTGTGATACTGCAACAAATGCTCTTTGATTAACTTATTACATCAGTGCTCTGTCCTTCCCAGAGTGCCCAAAATATACTAGCTATTTTATAAACACCTAAAAGGCCCATATTCTACACATTTCTTTCCTCCTTTTCATATTATCCCAAAACAGAAGGGATAGTTAAGAAGTGATGGTACTTATGTGGAAGTATAGATGAAGGTGCATTTGAAATACTGTAGAGACAACTTCCTTATTTACACAAGACAGAAGGAAGATACAAGAGAAATGGGAGAGAATAGCACACTGGGATAGGGGATGGCGACAAACCAGGCACAAAATAAGAGGAAGGAAGGAAGGAAGGAAGGAAGGAAGGAAGGAAGGAAATGAAGGGCTCAATGACACTGGCAGCATTACCAGAACAATGATGTTAATAAGAGCCTGTAAGAAACAGCAGAGATAAAATCAAGGTCAGATTTATGTAGAAACTTTTAAAGTGGGGGCAAATATATTTAAATTGAATTCAGCTGGCAAAGGTAAGCTAGTCATGGAAATTTAATAAGAAAGAAAAAAGGATTGTAACACAAGAGAATAACAAGTTTGGAAGAACATTTTGGCCACTCTTAACAGGAGGAAAGTCAGGGAGGAAACGGGAAAGTCAGAGCAGGTTCTTATAGTCAAGCAAGGAGATAAGCCCAGCATTTTATATGAAGGGAGAGCAAGGGAATAATTAATGGAGTTTTGAAATGCTGTAGAGCAAGAACTGGCAGGATTTGCCAATAGCATAGACGTATGAGAAGAATAAGATTAAGAAAGGAAAGATTAGAAGTTCTATTTTAACTATGTTTAATTTAAGGAAGAGATAGGACATCCAAAAGAGGATGCTGGAAAGACCAAATGAAATGCAAGCATGGGATACAGTGGGAAAGGTAAATTTAAGACTCAGCACCAGCAAAGGGACCATAAGGCTAGATTAAATCACACATGGAGGTGTGAGAAGAGTTCAAAAAAGGAGAGGACTATGGTTAGAGCCTTGAGAAACACTAATAGAGAGCAGGAAGTAAGAAAAAGATACACTGAAGGAGCAACCAGCTATGGAAGGTTAAGAACAACAACAAAAGTACTGAATCCACAAAATACAAAATATCATGGGGAAGTGGGTGGCCTACTGCATCAAAGACTACTTAAAAAGAGATAGGGAAGAACATGGGGATGAAAGTGTGATACAAAGAGGATTTCTTAAGGAACAGGTAGACAGCAATGGATTTGAAGAGAGATGAAAAGGAGCCAAAGGGGAAAAGTTAAAAATAAAAGGAAGAGAAATGACAAGGGAGGAATAAAAGGGAGTTTAGAAGTTGAAAGGAGATGAGTTCATAAGATAGACTCAGAAGTGTTAGGGGAAGACTTAAAATAACTCTGCTTCTCTGAAACCATGGAAATGTCTGCATCAAGGGTAAAAACTAAGTAAGCACTGGAGACAGATTTCTCAAGGGCTGACATGTCTGTAGAAGTTACTCCTACAGGAATTCAAATGACAACAAGCCTCAATTTTCCAATCCAAGCATAAACCTCACTGCTTCAATCTTATTGTCTGGCTTAGCAATCTATTTGAAACATATTTTAAGAAAGAAAGAAAGAAAGAAAGAAAGAAAGAAAGAAAGAAAGAAAGAA
>ML685756.1:12929166-12981503 GCA_007922175.1 Pelusios castaneus | reverse complement strand
GAAAGAAAGAAAGAAAGAAAGAAAGAAAGAAAGAAAGAAAGAAAGAATATGCACACAATTTTCTCTCCCGAGAGATAGAACAGAGAAGAAATCACAAATGATCTGCTCATTCTTAACTTTGGAAAGAGACACCACCTGTGATGAGTGTGATGTGAGAATTTGATGGTTATATTAGAATGGAACAGCAGCTTGAAGACCTCAGAGTCAGGTATAGGGTTAAAGGGGGACAGAATCAAAGAAGGAAGGGTGAGATTGGCAACTGATTTGCCAAATGTGGTGGTGGGTTTTTGTTTGTTTGTTTTAGTACCTAACCAACAAGAATCAAAGTGAGAACACCAAAGTCACCAAGTTCACTAAATAGCCACCAGGATGTGATTGACCAGAATTAAAGATATAGAGAAAGGGAATGATTTATTGCCTGCATTAGATTAACAATCAATGTATTTAAGCAAACAGACTAACTGGGGATGATAAAACCACTGATGTAGCTTTTACAAAATCAGTAGTTATACATAGGGAAACTCATCCTATATTGCCTCAGCTTTGCTTTATTCCATTGCCTTTTCCATTTGTCACCTTCTCTTTCAATAGGTCTATAAAGAAAAAAAGCACTGTTATCAAGAACATGGGAGATATTTATTATTATTTTTATGGATATTATGGGTAACTCTGCTTATGTGACAGTTGTTATACTGGTTGCCATATAGTTCAAAGGGTTCACTTCAGCAGGAGGTTGGTACAAGTCCACAGGAAGACACACAAAGGCTTTGGATTACCTAATCACTGGTAGTTAATTGACTGACAGCACAGATGTTAACACTTTAAAAATTGTGTTTCTGATCAAGAAGAGACCAACTGGCCAAAGTAGGATAAAGAAGAGGCCTTAGATGTGGGAAACCTGAAATGAAGAATTGTAAAATAAATAAAATTGTGAGGTCTGAGCTCAATGGGGAGATAGCAGGTTATCAGGCAATTGCTCAAGCAGAGCAGACAGACATGAGGTCTTAAATAGCTTGGCTTCAAGGGAAATCTGTTGTGTATTTGTGTCTCACCTAATTGCCTGGGTTGCCGTAGAAATGAGCTCACTTGTTGCCATAGCAACAAAGTTAGATTATTAGGGGTTAGTTCAGCCAGTCCAGGCTGGTTCTTAGAGTTTGGCTAATAATGGATTGCTCTCTGTGCATTCACCCTAATCTCCTCTTGGATACAGGCTATTCAATATAAGAAAATCCTTTTCTCTGAATGCTGTGTTCCTATGGATAAATAAATAATACTTTTTTTTCAAGAAGTGGTTTGAGTCACTGCATTCACATATTGGTCCCAGGTCCAGAAGGGAAGTCTCTTGCAGGTGCCTAACCCAATTGGACCTGCTGAACAATCACAGTGGTTAAATACGGATGCTGTAGGTCTGGACCCAGTCTGCGAATGGGAGAACCTCTGAGATTCCACCCTGAGGGGAGGCCTGTTTTAGTAAATGAAGATATTTCCTTCTAAGCCAGAAAGAAGAGGAAAAGAGGAGCTGGGCATTTGGTCATACTTGGGAAGAGAGAAATTCTTCGCTTTTTAGGTTTATGAAAAATAGTTTGTAGTACTAGGTGTCTTAGGAAATTGGAACTGGAATAAGAGCCTTTTCCTTCTATGACAGGGGTGGCCAAACTCTGAGCCACATACAACAATCTCAGAAGTTTGAGAGTCAGGGCATACCTGCTGGGTCTTGGGCCTTCAGCCCTGTGGCAGGGTGAAGGTGGGACTTGCAATTTCTGCCCCACAATGCACACCAGTCGGGGCTTCAGCCTCACTCCTGCCAAAGCCCTGAGCCATGATGGGCACCTCATGGGGGCAGAAACCTCAAGACACACCTCCCCAGAGTGCAGAAGCCATAGCCACCCCCTCCCTGTCTGGTAGGTGGAGAATGGGGGAAACAGCATAAGAGGATCTGCAAGATGCACTTTAACTGTAAAGGAGCCAAATGCAGCTCACGAGCCATGGTTTGATCACCCGGCCTATGCCATCAGCTCAAATCTGTCCAAGGTTAGTTGGAATGGAAATATGTTACCACCCAATGGCTTGTCACTAATCAAAGTTAGTTGGTGCTTAGGGAAGTGCCTATTGGATAGGTAGTCTAATAACAAAAATTATCCATCACAACTGGTACCACCGTTTACAGCTACTGAAGGACTAAATGGGCCTGAAGAATTGAATTACCCTTTCACTCCTAGAGAAGGCGCCTGCAAAACATAAGAAGCAGACTAGCAATATAGTATAATGTATACTTCTACACAAATACTAGAAAAATAAAGGACATAAGTTTCAGAGCTGTCAATCCATCATTTTTTACAAGCACCATGTTTATAAACAATAGATTAAGCTTCAGAGTCTGCACACCTTGTGAACAGATGAAGTGATCTTTAGCATGTTAAAACACTGGAATGTCCATCTGCCAGTGACAAGCTTACTGCTGAAATGAAACGTTTCTTAAATCCTCTAGTAGATATATAGGGCTGACTCTCTTTTCCCTTATATTGATTTCAGTAAGGAGCAATCCACTGAAGTTAATGGAATTACACTATTGTAAGTATGATGCAAGTGAGAGGAGAATCGGGCCCAACTAAATCTCTCTCCCATTTTCATGTTCCAGAAGTAGTAACTGTATTGAAGTTTTATAGACAAAGGACTCCTTGGAATTTGGTATATTATCCGTTACTGTCAACACTTGGCCCTTAGAGGGATATAAAAGGTGCTGCAACCACAAGCAGCAAAAAAAGATATCTGAGAAATATATTTGCAGACCAAAAATTAACACGATCTGTGAGATCTTTAGAACTCAGTATATTGTAGCTGAAGTTGTAGGACACACTGTAGTTATAGAACTAACCTGTCTATTTCAGTCATTAGTTAAATAATTTCTGAGAGCATGAAGTAAACTTTGCCTTTCACTTTCAATTTAAGAAAATAATGAGACTATTTCCTGCTAATATTGGTTGGGGCCCAGAATATTTCATGGTTGTTCATGGACACCGATGGCTTTTATATGTTTTAAAGCACATCCTTACTGCCCATTCAATTATTTTTAATTACAGCAATGTGAGCTTTTAAATACCTGAGTTCTCATCAGCACTTGAATATTAACCTCATCTGTCCTCATCTCTTCTGGGCTTTCTGAAAAGCTTGAATGCATGCTCTCATCAAATTGCATTATTCCCTAGAAGCTGCTGTCTCATTTTTGGCCCAACACAGAGATTTTTAAAAGACAGTATTTTGTGGGTGTGTAGCAGCAATATCCTGTGTCAAGAGCCCTCTGACATAGCAAAGGGAAAGTAAAATATTGTTAATGATTACACCATAACAGGGCTATGACATCGGGCTTAACTAGGAAGAGCCCTTCTATTAAAAATCAGTCACCCTCCTCCCCCCCACAAACACCCTGTTTTTCACTGAGAACACAGTTTTGTGTGTTGAAGCCCAAAGGTTGGTGTCCCAACATAGTCCCACCCTTTCAGATTTACTTTCACATGTCTGAACAGTTTGGCCTATTATTTTATTGTAATAAATATACAGAGAGTCAAGTGCAAACCAGAAAATACAAATGTTAACCAACTGTGCTGATATTATGCATTGTGTCCTATAGTGCCAAAGTCAGCAGAAGCATCCCTCTCGCTACACCTTCTACATAACTAATATAACAAATGCATTTTTAGTCATATATCTCAGAATTTTACTGATGGAGAACCAGAGTCTCAGCCAGTATAAACTAGGATAAAGGTCTAAAAGTACTATATAAAGTATATATGTAGTTGTGTGTATACATATATAGTATAAATGTGTACACACACACACACACAAATATCCAAGATGGCAAAATTAAAAGTAACAATGTTTTTTTTAATTTATATTATGATAGCAACACAAACTAAAAGTTAAGAAGTCAGCCCAAACTAGCAAATTATCATGAATTCCAAGTAAATTCAAATATGCATCTGGACTTTGTGGCTAGCTATTATCTCTGTAAATTCTAGGTCCAAACAGCAGCAGACATTAGTAAAGGTTTTATTAGAACAAACTCTGTGGTTTGGGACCACCTCTACCCATAACCATGAAATAGTAGAAAGTCAAAACTCAGTCTCCAGTTCTGAGTTTAATCCACAATTACTTCGCAAGTGTGTATTTGCTTCTGATTGATTATGCCACATAGTACAATACTCTCACTTTTTATACATAAATGAAAAACACTTTTGATACAGAAAGGGGGGTTACAGTGAGTTACCCACAAAAGTAATCCACTTATGTCCTGAAGACTGAGAATTGAATAACATACATACTGTATTTAAGTTTTGCAGAGCACTGCCCAAGAGATTAGAACAATTTTAATATATGTCATGCTTTCAGTTTTATACATTCACTTTGATGTCACTAAGGTTGTTTTTAAAACAGAGGTAATATTACAAACCAGTAAGTGATTATTGTTTTACAGAAGGTTGTACTTTTCTGTGTTAATTTCCTGGGTGAATATAATTTGTGCTTGTAAAAATGCCACTCATTTCACTAAGTATTTGGAACAGTTTTGGCCTCTAAACTTAATTATTCCTCCCTATCAGGAAAACACCAAACCCTCACTCATTAGCAGATCAGTAACTTAATAGGACTTTGATTATCTTGAGACTGAAATGGTTTCAGAAGAAGGTTTTGCCAAACTTAGAAATGAGAATGATGCCCTTCCATAACACTGGCTAGTGGCTAAGCAGATGTGGTTGGAAATTAGTGCTGAGCATTGCCAGGTCCCCTCCCTCCCAACTCCCTTTCACTTTCAAGTGCACAGTTGGTTGTCTGTATAAATAAGCTTGTATCACCCTTAGTTTTGATAGTTCAAATCTGAAACAAAAAATAAAAATTAAAGAGTCTATTCCCACCAGCACCACACAATTCTGGATGAAGGGCAGCAAAATGGATGAAGATACCACCGCCACTCAGATTTTAGATCCATGTTCAAATCTGGCTGTTTGAAATTGACTAGATGTATCCCACTTTATTTATTCTCAATTACAAGTATAAGAAAAATCTGATGCAGTGTAGAAAAGACACTAGAAGATAATCAGAACATCTGTTCACTGTGGTTTTCGTCCTCTTTTTTGGGGGGAGAGGGGGACAGAGGTTTTATTTAACTCTCAAAGCAAAGCTCATTCTGCAAAAACAAAAAGCTCAAAAAACCCAAATCCTTCCCTTTGTAAAATAATACCAAAATGGGGGCAACAGTGAGTTACCAACAAAAGTAAGCTATTTATACCAACTGAGAATGCCCTCTATGAACCACAGAAAGCCAAGTTGCAGGAACTGAAACCTCAGATGTGCCAGTGGATTTCAGCTGTTAAGATGGGACAGAGGTTTGGAAGAAATTACTTAAATAATCTGATGTCAGATTTGTCAGAAATCGCAACACTAAAAAATGAATAGGGAAACACTTAAATCTCTCTGCTCACTCCATTGATGACTTGCTAATAGTTGTGTTGAAACAGATGAAGAACAAACCATAGCTTCAAAGAGAAACTGCACAACTCAAATTTATATGCAAATTTGACTCAGTTGCCTTTGGGTTAAAAAGGGACTACGGATTTTTCTCTCATTCCAACAGGTGGTTTTGACCTCACCTTCCTCTATGTGCGGTTCCCCAGTGTTTGGATCCTAACACCTATTTTGATTTGCTGTTACAGCCTGACCTGATCCTATGTCATATACTCCCCTACATTTATTTCCTCCTATTCTGTAAGTTTTCCATCTTCAACATGTCTGACGAAGTGGGATTTTCTCCCACGAAAACTCATGCGATAAATAAATCTGTTAGTCTTTAAAACTGCCACAGAATTCTGTTGTTTTTCCTTGACTTTTTGTTAATCTTTGGATCTATATTTTTCTAAATTTATAATCCTTTAAAATCTTACGATAGTCAACAAACTTATTTGTTTGTTTTATCTGAAGCAGTGCATGTGGATTGAGTGCGTCAAAACTGATGCATATCGATTTCATTGATATATTGATGGATAAGTGTAAGTGAGCTTGCAGGGTACAGTGGGGGAGCGCTGACTGATTACACACAGGAGGCTGGGCATAAGCTGACCATGGAATGGGGGTTCACACAGCTAGGCGGGATAAGTCAGGGTCCAGGAGTGGAGAATTGGGATGGCACAGCAGCACACCAATCCAGACTGCAGGAGAGGAACATCACATTCCCCAATAATTTTCTAATATTGTAACAAATCTGTGACCACTTAGCACTTCACAACCATGACTATGGAAACAAGAGAAACAGAACAGAAATATTTTATCTGCGAAAGTACATGCCTCTATCACTTGTTAAGCCCAGGTCTGTAGTTGACTCAATGACTCAAATACATGAGTCATTTAATTATATAGGCTCTCAGATAATTAAAGTACATTCTCAAACATCTGACAGTCACAAGAGTTCATTCTGACATTAATTTGGTTGCCATCTAGGATTATCACGGGCCTATGACATATATTTCTGAAGTTCTGATTCCACGCTGCAGAGAGAAGTCAACCACATAGCCACGAGCAAGTTTATTAACATATAAAATCACCATAGATCTCAATTCTGCCATATTTACTCATGTTGAGCAATGACTTACTCCACCAAAATGTCCCAGGTATGGGTTGCCATATCAAGTCCAGAATTATTTTGAAAGATATTAAAAGCAACAAATTACAAATTCAGACATATCTGTTGTCTATGAGACATGAGATGCATAGCCGTAGTTTGACTCCTATGTTTGGAGTGGTGCTGTTCCAACCAATGAGTCCACACATGGGGAGACAAATTCTGTGCCTGCCCAAGGCTTTCAGTTTCAGGGAGCAACAACCCCTGCCCTCTAAACTATGCCCATGATGAGAAGTAGTTCTTCTGTTCTACTCTCTGCTGGTATGGCCTTGATTGGAATACTGTATCCAGTTCTGGGTGCCACATTTCAGGAAAGATATGGACAAACTGGAGGAAGTCCAGAAGAGAGCAACAAAAATGATTAAAGTTATAGAAGTCATGACCTATGAGGAGAGATTAAAAAAAATGCTTTGTTTAGTCTGGAGAAGAGAAGACCGAAGGGGTTGTGATAACAGTTTTCAAATTCATAAAAAGTTGTTACAAGGAGGAGGGGAAATTATTCTCATTAACCTTTGAGGATAAGACAAGAAGCAAAGGGCTTAAAGTAGAGCAAGGGAGATTTAGGCTGTATATTAGGAAAAACTTCCCAACTGTCAGGGTAGTTAAGCATTGAAATGAATTGCCTATAGATGTTGTGCAATATCCATCACTGGATCTGTTTAAGAGTAGGTTAGACAAACACCTGTTAGGCATGGTCTAGATAATGCTTAGTCCTGCTTTGAATGCAGCAGACTGGACTAAAAGACTCTCGACATCCTTTCCCATACTAGCATTCTATTATTCTATTTTGGAGGATATGCAATGTTCTCCTGCTGGTCATTTGTCCTGCACCTGAGTGTTTCACATTTAGTCTTTGATACAAAGTTTATTATGATTCCAAAGAGTCTTAAATTAAGTTGGTACAATGGATTGGGAAAGGGTGAAAGAAGAGGAATTATAATTAGAATCTGATTTGACTAGCAGCTGTAGCTTCACACTACAGGCATTTGGTCATTTTCCTAGCTTTGGCAGTCATGAAAGCCAAAGCCTTCCATCAGCAAATGGAGATTATGAAGAAAAGAGCTGAACATGAATATTCTTCCAAGCTGTAGCACAGAAGTAATTTTAATGGAATTAATAAACTGAACATGGATTCTGAAAGCTCTAAGTTACGGAACTCCACCTTCACAGCTGCTATAAAGACTTCACTGTCTCCGCCTCCCTCCTACTGTGAGCTAATGTACTTATAAAGGATTGTCATTATTAGTACAGTATTCAAATATGCCCTGTAGAGGCAGACATGAAATTAAAATACAGGGAAAAAACAATAAAATAGGTGGCAAGGTCCCAGATCTCTGTTGAGTTGACTTTGGACTCATTCATGGTGTGATAAACAAGACAATTACCATTGTGGTAACACAAAGGAAAGGAAGAAGGGGGTTATTATAGGGATAATAAAGAATGTGAGTTTCTTTGCTACTGGAGATGATAAAATAAGATGAATGCCATGGAGGTGAATATTATAACTAGAGTCACTACACAATACTAGAACAAACAAGGAGTCCTGCAGTACTCTTAAAGACTAACAAAGTTATTTATTGCATGAGCTTTCGTGGGAGAAAATCCCACTTCGATAGACATTTCAAAGTGTCTGACGAAGTGGGTTTTCTCCCACAGAAGCTCATACAATAAATAAAAGTGCTAGTCTTCAAAAGTGCCACAGGACTCCTTGTTTGTTTTGCTGACCTAGACTAACATGGCTACCCCTTTCGAACTCAAAAACTACTACAATCCCAGACAGGATTCATGGAGACCTAGACAAATTGAAGCATTGGGCGAAAAGAAATCTCATGAGGTTCAACAGGGACAAGTGCAAAGTCCTGCACTTAGGATGGAAAAAATCCCATGAACTGCTACAAGCTGGGGACCTATTAGCTAAGTAGCAGCACTGTAGAAAAGGACCTGGGGGTTAAGTTGGATGGGAAGCTGGATATGAGTAAACAGTGTGCTCTTGTTGCCAAAATGTCCAATGGCATATTGGGCTGCATCAGCTGGAGTGTTACCAGCAGATCGAGGGATGTGATTATTCCCTTCTATTCGGTGCTGGTGAGGCCACATCTGGAATACTGTGTCCAGTTTTGGGCTCCCCACTACAGAAAGGATGTTGACAAATTAGAAAGAGTCCAGTGGAAGGTAACGAAAATGATTAGGGAGCTGGGGCACATGATTTATGAGGAGAGACTGAAGGAACTAGGCTAATTTAGTCTACAGAAGAGAAGACTGAGGGGGGATTTGATAACCACCTTCAACTACTTGAAGGGGTGCTCCAAAGAGGAGGGAGCTAGGCTGTTCTCAGTAGTAACAAAGGACAGAACAAGGAGCAATGGTTTCAAGTTGCAGCTGGGGAAGGTCAAGGTTAGATATTAGGAAAATCTTTCTCACCAGGAGGGTGGTGAAGCATTAGAATGGGTTACCTTGGGAGGTGGTGGAATCCCCGTCTTTGGAGATATTTAAGGCCCGGTTAGACAAAACCCTGGCTGGGATGATTTAGTGGAAGTGGTCCTGCTTTTAGCAGAGGGTGGACTAGATGAACTCATGAGGTCCCTTCCAATTCTAAGATTCCGAGATTCTATGAACTTGCTGTGCATACAGAAGCAACTAGTTTGTTTTAAAATATAGACAGATGGACTCATAAAATACTGTATCTTTGAATCAGTCTTGATAGACATCATGACATGACGACATTTATATCAAAGTGGAACATCTGAGTGCAGTGGGCTGGAGGAAAGTTCCAGGGAACTGTTTACAGATCCATGATTCTCATGTTGACGTTATATTGGTCCCAGCCTCTGCAGAGTTTAGAGCTGCCTGGGACTTCTGAACAACTCCAGCTGGCAAATGCTTCTAGATCCAACAGCTGGGAACAGCAGGAGTTCAGTCAAGTAACTGTGCCCCATATTTCCTTTATTCACCTGGTCTTCCAGATGCTGCACGAGTGGTGGAGAAACTGCCTATGGTACTTCCATATCCCTTGAAGAGATGGAAGTGGTTTTTACTCCCTCTGTGCTACCAAAATATTTTGAATGGAGGAAACTGGGAACTAAGATCTGTTCCTCCATAGTATGTTTCCCACATTTAATATTCATATAATTCTTAACTATCTTTGTAAAATCCATAGATTTTTACAGATGAAAACCTCTGTGATGCTACATATAGATACATTTGGGGGAGACATTTATAGAAAATAAACTCAATGTCATTAAAAAAACAAAACAGGTGGAATCTTATTTTAAAAAGCAGATAAGTATTTCAAATCAGCAAATTAGAGATAAAAAGGATTTTTTCCCCCTGAGTTCATTTCAGTATTTTCTTGACTTTGACATTAGGATGTTTCATCTTTCACTTTTAAGTCCTGGACTTCCTTATCAATGTATAAAAGCATCCTATTACACAAACTGATACTTCTTACTGCAGAAGTCAGAAATGGTTCCTTTTGAACAAGAGCTGAGCTTAGTATTAATTCATTCAGCACAAGTATCCCCATGTAAAGTTGTAGGGTTTATAAGCAAAATTAGTTTCACAAATTTGGAGAGTATGATTTGTATTATTAACCGTTTCTGCTTCTCAGAAACAAATCTACTGGGTCTAAACCTATTATAATCAGGAACCACACTAAACAGGAATCTGGTGCAAACTTAGGTAGCTTTTACTATCACAATCCAGGTGCTATTTTAGGATAATGGAAGAGAACTTGTCAAATGCAATAAGAACATTTTCCAACCCAGGTTATGAAAATATATTTTAATAAATATCAGAGACAATAAAAATGCTTTTCCTCTGAAGAGCTAACTCTGTAAAAAAGTATGTTGTGGTGCTATCTGTCTCTAGTTTCTATTACAAAATACATATTTTTTCTTTACAGTTGACAACCCTGGAAATTTAGCCTAACGTGGGAAAAATGGGTTTTGGACATTGTCACTGTAATAAATTATTTCCTTTATGACACCTGGGTACATTACTTGCCTCTAATGGGGCATAGTAAGTGCATATGATTAGCCCTTTTGATGCAATGTGGTAAATTCTCATTTTCATGATGGAGGTAGAGGCATAAGAGAGAAGGTACCATATTTACACTGTTGTTTTTCAGACAACAACTGCATTGGCCACGTGGATCTCCATCTCTCAAAGCCAGTGATGGAGTGAGTTTTCTCTCTTTTAAAATACTGCACCCAAGGAGGAACCAGATTCATGTTAGTACAGGAGAGTTACAAGTGGCTAAGTAGCTGAAATGTTTTGAAATCTTTTTCTATATTTTGAATATGAGTGATACAATTTTACTACTAAACCCATGTTTTAGAAAAACTGCACACAATGACATTTCTTTAGTTACTAATGTCATTTAATCATTCGTATCAGGTGGTTTGATGTTAAAATGCAATCAGCAAAATCCACTACTATTGACTTTAAAGTAACTTGTACTCAGCACAGCAAAAAAGTCATTGAGCCAGCTATATTCGTTCAAAAGATTCTTAGGCATATTTGGGAAAAAAACAACGTGAGGTCTGTTTATGAGAGCAGCAGAAACAAAAATATTACATAAGCTTATATTCATATTTGTCTTTGCATTATCTCAAACTATGTTCTCTGACAATATACTAATTTGATGACAACATATCAGCTCATTATCATCACAATCATAGATTCTAATCAGCATAAAACACCAAAAGTGCATGCAGACACCTCGTTGGTTTGGTTTGTTTTTTTTTTTAAGTTAGCAGAAACAGCCTCTTCTTAGCTGCCCCTTGTTTCTTTTTTTCATATTCTATCTCCAGTACATTAAAGTGGGAATGACTTTTTCCTGGCAACTTACTGGTAGTTATTTTCACATCTCACTCATGTAGTGCATGGGCTGTGAAATTAGTTCCATGTCAGATGGGAACATTGGAGATTGCATGGATTTGGCATAGTGTTTTCTGCCCAGGAATTTGTGTGTTTAAATAATATTATCACAGCTTATTCATTTATTTAGATTATTTTAATGGTTCTGTTCAGGAAAACAGAATATAAAGTATTTGTAGCATATTTTGGGGGGCTGTTGGTAAGTCAGAATACAGAACCTATCACCTGTGATCATTTCTCTTCATTTATTATGGCATTTAAATCTCTTTCAGGACCCTGGATCTAAGGTTGTGCTCAGTAACACTATATTCAAACCACATCTCTTTTCTCTGCAATCAGTACCTACTTGTCTGCCAAGGAGCAAAACTGATCAGGAACTGGATGAATCTCTCAGCTTTTTTCCTATGGAGCCTTTTCATCTGTAGAGTGTACTTGATGATTATCTTACAGACTGAGAGGAAAATAAAGGTGGTGGTAAAGAGAAAAATCAAAGCATATGATTAAAGAAAAACTTCTAAAAGGGAGGAAAGAAACAGGATCTACTGATGATGTAGAAAAACAATGAGATGAGCCACAAAAAAATTCAGAAACTGGAAATTAGATGAATAAAAATTGAAATGAAGAGGAAAGATGTACCACAGAGAGAGAGGATGAAGCGAAGTTGTAGATGGAAGCAAAAGGTCAATATAGAAAGATGTAAATCATAGTAACACATGACTCAACATAGTCCTCTAGCCCTGAGCCTGGAAAGCACAAACTGCCTCCTGCTAAGTGCCCTTGACTAGTAATGGCAACTGAGGCCAGTAAGCATCCTCATGAGCTCAACTTCCCCTTTAGACTCTCTCTCCCCCCAAACACACACACACACACACACACACACACTCTCACTCTTTCTCCCTTCCCTTCCCCAACCCCCTCACCAACCTTTGCATACATTCTACTGTCTTTTCTCCTTCAATAAACTTCCTCCCTCCTTCTCTGTTCCGTCCCCAACTTCACACCCCCTCCTTTTATGTCTTATTTGATATAGGAGGAGGGTTCTAAGTTGGAGCGGTCTCCTTCCCATGATTCCTTCTATGACATTTAAGATTGTCTCCTCTCAGGAGAGGGAGAAAGAGACAGGCCCATGGGGTTTAGTTCCCTGTCTCTGGCTGCCTCCTGTCAGCCTTTCCAATGACTTGCTAGCAAGGGAGGGCAGAACAGCAGGGTGTGCCTATAGAAGAACCTAAGTCCGACAAACAGCTGCCAATTGGTGCAGTGGCAGAAGCCTCTCTTGCACACAATGGTGCTGCTGCCTGTATGTATTCAGCTTTATAAAAAACGCAGCTTACTCTCTCCTGTCCGACTTCTCAGAGTAGTGACTTCTCAGACTTAATAACTACTACTCTTTAGGTTGACTTAATGCCTAAGTCGACCTAAAACCTGTGTGGATGCCCTAAGTCTGCTTAATTCCCTAAGTTGACCTAGGGCTGGGGACAAGGGAGCCGGGCAAGAAGGAGCTATGGCTTTCCAGGACAAGGAAGCTGTGGCTCCCCGACAAGCAGGGAGCTGCAGCTCTCTGTCGACTTAACACCTGCCTGTGTGGATGCAGGATGTAGTGAAGTCTAAGATAACAATCCTGGAAGTTCCCTATGAGGGCAGCCCTAAGCATTTTGAGTATTCAGGCACACATGGAATTCTAGCCAAGCTCATGATCTCACAATTCATGGTGGTAAAAGCTAAATACATTATGATGGATTGGGTGATTTTTTACTTCTGAAGCCAAGGCGGGGAGGAGGGGAGTGAGCAAATAACAGGTAAACTTCAGAAAGTTTGGTGATTCAGATGGACACGCTAGTATTTGTATAAATTTTCTGAATTACTGAGAGATCTGCTGACTTCTTAGCCAGACTGGAAGATCTCATATGAGAAAGTTACCCTCTGCAGTAACTGAGGTTCTTTGAGATGTGTACCTCTGTGGGTGCTTCACTTGGGATGCTGGTGCATCCCTGTGCCCTTGATCAGAGAACTGTAGCAGCCGTGCTCCTCTGAGTCACACATAAGCCATCCCTATGATGCCATCAGCACCTCATTCAGCTCACACACCTGATCCCTCAGTTACTTCTTTACTATAGGGTACGTAAATTGAAATCCAAAATAAAAAAGACGGTAGGTGCTGGAACACCCACAGGGGAACACATCTTGAAGAACCTCAGTTGCTTCAGAGAGTGAGTAACTTTCTCTTCAAGTTATGTCCTTGTAGGTACCCTACTTCAGATGATTGTAGAGCAGTGCTTCACTTTTGAGGGAAGGGGCTTTGAGTTGTCTGAGTGAGTGAAAATAACACTGCTAGATCCAGGGCCGGCCTTAGTGGTAGGCGAGCTAGGCAGCCACCTAGGGCCACCAATTTTAGGGGCCCCCTAATTTCCAGAACGTGTTCCGGGTCCCACAAATTTGGCTGGCGAGTGTTCCAGGGCCCAAAAAATAAAAACCTGCATCCAACCTGCAGGCGCAGTCCGTGGTCTGCCCAGAATCCGGCCCACAGGACATTGGAAGCAGCGGCCAGGCTGGGGAGTTTCAAATCTCCCGCCCTGAGCACTCTCAGACAGAGTGTGGTCAGGGTGGGAGCGGCCTGGCCAAGGAGCAACTCTGCCAGCCATGCCTGCAGCTCCGGCCAGGTAAGGGGGAGGCGGGGAGCGGGGGGCTGAGAGGATCAGGTATGGAGTCCGGGAGGGTTGGGGCCTGGGCCCAAACCCAAGGGAGGATCGGGAAAGGGGCACTGGGTTGGGGAGCTGGCAGGTGAGGGGGCAAGAGGGTCGGGGAGGGGGTCCGGGAGAGTCAGGCCTGGGCCCAAGCCCAAGGGAGGATTGGGGAAGGGGCCAGGGTCGGGGCGGTCAGGAGGCTGACAGGGCAGCGGGGAAGGATTCCGGGGGGACCGAGAGGATCATAGAAGGGGCATGGGTTCGAGGAGCTAACGGGTGTGGGGGTGAGAGGAGCCGGGAAGGACGGCGGAAGACATGTTAAAAAGGAGGGACATTTTGCAATCTCTCTCTCTTCCACCTCCATCTGCAAACACCATTGAGCAACTGAAATGCTGATCACAGTAGGAGGGCCAGGCTAGAGCTACACCAGCCAGCCTATAGGGAGACTCATCTAAGAACGTAAGGTTGCTAAAAGTGTTAGAATGCAATTTGCCTTTTATTTACTTTTGATAAAATCTGACCTGCTTTTCTCTGACTTATAATCACAAAATCTTTTTGTACTTAATAAACTTCTTGTTTTTATCTAAAGCAATGCATGTGGTTTAAGATATGTTAAGGCTCCATTTGAAGTGACAAGGGGAGCACATATCAATTTTGTTGATAAATTGAGGAACCAATGATTTTGCAGTGTTCAGTGGGCAGCATTGAACAGTATAAGATATCAGTTCTTAGGGTTGCATCTGGGACTGGTGTTGTTGGCTGAAGTCAAACCAGTGCTTGATGCCAAGAGTGGCGAGCCACAAGGACTCACTCATTCAGTTGTGAGCAGCTTGCTTGCCGTAGGCTGTACACAGGCTCATCCAGGAATGGGGGTTCATATAGCATATGAGGGTAAAATGAGCTTCAGGATGGATGGTTTAGGGTGACACAGCAATACATCAAGTCCAGATGAAAGAGAAGAAGAATCACAGTGGGTATGTCGACACTGGCAACTTAGGCAACTGGCAACTTAGGCACAGTGGGTATGTCTACACTGGCAACTTAGGAGTCGACCTAAACAAAGCCATGTCCAACTTAAGGAAAGCTTAAGATGACTTAATAACACCTGGTTTTAGGTTGACTTAAGCCTTAAATTGACTCCTTAAGTCGACTTAAAACCAGCGTGGATGGGGATTAGCGCCTAAGTCGACCTTGTTAAGTTGACTTAAAGCGTTAAGTCGACTTAATAAGGTCGACAAGGGGCTATGTCTACATTAGAAAAGTTAAGTTGACTTAGTTAAGTTGACTTTATAAGGTTGACTTTAAGTCAACTTAAAGACGACCTTATTAAGTCGACTTAAAGTCAATTTAACTTTTCTACTGAAGACATAGCCAAAGACATCCCTCAGAGAATGCATCAATTCCAAGGTTTCATGGTTTAGTGCATAGACACTGGGATCAGGCTCCTCTCTATCAATTTCTACAAACCATACTGTTGTCATTCATCACTCGTATAATCTCATTCCTTATCAAGGGAAGGAAGTGGAAGCACACGTTGCTAACTGCGCAGAGATCTTAGAGATTTATGTTTAACTGCGTCTTGGAGGGAGATCACCTGCCCAGAATTGTGTTGTGTCAGATGGATTCCCCAGCATATCAAGAAGACATAGATCATGAGTATCCTTGAGGGTGGGTCATTTGTGAAAGAAACCCCCAAACACATATTGTTGGGTTTCTCCCAAAAAGGGAGAAAGTGTTTGACTTTGATCGGCATTATAATGCATCAGTTTAGGTCATACTTGTGGGGCCTTTATACGGTTCTCAGTTAGCCCTGAAGACATGCTTGTCATACCACAAATGCGGTTGCCACCACATGGTTTAAGAGCTGGAGGCAGTTGTACGCTGATATGCATGGACTGGTCATTGCTGAAGAGATGAGATTGGTTAGAGTAAAAACCAGTTAGTTGGTACTGACATTTCGGTTTCTAGGGAGTAAATGTAGACTCTGATGAAGTCCAACTATTGTCTGGGGTTTAGTCTTGATTTTTGTGCATTTATCTGTAACCCTGGACTCAGGAAGAGGCAAGTGACCTGTGAGTAACCTCGACATCATCTGTCCAAGTGGGAGCTTACAGTAAACAATCATTCAGATAGGGAATTATTATGCCTTGATTACAAAGGTGTGCGATCACTACTGTAAGCATTTTGGAGAAGACTCGTGGTGCTGTGGAAAGACTGAAAGGCAAGGCTTTGCACTGGTAATGATTTTTCCCAGAGTACATCTGAGAAACCTTATATGAGCATGATGAATTATGTGGAATCAGGCATCTTGGAGGATGACAGCTGGGAACCAGCTCTGGTATTATTGCCAGTCTCACCATTCTGAATCAATGGGCCCTGAAGAAATTGCTGAGGGTGGAGAGAGAGGGAATTCTCCATTCTTTTTTTGAATTAAGCAGTGAGTGAGAATATAACTCTTCCCCCTCTGTTGTGGAGGAACTTGTTCCACAGCACTGAGATGTAGAAGGTGCTTGTGAGAATGGTCCCTGAAGCAGGACAGGGAAGGGGTTTTGGATGTGGGGGATGGAGGTAAATGAGATCAAGTAGCCTGTGTGTATGATTTCTAGGATCCAGCAGTCTATCATGATAGAAGCCCACCATCAAATGGAAGGGGGTCAAACTGTTTCCAAACTGGGAGACAATCAATGGTAGCAGCAATGTCGAGGGAGGTAGGTTGTTAATAGCCTCAACCAAGCTTTCAAAACTGTTGCTTTGTGGAGGAAGATTGGGAAATGAATGATTGAGGCAGAGGTGGCTGAAGTCTCTGAGGTTTCTGCCTCTGTGGCTCAGACTGCTGCTATTTTGGGGCATACGAGGTGAGCTGTTGCACGGTATCGTGTTATCTTCTCTTTATTGCATAAATTCTCTTAGTTTATCTTTAGATCAATTACATATTCCTATTGATAGCCAACCAGAAAAAAAAACCAATGCTGCTGGAGAGAGTATCCATTACTCCAGGCACAACCTCTTTTCATCAAAACCAATGAGAACCAAACCTACAAACAGGGCTTTCATCAATTTGATTAAGGCTTTATAGTATACTAATTCTGTGCCTCTTCCTTCCTTCTGTGTGCGCCAACAACTTTTGACTGGTGCTTGAATTATTTTGGCCCTTAGAACAGCTTCCACTGAGATCTGTGGCCATTTTGGCCATGGTAGAATAGTAAGATCTAGTCCTTATTGCATGTATATTTATTTGATATTAAAAATGGGGTTGGGGGAGGTCAGATTATAGTTTTGCCATGAACCTTGAGCAAGGGCAATGCATTGTCATGCTGGCCCTTGAGCATATTGTCTCTAGGAATGTTGTCTAAAACGAGAGTGTCACAATATAGCTGTGCTGTGACCAGGGGATGCACACTCTCCCAGGATGCATACATCCCCTGGATTGCCAGTGGAACAACAGTAGCTGGGGCATTATAGGATTATGAGAATTTGACCATTCCATCATGCTGTCCTATCCACTCCCCTCAACATGCACCCAAAATAACGTAATGGCTGTGTGGAGGCTATCTCTTTCCTAGTACTCTTTCTCTCCGTATGGGTAACTTATGTGTCTTTGTACTTTTGGACAGTACTCTGAACTGGGCCACAGTTAGGCCCATAACAATACTAATACTTGGTAATTATTCGAGCCAGTAGAAATTTTTAGAGTTAAACATTTTGGGGGGGGAGGGAAATACTTTTTAATATTGATTTTTTCCCACATTATAATGAATTTCTGTTCTATACTTTTTATTTACTGTTTTCAAAATAATTTTCTAATACAAAGCTTTTAAAACAATAATTAAAAAATCCTGCCAGATTATTAAATTGACAGAAATTTCTTACGTTTTAAATGACAACTAAAAACGGTTGTTTAAAAATTGATAGATGTTTAAATGAAAATGCTTGAAAAAATATTTTGAATTTTTACAAAATTTCTTTTAAGTTTTTCAACCAGCTCTAATTCTTAGAATGCTTCTCATCCATAGATCTAAAAGGTCTTTACAAGATAAGTTAAATATTATACTGACAAGGAAAAGAATACAAAGGGAAATAAAGTAACATGTCAAAAGTTACACAGCAGGTGAGTGCCAGAGCCAGGACAGAATCCAGGGCCATTAATTCCCACTCCAATTCCCTACCAATCTGAACATGTTGCCTTCCATAAGTGGCAGAAGCCATTAAAAATGAAGAATCTGTGATATTATTGACTCATGGTCGTCACAAATACCTCTGAAGCACAGGAGGAAATGGTGCTCATCTTATCTGCCAAAGTTTGGTTAACGGTTGATAAGTACTGCTTTTTAATGGTTAAAACTAGAATTGAAAAACAACGGATAGAAGTTTCACCTGTTAATACTTGATGTTGCAAGAATTGTTTAATATATACAGGGGATGAAACCCCACTGCAGATGTGTCTTAGCACAAATCATCCTTACTTAGACTATTTGCACGTTTATAGTTGATCTATGTATAAATTTATCTCTCTCACATGGTTGAGAAAGTCAGAATTACAAATCAATTTCAAAATGTGTTTCTTTTTTAATTGCTGTCAAAAGAATTTTGATATCAGCACCTTAAAGTTTTGTAATTAAAATGTTTTAATAGTGAATAAAGCAATAAGCTATTTTTTCTTAATAGAAAGGATTAAAAGAAAATTAAACTATTTATAGGAATTACATGCAAGTCATTTTCAGGTTATGATTAATTCTGAGTAGGATTTATGCCATACATGAATAGTTTTAAAATTGTTTCCTGCTAATTATATGAGTTTTGTTAATTGTCCCCTAGAAATAATATTTGTTTGTGTATGTTTCATAGCGGTAATAGATAGGTGATACTAAATGTTTGACTGGCAATTCATGCAATATCTCATTGTTCTGCTACACAGGCCCCAAGACAGCAAATTACCAAAGTATGTGCATAAATCATCATGCTTAAAATTAAACAGATTGTAATTGGGGCAGCATGCCCCACCCCCTGGGGCCTTGGATTTTCCTCCACTCTTAAACAGAGGAGTCCAGAGTCCTTTGTTTCTTAATCACCCTTACTCTTTTATTTACAGTGCTGCAAGCTGTTCTCCTTTCCCAGCAGTCCTCAACCTGTTCCAGCCCACAGCTCCTCTAGGTTTTCCTGGGGGCTCAGGGTTGTTCCCCTTTTCTTGGCTACTGCAGGCAGACTGTCCATTTTCTTTCTCTGCCTAATCCCCACCTCCCACACTCAGGCCAGGGAGTTCATAGAATCATAGAATAACCAGTGTTGATGGTATCAAATTTGCATTTGAATTCTAACTCCCTTTGAAGCCTTGACATAAAATAAACTTGTTTAAGGATAGCCACAGATAAATCCATCACTGAGTGGCTGGAGAGATTGAAGTGATCTCCTAATCAAACAGTATTCTGAAAGGCAGAGAACAAAAGGATCTGATCAAGAAGAAGGCATAGCGCCCTCGAATTATTATTCTTTACATTTTCATCCAATTCAAGTGAAAAAATTTGCCATATGTCTGGGAAACTTTACTGTTTTCTAATGCAATCTTAGTTAAGGCTCATTATTACAATTCATAAGATTCCTGCAAAAATCATTCATTAACATGAGCCCCTGCACCCATCCTGAGTCTCACTGAAGTGATAGGATTTACACAACTGTGTCTATTTGTATAAATAGGGTTTATGCAAAGTGAAACAATGGCTTTGTCTGCAGAATGTCCACTTTTGTCATTCTTAACATTTGCTCATTCAAGACAACACTCACAAAAGCATCAGGTTTCACAGGGAAACATTTAAAATGCAAAGGTAATCATTTGGGAGAACTCAGTGCACAAATCCTCACTGGAGAAATGGAGGGAGGGGACAGTTTTGTGAGAAGCTCTCCCAAAATACAAGACTTCTCTGATTATGCAGCACTTTCCAGGTTTTTCCCAGGTTTCTGGGTGGGTATCAACCCAGTTTTGACTGTAAATTTTAAGATGAACCCTTAAATATTGAATCCTGTTGCTGCCAACACCACCTGGCAGAAGCGTTACAATTTTACCAATTATAAACCTGATTTTTAAAAAATATTTTCCTAATTCAACTTGTCAGGCATTAGTGGGACCACGTCATACCTAAATATTGCTTGCATTATGCAACAATAGAAAATTCTGATATGTCAAGCATAGTTTTAAAAAAATGAAACATTTTATGGGAAAAATGGAAACTGATTTTATAAACAATGTTTAAAAGATTTCAGACACCTAAGGAACTCTAAACAAATAAAAGGCTGGAAGTCAAACATCACTATTAATGAATACAAGCAAGAACAGAATATGTACAAGGCATAGATATGCATGCATTTACGTGGAAAAAAATTAGACATCTGTGAGCCCATGTCACACATGGTGACTGACAGGTCACAAAAAGCACTCAAGTCCAAAGCAGAAAGTGAAGAATTACACAAGGATCTCACAAAACTGGGTGACTGGTCAACAAAATGGCACATGAAATTCAATACTGATAAATAGTAAAGTAGTGTACATTGGAAAACACAATCCCAACTATACATCCAAAATGATGGAGTATAAATTAGCTGTTTCCACTCAAGAAAAACATATTGGAATCACTGTGGATAGTTCACTGAAAACATCTGCTCAGTGTGCAGGAACAATCAAAAAAAGCTAAGAGAATGTTAGGAACAGTTAGGAAAGGGATACATAATACTACAGAAAATATTGTATTCCCTCTTTACAAGTCCATGGTACACTTAAGGTTGAATACTGTGTGCTGTTCTGGTCAACCCATTTCATAAAAGATATATTACAATTGGAAAAGGTACAAAGAAGGCCAGAAAAGTGATGAAAGGCATGGAACAGTTTCCATATGAGGAAAGATTAAAAATCTGGGACTTTCCAGCTTGGAAAAGAGATGACTATAAAGGGTCTATAAAATCAAGAATGGTGCGGAGAGAGTGAACAAGGAAGTGTTATTTACTCCTTCATATAACACAAGAGCCGGGGGTTACCAAATGAAATTAATAGTCAACAGATTTAAAACAAATACTTTTTCACACATTGCACAGTGAACTTGTGGATCTCATCGCTAGGGAATGTTGTAAAGGCTAAAATTATAACAGTGTTTAAAAGATAATTAGATAAGTTCATGAAAAGTTATATCCATCAATGGTTATTGGCCAAGATGGCAAGGGAAAGAACACCATGCTCTGACTATCCCTAGCCTCATTGCCAGAAACTGGGAGTGGACAACAGGGTATAGATAGCTCTTTCCATGATTGTCTGTTCAGTTCATTCTCAAGTATCTGACAACGGCCACTGTCAGAAGACAGGATACTGAGTTAGATGGATCACTGGTCCAACCCCACAGACGGGTCTTATGTTCTGTCAAGTCCGTTTATTTTCTTATTAATAGTCACGTATCAGGAATCAAGAACCAATAAAGGAATATGTGAAGCAGGTTTTTAATGTACTCATTTCAAACATATTTTAATTGGTGTTTTCAGTTAAGATCTGCTATTCTTTATAAAAGACGAAACACAGCATGGTGTGGTGGTCATGGTGATCAAACTAAATCCTGTGAGCTTAACTCTCATTAAACTGCCATTGATGTTAACAGAAGTTTTACATGAATAATGAGAACAGAACTGAGCACAAGTTTTTATAATGGATTATACAGTCTTTTTACTATAGGTTGCATGTTCAAGTGGAGTCTTGGTTCATAATCTTTCCCTTCCCTGTTTAGTGACTTATACAAAATGAGTTATATGTGGCTGGTTTTAATAAGTTCCCAGGTCATGGTGGCAGAAGAATAGACAAGGATTTCAATGATATGGAGATTGATCTACCCTTCTACAAGTGGTCCTTCCATTTCAGAACTGAGCTATACCAGTGGGGTAGTTTGCTCTGCCACTGCCCAGGCTATCCTGGTGGGAGTTTGAAACAAGAACTCATGAGCTCCAACAAGAATGAGAAAAAATAGAATGGCTCAAGCAAGAGAGAGTTTAGGTGTGAGGCAGGTGGTTTTCAATTGAAAGCTTATAAACAGCAGAAGATCCTCAGCCAAGATTTATGTTTGTTGCACTTAAAAATAAAGAAAAACTTCATGTAAGGGATTTAGTTTTGGACACCCAGCATGTGTATGCTGTGCTGAGAGGAGGGTGGGAAATTAACACATTCACTGAGCTCTGGTCTATACCGTGGCATGATTTTGGCGACAATCAAAGACATTCAAAGTACCTAAAATACCTTGCATATTTCCCTTCAATTGCCTACTGCCTACTTATCACAGTGTTTTCAGTAGCCTGAGTTGAAGGGAAGCCCCTTCCCTCCAATTCAGTGCTACTCCTTCTCTGGGGTGGTTTTACTGGATCAGCTTCCTGATCAACTGAGTGGGTCTTCACAGATCCACTCAGTCAATCAGGGAGATTTGTCTGACAGTGGCAAATATGGTCGCTGTATGGAAGCAGTGCTTTCAAGTAAATACTGATGTACTGTATCAGTTCATTTTTTAAGGACACCCATAGACTTGTGTTCTCTAGGACTGTCACCCTGGCACCTCTCAGGAATGTTAATTTGATAATAAATGCTTTAAAAATAAGGGGAAGACATAATAAAATATACTAGCTTCAGAGTTTCACAGGAAAAAGTTTATCTTCTTCTTCCCATGCATCCTTATCATTTTGGGATATTGGGAATTTCTGTGTATTAGATCTCTCATGTACACATCCATTCATTACATGGAGTAAGGGACTGGTAAAATCTTTGACACTTTTTTTTTTCTAAACATGTCAAAGGACTCATTCACCAAGGGATGACCTAGAGAACTGTAGGAAAAAAAGCCCCACTGACACCAACAGCTGAGCTCTGTGTCATGAGAAAAATGGGAAAGTTTGCCAATTTGACATTTAGAGAATGGGTTTTATAATTGCAATGGTGGAGGAAAATAGAAAGATTCCTGAATGGGAGAATTTTCAGCAGTTTCTTTCAGGAAGTTAAACAACATAGGTTATTTTCTTCTCCACCTCTTCATAAAAGAGTTTTTCCATGAGGAAGGATGTGCAGACATACTCTTCCTAATAGTAAAGAGAGTAGAGGGAAACAATCCTTCCCAGTTCTCAGTGAGTCTTCATGGAGACTCATTTTTTTTCTTGTTTTCAGAAGGCAGATTTATACTTTTTTATTTATTGTATTTTAATAGAAAGATGTTGACAGCTGTGTTCAGCTTTTAATATTTAGGGCCTTAAATTGCCTCCCACTCCACATAAATGGTTCCCATTTTTAGAAAACCCCATTCTGAGCACAGACAAGACTGCCAATCCAGCCACCAAACTGTTCTGCCTTCTCTATAGTGAGTTGAGAGTTAATCTCCAAGAAACCGATATACCAAAAGGAAAGCAAGTTAATACTCAGATTTTTTTAAAAGTCTTTACTAAATCTAGCCAGCAGAACACTGCTGCAACCAAGTTTGTGGGGGAGGCTTTTTGCTTTATTTTTCTAATAATGTTCAATGCTTCCCTCTTGCAGGGAGGCTGTAACTCTGAAAGAGATTGTTTTTCTTATTTTCTCAGTATATGGAAGTCAGCAGAATTATCTCAAATACTGTTGCCTGTTTGTATGTATCCCAATTGCTTTAAATATGGTTAGGGCACATAAGTCTCCCTATTCTGACATCCCAATTCACAAGAAATATCCTTAACACTGTTGGACTGTAGCTATATATATTTTAACTCAGATTAAGCTTGCAACACGGTCTATTACTCATCTCTTTTAAAATATGCAATTCTGAAAGTTTTTCTAGGTCTTCATTAAAACTTCAATTTTCCTTTTATGTTACTGTATGAAAGAAACACAATTTTGTGACTTGGTTTAAAAAAGTTTCTCCCAAATTATTATTTTGTTTATGAAACTTTCACTGTACTATGCCTTTAAATTTCTAACAAGCCTGCCTGTATGCAAAGTCAGCAGCCATTTTGTTCTCAGAGTTGTCCCAGCCTTTACAGAAGATGCAAATCATTCTATAATTCCTATCTAAAATAAAACTCATCAAAAAAAGAACATAGCTTCTATTTTGTGTATATAAAAAATTACCTGTTCACATCATGACATTTTTATGTCATGTCCCTCTTGTTTTAATTAGAAATTCAGGATTTCAATAGTCTCAATGAAGTCTCTCATTACAAAAAACAGAGAGAAACAGTTGCCGTGAACTAATCAATAGAAAGCCTGCTGGAATTTAAATAGTCCCAGCATGAAAATTATAGTCTGTGAAGATTAAATTTGTTTTCTTGATTACTGAATTTGGCAATCATTTTAATCAAGTATCAAAATTATGCCATTGCTGATACAAATAACAACATTGAGTGACACTGAAGGTCTGATTTTATGTTTTTTTTCTTGAGTTTGCTTCTAGATGCTGTTAAATCCATTGTTAAAGTAAAGAAATCAGAATATTTCAATTTAGGGAGAAGGAAGGGGTGAGTTAGGGAGAAAACAAAGCAAACAAACAAAACCCAAAACCCATCAAAACTCATTAGGATCCTAAACACACTAAATGGATTCAACATTTTAAGAGTGCCTTATTTCCTCATTAACTTTTATTCACATTCCAGAATGTAGGTAAAATACTCGCTGAGTGCATTCCTTAAAGAGACGAACCCCAAGGAACTCAGAGTTCAGGGTTATAGCCCAACCTCTGTAAATCCACTGTATCATGGCTAATGAAAGAGAAATATTAATGTTATAGTATTTGATTGGCGGGGGGGGGGGGGGAAATCAAATTTCAAGTGCAGTTCTACCCTTAAAAAAAGTGAAAAATGGTATGCTTTACTCAGTCAACCTGAGGCTTGTATGCATTCACATTCACTATGTCCACAATGACAAAAGTATTTATGATTTTACTTCTGCTAATAGCTCTGCACAGCCAACACCGAGTATGAGCTGGATTCTATTCATTCTTATGGATCATTAGCAGTGTTTATAATCCTTCACACCTGTATAAAATCCCCTGAAGGGAACAAGGTTGCACATCTGTAACTAGGGCAGAATTTGGCAGATGTTGAAGCACAAGAAAAGAGCTTTATTCTCAGGTCTTTGGTTGAGTTGGCAGGCAATTACATTTGTAAACTGAACTCATTTGCTATGGAAACCACTGAGTGGAGACAAATATCTAACACCACAATACTACTTTTAGGATGTTCGAAAGGCAAATTTATCCACAACTATTTAGTCATTTAATCATAGTCTGAATTTTGAAAAGGCAAATAGACTGAACTGCTACTCCTACTCTAAGACATTCAGCCACTATCAATAATGTCACATATGTTTCCAGGTGAAATTTCTTCTTGTAAACAACGTTTTTTCCTCGTTTTAAAAATATAGTACTTCTTCCCCAATCAAGAATGTGTATTTTCTCCTTCTCTATATCTACTGTGGTTTGCATTGTCATTTGATAAATGCATTATGACTAGAGCTCTGTGAAACAAAGCCATTTGCATTCACAGGGGTTTCATGCAAATGTTTTCTCTGTTTCAGTTCAAAGCATTTATCCCTTGAGTTTCCACTTCAAATGAACTTAAAAATACAAAATGAAATTCAGCCAAAGCTCCAGAGATTTGCCTGGTGTCAGGTCAAAAGTACAGAGGAGTGCCAACTTCCTACCTCAAACCAAAAACAATCTAGGTTTAGGCTCATCAGCACAGACCTAGGATTACTAGGAGGGTCATGAATACCAGTGACCATTTTGGCAAACCCGGGAAATTGTAGGCTTGTAATAAAACAAATTTCCCTTGATTTTGAGTTTCATTACAAACCGTTGCTGAAATTATGGCATGCTATACACCTGGATTCACAACATGGGGAGATCATTCATGATAACCTTTATTAAACTGATGATTTCATTAAATAAATTGAACCTCACTTTTGGAAAATGAAAAAAAATGTTTGTTTCCAAAGAGAAAAGTAATTTTTAAAGTATACCAAAACCCATGGTAAAAATTAAGTTAAATTCTTTAAAAACGTAGTTGTCTTTCTAAAGCAATATATGAAGAAAGAGGTTAATCGGAAACTTTGGTTGCACTGCAAATTTCCTCTTCTCTGTGCCTCGAGATGACCTGTTCCTCTGTAATCCCATGAACTTTATCCTGCTTGCACATGAAAGCAGAGGTGGCCTTTGGCTATTGGGAGCCCTAGGTGAAGGCCTATTGTGGGGCCTCCTATAGGCCCACAAGGCCCACTATAGGCCTTCAGGGCCCCCTCTGTGACCCTGTCTCCCCCACCATTCCAGCCCCAGCTCCCACTACATGGCCCTGGCCCCTTGGGCCAGCTTCTCCTTCTGCTGCAGACCAAGGCAGACATGACTTTTGGGGTCGGCGATGGGACCCCTTGCAGCTTGGGGCCCTAGGTGTGCACCTGCTTCGCCTACCCAAAAGCTGTCTCTGCATGAAAGAGAGGACACTGCACTTTAAACTCTCCTTTTGAGTAGAGTAGCATCTTTTCCTTATTGCATTACTTTATCTGCAGAAGTCAGATACAAATGCTATTAAGAAAAATGTACACAGCTAGGATTTTTTCTCTTTAGTAATGAATATTATTTCAGGACAGTGACTCCCCCATCCCGTTTCCTTACTCTCTCTCATACTACTCAAGGCAGATAAATTAGTGATGCTTATTTTCAAAGACCCACTGGTCAGTCAGATCATGCTTAATTAACTAAGTTTCCCTCCCTGTATTTATCCTGCTGAACCGAACATCTTAACCACCTACTCACATGCACAAAATGATTTCCAAAGCAGTGATTTAAACTAGAAAAAAACCCATGAAAATGCAGAGTTAAAGGGCTCAACAAATACATGTCAAAATATTTTTCTTCGTTCCACCAAAATACCATTTCACTATGAAATTCTGTATTTCCTTCCGAGTTCCAATCCTGCTGTCTTCATGCACACAAATTCTCAATCACATCAACATGAATTTGGCCTGTGAAGGAACCACAGGAGTGCTTTCTTACACATGGTCATGATTTTCTTTAATAAGCAGTTTCTACCCAACTGATTTATCTGGGTATGTCACACCCCAACAGCCAGCACAATTCACTCTGAAGATGATTCCTTCATGTATTTAATGGTTTCAAAGAGGAATTTTAAACCCAATAGCCACCTATTCAAAAAGGAAGGAAGGAACTTAAAAGGCATTTCTAATAACTAAATATTATTTCATAAAATGAACTGATCACAAATATGATTTTATTGAAATCTTTTTCTCTTTTGCTAATTGCTCCTATAGACCAAAATGGAGGAGGAGAAATTCTGGCCCCATACAAGCCATGGATAAACTTTCCTTGTCCTACAGTTGTTGGCTTTTTTGTGAAAGAACTATGCTTTGGGATAGTCTGAGACTTTATTCACTCAGGAATATGTTGGGGTGATTTCGAAGTCCTTATCGATTTGGTAGTTTACAATACATTATCCACCTAGCTCCATTCTGAACTCATCACTGAGATTTCTTTGTTGGCATACAATCAAACACCACTTGAGTTGATCAGTACAAGTGGAAGGACTGGGTACAAGGCATTCCATACATCCAAAGTTGCATAGCAAACTTCTTCTTTTTAATACATTTCCACATTGAATTGCACTACATCTTCTGCAATTAGTGTAGTTACTTTGTAGGAACCAGTCCTTATATAACATGCTCTGTCCATGCATTGTCCTGGTATGATTTACTGTTTACCTCATCTTTATGTTCCTGACTTAACTTATCCATTGTTACCTGGCCAATTGGAAATGGTTCCCTCTGTGTCCCCCCCATATCTTAGTACAGACATTCTGTTTCCAACCTGTGAATCCAGTACCACCCTAAACCAGTCTCTCGAGAAATGAGGCCTCCTCATTGATGTCTGATTACTCATGTCAAGCCAGGCCTACTGTCACAAGATGCGCATCTGTGCACCACTCGGGCATGATCTATGTAACTTTTCTTTTCATTTCTGCAACATAATTGTGTGATTTGATGCCAAATATGCCAAATACCAGGTTCCTTTGTGAATGCTCATAACATTCTATATCAGTGGTTCCCAACCTTTTTGGTTCAAGGGCCACAAATATAATTTTTAGAACCCTGAGAGGCCACCACTCTAATTAAATTTACATTAAAATTAAATTAATTAAATTCAAATTAAATTTTAATTAAAATGAATAAAATACATGAATTACATTTAAATAACATTTTAATTAAATCGACTAGTGGCCTTTCAGGATTGTAAACATTATATTTATGGCTCTTGAGCCAAAAATATTTTTTAATTTTTTTTTGAAGAAAAAGTAAAAAAAAAAAAAAAAAAAGGGGGGGGGGGGGGTCGGGGTGCCCATGACCAGGGCGAGTTAGTGGGCAGGCGTGTGGGTCCTAGCAATAGCACGGCCCCCACTCCTGCTCCCCCGCTGAGGCCATGCCAGCCCACAGCACCCCTGTCAAGCTGCACTGTCTGCGGCCACCTCCAGCAGCTAGCACGCCCCACAGCCACACCAGTCCTCCCCTCCCCTCCCTCTCCAGCCGTGCCAGCCCTCGCCCCCCCACCCCAGCCCCAAAGCATGCTCCTCAGCCATGCCATGCTGTGCCAGCCTGCATCCTCCCCTCCACTTCCCCACTTTTGTGAATGCAAAAGGCAGGGCATGATCCACTTCTTTGCTAAGAGGGCAGATTTGAGACTATGGTGATTGGGAGTGGGTCCCAATCCCTGTAAGACTGTGGCTCCCGGTACAGTATCTGGGACTGCTTGCTTGGAAACCTACACCTGTGTGGCTAGTGGATTTATACCCACTGCCTGGGACCAATTAAATGCTGGTGGCTGGTGTGGACTAACTCAGGACTGAGTGGTCACCTGGCAGGGTGGGGTGAATTGGGGTTCAGGAGTGGTGTTTGGGGGGTTACAGCGGGACACCAGACAGGATATGGGGAGCAGCCTGTCACATCTACCCTATGCTGAGGCTCGGTAGGACCAAATCCATCATTCATCAAATGAGTGCACATTACAGTGCACATTAACTCCTCAGCACTTCTACAGAAGACACTTTATTTTCTGTGCTGTAATATGGATGCCAACTCTGTGCACTGCAATATGTACTTGATTGGGACAGTATCACCCTAATGAAAAGCATTCAGTTCATCATATTAAAGTTTCAGGGGATTATTTTTATGGTATGGGGAGAAGCATTCAGGTAAGCTACTTTTTTATGAACCAGTAATATTGGTGTCCAAATGCTAGGCCAATTAGAAACTTTTCATAAAGGATACAGTATTAACATTCATAATTCAGGGAGCAAGGAAATGCTCTAAGAATAAGGGCTTATCTCAGGTCAGCACATCAAATATTTTTCTCACAATACCACATGTGGGACTGCCATTGACCTAAGTGAAAGCTCATACATGCAGGGAGAACAAAATATTGGAATGAGGTGTTTGGTGTGGACATACAAGGAGATGACTGCCCTCTCATTGTACAAGCCATTGGAAATTAGTCTGACCGATGATATTTGGATCCACAGAAGACTGAAAATCTTCAGACAGTGGGTTTTCATAATAGGGAGTTTGATTCAGATTCAGCTCCACATGATTTATGTTTTCTTTCAAGGGCACTCATCTCACAGATATTAAATGATCAGACTTCCAGAGCAAATTATTCCTCAATAATTGATCCTGTTATAATATAAATACATTGTTAGGGGGAAAAAAATCTGTCATCGCTACATAAAGTAACAGAGTTTAAGGCAAAATGGAACCACCAGATCATCTAATTTGTCCTCCTGTATAGCTCAGCCCACCACCACCATCACCATCACCACCACCACCTAGAACCCACAAATGAAACCCACAGCTTTGAAGTACAAAATGGTGAAGTGACTATCAGCATATTCATAAATTCAGCAAGCTAAGAAGACAGCACATCTAAGGAATCCAATTTGTCTGTCAAATTAAAGATTTTAATAATCTAACTTATACATTGTTTGCCACCATCAGAACTGGGAAAATGAACCTTAATGAGGTTGAAAACTATCACAAACATTTGTTTTCAGCGATAACATTGGGGAGTCAAAAGAAGGCATTTATAGATGTAGAGTATGGACAAAAGCAGCAGTAAATGAACTAAAATGCAGTGGAAATGCTCATCTCTCAAAACTGCTTTTTAAACAACTTCAAATATCTCTATAATTAATCAATGATGCTTTTAAAAACAAACATAGAATGCCCCTTTGAGAAAGTGCTGTTTGCCACCTAATATATAAATGAAATATTTTAGAAATGGTAGTTGTTATAAATACATTCAGTATGACATTGAGATTTTACTCAAAAGGTAGGACGGTTTAAGTGGAAATGGACAACCAATGAAATGTCACCAGTCTTTCATTACTGAAATTTTGCAAAATCCACCAGAAGATAAAGCACAGATGGGAGATTTCTTAGTAAATATTTCACATAGTTCTAATTATGAGTGAATATCACATTAAAAAGTGCAAACAAAAAATTATAAATCTGAAATAGATTGATAATTGGATTTTTCACTGCTTTGCAAGTATCTTGTCTGTAGATTTGATAGTGAATCTAAGGTTACTGTTCCTTCCTTCATATTAAGAGGGAGTTAGGGAAGCACATCAATAGAAAGAAACAGAAAATGGATACATCTTCCTTATCTTACAGATACCATATTTTAGAAAACACTTTTCAAAATGAAAATGCCTTTATAAACTAGGCTATAAAGACAAGAACACACAGTTGTTGGTGCTGAACATGTAAGTCAGTGGCTGTAGAAAGTACAAGGATCCCTTTTTCTCCCTCCCCATACACAGGCTATCAATAGAACAGTGGTCCCCAACTGGTCAATTGCAATGGACCCTGAACAGCAGTTGCAATTAAAACCTATGAGCGGTGCACCAACTGCTGGTGAAAGGGTGGAGACCACTGCAATAGAAAAAGCAGTTGTAATGTGGCTGCAATCAATATGGTTCTTCCTGCATTACTTAACACAACAGAGGTAATAGTTTGCCTTTCAGAATGGCTAAAGGTCAGTTTGCACATTTGCACATACATATTTTTCACTAACAGGCTATGTCTACACTTACAATGTTATAGCACTATAGCAGCAATACCATTGTGGTGCTTCAGGGTGGATACCCCCCTTAAGTGACAGGAGGAGTTCTCCCATCGCTGTAGTTAATCCACCTTCTCGAGAGGCAGTAGTTAGGTTGATGGAAAAATTCTTGACCAAGCTATACTGATCAAAGTTTTCAATGTAGACCAGTCCTTACTGACCAAATACTGCCATCATTTAACTGCTGTCAGTTACCCTGTGAACAGTAGGACAATAAATGAAGACTTTATGTATCCATTAGACACTCCAGGAGGAAATTGTTAGTAGCCAAAATAGCATGTGAGCCAGATAACTGTCAACATCTCTTTTCACACAGAAAGTTCTACGGACTCTTTACTAACCGCAAACGGTTCAGACTTTGGCTTTACACCTCAACCAAAAGACGTCAGTGGAGTAACATGCCTTCTACATTATATTACGGTGCTGAAGCAGATCACAGCAACACTTACAGTTATGACAGGTGGCGCCACTGTATCCGGTTCCATCGCAAGTGCATTTGAAGCTGTCCCATGTTTGGGTGCATTTGCCACCATGTTCACAGTGATTGGGCACACACCTGTCAGGATGAGACACAAAGAGAAAAACAAAAATAAAATAAGCAAAGATTTATGAATGGTCGAATTGTGAGCTGCCCCAGCAATACGTTATACTAACACCAGTTTGCGCTACCCGCATAATTAATCCTTGTTATTTTAGACAGATTAATAGAATTCATGACAGACTGTGCCAACCACACAATAGATGATGGATCATCACCCTGCTAAAGTTCTTTTCAAACAAACAGCAGAAATGGATGACAGTGGTGGGATACATAAACTTATCATAAATTAAGTTTTTAAAGGCCATGTATGACTAGCACCACGATAAGAATAACATCACAAGTCATGGATCCTTCTGTTGTGCAGGTGATGCAATACCCCAAGGATTCAAGTCCCACAAGTCACTGAAAATTAGAAAATTTCTTTCTCTCGCCCACCATGGGATGAGATGGAGGCTACTTGCCCGCTTGCTGAGATGGAAGTTACTAATTCTGAATTATTAAAAGAAACCAGATGCTGTGAACTTCAGAATAAAAGCTTTAACAGGCTTTAATTCACTTGTGGCAAGCGTAGTTCATTTTTACCCCACCAGTTAAGTTATTTTCAGAGAGATGAGGAAATGAAAAAGAAAAGATGGAATTGAAATGAATGAAAAATAGGGGAAATCATATCAGAACATACATTTATTATTTGAAACATCCACAAAATGCAATTTCAAAAGATTTGAGTTTGACCAGTTTCTTCTTTATCACAGATTCATTTAAATAGTAATTACTATAATACTTTTGCTTTTGAAACTATTACTTTTCTTTTCTTGGAGTATGCTTTGAAATCTCATTTCAAAGAATCATTTTTCCCTTTATTAAATTTCCTTTCAGCCAGTCTCGGATAGACTCTTTCTGATCAAGGGTTAAGGGAATTGTCCTTTTATGTTGAATTTATCCAAATCATATTTATGAACTACACTTCAGCATTATTACATTAAGAAGAGATTAGGAGACCACCTACCAACCAAATAAATGAAAATATTTTCTGAAAATGCAGTACACATTAAACTATAGTTATCTCCAGGATAATTTTGAAATTCACAGCATCCCTGTAATAGCTAACACTAGACTCTTTGTTAATACCCATAGTACATCTTAATATACAATAATTGCCTGACAAATAATTTTGGGATTATTAATTTTGAAATCTTTCTTCTCTCCCCAAAACTATTATGTGCATGCCTCTCTTCCATCTAAATTAACAGAGACGATGCATATGCACCCAAGAGGAAAAGAATTAATGGAAATACATTACTCACTTGGACATAGTACAGTTCACCTCCTTCTTAGAAATGAACAATGAGTCCTGTGGCACTTTTAAAGACTAACAAATTTATTGATCACATGAGCTTTCGTGGGAGAAAATCTAATTTCTTCAGATGCTTTGAATATGGGGAACTTACAGAACGGGAGAAAAATAAATGCAGGGAAGTGTAAGTCATAGGATTGGGTCAAATTATCACAGCAAATCAAAGCAGCTATTTAGATTTGACCAGCACATAGAGGAAGGTGAAGTCAAATCACCTGTTGTAATGAGAAAAAAAATCCATAGTCCCCATTTAACCCTGAGGCAACAGTATCAAATGTTCATATGACTTCCAATTCTGCAATTTCTCTTTGAAGCTTAGATTTGTTATCCATTTGTTTGAGCACAACTATTAACAAATCATCAATGGAGTGAACAGGGACATTGAAGTGTTTCCCTATTGATTTTTGAATGTCATTTCTGATATCATACTTGTGTTAATTTTTTGTGCAGAGACTGTCCTGTTTGTCCAATATATAAGGCTGGGGGGCGGGAGGAGATAAGCATTTCTGGCACATGATGGCATAAATCACATTGGTGGATGAGCAGGTGAGTGAGCCCTTGATACATCAGCTGGCTTGATTAGGTCCTGTGATGGTGTCTTTTGTGTAGATATATGGGCAAGGCTGACAACATGGTCTGTTGCAGGGATATGTGCCTGCTTTAATGTTTCTCTTGTTTGATCTGTAGTTGCAGGTGAGTGTCTGCTTAAGGTTGGAGGACTGTCTGTAAGTGAGTAGAGGTCTGTCTCCCAAAGCTTGAGAGAGTGAGGGATCGTCTTGAAGAATAGGCTGTAGATCCTTGATGTGCTGTAGAGGTTTGACTTGGGGGTTGTAGGTGATGACCAATGGCGTTCTGTTGTTTTCTTTCTTAGACTTCTCTTGTAGTAGTTGACTTCTAGGTACCCATCTGGCTGTAGAGGTTTGACTTGGGGGTTGTAGGTGATGACCAATGGCGTTCTGTTGTTTTCTTTCTTAGACTTCTCTTGTAGTAGTTAACTTCTAGGTACCCATCTGGCTCTATCAGTCCATTTTGTCACTTCCCCAGATGGGAACCGTTGTTTTAAGAATGCTTGATAAAGATCTTAAAGGGGTCCGTCTCTCTCTGAGGGATTGGAGCAAATGCAGTTATATCTTAGGGCTTGGCTATAGACAATGGATTGTGTGGTGTATCTTGTATGAAAGCTTGAGAGATGTAGGTAACTATAGAGATCAGTAAGTTTTTGTTATAGGATATTGTTTATATGTCCATCACTAATTTGCACTGTAGTGTCCAGAAAGTGGATGTCCTATGTAGAGTGTTCCAGGCTAAGTTTGATTGTGGAGTGAAAATTGTTGCAATCTTTGTAGAAATCTTCAAGGGCATCTTTACTGTAGGTTCAGATGATCAATGTAGCATAAGTAGAGGAGTAAGTAAGCTTTGGAATGAGACATGGGGAAGCGCTGTTCTAAGTCTTTCATTAAAATGTTGGCACATTGTGGGGCCATACAGGTACCAATAGCAGTGCTGCTGACTTGAAGGTATAATTTATCTTCAAATCTGAAATGGTTGTGGGTGAGTACAAAGTCACAAAGTTCAGCCACAAGGTGTGCTGTGGCATCATCTGGGATAGTTCTTATAATGGCTTGTAATCCGTCTTTGTGTGGGATTTTGGTGTAAAGAACTTCTACTTCCAGAATGACCAGGACAGTGTTTTCTGGAAGTTCACCAATGGATTGGATTTTTCTCTGGAAGTCTGTGGTGTCTCGAAGATAGCTAGGAGTATTGATAGTATAGGGTCTGAGGAGAAAGTCCACATAGCCAGACAGGCCTGCTGTAAGTGTGCCAATGCCTGAGATGATGGGGTACCCGGGGTTTCCTTTTTTATGGATTTTCAATAGTAGATAAAATACCCCTAGTCGCGGTTCTGGTGGTGTGTCTGTCTCGATTTGTTCCTGTGCTGCTTCGGGGAGTTTCTTGAGTAGGTGGTGTAGTTCCTTTTGGTATTTGTCAGTGGAGTCGGAGAGAAGTGGTTTGTAGAACGTTGTGTTAGAGAGTTGTTTATAAGCCTCCTGACTGTAATCCGATTTATTCATGACAATGACAGCGCCTCCTTTGTCAGCCTCCTTAATAATAATGTCAGAGTTGTTTCTGAGCCTCTGGATGGCATTGTGTTCTGCATGGCTGACATTATGGTGTAAGGGATATTGTTTGTCCACGATTTCAGCCTTTGCATGGTGGTGGAAACAATCTATGTAAAAGTCTGGTCTGCTGTTCCAACTGTTGGGAGGAGTCCACACAGAATATTTCTTCTTGTAGTGTAGGGAGGAAAATATCTGTAGATTATTGCATTGTTCGTTGGTGTGGTGGAAATATTCCTGGAGTCAGAGATGGTAAAAGTAGTCCTCCAGGTCACCACAGAAAGTGTTTACACACGCAGAGTAAAAGCTTTTTAGCACAATGTACTATAATCTTCCTACTTTATTATACCACAGCAAATGAGATACGTCACTGAAATTTGTTAGAGAATTTCAAGAGACTGGGTTATATTAATAAAACGTGCTTAAAGAAATTATTTTCTGGATGAAAAACTTTTTTATTTTTTTTTATTTTTTTTACACATTTTAATAGTAAGGGTACAGTAAAGAAGCCTGTAGGGATCTTGCCTATATATCTTGTGCTATATATATAAGATATATATATATATCTTGTGCAAATATCAATTATTTGGAAAATTTTAATTTTCTATGACTCTATGGATGGCAGGTGTATAGATAATTCTTTATATAGTCCATTGACATATGTCTGACCCACAGTTCAGTACATTTGGACAAGACCTTAATTCTGAATATATTTTTTGTTTGTTTTTAAACCTTGTCAGCTATATTCAGCTCTTATTTTCATAACCACATTGTGGCTTCATAAACACTAAAACCTTACATTCATATTTTGCAATATATTTGGTAAATTACTTTCTTCTTCAAAACCATTTTGTGTGTCATTTTGGATGTATCGCTTTCCTTACTTCTAGTTGAAATCTATTTGCTTTAAAACAATTTCCAATTGACAATAAATAAATAAATAAAAATAAAAAATGTCTACATTAATTTGGACAGAAATTTACATGAAGTCTCAATAACAACGCCAATACCCAATTTTACATTTTATTACTATATAATTTACTTTTACAGCATTACACATAGTAAAGCTAATGCTGTATTGGTAGCATAACAAATATACTATCTTAATTTATGTATATATGAAACACAATATAGATATTTATTGACACACTTTTAAACATATTTATTTATATAATCAGTTGTATTTTTAAAGTCAAATGTATCCCACAAACCACAACTTCCTAATTGTTAGTTCTGTGTGTTTTGTAAGAGTGCTAGTTTAATCCAACTTCCGTTGGATTTTTTTTTAATCAGCATTTTTCTTTCCTAAATATTAATTTGACACACAGTTCAGGGTGGAAAGTGATTGAAACTACAAGCAATTTAAAGTGAGCGGAATGTAATAACTCCAATATCATTTGGTGAGGATGCCAAGTAATTATTGTGAGACAAATCCACTGCCAGAGCAACTCAGTTGCTATGACTCATTCTGTAAGCAGAGCATGCTGTGATTTAGCCCTCCAGGGATTCTGCAACAGCCTATCTCTGGGCAGAGCCCAAAAGAGATGACTTCCAGGAACAGGTATTTCACAGACCCTGCGAAAGATGCATATTAGCCAGCCCTCCTGCAGTTATAAAATCCCTAGACTTCCAGCCTGCCCTCCATCCTGTCCCTGCTTCAGCCTTGTCTGTGCCCTCCTGCAGCTTTTCTCTAGTCTTGCCTCCTCCTCCTGACCCTAAGACTCTCTCTGCCCCAGATTTGATCTTTGGACTCCAGCTACACTCCTGCTTTTTGGCCTGTCTATAAACTTTCACCTCAGTTCTGCCCCATGGCCTGTCCCTGGACCCCAGTTCAAGCACTGCCCTCACCCTTAGCCTGACTTTACAGCCAGTTCAACCACTAGACCTGACTGCCTGGAACCTCATAGCCTGATTCTTATGCTGTTGCAAAAAAGTCCTATCAAGTGTACAGGATAAAATTTTCATAAGTATTTGGGTATGAACAAAATTCATTTCATAAATATATGCATGAGTATGAAAATACTATACAAAATAACATTGTGCTGAGTTTTTCTCAACATGGAATTCCATGTTTTCCTTCTCCTTTTCCAAGCCCTATCAAATCTTAAGCCTGCTTATATCCCAGCAGCCATTTCCTCTTACTCTTCTTTTAGGTTCTTGTAATCCTTTCTTTACTAGCTTCTTCATTCCTTTCTCTGTTGATTTTATGATTCTAGCTATTAAGATGCCTAATATGGTTTCAATGACCTTCCAGATCTTTTTCAAGGTTGTCCTCTCTTGCTTCCTTCAAATCTCTTTAAATCCATTCTTTCCATTAACGCTTCTTGCATGGATCACCACACCTTTCCTTATCTCAACTGTCCTATGTTCTGCCTTGTTTGTCCTTGTACAAAGAACTCTATCTTAATATATGCATTATAAATATACTGATGATACTTGGTTTCTCCACACACAGAAATATTTCATAGAATGTTAAAATTACAGTTAAGTAGTCAAAAGTCATTGCATGAAAAGATTAGAGTTACGCACACAATCTTAATTCTGTTCCTTGTCACTTTGATTTATGATATGGTAACAAAATGGATATGATGCTCCCATTGTCCCTTTGTTACATGGGTGCAAATTTGCTTCTACAAGACTTCTACATATGCACTTATTCCACTATGGATTCTGTAGCTAGATTACCCTTGCATGTTTATATGCAGTAAATCCTCAAAATTCTTTTTACTTACTTAGGAAAAAGTGACATAAAAAGTATGAAGAAATACTTCAGGAGTTTGGAATGTTGTGCCCTTAACAGTAGAGGATCACACTATTAGTAATAAAATAATAATGAATGTGACCCATGTGTCTGAAGTGTTAATCTCCCTCTATGCTTGGGCAACACTTTAAAAACTGTTTTTATTGGTAGTGAAACTTCAGGATGTTTTTGTAAACTTTTAATTAAGCTTAATTCACTTCATCATGTTTCTCTTTAGCAGAGTCCTAGTTCTTCTAAAATAGTGGCAGGAACTGCAATCACTTAGCTGATAACATCACGTACCAGAATTCTCAAGTACTCTATTTTTTCTGTCCGTTGATTTTTAAGGTCAGAAGATCTGTTATGATAATCCATTCTGATCTTTTCTGTAACACAAGGCCATAGAATTCTACCAAGTGATTCCTTCATCTATCCTATTACTTCAGGCTGAGCTAGATCTTTTAGGAAGACATAATGACTTGATTTGAAGTACTTCAAGCAATGGAGAATCCATCACATTCTGAGAAAAATTGTTCCAATGGGTAATTAGCTCCACTATTAAAAAAACCCACACATGCCCTATTTTTAGGTGGAATTCATCTAGTTTCAGGTACCAGCAATAGAAGGTTGCCTGTAGTGGTAATGTCTGGACATAGGAAGGAAATTTTAGTGGGGTTCTGTAGAATCAGTATTAGGCCCAATGTGATTTATCAATGATCTGGAAGTAAATATAAAATCATCCAATGATATTTGTGAATGACATAGATCAGTGAAATGGTAAATAGCAATGAGGAAAGGGTAGCTATTCAGACCAGGCACAATCATTTGGCAAGTTGAGCCTATGACAATGGAAACTTAGGAAACCCTGGGCTTTTGTATCAACTGATAGCCTGACCAGCTTAATGCTGGTGGAACATTATTAAAACAAGTTATAAAAACTGAAGTAAGTGTGTGAAGTTTAGACTTTCTAAAGGCCGGTGAATGGAGGAATAAAATATTCATATGCAAATCTCTGTATTTCTTATGCACAGCTATTACACTCAACATGTGTGTCACATAATTCTCATGTAGCTGGGACAGACCTTGTAATACTAAGAGTCATTAATCAGTGCTGAGTTTTGCCTACACCCCTTAGAAAACAGAGTGGTCTAACTAACCTGTAAAAGCCAACATACCCTGAGGAGCCTACTTGATTTTCAAAACAGTAGGTGTAATGCAGTTTACAGGACAGTGGAGCATGTGTATATGTGTGTATGAGCCACACAGAATGTCTTCACTGAAGACATTCCACCTTATGGACTCCCCGTCTCTCGCCCCATCACTTTTTGCATCTGTGAGCCCTCAGGTCAGAACAGTCATGTGGCAGGATTGTTCTTTTTGAGTGAAAAAATAGTGCCTACTGAAAGAGTACAAGGTTCTTTTTACCAGACTGGATACTGAGAAGCGAAGATTTTGTCTGCAAGTGAAGGACCCTGGCTGCCACCGCTGGGATAAGCCTCAGAAACTGAGCCTATAATTACTTCTTTCAAAGCGATAGCTCTGTTAGTCTAGGTCAGCCAAACAAACAAGGAGTCCTGTGGCACTTTTAAAGACTAACACATTTATTCATCACATGACCTTTCGTGGGAGAAAATCCCACTTCGTCAGATGCTGTGAAGATGGGAAACTTATAGAATGGGAGGAAATTAAATGCAGGGAAATGTATGACACATGATCAGGTCAGGCTGTAACAGCAAATCAGAATAAGTGCTGGGTTTCAAACACTGGGGAACAGCATATAGAGGGAGGTGCGGTCAAATCACCTGTTGTAATGAGAATAAAATCCATAGTCCCTGTTTAACCCTGAGGCAATGGAGTCGAATTTACATTTAAATTCCAATTCTGCAGTTTCTCTTTGAAGTTGTGATTTGTTATTCATTTGTTTGAGCTATTAACAAGTCATCAATGGAATGAGCAGGGAGATTGAAGTGTTCCCCTATTGGTTTTTATATGTTGTGATTTCTGATGTCAGATTTGTGTCCATTTGTTCTTTTGTGTAGAGACTGTCCTGTTTGTCCAATATATAAGGCGGGGGTCATTTCCGGCACATGACGGCATAAATCACCTAATCAAGACCTAATCAAGCCAGACAACAGAGTTCTGTGGCACTTTTAAAGACTAAGGCCTTGTACACACGATCAGATTATCGCGCATTAAAGCTCATTACCGCGCGATAGCAACAACGGCGTACACACGTGCAACAGGGCTCTTGCGCGTTAAGTGCCTTGTTGTCGCGCAATCCAACAACCACTCCGACGAGAGTGGTAACAGCTGTTGCGGATCATATATTGCGCGTTTGAGCTCGTGTGTACGCTTACCGCGCATTGACTGGAGTCCGGAACTGTCCCAGCATTCCCAAGTCGTCCTCTCTGGTCTTCCCCCCACCCGCTCTGTGGCCGTGACGAAACTGTCCCCGCCCTGCCCCGAACTTATTCCCGGGATTTTCAAATTTCAAGTCTGTTTCACTTCCTGCTCTCTTCCTCGTGGAGTGTGTTTGTGCTCCGATCATCAGTAGCAATGGCGGCCCGCCGTGGAAGACGCGCACCCCTTTGGAGCACGGCAGAGGTACTGGACCTGATCAGCATCTGGGGAGAGTCCGCCGTGCAGGCGCAGCTACGCGGCAGCAGGAGGAATTATGACACATTTGGCATAATTTCTCAGGCCATGTCAGAGAGAGGGCATGATAGAGACACAGTGCAGTGCAGATCAAAGGTGAAGGAGCTCAGAATTACCTATCACCGAGCGAAGGAGGGAAACCGCCGTTCTGGATCAGCGCCTGCAACATGCAGGTACTATAAGGAAATAGAAGCCATCCTCAGCGGGGACCCCACAACCACTGCCAAAAGTCCCGTGGACACTTCAGCCCCTCCTCGTCCGGTGATTGCCAGAGCCGAGCAGGATGAGGACGTTGTTGAGGAGGAGGAGGAGGAGGAGATGGAGGATGACACGGAGGAAAGCGCAACCGCGTGTAGCCAGGAGCTCTTCAGCAGCCCCGCTGAGACGTCCACCCAAGGCTTGAACTGCAGCTTGTTCTCTGAGGCGGCAGAGGGGGGTTCAGGTAAGTTTCTCCTTCATTCAGCTCTGCTCCTGCTAAAATATCATTGTCTGGGGTGGGGGTGCTTGCGGGTCCCCGCTGTGCACGCTATTTACTCTGCATTCATTAGCAGGGCATCAATACAAGCAGTGATTGTAAAATAATCATCTGCATTTAGGTCAGAAAAGGTTTCCTCGATGTACCTCCAGAGCCTAATACTCAGGTTAGATGGGAGAGCGTTTGTGTCTGCGCTCCCAAAGACGGACACTCTGCCTCTCCAGCTGCAAAGCACAGCCCTGGGAACCATGGCAGCACACAGTGCAGCAGCATACGGTCCCGGCCTGCTACCGGCGGCATGTAGGAGATGTATTCTAGATGGAAGGGGCACTCTGAGGAGAGGGATATTGGGTTCCATCTGTGTGCCCTCTTCCGATTCTTAGCCCCCGGTAAGCCGTCTATTAGAATGTACCTTGTCTGCTTCAGCGCAGCGTAGTGTGTTGACCGCCCTGTACCTTCCAGTGGAATGTGCTACTGGAAGGTTACATTGGCTATCTATGCTATGTGTTAACAATGTCTATATTGTTATTTTTGTATTAGAATTGAGCTTCACAAGGCCGGTGTCTACCCCAGCTGACCGAATGAGAAACATTAGGCGGCGTTCTCGAAGAAACAGGGAGGATATGTTTAACGACCTGCTGAAAGCAACACAAGAATCCGCAAGGGAGAATAGAGCCTGGAGAGAGGAATCCCAGCAGAGGAGGCAGAAACACAGGGACGAACTGATAAGCGTCATGAAGGAGCAAACAGAACTGCTAAAGAACATGATAGCTTTGCAGTCCCAGGCGATAAATGTCCGGGCTCCACTCCAGACAGTTCAGCCGTGTATGCCTCCCACACACCGCAGTCCCTCAAAGCATTTCTTTGAAGGCCACCCTCCACCCCGGTACAGGACAACATCCAGCCCCCCCCCCCCCCAAGCTACTTTTACGAGACCCGGAGCTACACCAACCTGTAACCCCACCCCCATCTTTCAGGTTTCAATAAAAACAGTAACAAATACTTTGAAGAATGCATTTATTTATACACATTATTGAAATGATCCTAAGGTGCACCTCATGCGTCATGGAACTTAACTAGGGAAGGGCATCATTGAAATGCTCCCTGAGTGCCTCCCTTATGCGAGCAGCTTCTCCTTGTGCCACCCTAATACTCCTAGTGGCTGGCTGCTCGAATGCTTCCTCGAGGCGCTGTGCCTCCGTAGCCCACGTAGGGGAAAACTTTTCTCCCCTACTTTCACAAATGTTATGGAGGACACAACATGACGCAATCACGGCAGGGATCTGGTCCTCCGCCAAGTCCAGCCTCCCATACAAACAGCGCCAGCGCCCTTTTAAACGGCCGAAGGCACACTCCACAGTCATTCTGCAGCGGCTCAATCGGTAATTGAACCGCTCCTTGCTGCGATCAAGGTTCCCAGTGTAGGGTTTCATGAGCCATGGCATCAGTGGGTATGCTGGGTCTCCGAGGATGACTATGGGCATCTCCACCTCCCCCACTGTTATTTTTTGATCAGGGAAAAAGGTGCCCCCTTGCAGCTTCCGGTACAGACCAGTGTTCCTGAAAATGCGGGCATCATGCACCTTTCCCGACCACCCAGCATTGATGTCCGTGAAACGACCCTTGTGATCCACGAGTGCTTGCAGCACCATGGAGAAGTAGCCCTTCCTGTTTATGTACTCCGTCGCGAGATGGTCTGGAGCCAAAATAGGGATGTGTGTGCCGTCTATGGCTCCCCCGCAGTTAGGGAATCCCATGGCAGCAAAGCCGTCCACAATCTCTCGAACATTGCCCAATGTCACTGTCCTCCGTAGCAGGATGCGATTGATGGCTTGGCACACTTGTGAGAGGGCTAATCCGACGGTGGTCCTCCCGACTCCAAACTGGTTTGCAACGGACCGATAGCAGTCGGGAGTCGCCATCTTCCATACAGCAATCGCAACACGCTTCTCCACAGTTAGGGCTGACCTCATGTTGGTGTCTTTCCGTCGCAGGGCAGGGGCCAACTCTGAGCACAGTTCCAGAAAGGTTGCTTTCCGCATTCGAAAGTTCTGTACCCACTGCTCGTCATCCCACAGCTGCATAACAATGCGATCCCACCACTCGGTGCTCGTCTCTCGCGACCAGAAACGGCGTTGCACCGTGTGCAGATGATCGGTGAAGGAGCTGAGCAACGCGGTGCTGTTGCTCTGCATGGCATCGATCAGCCCCTGCTCCTCGGTGTCCTCATCTGACTCGGAGCTCATTGCGTACTGAGCAACAAGCCGAGATGTATTCAGAATGTTGAAGGCGACAATGGAGATCATAGCAGGATCCATGCTGTCGCTGTAGCGATTGATTGCAAGTGGTGCGTTGCGTCACTGCAATGTTGAAAATAGGCGCGAGTTGCTATTGGCAACGAGGAAGACGCTAGGGGAACACAAAGCAGCATGGGAAACTGAGAGTTTACCCATGGCGCTTTGCGTTCCTTTCCTTCATCCCATCATTCATAGCGCCGATTCAGGGAAAATGGAACGATGGGATAGGTGCCCAGAAGTCATTGCGCTCAACCGCGATAATGCGTGTAATTTTATTGCGTTGCAGGGAGCAACGTGTGTACGCGTTGTCCCGCAATAAAGGTCACGTGAGTTTTGTAGCGCGATTGCCTTGTTGCGCTTTAATCTGATCGTGTGTACATAGCCTAACAGATTTATTTATCACATGAGCTTTCGTGGGAGAAAATCCCACTTCGTCAGACGCTTTGAAGATAGGAAAGTTACAGAGTGGGAGGAAATTAAATGCAGGGGAGTGTATGACATAGCATCAGGTCAGGCTGTAACAGCAAATCAAAATAGGTGTTAGGATTCAAAACACTGGGGAACAGCACATAGAGGAGGGGGAGGTCAAATCACTTGTTGTAATGCGAGAAAAATCCATAGTCCCTGTTTAACCCCAAGACAACTGAGTCAAATTTGCATATAAGTTTGAGTTCTGCAGTCTCTCTTTGAAGCTGTGATTTGTTATTCATCTGTTTCAACACAGCTATTAACAAGTCGCCAAGGGAGTGAGCAGGGAGATTGAAGTGTTCCCCTACAGGTTTTGCGGTGTTGCAATTTCTGATGTCAGATTTGTGTCCAATGAGTCTTTGGCGCAGAGACTGTCCTGTCTGTCCAATATATAAGGCAGAGGGGCATTTCCGGCACATGATGGCATAAATCACATTGGTGGATGAGCAGGTGAACGAACCCTCCTTGCTTTCAGACAGCCCCCTAATCTTAAAAGGATACTTACCAGCAATTACAGATCACAGAACAGAAACACTAAAGCAGGAACACAGCCCTGCAGCAGACCACGCTGCCAACTTTGCCCTCATATCTACACTGATGACACCATCACAGGGCCTAATCATGCCACCTACTCCATCAAGGGTTCATGTCATACACTCCCCTGCATTTAATTTCCTCCCACTCTGTAACTTTCCTATCTTCAAAGCGTCTGACGAAGTGGGATTTTCTCCCACGAAAGCTCATGCGATAAATAAATCTGTTAGTCTTTAAAAGTGCCACAGGACTCTGTTGTCTTTCTACAATAGACTAACACGGCTACCCCTTTGGAATTTGACTAATCAAGCCAGTTACTCCATGAAGGGCTAATTCGCCTGCTCATTCACCAATGTGATTTATGCCATCAGACAGTTCACTACTGGCAAACTCAGGAAAATATCACATAATAGTCCTTTGTTCTAGACAGCAAGGGACTATTCCCCTTTCTGTAGGGAACAGCTCTTCAGAAAGCAAGTAGAATACATATAAAAAGTAACAGAAACCAATAATACTGAACCATGGATTGATCAGATGGATAAGGATATTGATACCAAGGAGCCCCATGATAGCGGACAATAGATAACAATTACCTACTCCTGTCACAGTTTATTGCAAAAGCAGACCAATTAGAGGGAAAATGGCTCATCTGACATCTAGACAAACTCTCAATTCTTACAATTTAAGAAGTGGTTAATGTGATTTTGAACTTCCCAACAATAGGATTATCATCCTATATGCAAGGCAGCACATTCAAAAGGCAAATGGGGGAGATTGTAAAATTAATTCAGGTGCACAATGATCTTCAGACTGGTTTGATTTACTGCTGACTTCTAACCTGATCTTGCACAGATGCATATAATTAAATGATGGTGGCATTAACGGATGTTTGATGAACCAAAGAGAACATAGTTTGTTTCTTATTTATTACAGCGTCTGGACTTCCCATTTCTTTGGAGCATGTTATCAAGCTAGTTGTATCGTACAAGTTAAAAACCACAAAATGCCTAGCAGTTTTAAACAGCGTGATTTATGGAGTGAAATCAGTCTTAAAATATGCAGTGACATTTTGTTAAGCAAAGTTCCTTTAGGGCACATTCATAGAAAAGGCTGTCAAATTGCTACCAGTGTTATCTACAGAACAAGAAGGTGCTGTTATAGACTGTTTGCAAGAGAAGGATTTATGAAAAGGTGATGCATTTTTTTTTAAAAAGGGGAAAAGGAAAAAAACCAGTAGTTAATTCATTTAGACTAAATTATCTTTTTGGATTTGTTCAAATTCAGGAAACCCAGTAATTTCTTGATTATGTGCAATAACTTTTGTTAGTTTATCTATGTCACTTTCAAGACATTTTAAAAATTATCTGTTTAATTATATTACACACACACACACACACACACACTTATATTTAACACAACACTAATTAAATAAATAAAAGGAGTTAAATCTGAATAAAGACAGTGGCTCTTGCATCTTGACTTTTTTGAGAAGAAGCTTGGGCTAGACAATGAGCTGTTATAAATCAGTGTAGATTACACTGAAGTCAACTGAGTAGCCATGTTAGTCTATTGCAGAAAAACAACAGAGTCCTGTGGCACTTTTAAAAACTAACAGATTTATTTATCACATGAGCTTTCATGGGAGAAAATCCCACTTCAGGTAGACATTTGGACAGTGAAGACATACCTCCAAAGATTAAGTGCTAGCCAGGTTCCAGAGGTAACTCAGCATGTCACTACCAGCTTGGAGCTGTATATGTGTATTTGAGCCTCCATAGGTCCAAAACTTTTAATATAGAGTCTTGAGTTATTCTTAGAAGGGATAAAAACAAAAGGGGAGTGGGGTGGGGTGTGGGTGTTGATGAATAGCCATGGTAGGGAGTTCTAGGGAAATATAAGAACTACTCTGTATGAGTTCTGCTTTTTGTTTTTGTATATTTGAGTTTGCTATTTATGCAACAGAATAGAAACAGATGCAATTAGAGCCTGGGTGATGAATACGTTCAGATCTGAGCCTCTAAAGAATTTTCTCTTTTTGCTCCCTGGCTCTTCTGTGGGTTACATTGAATAGTCTTCAACTTCCACTGCTCTGATGTAAAACTAACTTCACATTAACTTGTAGTGAACTTTGTGGCTATGGAATAATCGCTCTGACAGTTTGAAAAGACAAAAGAGCTCACTTAACTTGAGAATGAGCCATAAAATCATTCACTGATGTCTTGCTAATTATTTAGCACATCTACATTTCACAAATTGAACTAAATACAGCTCCTGCAATTTTATGAGAACTTCATCTTACAGTCCATGTTATGCATTTGGGGAAAGTTTTTTGATAAATATCAGGTCATGTATACACCAATGAACAGACTGCAGAACATAACAACTAATGCATTTGTGTATAATGAAGATGATATACTCAGTAGGCAAGTGCAGAATTTTGTTTCTAATTTGGCTTACTATTAGATCTATCTCATGGGGACTAGGGAGGGTGATGATTAGAAATCTTAAAATATTTTCCTCCAAAATATAAGGATAAATTATAAATAAAATATATGACAGAAAAACTTTAAGCCACATTGAAACATGAAACCCCAAATAAGCTTTAAAAGAGATAATGCATCTCTGAAGAAAAACAGACTAGCAAGTTAATAATGACAAAGTACTATATCTTCTCTTTTTAGTTTATATATAAACAGTAATCATGCTGATGGTCACGTAGATGTAGTGTCATCAGCTATTATTGATTAAAGTATGTCCTTGACTCAGAATCCTAATTTATTAGTTTGCTAAGACTCTGACTTCATAAAATGTAGAAGTATTCCATAATCAGTGGTTTTTCAATTGTGTGCATGGAATGCCAGGTCTTAACTGCTCTCGTGTCAGTATGTTTAAAAGGCAGCTTAGGGTACATAAATGATTTAACTACTACTAAAGTGGATGCTGAAATATAATGAAGAATATGATTAAATGGATGACTGACTAGTCAAACTCACCTAAGATTCTTCTATATTTGACACTCAAAAGAGGAAAAGAATTATGTTGTTTCTGAAGCTATTCCTTTACTGCTACTTTAATATGAAATACATAAACAGTCTGAAATATATAAACAGCTCTCTTCATCTATAAAAATGATTAGAAAATTATGTTGAACAGACTACCATACAAGTTCTTATTACTAGTGGCTCTTTTTTTCCCCAGCAAGTCATATGTAATTTGTGATTACAACCTTGAATCTATACAACTCACTTTATTTTATTTTACTTTTTTATAATGACTTTCTCAGGAACATGATCTGTTTAATTATCATGGCAGATCTGAACTTGAAGTTTTCAGGGGAAATTCATCAAACCAACCAATAATACAGTGGTGAAGTTATGGTCAAGTTCTAAGGCCTCATTCAAGACCATGTGCCATGAATTTTAAGTCAGAATCTGTATTTATTTCAAAGGAGAGCTCTGCTTAAATATTGATGATACAACATGGTCCTAATGTTTTACTTAGTACATGTTGTAGCAAATGCCTACCACCTAAGCAGCTCAGCATTTATACCTTTCAGGCCAAAGCATGGTCTCCTTGAAGTCAGTCATGCAAAAGTTTGTCATACCAAAAAATAAATATTAACAAATAGTCATGCTAATTATTACCAGTAACACCATTAGTCAGCAAAGTTGAAAAACAAAAATAAAACAAACCCCAGAACACACAAATTTACTTCTTATGGCAATGGCATGATAGACACAAACTGCCACTGTAGTTCCTGCAGAACAAAGTTGTTGTCAAAATAAGTATCTTATGCACCCCCTGCAATCTTTCTGTAAGTGGGTCTTTGTCTGTCTAGCTGGAAGAAATGGGGCATTGTCCCTTTAAGAGTTCCTTTGTTACACAGGTAAGAAAGAGGGAAGCTTCCAGGGATGGATAGAAAGGGCAGGATTCAGTTGCGACCAACTCTAGGTCTCTACATTGCCCTTCCTGCTGACTGGTAAAGTGGGATGGGTATTTCTAGCCCATAAAGCCACAGAGGGGCTCTCTTTACCAGGAACGAGATAGTCACACCCACCCACCCTTGCATGTATTTCTCTTTTGACACACTGTGGGTTTTACACCAGTTGCCCCTTATCCTGGAGAGGAGGCTCAGAAAAATCAGATACTAACCTGTTCTATAACTGTTGCTCTTCAAAATGCATTGCATGTGTCCCTTCCATTCTTGGTACGTGCATGCACAGTCATCAGAAATGTTTCCCTCAGTAGTACCCATTGGGGTGACTTGACAGCCCCCTGCTGTCAAATGCCATTATCTGCTAATGTAAGGGCAAAGTCATCTTCAACTCTCCTTCAGTTCCTTCTTGCTGGACATCTCAGATACAGAGGGGTAAGAGAGCAGCTCATGGAGTAGACATGCACAACATCTCAAAAAACAACAGTTATGGAACAGGTAAGTAACTCCATCCCCCGACAAGTGATTGCACATGCACATTGCATTCTTATTGACCCTCAAGCCATGGAATCAGGAGGCAGGATTGGAGTCTGAATAAAGACTGAAGGACAATTCAGCAAATCTGGCATCATCTCAAGACAACTGAGTGATGATATAATGGGACGTAAATGAATGGACGAAAGACCAAAATGTCACTCTACAAAAGTCCTAGATATGAAATTGCACAAGATATGACACAAATGCCACTTGCAATCTTGTTGAATGCTTAGTCACTTTGCTCAGTGGGGAAGCAGATCATAGCATATACAGGAAGCAATCTACAATTGTATGTGTAGAGACTATAAATCCCTTCATCCTGGCTGTAATTGCAATAAGTAGCTGGGTCAACAACAGAACTGTTTAGTCCTGTTGATATAAATCTCCAACATCCTTCTGAATTTCCAGGGTGTGTAGGTGTTCCTCATCCATATGGTAGTGAGGCTTCAGGTAGTACACAGGAAAGAATATCAGCTGATTTAAATGAAAGTCAAATACCTCTTTAGAGAGACACTTCGGATGAGGCTATAGGTGTATTTGGTCTTTAAAGAAAACTGTACAAGGGTGAGAGACATCAGCACGTGTAGTTCTGCCACATTCCTAGCTGAAATGATGGCTACTAAAAAAGCCACCTATATTGAAATGTGAATATGGAGCATGTTTCTAAAGGCTCAAACAAAAGTGAGGTCCTAAAAACTTTTGCAAAACTAGGGTAAAGTCACATAGAGGAATCAGATTTCATACCCGTGGAAAGAACTGCTCCAGGCCTTTCAAAAATCTCTTTGGCATACTATTATAAAAGACAGAATAGCTACTCAGTTGAAGGTGTAGAGCTAATATGGCTGGTAGTCCTTTATGAAGCTAACCACCAGCTCTTGATGTTCCAGGTAAAGTAGATATTCCAGAATATCTTGGGTTGGCAACTTCCCATCCTGATAAGACCAGATGGAGAAATATTTTCACTTCAAGAGGTACGTGTTAAATGGCTTCCTACCATTTAACAGCATCAATCTGTTTTGACTGAGACTGTTCTCTAGAATCTAGCCTCAAGCTGCCAGGCCACTAAATGAAGTGCTCACAGTTCAGATGAAGTAGACCAACAGGATCCTGAAAATTATATCTGGGTCCAAAGGAAGGAAATTTGGAGCTTCTACTGACAGCTGCGGGTGAGTGGAGATTCAATAGTGATGAGTTCACACTAGGGCTACACTAGGGCTATCAGTATGATCCTGTTTGAATTTTAGTACCATTCTGTGAAGGAGCAGAATTGGAGACAAAGCATAAAAGAGCTTGTTCAGCAAAGGTAGCAGGAAGTGTCCATGAGTTATAGGCCCTATGCCAGTGGTGTTAAAAAGATGTTTGATTTCAAGGACTGTAATTAAGTATCAGATGGCTATGTAATTTGACCTACATGATGCAACACTCCCTGAAGAGCGCCTGAGACTTTGTAATTCTTTGTATTTTCACCAAATCAAGTATTTGAATATTCCATTTAGTCAGCTGGAGTAAATTATTACACAAAGGAAAATATTTTTAAGAGCACGTGTGCTTTTCACCCATGAGTTAAGTAAAATAAGGAAAAGATTAAGGTTTAAATAGATGAGAGATTGGTGCATATAAGTGTAAGATAATGGAGTGATAGAGAACAGGTGCCAGCCTCAGCTTTAACTGATGCAGAACAAAAAGGGGAGTGAAGATAAAGTTTTAAAAATGTCTGAGGAGCTCAAATCGAGATAACTTGGGATATGAATGCCTGAAGATGGAGATGCAAGGAAAACAAAGATGTCGTATTTGCTACATCTTGAGTGATTAACAACAATCACATCAAACAGAAGCAGCATGATATGCAGAACCCATAGATTCAAATTGGAACTGAGTCCCTATAGGAAAAGAACAGCAAGATGGAAACTTTGGGTTTGGTTTACAAACCATAGGCCCAAAGCTCCAGTGTACCAGCAGAACTCTGCTCCTACATCCTCCTGTCTTAGCCAGCTGGCCAATGAATGAGCACGAGCAATAATGCTGGTAATTATAGCATTTTGTAATAACCCAAGAGGCTGAGAGACTGAAAGGTAGCATAGTGACCTGATAATCAGAGTGCTTTAGTATGAATCTGAGACACCTTCTATGCCCCTGATATACGGCCATAATAAGGTAGTCAAGGTGATGCTGATCTATCAGTCCCCAGGAAGTGATTGTGCCTCCTGGATGAAAAAGTCTGTCCTAGCGATTTAATATGGTCTGAAAGTGCTTAATTGATAGGTAAGGCTAGCTGGGGTGTTACAGTGGTAGCCAAAATGTCAGTGAGATGATCAGAGAATTATTCTCATGCCTTTTTAATAGCTCTTAATGAGGTCTGAAGTCATCAGGAGGTAGCAAGATATTTCCTGAGGAAACCACCTCATCAGAAGAGGATGATGATGAAACCAGCACTATATGAAGTTTCCTCAAAAAGCTCTCCAGCAGGCTCCTTATGAACCACTGCTTCTTGTTCAGCATCAAGCCCAGTACCAGATTAAGGAACAGAGGGCACCCAATTAGCAGATTTCCTACATTGCCCCAAGAGCAAGAATGCCTTGTATAAAATCTGGAAATTTGGGGAAAACCTTAGAGTTTCCCAAAAGGACACTGAACTAGTGGTAGACCTCAATGACCTCCTGGCCACATGCTGTGGGATGATCTCAAGGCAACCCCACGAAGTGATGCCTAGATGGGGAGTAATGTGATCATCTCTGAGGATGGGAAACAAAGGAGTCTACCTCCAAACCAGAACTGGAAGAATCCCCATCTGCTGACCAAGAAGGAATTGCTTCTAACAATCAAGGTACTTGGTCCTGAGGGTTCTTGTAAATAGTTGCTTAGCATTTTTATAGTTAGTAAATGCTGGTAGATAAAATTAGCCTTTTTTGATTCCCTAGTTTTATGGTCCATTTCTCCTCCATATCCCTGCTTCATGCCATATTTCACTTGTTCAAGGCTGGTACTATAGAATAACCCAAAATATTTGGGGGAAATCACATATTCTGGATCACTACTGAAGGTATGAAATTTCAAATCGAGGATTAAAAAAAGAAGAAAATTTGCACTGAAGTTTCTGATCCCGCACCACCTGGGGTGACAGACTGCTTACTGGCCCAGGTTACAGATATCTGCCAGGGCGAAACAGTGAGCGGGCATGGCCACTCTCTGTGACAGACAATGAGGGACAGGCAACCTTGCTACTGGTAGCAAGCTAGCATTTTGAGCTCTCTCTCTCTCTCACACACACACACACACACACACACACACACACACACACACACACAC
>ML685756.1:12743706-12929156 GCA_007922175.1 Pelusios castaneus | reverse complement strand
CACACACACACACACACACACACACACACACACACACACACACACACGAGTCTACCCTTTATCAACAAGTGTTTTTTTCCACTTGTAAGGCATTTAAAAATCAAGGATGCTCCAATGAATTAGCAACTTTGCTTCATTGCAGTCAGTTCTGTGATAAATATACACATACAAAGCTCAATTCAGAAAAAAATATTCAATGCATTTTCAATTCACTGGCAATAGTGAGGTACAGTAAGGCATAAACAAGTCATTTATTACCTACCACTTTTTCAACTAATTGCTTCAAAGCCAGCAGGCTCACTCTACTGAAGCAGCAAAGAGAAAAAAAATATAAAGCAATCCTGATTTCTAAATATGGTGCAATTAATCCCCAGGTCCCCCAAATGTGGTGAGTTTTCAAGAAAATAATTCATTTCAAGTTAAACTGATTCTGAAGAAAGTAACTCTTTTATTAACACATACTTGACTTTAAAAATTGTAATGAAATGATTCTGCGATGTTTAATTTTAATTACAAAACAGACCATTTCTGGGAATTTATTATCCAATCCAAAGGCCTCGAGATTGCCCTATAGAAAATGGATGGGTGATAATTTGCTTCTGGATTAAGGCCTTTGATTCTACTTTTGTGCTCTTCAAGCACTGCTATTTGTGCTGATATAGTTCAGACTTTGTCAGTGTTTCAGTTTATTATAAATTTGGTTTCTCATGAGTTTATATCCACATTATAAAAAATTATCCAATAAATTCAGCATTAATGTTTGAGCCAGGAAGGAAATAAATAGTAGTCTGCTACTGCATACACATCTGAGACAATTCATACAATTGTTTTACCATTTAATATTCCACTGACACTAGGACAGAGTGCTGGGTACTTTTATAGCTTTTATTTTAAACAGAAAAGAATCAAGAGGAAATAATTCTCCACACAATATTTTGCTATAATTCTTAAGGTAGACAGGGTTGGGAGTCTTTTTGACAAAACAGATTTTCTCCCAAAGATTTCAATTCATTGAAATCAAAATTGTTTTCAGGAAAAGGTCCGTTTCAATGAAATTCTCAAATTGAGAAATTATTGAAAAGTTTAAAAATTGTCAAAGTGTCCTATTTTGAATTTTCCAAAAGAAGTAGTTTTGGTTTTTGGCTTGAGGAGACTTCTTGTTTCAAAATGTAATTTACACTATAAATTGTAAAAGAAAACATTTCAAAGCTGCCAGAACTGGCTCTTTTTTGTTTCCCCCTCCCATCTCCTGCAATTTGTTGCTTTAAAAAAAAAAAAAAGATTTTGACTTTTTGTCTTGATTCAGGATAGTAAAATATTTCAAAATCTCAAACATTCCAAAAAGCATTTCCACTCAGCCACACTCAAGACCTAGTATTGTTTCCAAACTCCAAGACGCATGACAGCATTACAATTTAACAGACTCCAGATTTCACATAATACCCAGGTACAATATTTTATAAAAACTTAAGGCAGTGCCTTTAAATAAACAACACTTTTCTGTTGCAGACATGAAACTACTGCTTGCATGGTATCTTTGTTCAGATGACAAATACAGTTTGCAACTTTATTTTATTTGTGGCAAGAAACATTCTTCTTCCACAAAACAAACAAGAAGTCCTATGGCACTTTTAAAGACTAACAAATGTATTTATCACATAATCTTTCATGGGCACAATCCCACTTCATAAGATCTATGACATGGAAAATGTAGCATGCTAGCTGTAAATATATACATACAGAGAAGAGTGGGTCACAAGATCAATTCAAACAGTTCATCCCATAATAACTCTATAAGTCATAGGTAAACTTGTGGTTGAGTGAGCCAACTATCCACTCAGTTAGTTCCTGAAATGCCTATACATGATAATTTCCTAGTTAGGAATTTCACTCTTCTTTAGACTCTGTTCAGGATTGGTAATAACTTCTTTCAATTTCTCACCACAAATTAGAGTATAAATCTAAAGACTGAAAATCCTGAGGAGGGACTGGGAAGGAGGGGATGAGTGCAGCCATATACAAGAATCTGTGGGATGTGGAGATGGGTTGTGCAGTTAGAGAACAGAATTGGGAACAGAGGGAGTGGCTTGAAAGCTAAAAGTAGGGACGAGCCATAGGTCAAAGATGGGGAGGTCATAGGTGCATCAATACTTAGGGCAGAGAGTAAACAGAAGACTGATGTGAAAGCCCTGGAGGATTAGAGCCAGGGGCCAAGATTGTGAAAGCACTGATAATATACCACATTCTATCACAAGCAAGGGAAACAGAACTATCAGGAGAGCAGGTGTTTGAGTAATTGTAAAGATCTGTTCAAAGGGGCCTGACCAGAGAACAACATGAAATACCCCCGAAAGAGAAAGTACCACCACAACGGGTATCATACACACAGACTACACACACCTGCTTCAGAGGCAAAGTTTCATACAGATAGTCAATGTGGGAGTTCAAGTGGGACAGTGCCTCAGCTACTCCTTCAGAGGGTGCAGCAAAAGAGACTGTTTAGTCTCAAATGAAAAAGGTTTTGCTGATGGAAGAAATGCAAGTAAGAGGCAGTTGTTAGAGTACCTGAGGAAAAGCAATCATTTTAAAAGCTGAGAAGGACCATGGGCAGGAACCTTGGGCTTAGCAGACAGAAATGGGGATTGGGAAACACTTATACTTCAACCTCTATAGGAAAAAAAGCATCTCAGAATGGATCTATGGGAATGATGATCTAGTAGTTGGGAAACAAATATCCCTGCAAGAAAACTGGAAAGTGTACATAACATCTATTAAAGCTAGACTTTCAGAACTTAGGCACTGAGAAGCAGACTGATATTGGTTGTTGACACAGATCTATTGTCTTGAGCTCTCATAACATTATGTGGTAAGAATATAGTGAAATATATACAGAGTCAATAAACTAATTTCCCATGCTCCCTTGCAACTCCTGCTATCCTTCATAAAGATTAGTTTTCCATTTGGAGTGCTTTGTTTCAATAGACTCTCCTGGGGACTACTTCTTGCTTTCAAATTTGCAGTACACTTGGCTTGCCACCAGTATCTAAGGTGGTTTGATGTAATATGACATGAATGATGGAGGAAGGCTAGTTATATTTGCAAAAATGACAAGCTTCCTGCATTGTTTCAGCCGTTTATTATGCAAGCTGAATGATGACAAGTATACGGATCTAGGCTTAAGACTTGCAAAAAAAAAAAAAAAAAGCTTTTCTATTCAACTAAATAGCTTTCTTAATGAAATAATAAAAAATAGACATGAAAAATAAAAAAGTGGCAAGTCATTCATTTCATTCATTAGCTAGAAAAAGATTTGTTCCTTATGCTGACAAATTAACTCCCACACACCCACAATGAATTATCAGTCGCCCAAAAGCAAAACTGTTGAGGAGCCACACATAGACTATAAAATGTTGCTCTTTTAATACCTTTTGAGTCCTTTTATTGTTCTATACAGGACAAGTTGAATTAAACAACCAACTATCACAATTATCATTCAGTGAAACATGGGCACAGTATACCAAGATGTAATATTAATGATAAGTAAATAAGGAAATTTTATATGCAATGTAGTCCTTGTAGCAAGTACTACATACTTTGTATGCTGTCTGGCTATGTGCCTCACATTATAAGCGATGTCCTCAATCATCTGTCTAGTACAGTATGTGCATTATAAAGGATATGTAATTAACTGCTCTAAGGGTGTTGTCAGGCAATTTGATGGAGGTGTGAAGTGACCATTACGGGGTTTTCTTACACTGATTTTTAAAGTTATTTCTCCTGAAATTTTTGAGTTATCTAGATAGCGTTCATCTGATTATATGAGCACAATGAAAATATCTCAGTACTCGCTGCTCCTCTACCATTTCTCTGTGGTACAGAAGGCTATGATTTGAAGGTGTGTGTGGAGGGGGAAGAGGGATTTGCCATTGTTCAAGCCTTTTCTAGTAGCATGTTGCTGGAATCTAAGAATAGTCGATTTTCTTTCACCATCGATCCATCTGTGTTAATGTGCAGCAAAGTAAGAGTGCCTCAAGCCAGAAAGGGGAGATTCTAGCCCCCAGTCATGGCTCCAACGAACTGCAGCCATAAAGCATCAAGTTTGTTAAACCAGCTGGGAAACTGTGAGAACAGAATGGGAGAACAAAAGGCATGACTCATAAGACCTGGTCCTAACACTTATTACAATGAACACCTTTGGTCAATGGGGCCAATTCAGATATTTCTTAGGGGGAGTAGATTCCATTTCCCCCAATATCAATTATGTCTGGACAGATAGGTGGCCACACTAAATTTCAAGGCATGCAACCCTGCATGCCAGGTTGCAATGCCATTTGCTGAAATTTGGTCTTTTTATCTGGAGATGGACATAGCGGTGTCAGGTTTCAGTTGTGTTGTGGATCTGGATCAGTGCTCCAACAGGAGCCATGCTAATTTACCAAGCTCCAGTGCCACAAAGCCCCCAGCTTCACAGCCTATAGAACTTTGAGCAAATGGAAAAATCTGGGGAATGGACCTCCCCTAGTCCCTCCAGTCAGTGTCACTAACTACTTTGCTCCTAGTTTCCCACCTCCCTTAGCTTGGATTTTTGTCCACTTCATACTGTCCTCCATAATATCTCCTCCCTCTCATTAGTATCTTAATCATCCCAGCATTAGCACTCCAACCTCCATGCCTGCTGAACCTGGCATCTTCCTCCAAGTTTAATGTCACCAGCTGCACTGCTTTTATTTCCCAACACAAGCAGCCCCAGTTCTGCCAGCCATCTGACACAGCACTCTGGAGACAGGAACATAGCACATGAAAGCAGACAGTATAAAGTGAGAAGAAGGACAGTGAATGCAAAAGAATCCAATCTTGTGTTAATGAGAGTGATGCTATGCAGATGCCTGAATGAGGCCTAATCATCTCGCAAGCATGAAAGTGATTTACTCTTAAGCCCATGTTTACCCAGGCCCCGCAAGTTAAGGGAGCAAGTGTCCAAGGGGCTTAAGCCTTACAGGACTAGTGCTAAGTGTGGAGCAGAATGATTGGTATGCATTTCTATTTGAGCCCATTGACATCTTTCTGGTGCTTTGCTGAACCATAACAACCTCATGCGACCTGCTTAAGACAAGAGAAGACATTGCTGGGATCAGGCAAACCGGAGCCTGTTTTTCCAAACCTGACCCTGGACTCATCTGCACTTAAAATGTTGCAGCATAGTAGCTATTCACTGCAGCTATGCCACTGTACTATTTCAGTGAAGACACCACTACCTATGCCAATGGGAGGTGTGGTTTACAGGAGAATTTTCCCATTAACCTTGTGCTGGCTACCGGAAGGGTTAAATAAATTTAGCCACATTGCTCATGGATGTGGATTTTTCACACCCCGGAGTGAACTAGTGATACTGACCTAATCCCCTAGTGTAAGGCCAGGTCTTTATTAAATTAAAGAAGAATTGCCATTTATTGGAGTGTGTCCAACAGCAGAAGCCTATTTGTAATAACTTGGCACATCCTAAAACTGAGAATGTACTAGTTACCCTTCCAAAACCATCAAAAGTTCTTTTGTGTAGGATACATCTGGGTGGCACCCAAGGATTAGGTATTTGTTTTAGAGCTCAAGATGCAGTTCTGCAGAAACAGATCTGAAAGAACTAATGAATCAAGATTTTTTGAATGAAAAAAGTGAGAAAATGAGCAATGATTTGGGGGAGGGGGAGAATGATTATTTTATAAACAATGTTTAACTCTCTTCCCCAGTGACCTCAATAATTGCAGGTAATTGAGTTTGAAGAGAATGGAACCCTTTCCTACTTGCTTCACAGTGCCTGGATGCCCAATATATTAAATGACAAAAAAATATATTAATGTAGAGCAACGGTTTCTTGGTGATGGAGCAGATATAGAGAAAGCACGAACCTGAATCATTAGGCCCAGTGTGAAGCCTGAGACCCGAACCACAGGCTGTAAAACAAAGTGAGCCATTTATTAATGCAGATGCTTACAAGTTCACTGTCCAGTACATGAACTTGGCAAAGTTGCTACTAGTGTTGCTAAAACATAGACAACCCTAAAAAGTACCAGGCACTGAATATTTACAGAAATGCATTTCTAAAGGGCTAGTGCAATACATGCCAACCTAGTACAAGATAAGATGGCTTGACAAAATAATCAATAGAAATGTTTTGTCCAAAATATCAGAAACACGGTAGAAAGGAAGGTAGTTAACATCATAAAACATTTGTTTTGTTGTTATAAGAAACATGAATTGTTTATTTCAATTGTTTGTATCAGTCTATAAATGTCCAGGTATCACACCTTAAAATGTTGTTTGGCCAAGGGGACAACAAAATCTCTTGTTGCTAACTAAGCCACTCCCCAGCATAGGGCCCTTATCTGTTAATGTACTTGTGCAAGTTGCGCTAAGCCTTAGGGCAGTGCCTTAGGCTGTGTCTACGCTTGTAAAGTTAAGTCGACTTAACAGTTGACATAGCCATCCTTACTGGCTTTAGGTTGACTTAAGAAGTTGACTTAAGGCTTAAGTTGACCTTCAGAGGTGGTGTTATTAAGTCGACTTAAGCTGTTATTAAGTCAACTGAAGGAAACGCTTAAGTCAACTTAATAAAATCCCAGTGTGGACACAGCTTTGTGTAGGTCGACTTAAGCGTCCTTAAGTCAACCTAAGTTGCCAGTGCAGATGCACCCTTAGGCTATGTCTACACTTGCACTTTTAAGTCGACTTTAACTAAGTCAACTTAACTAAGTTGACTTTAAGTCGACAGTGTGTCTACACTTAAAATTAAAGTCGACTTAAAGGGGAACTTACAAAGTCAACCTAGAGCGTCCACACTGGATGCTCTAGGTCGACTTTGTGGGGCCAGGAGGACCTTGGGCAGGTCCACAATGGCGGGGGGGGGGAGCTCTCCCTGTGTACAATGGTTGTTCACACCCTCCCGTCTAAGACATTTGTCCAGAATGACACAAGTTAAAGTATGGATATAACATCAAATTCTTAACTTCTAATCGAAATAGAATTCCTAGACAAACTATATAATCATTCCCAGCAAATTACTACCTTTCTATTGATACCAAACATGACATAGTTCCTATGGATTATAGCATTTATGAGATATCCATAGAAAATAATATCATAAATGCTTCCCTAAATCCAGACAGTGTCACACTGTGCCCACATGCCCTGCCCTTTGGGGGGCATGCCAGGCTCCCCCTGTGCCACTCCCGGCAGGGAGGGCATTGGTGTAGTCCTGGGGTTGCCCTAAGTCAACTTAGGGCTACCCCAGGGCTACACTGGCTTAATTCGACTTTAGAAAGTCGAATTAAGCCTTAGGTCGAGTAGAAAGGTGGTTTAATAAAGTCGACTTAATTTTCATTAAATTGACTTTATTTTGCTTAAGTCGACTTAAGCAAAGTGTAGTGTAGACGCAGGGCTCATTAAGTCGACTTAAGCCAAGCTTAAGTCGACTTAATTTACCAGTGTAGACGCAGCCTTAGATACTATAACAGGTCAGACCCACCTGCCCTCCTTCGGCACCACAGGTCCCAAGTCCCACAGTGTCCAGGATTCTCCAAATGACTCACCAATGCTGTGGTTGCCATTACCCAAGCTCTTTATTGACGTGTCTACAGCAAACTCTTCTTCCCAGCATTTGCTACCCAGTCCAAGTCCAGCCCACTGGTCCCTGGGCTTGTTTTAGGTCCTTGGAGACTCAGGGTTGTTCTCTGTCCCCTGGCTGCTGCAAGCAGACTGCCAGCGGGCTTTGTCTGTCCCCTTCTGGTTTCCTGCCCAGGCTTATGTACCTTCCTCAGTCAGGTACCCCCAGCTGCTCCCGCTTGCCTCATTAAGCCCAGGCTGTGCCACAGCCTTAGTATCAGGAACCTGCTCAAGTCCTTTGAGCCAGGGCTCACAGAGCTCCTGAAGGGGTTTATCCCCTCTGCTCCACTACAAGGGCAATAAACCTAGCTGAGTGCCTTTGTTTCCAAACTGTGCCTGTCATCTTTCTTTATACGTAACATCACCATCTTCTAAATTATAAGGCTGTGATCTCTGCTAGTGCTAACACCACTTAAGCTCCAAAAAAGAAAAGCACCAAACAGCTCTAAGAGCTTAACAGCCTCCACACTGTTGCCGCAGCAACATACCATCCTTCTACAGGTAATATGTCATCCCCTTGAAGGGCAATGAGCTGAGCAAAACTCAAATTTCTGAAAACCAGGCAATGCAAAGTAAAGGTTGCCCATGTAGTCTAAGGGAAGGTATGCACTGCCCATCATTTTTGGTGGCAGTCGAACGTAGATACGCAAGTTACTTAAAACTTGCCCCGCAGGTCCACTGCTCTGACTCAAGGGGAGGCACTCCCTTTGACTCAGCACTACTCCAGTTGCCAGGGTGGTCTTAATAGATGGGCTTCCTGATCGACTGAGCAGGTCTTCACAGACCCAGCAAATTTGTTGCCATCAGTGAAGACAAACTTACAGGATTCCATGTACCACTATTAAAGGACAAAAAGGCACACCTTCATACTTTGTTAAGTTCCCAGAAAGAAAAGGTGTACAATTTAAGATCCATTTCACTACTTCTTAATACTCCCTTAAACTTACTCACTGGTTACCAACTAAACCTACACTTCCATTTAACTCTCATTAAGGTATTAATATTTAGTCATATTCCATGTCATTACAGGCAGTATTTGTTCTAATATAATCCCTATGTCCTGCTACTGACATAACCTACACAATTCTCCATAGAAATGATGCATACTGCATTCTCAATGTGCACATGCACGTCTTCCTTCATTTAATCTGTGTTAGGAAGGGGAAGAGATGCATCTTATATGACAATCACAGCTCTGTCTCACACTTCAAACTAATCTACAATTTCCCCAAACATACTCTACCAAGAAGAATTAAGTACTGCTTTTTCAGTTCATTACATCTTCACCTGACATATACCTGATTCACCTTACTTGGAGTATATGCAGATAATAAATACAGACTGCTCTCATATCCTAGATTGTTACTGATGATACTTATTCTAATACAGCACCTGTGCCCTGCTAATTACATAATGTGCACAGTTCCACGCTGAAATGATGGAGTAGATCCCGCAGATATACAGACAGATCTTTCCTTTGCTCACAGGCAGAAGGTGCAAAATATATCACAACTCTGTCACACATTTCAAAATTATCCACACATCCTCATAACACAAACACTTTTACCAAATAGGGACAATTACTTCCTCTGCCAATTATTGCAGGTACACCTAACACATGGACTTGACTACAAAGTGTGTATACAAATAATTACCAATAGCTATTGCCACTCCCAGGAGAACAAAGAAAAAAGTTGGTCATGCCACCTTTCATTTCCTTTAATAGAGGTAGATGTAATTCTGTGAATGAGCATGAATTAGCTACAAAAGAAGGTGAACTATCCAGTTGACAGAATGAAGGCATACATATTAGTGGACCATAGCTGAACAAGGTCATAGTTAAGTTTGCCTGGGAAATCTTAACTGCATTTCCAAAAGTTTGAGTTTTGCTCAGCTCAGCTATCTCTAAGGGGACAGCATATCACCGAGCAACCTTCACTCTGTGTTAATAGAGCTTTTTCGACATTGAATTTCCTTCCCTTTGTTTAAAAAACCAGGAAATGATACTGTGTTGGTGGGCATTGTAGTCATTTAGGAAATTGTACATATCACATTCCATAATTCGTATACCAAGCCAAATCCGCCAATAGTCAGCAATCCCCATTCCAGGGTTATGCCTCTCTGTCCTGCTAACTTCTGCATCTTGGTGATCCAGAAATTGCCAGGAATTAATCTTAGCAACACGTATTTCTTTCCCCTCAACAGTAAAAGTAACTTTATTATGAATTCGAAACCTCCACATGGTGTGGTTTTGGAAACACCACATTAATCTGTTTCAAGTTCAGGAAGTGGCTCTCTCTCTCACCAGTGCCACCCAGGTCTAGTGAAATACAGATTTTCTCAAACAATAAATCCAAAGCTTGCCTACTACTCTTCCTCACTGCCCAACCCCTCTGGAACTGCTACCCCTCTTCCTGTCTCCTCATTACTATCTCCATCCAAAAACACGTATACAAACATGAAGTCCTCTGTTTCTGACTCCTCTCCAGCGAATACAACAACAATTTTGGTTACCGCAGCTACTGATTAGTCTGCAGTGTTCACAGTAAACCTCCTCTTAAAATATATGTTATAATAGAGACAACCTGTAGGAAGCACTATGAGTTATTAAATCTTTATTGCACATGTGCACAAAGGACTAAAAAACAGCAATGGTGGGATGCTCACCGGAATCAGTGGCATCGCACAGACTAGCCAAGCAACCATAAAATTGCTGCACCTAAGGGTATATAAAAAACAAGGAGTACTGTGGCACTTTTAAAAACTAACACATTTATTTACTGCATGAACTTTTGTGGGTAAAATCCTGCTTTATCAGAGACATGGAATGGAAACCACAGTATGCAAGTGAACGTAAATGCAGAGAAAGGTAAATCAGAGGGTCAGTTCAGACTTTTTCAGCAAACCAAGCAAGTTTTGATTCAAAAAGTGTGGAACAACAGATAAGAAGGTGGGAAGGTTAGAAAAGGGGAAAAATTACCTACAATCATCTATATTCAGACCTAATTACAAATTTGACACCATTACATTAGTTCTGAATAGAGATTTGTGCTGGCTCACTCAGTATCGTAGGTGATTTTCCCCTCTTTTGAGACCATTTTGACCCTTATGACAGCAGTTGTTTAATCTCTAGCTATCCACCAAAGAAAACCCACTAGAAACTTTTTGAAAAATTGCATTTTTTTTCAGGGCTTACCTCTCTGGCTCAATTGATCCCAAATGTAGGTTACTGATCCTATTTTTCACTCTCACAAAGCGTAGCAAATTTCAAGAAAACCTGTGCTAACATTCAGATTTTAAAGCACTTGGAAGCATTATCATTTCTGTTTAAAGGACATAGGGACAATGGAAGGAAAGATCTCTTCTGCACATCCATTTGAAGCAGAGGAGACTCTGAAAGATGTGGAGTGGCTCATTCATCTTCCTGTGATGTTTTAAATTGAATGAGCACGCCCCATGGAGATGAATACAGCCTGAAATAATAGCTCTGAGATGTGTGAACTTCTCCATTCATCTCAATGGGTGTTCCCATTTCCTTCCTGAGTGCTTCAAAGCTAGTGATATGCACGACATGTGTCCATTCTCAGCTTCCTACCCAAAGGAGCAAGAATTCCCTAGACCCTGGTTTATATGGGCAGAGGGAGGTCAGGGGCTCAGACCCTCCCAAAATGAAAAGGCCCACAGAACATAACTCATTTGAAAGGCAGAGATGATTTATAGGTGGCAGTGAAAGGGGTTCATATGTCCCTATGGGGACAAGGCCCCCTATATCCCAGATGAAGGGAGAAGGAAAGGGGACTTAGAGCCCCCTAGATCAGGACACACATGGGAAGGGAAAATATGGAGCTGATCAATGCCCCTGCTCTTATTCTCCCACAGTTCCCTTGCCACTCACCCCCACAACCCCTTTATCATTATTCTCCTCCTAATCCCCAATGCACTCTCTCTCCTCCTTTGGCACTTACACCCATTTATCCACCTCCACATAACCTCCTTCCTTTTGTTGCAGTCCCCCAAATGCCTATGTCCCCATCCCCCAAATTACCTCTTCCCTCCCAGAAAGCATTCATCTGTCCACTTTCTTTCCCAAAGACTTTGAAGGGTGCAGGCTATGGGCTGCATAGATATGCAGGGGGTGAGGTGCGCTGCTAAAGCTGGTGGTTAGAGTTGGGTGCAGGGTGAATGAGGTGCACTGGCAGAACTAAAGATGTAAGAGGGCTGAGATACATTGACAGATCTGGATGGATACCATGCCTCCCTTACCTGGGCCTCCAACCTCTCTTCCCTCCCTACCATCCACATCTATTTATCCTCTTTCCCTTGCAATAGAACCAGTCCCCTGTCCCTTGCCTGCCCCATAATACCCCTCCCAGAAAACTTTCACATGTATTTTTACCCAAAATACTTTAATTAAATCTCCCCCTCCCCCCACCTCCCCACCCCACCCCACAAATAAAACTGTCAATCTCCAAGAATGCTCAGTCCAAACATCCTTTTGTCTTAGGTGTGGTCTTATGATTAATTTATCCGTAGCTCTGTTAATTGGAGGGTGAGCTCAAAACCAACAAGGGAGAATTCACATTTAAGTTCCGTGAGGTGTGAGATTCACCCAGTCATTAGTACCCCAGTGTAATGGTACAAGGCTTCAGAAAAACTACTGGCAATGGGACAGGGGGAGGCAGATTCTCTAATTGGATAAATCCTTGGGCAAATAACTCCACATGCGGCCAAACTCTACCCTGAACACCAAAATTCAAAGCAATCCAATTAACCATTCGAATTTTAGAGAACTTACAAAAATTGAGCTTTAAATCATATCAAATGGCAGGAATTGAACCCCTCTAGCCTTTTTTTTTTTTTTTTTTTTTGGTATTGGTGCATGTGCAGTATAAAAAGCAAAACAAAACATACATTTCTTATTCATTTTTCTCGATTTGGGTCTCCAAAGATTTAGTGTGTGTCATGCACTATTTTGAGTAAAATTCAACTGAGACAATTGTGACACACCCTTCATCAACAGCTTCATCTCTCACTCTACACAAAATAATCTAGGATTTTTTTTAATTGCCATTTGTGCAGGAAGACCCTTATACAATGGAACCCCTGGCTCAAATTATTCCATATTTGGGTCACTAACCCTATCCTAAACCCACCTTGGACACACCAAATTTCAGAAAAATCCAAGTAAGACGACTGATTTTAGAGGATTTAAAAAGATCAAACTTTAACGTTGACACCACCTTAATTATAGTGCACTGCAATAATAACCAGATGATGTCTATTACATACGCACACTGGTTGTTCATCACAAACAGCAGAACTAGAGTCAGAGCACCCATATTCCCACAACCACACAGACAAAGTAATACACAGGATTTAATAAAATTCCGTTTTTCAACTTAATCTGCATTCAGCTTAATACTTCGCAGATGAAACACTGAGATGGGCTCTGTATTGTTTTCAGTACAAAACTATTTAACAAAATATACTTTTGAAATGGCTACAGATAAATCTGAATCTGCTAAACAATTTGTATTTCATTTTCAGGCTTCCAGAGTCCCTAATCTGGTTTTGCCAGCATCAGAAAGGATGCATTAACCAAACCATGTCAAACTCCTTTAAGAAGGGCCTGTCTTAGAATTAGGAAGAGAGTGTGAGTGATTCAGGCTACAACAGATACATTTTAGACTTGAGGATGCATTAACCAAACCATGTCAAACTCCTTTAAGAAGGACCTGTCTTAGAATTAGGAAGAGATTGTGAGTGATTCATGCTACAACAGATACATTTAAATTTCAGGTTTAGGACTTCAGGAAACTGAACAGACAATATAAGGACTTGAAAGAATGATTGTTGTTCTAACACTTAACACAAAAGCATTTGAAAGTACTGAGTAAAATCAATACATAACTAGTAAATGGATGATTAAATTAGAAAGGATATAGAATGAAATAAACTGCATAAAGTTTTTTAAACAAATAGGGAAATTCCCATCCCATAAAACAAAAACATGATTTTTCTGCCACCTTTTCTACAAACCATACCAATGATATTCATAATTAAATAAGTATATGTGACAACATGTAGAATGAGCTTTGTTTATGAATAAATATGAAAGGTTGTTCCCCTTTCCATTTAAAAGTTGAGGGACTGTACAGATTATTAACCCTTTAATTGTGAACTTCTCTGCCATCATCTTCATATTTTAAAATACTTTGTGTGTGAATGTGTATGATAAGCAAGTCAACGTAATCATTTCATATTTATGCAACGTTAACATGAAGAAGTCTAAAATGTTTCATACATGTTTCCAATGGACCAAATAATGCCTTCAAAATATGCACACAGCTTCACATGACTTCAGTGGAAGATGCACATGTGCATCAAAGGCCATAATTTGTCTCTCTATGGAGATATAAAGGCATAACTTTACCCAATAGGCTTTTAATTATGGCAGATAAGAAAATTGCTGAGAAGCAGGGCTTATGGTGGCTGGGCTGTACTGGATCAGAACATAAATTCATGAGAAATGTGTGACAGATATAGCAATTTCTTGCAATATCCTTGTAAGACTTTACTTAATTAAGTAAGTTTCTTTGGAATCCATTGCATTAAATGCAAAGGTTATGTATTACTGTGGGCTTGGATGATAAAAGAACTATAATGAACCAGAATGGTCTTTTGGGACAAGGTGTGTTAAGTGGAATTGCTTGGGAAATCTAGCTGGAGGTGAACCCATATTTCCATCTCTGCTTATGCAAAAACCAAGCTTTTAAAAGCTAGATCTGAAGAGAGGGTGGTTACTTGTTGATTACCTGCCCCCCATAGGAAAACCCCATGTTGGGCTTTGAAGGACTGACTCCCTTCCAGATTCCTTGTTGGCGTTGTGGTGGAGTAGCAAGGGATGATCTCTAGAATGCTTATCAACATGCAGATAGAAAACATATTGAAAACAATAAAAACATATGCAATGGTTTCTCCTTGAGAATAAATCTGTTTTTTTATTAAGAGAAAATAAATTATAACTGCTGGTAATTATGCTGTTCATGAACCTTCAGAGGGAAAGTGAAACATATATGCCAGCCAATTTGGTAGACTGGCTTGCTGGGGAGTTCACAGTGCAGGAAGGGAATGGTGCAGTCTGGAACAAGCCTTGGTCAAGAGGCAGAGGGATGCAGGTCTCCACCCAACAACAATCAGAAGCTGAAAGAATAGAGTGCATGCCTATGAAGGACCAAGAAGCGGGGAGGGAGGGGGGGAGCGGAATACAAGTTTTATTGCCCTGCATGGTGACAAAATTATTTCACTAATCTGAGGTGTGTTGCTGGTGATCATATATGATACAAAAAGGCCCCTGATCCTGCTCCCATTAATGTAAATTAAAGTTTTGCAGTTGATTTCAATGACAACGTTTAGGCTCACACTGTTGGTCACAGAGATTGTGGAAAATCTGAGTAATAGTTTCTGCTGTCCCTAAAAAATCATGAAGACTGATATTGTAACATGTACTGATGCATAAAGAGCTTCTAGTATTGTACCTTTTTCTGAGAATTTCTAAGTGTTGCATGTTATATAGTCTCCTAATTATGGAAGTTATTCTATGTACCTCCAATTGTGAATTACCCTATGCACTGGGTTGCCAGTCATTTTGAAAGGAACTTTATTAGGATGATGCTCTGAAATAAGTATCTCAGCCGTAATGAGTAAAGTGATATTATACTATTTAGGCTTTAGAAGAAACCTCTTGGTATATAGCTATTGCATTGACTCAAAGTTCATGAACTGTACATCCAAAACACACTGATAAAAAGCAGATAAAATAAAAATAGAAATAATTCATCATCACTGTCTCAAAGTAGGTCTTTCTGTTTCTCTCTCCCCCTCTCATGGCAAATAAATGAAGAAATAATAGTTAAGGAACAGACAGTATGAGAAGCAGAAATGTAATACTGAAGCATTAGAATGTTGGTTTGTGGTTTTTATATTTTTCTCTGTGTGGTGTTTGTGTGTGGGTTGGTTTTTTTTGTTTTGTTTTTTTTTTGGTGCTCACCAGGAGCACATCCATTAACAAATATCAAATATTTGACTCCTTTTGAAGAAGCACGTTCTGTGCCTCAGTCCTGGTCCTGAAAGCTGGAGGAGTTCTGTGCCCCACCCCCTTGTGCATGACTCTGAATTCAGGGGAAAAAGATTAGAGAAACATGGACACTCTAGTGCTACCACATCTTATGGGCCTCAGACTCTCCCACCTCACTCTTTGTGCAGATTTGTGCACCTCTGAAAAGTGGGAGTAAATTCCACCAGGGCAGTGCATAATTAGGGTCTTTTTTTTAGGATGATTGTTTGTAGGACCCATACTACCACCAATTCCATCTACACAGTTTCGGTGCTGCTATTGAAAGTTCTTCATAGGATTGGCATTTGGCCCTAGCTCATACAGATCAATGGTTCCCCCCACAAAATCGTAATCTACCACAACAGCCATACTCTTCAGCAAAAAAGAGACTGCTGACTTATACAGGCGAGTCTCATGAATGAGGGATGCAGAACTTACATGAGCAGGACCTAACCCAGTGATCTCCAACCTTTCACCAGGAGATGACACAACACTCATAGGTTTCAATGGCAACTGCGCTTCAGAAGTAGATTGTGATCTGCTGGTTGGGGACCACTGATCTAGACTATGGAACTCACCTGTATGAGAGGCAGGATGATCAGACCTCAATGTACTCAGAAGTACAAGTGGAATTCATCTCTGACTTTCCCCCCAAATTCTCTCTCTCTCTCTCTGTAAACTAATTGAGTTATTTCTTTCCCAAGTTGGGAAGAGAGAGCAATTTCTCTATTTAAGTTTTTAAGAGGCTGTCAGATACTTCAATGATGAAGCCCCTATACACATATAAATTAGACAGTGAAGAAGTTGTGAACCTTTTTACAGTGTATTTGACTTATGAGCTCCCACTAGAACAACATCCAAAACCATAATACAGCCCTACAATGATTGCCATTAAAAAGTAAATATTTACCAGGGTTACCAAACAGTAGTATGCAAAATCCCAGACTCCATCTGTATATGATCTTGGACAAGTCATTACACCTAACTTGCAACACAGATAGGACCAAAGCATGTTTTAATTCTTTTCCAAAAAGTGTTACAGCCCTAATAAAGTCCAAGGCAACAGCATAATTCAAAATACAACTAAAAATGTTTTACAATATTTGTAGTCTTCCCATTACAGCATCATACCATGTTTAAACCATGTTAAGTCTCTACCATAGAATCTGATAATCCAGAAATTGTGATGCAGATGTGGTATTAGTTGCTTCCCATTTATCTATTCAAGATTTACTTCAGATACTTATTGTGTGTATCTTGCAGCTAAACACCCCAGTTAGCAGAAGTCTTCATTCCCCAGTTGGATTGGCACGTTTGTGCATATTTTTTAAACAGCTGAGATTCAAACAGAATTTTTCATTGTCCTAAGGTGGCAGCTTTCCTGGTGAGCCAAAAGCAAAAACTGCCTTTGAATAATTCAGTGTGAGCTGTACTCAGCTTTTCAACACTGGAAGACATGCTTAAAATGACATCTTAAAATCCATCCCCTATAAAAACTAGCAACACCTATTTAGACCATCCCTATATAGCCTGTAGACATTATCCACACCTTGCTACACTGCACATGAATTTTAGTTCTTCAAAATTATTTTATACTTAAACCTGGAGACATCAATGTTCATTGAATTTTTATGGTTGTTCTGGTGTACAGCAACAAGAGGAGCTTAGGGTGAAGAATTCTGCTCACCTATTTCAACATTTCACTTAGGAAAAGTTTACCTGGCTGATGTCTGTTATAAAAATATTGAGCACATTATGTTTTAGCAAATCCACTAGAATGCCATAATATCTGGTGCAAACAGAAATAAATGAAAACGTTAACACAACTTCACTTTGATTTACTATGAATACTTCCAATTATCTCACCCTTTGCAACATTTTACAGATTCCAGGGCAAGACAACATTAGATGCAGTGTGTGTGTGAGAGAGAGATGGATAAAGACATAATAAAATTCTCTGCATAAATTCACCATCATCTAACTAAATTGCATTCTATATTTTCATTAATCTTCACCTTTTCAAAGGGAATCGGGAGCTGAATATGTAGTACACCTCCAGTTACTTTAAACAAAATCTTCAAATTATTTTTTTTTCTTGTATGAGTTGCTGAACTTGCTAAGAAAGCAAAAATGACTCCTGAAAAATTTCTTTTTTCACAATAATAATAATAATTTGGTGGGGCTAACTGAGTGGCAGCTCTGAATTTCACTGCCTGTAATATTGAGAAAGAGGTCATTGGGTAGTAAAAAAGGTGATATGCCTGCAAGTGATTTTGTGTGGGATAAAATTACGTAGGCAAGCTATCAACATGTACATACACATAACTAATCAGAAATTCAGCCCCAAGATCATTTAGATATATATCCAGAGACCAGTATACCTCAGCTCTTTCACAGTGTCTAGTTCCTCTTGTGAGGAATTCTATTCTACTTGAACAGATATTGATAAAAGATCCATTATGTTTTGGCTGGTATAATGGGAACAACATAAGGTATCACTTCCTGCTGGATTTCCTATTCTTTCTATCTTTCTACTGAAGAATGCAGGGAAGTTGCTTCCCACAGCCTGTCAACTGGAACCTTGAGTCTTTCAGCTGAAGACCTAAAGGAAGCTTTAGACCCTTTACTGCAGACTTTATGTGCCTTTCTTGTGGAGGACAATAAAAGCAAACAAACTTTTCCCTCTCCACAGAGCTCATGTCATCCTTCCTGTTCAATGTTCACCCTCCCCATAACCACAGAACAGATAGTTATACCATTTGGCCTGCATCTCCATCCATGTGTTGATCATGTTTATCTCTATATCATCATTTCATAAAACAATTTGTTTTTTGACAAAGATATGGAACTTATGGGAGCACATTGCCTTATTAACAGCCAATATATACGCACATTCTGAGTATAATGCCTTCTTTTGGAAAATTATGTAAGAACTTTGCCAATACAGTTCATAATTCAATTGTCATTTGAAACCACCGTTGCCCTGAATTTTCATGACAGAGGAAATGTCAATTAATGCCTTCTGCAGGACCAGCGCTTGCAATTTCTCTTCTTTAATATGAACCTAGCTACAGTGATTTGTGCTATTTGCAAATAAATTACTGCAGGGAGCTGTAGACAGGCCGTCCTGGAAAAGCACATGGAAGCTGTGAAGAACGTGGCAACTTATTTTTGAAGCAAGATATTTATGACCAGATAACAATTATATACCATGCCGATAACCTGTTCAATTCCCCATCAAGTTCATGGCTTTTGGGGTTTTTTTAAAAGACCTAACTTGTTTGGAATTCAGTTTATCTGAGATTAGACTTCACTGCCTTGTGTTCCACATTGCATTTTTCCATTGTGTGGTCAACCTTCCATTAGTTTCAGTAGTTATTTTCCCTCCCTCTCTGTTCAGGAAGGCAAACAACAGTAATGGGTGATGCATTTTTTCTATGACATGTAATCCATAGTTGCGATATGCTAGGTTGGTCTTGGTGGTACAACTGCCTTTTTGGCACACATTCCATTCAGTAATCTACTGGAGCCCAAGTCTGGAGAACTTCAAATTATTACACAAGATTTATTTCTTTGCTTAAAAACTTTTAATTATTAGATCATTCTGATAACAGCAACTTTGGTTTCTGTTATGCTTTTATTTGAAAAAAAAAATATTTTGATTCCTTGCTTAAATTGGTGTAAGGTACCCAGTTGCTGTGATCATAGATGCCACTATCAATATTTAAATGCATAAATACATAGTCCTTCATTTAAAATAGACACATCAGCATCCTCACACTTGGATTTGATTATTTAACCTGCTTGTCTATTAGTAGTTGCTCTGCACAGAGGCCACAGAGCCAGAGATTTTTTTTAAAAAATGAGTGTTCATTAGCTATTTGTACCTCATAGAAACTTCCTTGAGTTTTTTATGGTTCAGTAGACATATACTTAAGCCAAAAAGCATTCAGATTCTCCCTTTCAATAAAAATATGTCCACAGAATTTTAACATTCTGTGGGGGGTGGGGGTGGAGTGGACAACATTTCTAATATGGCAAACGATATTTCTCTGTTATTTATACTCATGTCTCATCTCCTGGTAAACTGGTTTTAATCATTGCCATACAAACCTTCTCCATCCAAGTTGAATGACCTAGAAGACTTAGCATGGGACCTGTGGCTCTGCCATAATCTCACTGTGTGGCTCGAACGAACTGCTCACCATCTGTCTCCCTATCTTTAGAATAGGAAATATTTAGTTATCTATCTTATCAATGTTTTTTAGGATTAATCTTTGTTCACCACGTAGAAGATATTAAGTGCCAGCCATTATTATACTTAGGCTGTCAAATGCCAAAGCAAGAGTCAATGGCATATAAGAATCCAACATATTCTCCTGTCATTTAAAGCAGTGTTCCAGGAATTGTAGTCACTGAAAATCATTTATTATTTGCTTTTGACTGCCAGCACACTCAATTCTGATAGACCTGAGTGTGTGTGAGACGACCTTGGAAGACCAATGAAACATCCGGGCCACTACAATTAGTTGGAATATCGATTATCATACTTATTGCCAAAAGCAGCAAAGTCAATAGGCCTTAAATGATCATGCCCAACAGCCTTAGCATAACTAAACCAGAAGAGGAAGGTGACCATCAGAAGAGGGACCTGATTCTGTGTCCCTCCAGATAAGGTCTCAGTTAGAATTGCTAAGATATATGTTTTAGAAAAAACAGGGAACTTATCTATATGTGCCGTTTGGGATGTATTTGTCAAGGCCCTCAAGATGTGGATTCTGCAAAAACATGTGTATCTAATATATCCTCTGAAGAAACCTCTCGCTCAATCTTTGAAATCATTTTGCTTAACAAGTTCTTTTGATTGACATTTTATTGTCACACTAAGAAGAATAAATAAGGGGGAGAAAAGTTTGGGTAATTGGATCATTTTGTGGATACATCTGAGATTCCCCAATGATGGATAAAAAACTGGCCAATTGAACGGTTGTTATTGTGCCACTCGAACACCACTCTAAAGTTGGGTAACAATTGGATTTGAGGTGTTTTACTAACCTCTTGGAGAGGTGTGAAAGGACTTCAGACTAAATAAAATGCAGCTTTAAATGAAAGCACGCTTGTAGTATACTATTTATGACAGTCCTCTATTGGTCAGAAAGCCATGTCTACATTGAATTATTTCCTGTCATCACCTTGCCAAGAGCAGAAAGTTACCACAAACTTCTGCAGCTCAGGAGGAGAACACAGTTAATATTGTGACTATGTTAAAGACATGAAGAAATAAAGTATGGAAAATACTTTCAGTGGATAAAAAGGACAGCCAGCCTCATTGCAGTATTAAATAGATTTTATAATATCTGCGGTTACCTTTTCTGGAATTTGAACAAAATAAATACACAGAAAATGTGATTGACTAATTGTAATAATGTGGCCAAAAATAAATGAGTTTTCTGAAATAACTCTTACAGGTTATGAATAAGTTTTATTAATACTTCTACTGGAAATTACAAATCGTGTCTCCCTGGATTTTTCATGGTACTGACAAATACTATTGTTCACTTCCCAACACAAATAATAATCTCAAATTCTCAAGCAAACAACATTCACTAGCAGTTATGCTAAATCCCACATGAAATATTTCCTATGTTATCAAACAGTAGGCTGGATGTGATTGGAGAGATTGCACAATACAGATGTGAGATATCTCATTTTTAAATAATAGCAAGCAAAGAGGGTGGGAGATTAACTGCATTTATTGCAACAGTTCTGAAGATGATGAAATCTGGGTATTAAGTATTACCAGCACTACAAATATTCATGGGTTATCAACATTAATTTTAACATAAAGCAATGCTGCAATTTATTTCAAATACACATGTTGGGACTGAGGGCATGTTTGATTAGATTAGCTAGCTATATTACGAGTGAGCTAGTTTTCTCCTTCCTTTGAGTTTAAAAAAAAAAAGTGATTTTAGAAGGGACTGCATTTAATTGTATTTCCGGATACACAGATCCTCTAACTTTTCACGTAATAGAGTATAGGTTTTAAATATAGTTGGAAAAAGTTCAGGTAAAATCAGTCGAATTCAGTTCAAGTAAAAATGAGTAGAGGAATGCTTTATTCAAAATAATTGTTTGTACAGAGTGTTCTAGCAATTATCTCCATGAGATATGATTGGGAATTTTAAGCAATGGTGTGCAGAACTTTCCATTCACTTTGCTGCTGCTCTCTTGAAAAATCTCCAAACATATGTTTGCTTAGATTCAATGAGTTCAAGCCATAATTTTATGCAAACCTGAGCTGAGGCCTAGTTATGGCTTCAGAAAAAAGGCCGTGCAAAACTCAGGGGATATAACCGTCAATCAAATGAAATTCAGTGGCTTGCTTTGAGATATATATGGGTATCCTATAATCCAATTCTCAAGTGAAATTCAAATAGTTAGGAAGAAAAAAAGGTTAATCTATACACATCTGTAAATCTCTTTAGCCTTGAATACACATTTTTTAATGTAAATAAAAATAAACTAAAATTAATGAATTGCACAGCTCTAGTCATAGCTTTACAGAAATCCCCACCCAGGAGATACTTTTAGTTAATGGAACCCTGCTTCCATTACCATCTGCCAAAAATTAATTACAGACTTGTGCTTAAATACAAACTTTACCCAAAGAACTCTGAAGTGCCCTACTAGCACTAGATGACTAAACCCCACAATAACTTTGTGTGGTAACTTACTACACCTAAACATCTGAGGAAAACTCAAACTGGGTAGCTCAGGGGTCGGCAAACTAAAGGATAAGAATAGTGATTTTAAAAAAAAATTCTTCAATAACTAAGTGTTTTGAGACCCGCAATGGGTGAAGCCTCCTTGTAGCAGGTGGGGAGAGCCTGGAAGCAGGACCAGGTCCCCCACAGAGTCCCCCAGTGGCAGGGGGGGCACAGAGCCAGAAGCGAGCCTCCTGCAGGTTCCCTGGTGGCAGAGGAGGGAGCAGGAGCCAGGCATGGGCCACCCGCAGGGTCTCCTAGTGGTGGTGAAGGGCTGGAGCCTGGAGCCACAAGGGGGCAGCTGAAAAGCCACAAGCAGCTCAGGAGCAGCATGTTGCAGACCCCTGGGGTAGCCAAAAACTGAGTTAATCACTAATAATTTAAAGAAATATGGGTATTGGAATTCAAACACTAGTTTATCTTAATCTTAGAGTGTTGGCAATTATTGTAGAACACATAGCATTTTTAATATAAAATATATTGATATATAGTATATTTGTAATATATGTTAAGATTAATATTATAAATATATAATCTTAATCTTATATACAATACATATTTTTTCTCCTTAAACATAGCTCTATAAATAAACAAATATAAATATATATAAATAAAATGTATAAGTTTATTTAAGCAGAAAAATGTTCTAAAATAAAAAATAAACTGAGGAAGAAGGCTATTACTTTGTGGTACTGAACAATGTTTTTCAACTGTGCTATTAATATTCATCGGATTCAGTAGGTTTCCCCCCCTCCCCTCATCAGGAAGGCAGATATGGTTGGGATGATATATTTTCCTAAACATGTTTCTAAGTCTGGCAATAATGCCCTTTAAAAAAGGAGCACACCCACCAAGATCTCATAAATAATAGTTTGCCAGAGACCTTTGAAATGGTAGCTGATGTTCTTGCCTTTGGGTATATTTTCTTCACAGCATCAGAAGGGAATAAAAAATTTATTTTGTACCAAATGTGATGAACAAAACCCTTAAATGCAAATGGAACTAGTGGATATGGTGACAAAGAATGATGAAAAATAAAAGTGACTTACTATAAACAAATATAGCCAGCATTGTTTACGCTTTTGCAAGAACAGGTCTTACGGTGGAGGGAGGGAAAGGGGGAGGAAGGGAGGCAGTCAATTGGGGTTGCTTATTTCAATCTTTTAATTCATATTTTGATAACTGGTAGTTCTACCAGAGGGCAATTGTTCTTACTTAATACTCTTAGGAACCATGACAGATAATACGGTATTAATATATATCATAGTTTACCAAGAATCTTCACTCCATTCCTGAACTTTAAGTGCTTCATTTGCTGCTCTTAATGGTTTATAGATTCATAAATTTTAAGGTCAGAAAGGACCAATGTGATCATCTAGTCCAGGAGCTGGCAACCTTCGCTGATCCCTGTGCCGGCCCCTCCTCCTCGACCCTCAGCTGGTGCCGACAGCCCATTCATGGGAAAAAAGCCATCTGGAGGGGTTCCTCTCAGCAGCGTGCTTGGGGACTCCTATCCCCAGTTACCTGGAGTCACTCCTTTTGGTGGCAGCACACCACAGAGAGGAGTCACTCTGGGTGGCTTCTTTACATGGTATGCCTGGGTATGGACATGGCAGAGACCTCTGCACTGCAGCTGCCCCTGAAAGAAGCCACTTGGGGTGTCTTTTGGTGGCAGGAGTGGCAATTTCTGTGGCGCCACAGAGGATGCTGAGTGCTGCTCCAAATGGGCTTTTGGCACATGTGCCGGGGGTTGCCTACCCCAGATCTAGTCTGAGCTTCTGCACAATGCAGGCCACAGAACCTCCCACTCACTCCTGAAATAAACACTTATCCTATGAGTGAGTCATTGAAGTCCACAAATCATGCTTTAAAGACTTCAAGGTAGAGAGAAATCACCAGGAAATGACCCATGCCCCACCCTAGAATGGAAAGCGAAAAACACCCAGAGCCCCTGCTGATCTGTCCTGGGGGGGAATCCCATTCTGACCCCAAATATGGTTATCAGCTATTCCCTGAGCATGTGAGCAAAACTCACTAGACAGCCACCCTAAAAATATATATCTGCACCAACTGAGAACCCAACCCATCTAACATCCCATCACAGGCCATTGGCATATCTACCACTAATAGTCAAAGATCAGTTAATTGCCAAATTAGATTCTCCCATCATATCATCGCTTCCCATAAATTTATCAAGCTCAGTTTTGAAGCCAGCTATACTTTTTTGCCCCCGATGCTCCCCTTTGAAGGCCATTACAGAACTTCATTCCTCTGATGGTTAGAAACCTTTGTCAAATTTCAAGTCTAAACTTCCCGATGACCAGTTTATATCTGTTAATACTTGTGTCCACATTGGGGCTGAACTTAAATAAGTCCTCTCCCTCCAATGTATTTATCCCTCTGATGTATTTATAGAGAGCAATCATATCTCCCCTCAACCTTCTTTTAGGTGGGCTAAATAAACCAAGCACATTGAGTCTCCTGTCATAAAGCAGGTTTTCCATTACATACATCACCTCAGTAGCCATTCTCTGCACCTGTTCCAGTTTGAATTAATCTTTTTTTAATTTGGAGGACCAAAATTGCACACATTATTCCAGATGATGTCTTACAAATGTGTTGTATAATTGCAATAACACCTTCCTGTTTCTACTTCGCCTGATGCATCCTAAGATTTCATTAGCTTTTTTAACAGCCAGATCACATTGGTGGCCAATAGTCATCCTGTGATAATCTAATACTCCCAGGTCCTTCTCCTCCTCTGTCATTTCCAATAGATGCAATCCAAGTTTATAACAAAAGCTCCTGTTATTAGTCCCTAAATACATGACCCTGCAATTATCATTACCAATATTAAATTTCAATCTGCTTCTATTACTGCAGTTTACAAGTTCATCCAGATGCCCATTAAAACTTGAGAAATGTCATTTTCAGTTTTAAGCACTGTGCATACTCATTATGCATCTATTTTTTATAAATAAATGCACGTTATATTCATAAAATTGTATTTAATTTGATTTCCTGAATCATTTTTGCAGGAATGTGTAAATGTAGGCATTACAAAATTACATACTGGCTTTTTCGAGAAAGTTTTCATCAGGTGTTCCACATAAAGTAATTAAAACCTTTAGGTGTTCACCGGTCCACTAAAGGTTGAGAAACACTGCTCTACAGCACCCATCACAGTGGTATATAGGCACCAACAATTCATTAACATCTTGCTTGTTGACTATTACTTGAAAGATGGCATGAAAGAATTAGCAGCTCAATTAGTCTCTCAATTATTAGATCAGGTTTGCTCAAGTTATAGATGAATAGTCACTATGGTTTATGATGTCTAAGCATATGTTCCATTGTATATGTTCTGGTCTTATTTTCAGTGAAAACTGGCTACAGAGAGCAATAAGAGAGCAGCTTCATTTCAGTCACACAATATTTCCCAGGAGGAGATAAGAGCTTTTGAATGTCTCTCATCCTGCTATTCTCTCCTTCCAGTCAGTGCTCACTATCCCTCTGAAAGCACTGGGTTTTCTTCTGTTCACCTTTAAGATGGATCATTGTAACAACCTTTTGATGATAGTTTTGGGGTACATAAAAATGAAGTCACTATCTTGTCCTCCTACGTATCCTAACTCAAGATCCATTGATATCACAATGCTGACAGAACATTACCATCAAGTAATGGTTAGGCAGGCAGAATTACCTGGGACAAGCACTAAAAACAAAAATAGACAACACTTTGCATAATTTGTACACTTAATTTGTCTATGCTATAATGTATTTCTATTACCATTTCTCCATCTTCCCTCTGCCTTTACATTTGTTGTATCTGTCAAACTTACACTGTCTACTCTTTGGAGTGGATTATCTCTCCTATGTTTGTATAGTGTCCAGCCACAGTGGAGCACTGATCTTTTTGAGCCATTACATACTATTCCATTACAAATAAGAAAAGAAAAAGAAAAATTAAGTATCCTCCCAGCAATATGTAGGGATTATTGTTGAAGGATTTTACATTCATAATTTCCATTAGCTGTAAAGTAAATTACTATGCAAATTCCTTAGGCCTTAATAGGGGAATATAGAGGAGACAAAGCTAAAAAAAAAACCCTCTTCAAATCTGTGATAATTAAGGAAAGTAGTGTATTTTTAAATTGTGTATTTAGCTTAAATTAATAAGTCAATAATTACACTAACTGGATAATGGGACCAAGTTACTAATCCTATTTAATATAATTTAGAGGCAAACAAAAAGGGTTATGATTTATACTAATCAATAAAACGTAAGAATGTATAAGCAGAGGAGACCATGGAACAAATATGAACAACTGATAACTTCAAGATCACAGACAAAAATGTGGTCAAATGTGAAATTTTATAATTGAAGGACAATATTTAGTAAGTTGAATTAATAAGCCAACACTTTGACTTTCTTCAGTCAAGTCAATGCAGTTACCCAGGGTAGTTTACTAAATTGATGGCCTCTAGTTAAGCATTACTACCATGACTGTGTTTAATATTTTTAGATGATTCAAAATACAGTAGTCTGTAGTAGAAAGCCTGTGCTGTTATACATCCTGTGCCAGTGAGAGACCCCTCCAACTGCATCGTTATAGGAATGATATAGCTGCACAACCAACAATTTTCTGTTAACATTTCTATGTTTGCACCTATGCTAACAAGGATCAGTGCAAACAGATGAACAGAAACTCAGGATTACTTAATAAAAGTATCACTAGAAAGCATGTAAAAAATTAAGGCCTTAAATCAGCCAAAAAACTCCAGTATGTACTTCACTTTAGAGAAAGTTCCCCAGTTTTGTTCTAAAAATTCTGTGTACTTTACCTCAACATATGAGAACAAAATTTGACCTAGAGCTCCCAGTGAACTCAAGAAGTAGTAGATCCATGAATATGAGGAAGGAATTGGGCACAGGCGGTAAAATTTCAGCTTCACTGAAGTCAGTGGAAGTTTTGTCATTGACAAATACAGTCAGGATTTCACTCAGCATGTATTATCACTCTTTGCCTTCTCTTGACTTGCAAGAACAAAAAATACTTTCCCTATTAACTGCATTATTTCCAAGAGTTTGGTCTATAGCATAAAAATCTTATTGTATAAGCATTTGGTCATTTCCCACAGTATTTTGTTTTATAAAGTGAAGAATAACAATAAAGAAATGTCTTCTATAAAAGCAAGATCCATACACAAGTGAGTATCTCTGGAAAATACCAAACATATTAAAAAGGGACAAACTATTCCATTTGATGTTATTGTCTTTTTTCCTAATTGCATATTAGAAAGGAAGAAATTTCATAGAGAAACTCATGGCTTAATTTCATAAGTGAATTCTGTTGTTTCACAGTTGTTCAGTATCTTCCACTGCATTTAGATTGTGTCAAGTGGGGAGGGATCATGTGGAAAGAAGTAATTCATATTGACAAATGGTGTTTTTTCTTGTTCCCCTGTCTATTTTTTTTTTTAAACACAGTTTTGAAGATATAAACATTTCTTATAGTCTGTTTCAAAATAACCACAGGGATATTTCTCTATTCTAGCTTGATATGTTGGAAGAAAGCTATGGTAGGCAAAATAGCAAAATCTATAATGCATAGAAAGAAGATTTGTGTTACAGGGAGCTTTGATCTGGGCAGTATAAGTTGGAGGTCTCATTACAACTCTTATAAAACATCCCTGGAATGTTTAGAAGTGATAACTTTTAGAACAAAATTGTTTGGGACAATTCCATATTAAACCTTAGTCTGATGGATAAAGATGTACTGTTCACCAAACTAAAAAATGGTGGTTGTCTAGGTGCAAATTATGACCTACTTTTATTTGTTACATGCAAACAGAACACAGTGCCTATAAGGGGTGCTTTAAAAGGGCTAATTTCCCAGATCTGAAAACAATGATGAGGAAAACTGAGTGGGAAGAAATAGTTAAATCTAAAAATATGAATGATAATTGGGATAATTTAAAAATGCTTTATTAGATGCCCAAATTAATTAAATAATAAAAGAAGACTTTTTTTGTGCTGGTTAGGAGAGGTTGCAATAAAAGCAGAAATAAAATGTAAATAAAAATAAAATTATAACATGAAGCATGGCGGAAATTGATAGCACTAAATACACTTAGGATATATACAGAAAATTGCTAAGTGAAGCTTAAGGTATCAATCACCTTAAGGCATTTAATTTAGTATAACATGATTTCCCAATAAAAATAGCACTCTACTATGCTAGTCAATAGGTTTATCAGTGCTCTAGAAAAAAATAGCCACACATTTTACCAGCTATGATTTGATAAAACAAAAAATGGTGATGTGGTAAATAATGGCTGGGATAGATCAGTTATAGAAACCGACTTGAATCACTTGGTATGAAGGGCTCATTTAAACAAATACATTTAAACACAACAAAATGCAAGGTCACATATCTAGAAACAACAACAACAAAAATATATAGGTTGCATTTAAAAGATGGAGGACAGTATCCTGGAAAGCAGTGATTCTGAAAGGGACTAACAAAGCATGGTAGATAATGGAAGAAGCGTGAGCTGCCAAAACTGTAGCTAAAAGAGGTTAAATGTAGAAAGAAAGATGATATCTAGCAGGAGTAGGGAGGTATTATTACTTCTTACACAGCACTAACAAAACCATTACTGAACTACCGAATCAAGTTCTAATGTCCACACCATTGTTGGATATTGATAAACTGGAAAAGGTTCAGAAAAGGAAGGTTGCTCACCTTGGTGTAGTAACTGGAGTTCTCCGAGATGTGTCCCCCCGTGAGTGCTCCACTGTAGGTGTGCGCGCCCGCACGCACCACGGATCGGCAATGTCCCTAGCTATACTCTCCAGGGACGCGCGACCAGAGGGGACCATCTCACTGACAGTTTGGCACCCTACAACGGTCACGCGACCCAAGCCTCCCTCAGTTTCCTCTCCAACCGCGAGCGAGAGAATTTGCCCAAAGAAGAGAGGGAAGGAGGGAGGGTAGTGGAGAACCCACGGGGACACACATCTCGGAGAACTCCAGTTACTACACCTAGGTGAGCAACCTTCCTTTCTCCTCCGAGTAGTGTCCCCGTGGGTGCTCCACTGTAGGTGACTCTCCTAGCTGTGCCCTAATTGGATGGAGGGCCTTCTGAGGAGGTGATTTGTATAGAAGAGAGAACTGATATGCCTACTGAAGCATCTTGCTTTGTTGCTGTGTCAATAGAGTAATGCTTTATAAAGGTATGGGGTGATGACCAGATGGCCGCCTTACATATCTCATCTATTGGGACATTTTGAAGGAAGGCTGTGTTTGTGGACATTGCCCTTGTGGAATGAGCTGTGATATGTTGTGGCAATGGTGTTTTCGAAAGTTGGTAGCAGGTTCGAATGCAGTTGACAATTATCGTTGAAATTCTCCATTTGGAGATAGGTGAGCCCTTATTTCTTTCTGCTATGGAGACAAAGAGTCTATTTGTATTTCTAAATGTTTTCGTTCTTTCCAGGTAAAAAGCCAGTGCTCGACGGACATCAAGGGTGTGAAGGACGGCGTCTTCTAAGCTCGAGTGAGGTTTTGGATGGAATACAGGTAAGTGTATTGTTTGATTGTTATGAAAGGGTGAGGATCTCTTTGGTAAGAACCTTGGGTGAGGTCGCAGGCAGACCTTATCTTTGTGAAAAATTGTGTACGGGGAGTCTGCCATTAGAGTTGCTATCTTGCTCACTCATCTGGCAGAGGTGATTGCTACTAGGAAGACCACTTTCATTGTCAGAGGTCCCAGTAGTGCGTTAGCTAGGGATTCGAACGGTGGTTTTGTGAGGGACCTTAAGACCAGAGGGAGGTCCCATGCTGGATTGGGGGGGCGAATCTCAGGGTATAGGTTTTTAATTCCCGTTAAGAATCTCTTAATGATGGGATGAGAGAATATTGAAGTGTTTTGTATTTGATTGTGGAACGTGCCAATGGCTGCTACGTGTACTTTTATCGAGCTGAGTGTCAATCCTGTTTGTTTCAGATGTAGGAGATAGTCTAGTATGACTTGGACAGGTGCCGAGTATGGAGAGTTTTGTGATGCAGCACACCACCTTCAGAATCTATCCCATTTGAGCAGGTAACTCCTGCGGGTAGATGGTTTTCTGCTGTTTAATAGGACATGTCTGACTGAGTCGGAACAGAGTAGCTCTTAACCTTGGAACCAGATATTCTCCAAGCTTTTAGGTTCAGACGTTCGGGATTTGGGCGTAAGACTCTGCCTTTGTCTTGGGACAACAGTGTTGGGTGAAGAGTTAGGGCAATTGGAGTTGTGCATAGCATTTGTAGTAGCAGAGAGTACCATGGTTGTCTGGGCCATGCAGGGGTGATGAGAATCATTTCGGTTTGGTCCATCTTCACCTTGAGTAAGGTCTTGAAAATCAGTGGAATTGGTGGAAATGCATATGCATAAATGTGGATCCAGGGGATGAGAAATGCATCGCCTCTGCAGTTTTTCCCTACACTGGCTCGTGAACAGTATATGTGGCACTTGCGGTTTTGGTAGGTGACGAAAAGATCTATTGAGGGGTGACCCCATACCATGAAAATTCTGTTGATGATGGGAGGCAAAATCTCCCATTCGTGGGCATCGGTGAAGCGTCTGTTGAGAGAGTCCGCTGTTGTGTTTAAGATTCCGGGTAAGTATGCAGCTGAGATGGCTATATTGTTTTTGATGCACCATTGCCATAGTTTCGTGGGCTCTGCGCACAGGGAGTTGGATCTGGCCCCTCCCTGTCTGTTGATGTAAGACATACAAGTTGTGTTGTCCGTCATGATTTTTATATGTTTGTGTATCAGTTTGTCCTGGAATTGGGCACATGCCCTGCGAACTGCCCAAAGCTCCAACAAGTTTATGTGAAGGGAGGATTCTTCCTGGGTCCATCTTCCTTGTGTGGTGAGGTTTAGGGTTGGTATGTGTGCTCCCCATCCCAAAAGGGAGGTGTCTGTGCACATTAGGATTGTTGGGGGTTGTTGTATGAACGGTATGCCCCTGCAGAGATTGTGTGGTGCTATCCACCATTGTAATGAGTGTTTGATCTGCAAAGGTAGAGATATTTGTCGATTGGGGTTGTCCTTGTGTGGTTTGTATAATTTTCGGATGTACATTTGGAGAGGTCTCATGTGCAGACGTGCATACTGGACAACAGCTGTTGTTGAGGCCATGTGACCTAGCAGCTGAATGCATGATAGAATTGTTGTGTTTGGTGCTTTTTGTATAGTTTTTACTAGGTTGTCTATGTTCTGAACCCTCTGTTGTGGCAAAAAGGCCTTCCCTAGTGTGGAATCTATGTGGGCGCCTATGAATTCTATGGTTTGGGTGGGTATGAAGGTGGACTTCTTTTTGTTTATCTGTAGCCCCAGGCTCTTGAAAATTTGTATCGTGGTCTGTACTGTGCACAAGGTTTGTTCCCTGGATGGGGACTTTATGAGACAATCATCGAAGTATGGAAAAATTGTGATTCCTCATGTGCGAAGGTAGGTGGTGACAACTGCTAATACCTTGGAAAAAACTCTGGGTGCCATCGAAAGGCCAAATGGGAGAACTGCGTACTGGAAATGTTCGGTGCCTATGACGAACCTTAAGTATCTTCGATGTGCTGGGTGGATTGTAACATGAAAATATGCATCCTGAAGGTCGAGGGCTGCGAACCAGTCGTTTCTGTCCAATGCTGGTATTATGGTTGTGAGCGTTACCATTTTGAATTTTTGTTGCTTGACAAATTTGTTCAGCCTCCTAAAATCTAGGATTGGTCTCCAACCCCCTGTTTTTTTCTCTGTGAGGAAGTACGGTGAGTACACTCCCTTCCTCCTGTGTTCTAGTGGGACCCTTTCTATGGCTCCCAGGTTTAGGAGGTGTAAAGCCTCCTGGTAGAGGATTAGTTCGTGAGAGGTGTCCCTGAAAAGGGACCGGGAAGGGTAATGTGGTATAGGTTTTATCACGAAAGGGATGGTATATCCTATTTTGATGATTTGTAAGACCCATTTGTCGGATGTGATTGTGGTCCATTGTGGATAGAAATTTCTGAGGCAGAATTGGTAATGCTGAGTTATAGTAAGTAAGTGAGAAACGCTGGTTTGTTGCGAGCCCTCGGTTTGAACATCAAAATTGGGGTTTGTTCGTGACAGATTGTGGCGCTGGAGGCTGGTTTGATGGTTGTCTCCTGCGTTGGGGACGTTGGCGGTTCCTGAAGGTAAAGGGGTCCTGTCTTCTGTATTGTTGTTGATGCTGAAATTGAGCTTGATAATAGGACTGGTAGCGTGGAGTATGGTTGGTATCGTAGTGGTTTCCTTTTTGGTGGTTGTGGGTAGATACCAAACGTGCGTAAAGTAGCACGAGAGTCTTTTGACGTGTGCAACATGTCGTCTGTATTCTCTTCAAAGAGTTTCTTCCGGTTGAAGGGCAGATCCTCTATTGCAGATTGTAAGGGCTTCGGTAGGTCTGCTGAGTGGAGCCATGAGGCTCTGCACATGACAATGCCCGTTGCCATGATTTGTGAAGAGGTGTCCGCTACATCCCGTGCTGTTCTAGAAATCAGTTGGCCTTCTTTTATAATTGCATGGAACTATGTTTGTTTTTCTTTTGGTATAAACTCGATGAAATCTGCAAGCTTTAAATAGTTGTCATAGTCATAGTTCGCTAATAGAGCTGAGTAATTAGAAATTCTCAGTAGAAGGGTAGATGATGTGTATGTTTTCTTGCCGAGGAAGTCAAGTCTCTTGTCCTCTTTGTCGTGAGGTGCTGACTTATTGAAAGGTTGATTGCCCCTGTGATTAGCTGCTTCTACTACCACGGAGTTCGGTGGGGGATGCGTGAATAGGAATTCCGATGACTTGCCCTGTATATAATATTTTTTATCTACCCTCCGTAAAGTCAGGGGAATTGATGCTGGCATTTGCCAGATATTGTCAGCTGGCTCCAGAATTCCTTCATCCATAGGAAAGGCCATTCGACTTGCTGGTCTGGTTTGCAGGATCCTCCAAAGCTTATGTTGTGAGTCAATGGATTCCTGTGTACATATTTCCTGTGATTCGGCCACTCTCTGAAAAAGGCCTTGAAACTGTTTGAAGTCATCATTTGATGCAGGTGGTTCGGTGTCATCTGGAAGAGGTGTGGTTTCCCTTGGGGGAATCCTGCACTGTTTGGTGAGATCCATCAGGTTCATGTGCAGGGTCACCTTGTTGGGAGTGGGTCGAACATGTAGGTGATCTTGATCTGGGGCTCATGCCCGAATATCTGGACCAAGAGTCCCATTGCGGTGGATAGTTATAGGGTGGAGCATACCATGGTGGTGGGTACCACGGGTAGTGTGGCATCCAATGAGTGTGGTCCTGTGTGTCATGGCTGTAGAGGTGTCCCTCAGCGCTAGGCGGGAGTGGGCGATAGTATTCTTCTCCTCGGTCGTAGGGGTAATGAGGAGGTCTGATGTCAGGTCTAGGGGAAGGTGCACGGTTGTCCAGATGTGTGGAGGAGATGGGTGCACGGTTGTCCAAATGTGTGGAGGAGATGGTGGAACCTGAGCTTCAATATGTCTTCTCTTCTCCTTTTGTTTCCTAGGCACCGGTAGAGCTGATTCCAGATTGGAGGCAGGACCTGATTCCGGATTATGGAGAGAAGAGGTGAGCGGTGCTGATGTGTTCATATGAATCGGGGCCGCTGTCAAAATCAGCTGTTGCGGTGCCGCTTCTTTCGGAGCTGGCGCCGTTCCAGGGGTTGCTGTCGGCACCAGTGTCGGTGCTGGCTCGGAGTATCTCAGCGCCGGTGTTTTCGGCGGTGCCGACGGTGCCGGGGTGTCCGTGCCGGTAGGGTCCGGGTCTGGTGGATGGGGCTGTGTGTCTGCCCCTCTTTTTGGCATGTCAGAGGGACCTTGAGCCTCCATTTGACATGTTAGTCTCCTTGATGGAGACGGTGTCCGAGACTTTCTCCGTTTGTGCAGCCCTGATGGCGAGGTTAAATGCCTCTTTGTCAGCGCTGCGCCTGACGAGAGTTTCTCCTGGCCGGGGTCTGAAGCTGGTCACAGGGATCTTTCCATGACCAAGGGCTTGAGATGGAGCTCACGGTCACGTCTCGCTCTTGTGCTCAAATTACGGCAGTGGGAGCATTTTGCCATGTTGTGCTCCTCACCCAAACATTTAATACATGTCGGGTGCCCGTCAGAAGCGGGCATGGCTTCCCGACAAGATCCACAGCGCTTGAATCCCGGGGAGCCCGGCATCTTGCCGGCTCCCGGTTCATGCGCTGTTCAGTCACAGTTTATTTATTTATTTTTTTTAAGATGAATGAAGAAGGAGAATTAAAAGGAAAAACAACTTAGGGATGAGAAAAAAAGAAGGAAGAAAATAAGGTATGGCGAGTGAGGGGAGAGTTCCCTAACTGCGTCCGTGGCCGCGAGCTTCCTTAACATTAAGGAGACAATGGTTGTAATGTTAAGGAAGTTCCCAGCTACAATGGGCCAAAGGGAGAAACCTGATGAGCCATTAAGGAGACAATGGTTGTTCACACCCTCCTGTCTAAGGCATTCCTCCAGAATGACACAAGTTAAAGTATAGATATAACACCAAATTCCTAACCAACTAACTTCTAAAATAAATACAATTCCTAGACATAAACTATATAATCATTCCCAGCAAATTACTACCTTTCTATTGATACCAAACATGACATAGTTCCTATGGATTATAGCATTTATGAGATATCCATAGAAAATAATATCATAAATGCTTCCCTAAATCCAGACAGTGTCACACCCCGCCCACATACCCTGCCAGGGTCCCTGTCCCCCTTTGCCCCATTGCACACAAGGGGTGCCTCCCCCCGCCACCGTGGACCTGCCCAAGAAAGAAAGAAAGAAAGAAAGAAAGAAAGAAAGAAAGAAAGAAAGAAAGAAAGAAAAAGAATTTTTATGAGGGGATTTGAAAATGGATGGCGAGTCAATGAAGCTAAACCAAAGGCTTTTCTAGGTAGTTGCAGGTGTAGATTGAAAGTTCAGAACAAGCGTGGTAAGTGAAGATGCAGATGAGGCCATTTCTGAGTGAGCCAATGAACAAGAGTGAGATACAGTCAAAGGAAAGAGGTCATACTTTATTTTCTTTTATTTGTTGAATGCTGGCCTTCTGGCCATAGAAGTATCTGTTGCTACAGAGCATGGTGATAAATGCCAAGTATGAAACATTAGGCCAAAGGAAAAAAAACATCTTTAATGCTAAACACAGAACAAATAAAACGTTGTATCAAAAGGATACCTCTAAAAAACACTGAAGCAGTGTGCCTTTGAAATTATGACTAATCTTGAATAAAAGCAAAAACCCACAGGAGGAAAGGGAATATTCTTGAAGACTTGTAACTATTTTTTGAGGTCCTGAACCAAATAAACAATAAGAGAAATAAAAGATCATATTGGGCAACTGATATTTCCTTGAGCAATGCTTCAAATGAACAAATTTAATATAGGAAGCACAATATGTTGTCGGATAGATCTCATCCCAGTATTAGTACAAACCATTTTTTAAAAACATCTAAATGGATGAGAGACAGAGAAAGAAAAGAACATCAATAAATTCTAGAATGAACTGTGTTGGTGTTGAGTGAAAGGGAAGTAATTTTATTTACTGATTTAATGATTTTGAGAAGGTCAGCCAGCATAATGACATTAAGTTAATCACCTACTGGCATTTTAGTGAAGAAACTGTGAAGGAATAATCAGGCAGGGCTGTGGTAGTTATAACTGTAGAAAGTTTAGCGTTAAATGACTGACCAATGGCTGTAGGCATAAAAAGGGATAGTAGCAGATATTTCCTCTTCTGTTGACTTTGGAAGACAAATGTTAGGAGTTCTAATTCTTTCTTTTCCCAAACAACCCCTGCAAAAGGGTTGTAGTTCTTTGTAGAAGGAAAATAAAGAAGGTGGTGAAAATACCAGTTGCATTCAATAAAGCTAACAGTCAATTTCTAAAATTGATTTACAGAATGGGAAGCTTAGATGGATTCTCAGTTGTCACTATGCATGTGCATACATAACCTAGCATGGTCACCAAGAAAATATCTATATAATTCTTCAAAGTTTATTTTGCTCTCGCAAGGGTTGACAATTTTATATGAAAATATTTGTTCAGTAACAATCTAGGAAATTGAGTCAGGAGCATTTCTATATAGAAGGCAAGATATTCTAAATGGAAAATGAGACATTTTAAAAGTGTGAAGCTGCATGAAACTAGAATTCACAAAGACGGCAAGAATATTTAGTCAGCTAGGCAGTACTGGTGGTAGTTTTTTGAAAACCCAATCATGGTTCCAGATTTTAAGACCTGTTGATATATTTACCTTTTGATTAGGGCTGATTTACCTTGTCTACCTGTTGTATTATATCAGTTGAAAACGAGTAAACATTTTAAAATAACTAAGAGAAGAGAAAAGGTTGCACAACATTCCTTTATGGAAATATAAGATCCTTTCCTATATTCCATTCAGCAGAATGGAACTGCTCAAAATAATAGTCTCCAAAATCCAAAGTAAATATTTCATATAATATTACAATGCTCCTCAAAGAGACATTTCCATAATGACACACTGAAAGATAAGTAGTAATTACCTCTCATTGTCAAATCAATAATTCTGAATAGCATTCCTTTACAAATGAATGATACTTAAACCCTTCTTATTTTAAGTATTGATGTAGATCAAAGAAATCGAACATCATGCCAATTTATGTGCCTCTACCTTTGGACAGTGATGGACATGAGCTTCAAAACATAAAATAAAATACTAACAACTTAATTACCCCAAGTGCATTGTTGTGAAGGGGGAAGTGCTAAATTGGCCCAGTGAAATCAGTGAGAGTCTTCCCATTGATCTAATGGGCTTTAAGATTAGGTCCAGTGTCAGGTTCCAAAAAGAAAAAAGTCAAATTAACTGATGGCAGCTAACAAGCTGGATTCAACAATGAAACATATCATAGTGATATTATCTGCCGAAAGCACAGCAAAAAATAAATACAACACAAACAGCAGGAGCAGATGCCCTCAAAGGAAGTCAGACTATGAAGTTCTTTCCAAAACCTAAGTAGCATCCTCATAGCCCTAAAGACTACAGTTCTTTAATAATTTAGAGGTGCTGAACAACCACAACTCTTATTGTCTTCACTGGGAATTGCAGATGCTCAAGTAGAATTGGTCAGGAATTTTCCAGTGAAAAAAGTATTTAACAGAAAACACCAATTTGTCAAAACATAATGGTTTCAACAAACTTTTGATGGTACACAGGAAGAGTTCTGTCAGAAACCTGCCTTATTTCCTACCAGGTCACCTGTAGGCTGCTGAGGGAGCTTGGACATCAAGCATCCACCACACCAGATCAACCCTGCCATGCACACTGGTTTAGTGTCAGGGACCCAGGGCTTCCAGACTCCTTGGTATGGAGCTCAGAACCTAGAACCCCAGATCATTTTCCCCCAAAAGTACTTAAGTCACATAGGCACTTTAAGTCCCACAAACATTTCATGGGACTTAGGCACTTTTGAAAATTTTACTCTTAGCTGCTTAATTTTAGGTATCTATTTTTTAACATTGTCCATTGCCTCTTTAAACTGACCCTACTCATTTTTCCATGATTGGGACCCAAGAAAGTACTTTTTAAATAATAGAGTACTACTGAGTTTTACAATACCTATAAGATAAAATTCCAAAAAAGACAATTGAAAAATATTAGGTGTTCTCTCTCTCTCATGCATGCTCACTCTTTCTAGGAAGGAAACTTGATTAGAAGCAAGACTTTGTGACATATACATTTTACTTTTTAAATGCTATTCTTTGAGTTTTTCAAGTCTGAAAAAAATTGTGCTAGGATTCAGTTCAACGAAGATATTCTTTATAAATGCGTTTTTTTAAAATACATCTTTAGAATATTTCCCCACAGAACACCCTCTGTCAGGATCTTTCTTTCTGTTTAATGAATCACTGTCATATCATATCAGGGAAAAGGTAAGGATGCATTTAATGTATGTATTAAGTAAGTATGTATTAAAATTAGAATAAAAACCTTATTCATATATATCCAAATCTAACAACATATTCAACATACATTTTTACCCACCCCCATGTTTAAAATACAAAAGTTATAACTTATTAGTGTAATTTATGGGGAATGTGCTAAAATCTACAGAATTATAGAACCATAGAATCTTAGGGTTGGAAGGGACCTTATGCGGTCATCTAGTCCAACCCCCTGCTAAAAGCAGGACCACTCCCACTAAATTATTTTATATAAAATAATTCACTTAATCTCCAGTTCAAGGAAGGCATATGACTTAATCCTGTACATTTTTCATCAAGGAATTTTAGTCTTTTTTAAATTTCACAGAATAAGAGAGTTGTTGGTTTTTTAAAAAATATAATTTCCCATATGAAATTGCTACCTGCTTCTCTTTCTTTTTTTATTATATAGATATGTAGACACAAACACACAACTAGACAAAGGACTTAATTACAACAATGGACTTTTTGTACAGATCTCTGAAAAGAGACTGGTTCGGAGGGGCTGACAGATGCATTAATCCCACTTTATTGATGATGTCAAGAGGCAGGATTGGCTGGTGGATAGAGTATTTTCTAGAGCAGCGGTTCTCAACCTTTTGAGAGTCACAACTCACTTGGTGGCATATCGTGACCATACAGGACACACCACCCCACCCGTAGGCCAAATCCAGCCATCTCCCCAGCTCTTCATGACACATTTACCACTCTACCACAGTAATGTGCCCCAAGAGAGTGGTTGAGAACCATTGTTCTAGAGGACCAGTCCTTGCTCTACGGTCTGCTTCCAGGCATCTTGGCTAGTCAGTTCTGTTTCTCTGTGCCTCAGTTCCCTATTTGTAAAATGAGATGATAATAGAACTTCCCTACCTCACAGAATTAATACATTAAAGATTGTGAGGGATTCAGATACAAATGAGGGCAATATAAAAGTACCAAAGATAGACAGTGCAACTTTTAACTTCAGTGAACTAATACCAGGGATGGAACTGAATCACAATGGTTGTTTGTAGCGTTTTTTTGTATAGTACAGCTAGATGATACAGCAACAAATGGATTTGAATTGTTTATATAGAGAGATTCCATTATATATTGCTATATATTTACTAATAAAGAAAAATGGAGAACTAATATTACTTCTGTATGAGAAACCTGTATTTAACAACTACATAAATGCAGAAAAGGGATTGATGTAACATATAGTCTTACCTAAAAGCTAAGAGTCATAGAAACATTACTTGAAATACATTAGCATTGTTTTCATTTATTTAGATTTATATATTTTCAAGATCCAACAACTCATTTTAATTTATTTTTGAGGTTGATCACATGATGAAATTATAATTATTAAGAAAAAGATATCACATGATGAAATTATAATTAAGAAAAATGATACTGTATGCCCAACAAAAGGACTATATTAAATCATATAAAAATAAGTAGCTTGCACAGCACCTACTCTTCAGTTATATGTTGATGACAATAGCTAATATGATAAACATCTTCAGGAAGTGACCAAAGACATTTGGCCTCAACATTCAGTCAGGTAACTAGTAACCTACTGTTTCAAAGGAGTTATTATGGGGTCATGTCAATATTTAAACAACCCAGTCTTGTAATAATATAAATTTCTCATCAAAAACAGATCTTCATGAATATTTGCTCATTGCTCATCTTTTCCCTTAAGAGATCAGAATAAAATAATAATTCAGCACAAATGCAATGCAAGCTGCACAAACAAGCAAGTCCCCTGAGTGCAGTAATACACTTAAGAGAAAATGAGAAATGAATCCTCATACAAAGCTTGTGGTGTTGACCTTTATAAATTATATATTACTCCATTTGATTAAGCTGTTACTGCATTGGTGATGATTAAGCAGCTGATAGAAGAGTAGGTGTTCTCTCAAGGCAAGGTTTAGCATTATGTAAAATAAGATTTTAGAAGTTCTTTTGTTGACTTCCCCCCAACAAAAAAACTTAGCATGTATGTGTTCATTCATCTTTGTGACTGTGTACCCATAGGAGATCAAAACACTTTTCTGTCATTTTAAACCAAGTGTAGTGATAATTTCCACATCGGAATGTTGTAGTATCCTCTTTTTATTGACAGACCTGTGAAAAGAAATGCCCAGTATCATATTGTTAAAGTTCTGGTTTATTCAGAAGAATTCCATCCTGGATACTCCTCCTCCTCTACAGCATATCTTAGCACTCGTTAGGAACAGTCAGGCACACTAAACCACAATTCTGGGCCCCCAGGGCAGAACAGTCAATGGCCCCTCTAGAAAAGGATGGTTGAGATCTGATTGGGCTTCCTGTGGATGTTTTTACTTATTTTTTATGTTCCATGAAAGCTCCTGGGATGCTGAGGGTGCCGTATCTATTACTCTTCTTCCTGGGTCCCTTGGTCCCCACAGAGATTACTGACAAACCCAGGAAGTTGAGTAGCAGATATCACCTTCTCAGCTGCCTGGGAACCTGCATGGTGCATAATAAATAACTTGATTGCAGAGAGCGTGAGGAAGGGTGTGAAGAAGAGGATACATACCTATCCTTCTGTCTGCTGGGGCCCTTTACAATTTCCAGGACCCTGGGCAATTGCCTCCCTTGCCCTCTTCTCCCATTTAAAAAATAATACATGAAGGCAAGCAATTGAATATTGGCAAAATGAACAAGAGCTTGTAAAGAAATGTTAAAAGTCTAAACACTAAGATGGGTGAACTAGAGTTCCTGACACTAAATGGAAATATTGATATAGTATGCATCATGGAAACTCAGTTGAATTAGGTTAGTCAATGGGACACAGTAACACCAGAGTATAAAATATATAGGAATGACAGAGTAGATCACTTTGGTGAGGGAGTGGCATGATATGTAAAAGAAAGGAAAGTCAAAGATGATGACGTTCTTAAATGAAACAAACTGTACCATAGAATCTCTATGGATAATGCTTGAATAAAATGAGTATAACAGTACAAATATACTACCAACCACATAAGGAGGAGAACAACAGTCATTGTGAAATGATTAGGGAGGTTAGAGAGGCTATGAAAGCAGAAAGTGCAACAACATGTGAGTTCAGATAGCCTCATATTGACTGATAAATGTCGTCTCAGAGAAAAAAATTCTGGATACCATAAATGACTACTTCTTTCAGCAGCTAGTCCTTAAACTCAAAAAAGGAAGAGGCAATTCTCAACTTAGTCCTAAATGGAGCATATGATGTGGACCAAGAAGTAGCTAAAGCTGAACCAGTTGGTAATAGTGAACATAATGTAATTAAATTAACATCTTTGTAGAGTAGTGATTTTCAAACTTAGGGTCGGGACAGAAGTACCTAAGACTGGCATACATTGCTTAAAGATGTAATTGATGGGTCACGGGCATAAATGATTTTTTTCCAATGGGGTCCAAGGAAAAAAGCTTGAAAACCACTGATGTAGAGGGAAATAATACAAAACAGGAATAAAACACCAGAATAACATTTAATTTTTAAAAGGGTATCTACACAGTAATGAAGACACTGGGTAAATGAGGAGCGGTGACAGGACTAAATGCCTGGAAACAGCAAGGGGACTATTTAAAAGCACCATAACATGGGCTCTGACTAAATGAATACCCTATATCAGAAAAGACAAGAAGAGGACCAAAAGAATACCACCACGGTTAAAACAGAAGAGTAATGATGTCATTAGAGGGGAGAAGTCATCCTTCAAAATTTGGAAGTCAAATCCTAATGAGGATAATAGGAAAGAGCACAAACTCTGGCCAATTAAGAGTAAGAGCAGAAGGTGGCAGGCCAAGAAAGAATTTCAGAAATAATTTGCTAAAGATGCAAAAACTATTGGTAATAAGTTTTTAAAGTACATCAGAAACAGAAAGCTTGCCAAAAAGATAAGGGGCCACTAGATGACTAAGTTGCAAAAGGAGTACTCAAGAAAGACAAGGCCATTATAGAGGAACTAAATAAATTCTTTTGACTGGTCTTCATTGAAGATGATGTGGAGGAGGTACCCACATCAGAGCTATCTTTTTTGGCTGACAGCTCTGAAGTACATTCCCATGCTCTCCCCCAGTCAGTGTAATGTCAAGGGTGGTCTTGGGGTTTTCGGGGCCTGGGACAAAAGTCAAGGATGGGACCTCCCCACACCATACGGGGAGCCCTATCCTTGACTTTTGGCCCCTGTCCGGCCCCGCTATAATGAGCAGATGACCTGTTTGTTCTAGAGAGTCATTTAAACAGAATACACTTTTCATTATATAGAGATAGAATGAAAGTGTTGTTCCTCTCTTCAGAATTTTAACCAAAATTAAATACAACACAAAATGAATTTAAGAATGTTGGATATTTCCAAATACTGACATACTTGACTATGAGGTAATACACTACTCATTTACCTGCAAGAGTCTAGGCAAAACATTACTGATGCTTATAACTTCTGCACTCCGAATTAAAGGGAATAAAGCAAACATACAAACCACAGAGATAATCAAGTCAGACACAAAAACGCACAGCAAATAAACCTCAATATATTTCAACTACACAGAGAGCCACTGATAGGGGAAGTCACAAAAGTTTCAAAGATTGGATCATTACTTGAACTGTCACAGCTCACAGAGGACGTCCCCTGGCTAAACAGCCTTCTGCCCAATAGAAGCCCAGCTTCGTACCTTGCTGGTGTTTTTTTTTTGTTTGTTTGTTTTCAAACTTGAATCACCAGTGAATTGCTTAAACTCTTCTTGGCAGAAGGACTTATCTCTTTAGTGTTTTGGGGGGCCATCTGCTAGGGCTAAATGACTCCTTAAAATCTTAGGTGACATTTGGTAACTGTCATTAGGTGTCCTAACACTTTCCCCCTTATATAATCCCTTTCATTCTTCTCATAAAGTGCTCCTCAGCCCATTGCACATACCCTTATTTCTTCCATTCCAGTTTACTCCATTATTTTTCTTCAGTCCCCTCCTTTGTCTCCATTATGCTCACTTTTACCTCCCAAAGCTTTTGTTTTTCACATTGCCTCTCTTACTGAGATCCAGAGAGACCTCTCAGTTGAAAACCAGAAAGGTGAAACTCCATGCCTCCTCACCATGTGGCCCTGAATCCAGGCACCTCTTTTCCCCCCAACTTTCCGTATTATTCCCCAGCTCACCATGTCCTCTTCCAACTCCCTGCCTTAAGTGTTTACCCCAGTCTCCTCTTCGACCCCTCACATTCATATTTTTCCTCTAGCTCAACCCAGAAGCTTCTGCATGAGCAATTCCTGAAGCCAGGAGCAGATCAGTTTGTATTTTATATATAGTTTTAATATTAACAAATGATACACAGTGGTTTTCAATTTTATAAATACAATTGTACTTTAAAAAAAAAAATCTATCAGCAAGGCCAACAAAACAAAACCCAAGGGCCATCCAAGTTCCAAGGGCGGCCATTTGTATTATTAATGGTAGTGTTTCCATAGCAACCAAGTTAGGGGAACAGGCATTGTGCTAAATATTGAAGAAAACAGTCACTGACAATCTCTAGCCCAAAGAGTTTACAATCTAAGTAGAAAATGGTATGGCAAGGGAAAGAAGAGTGGGAAAAAGAAAGGATTATCCCCATTTTATAGATAGGGAATAGAAGCACAAAATCTCTCTGGGTAATATTTTAAAACCTTTCTTCAAAATTTATGGTATTATGATTTTTAAAAAGCATCTGAACAGGTTAGCCACCTAATTCTCCTTGAGGTTCATGAGAGTTGGATGCCTTCTCCCTTCAGAGACTCTTGAAAATCCCACTTGGTATCTCTCTGCATCCCTAAGGTACAAGGGTATTTAAGTATCTAAGTGTATGTCTATGCTAGCAAGTTAGTTTGAATTAAGGAAGCTTAATTCGAACTAACTTAAGCCATGGCTACACTAGGCTTTCATTAGTTCGAATTAAGGGCTTCCTTAATTCAAACTAATAAATTTGAATATGCTGTTCGAACTAAGGGTTAATTTGAACTAGTTAGTTCGAATTAACCAATGTGGCCATGTTAGTTTGAACTAATTGTTTAGTTCGAACTAACCGGCTCATTGAACTCAATGCAATTCACTAATTCGAACTAAGCAAGTGCCATGAATGGCACTTGCTTAGTTCGAACTAAATTTTGCTAGTTCGAATTAAGTTAATTCGAACTAACTAAAATTGGTTCGAATTAGTTAGTTCGAATTAACTAATTCGAACCAACTTTAGTAAGTGTAGACATAGGCTAAGTGTTCGAGTTATTTTTGAAAAGTAGACTTCACCATTTAAAAATGTTAACCGAGATTTGAAAGGTTACATGGGTAGCTACCTGACTCTAAAAAGGAGAACAATGAATTTTTTTTTTTTTTTAAATGTCCAGAAACCTATGTAAAATGATCTAAAGCATATCTACATAAACACTTAGAAGCGGTCTGGGATGTAAATCTACTGTACTGCAGTGTGCCACAGCTTGTGTGGACCCTGGTGCTGTGCACTTAAAACTCCCTATTGCTCACTGAAAAATTGCTGCTTGAAACTAAGGCATATCAACACAATTTTTTAAAAGAACAGTTACAATAAAGTATTCAGTTTTTCTAGGTCAGGGAACTGATCTTCACCTCCCCTTAAAATCCAGTCCTGATTACGCTATTCACAGGAAACAGCCTCTATCTTCATTCTTCTTCAAGCAATGTCAAATGCCAACAGCTGTGGTTGTGGTTGCCCCTATTGAATGAAAGGCTACCGTATGGAGCCTTCTAAACAAGAAAAAGAGAATGGGGTAGGGGAGAGAAACAGAAGAGAAAAAGAAAAAAACCAAAACAAAAAACCCACCACCATAACAAACCCCACTCCCTCCCTCCCTCACCAAAAATTACTTCTGTTTTTATGGCTCAGTACACATATTCTTTCAATGAGGTAAGGCACTATGTCGGCCTTATTTTTTTTTTTAAAAGAAACTTTAGTAACACTAGGCTAACATTTTCTTCTGTTCCAAATTCAATAAATTAATTCCACTCATGCCCTTCCTTTAAACAAGTAATATTTTAATGTGTTCCACTGGCCTGGCTTCAAGCTAAAAGCCCAATGCTGATGAATTCTAAAACATCTGGGAAACTATTTCTTTTCTTCCTGAAAACCTTTAATAGTTTTACTAGACAGCAGAACAAAGGCACTGGTTAGTGAATAGAATAATGCAGTTACCTCCAAGTGACAACAGTTGCACAGTGGAAGTTGCTTGTTCATGGCAGATTTTAACTGATTAATTTGTGGATGCTTACAAGGAGTTATGAAAATATAAAACATAATGAACACCAAATATTGTTTCCAGATGAGACCAACACTAGATCACGTTAGATATTACCTGGAATAGGGTGTCTTTATAAAAAATACCAGGTAGTTAAAGTAAATACAAATAAAAATATAATTCTCATTCTAAGGCACCATTATATTCTCTGGGAAAATGATATTTACACATCCTTAGTAGTCTCTTCATACTGCCACACTGGCATAAACAGACCTTCAGGTAAATGAGAATTAGCCTCAAAACATGTTTTCCAGGGGAGTTTATTAAAATCCTGTGCTGTAAAAGCCCTAGAAATGCATTGAGAATTACCAAGTTTAATTCATTTAAAATGGAAAAAACACAGCTCTGTAATGATTCTCCTGACTATTTTATATGCTGGTCATACAATACAATCTTCGTTCAAAGGCTCTGTAGTTGTGCTGAATTAACCTTATGGTGCAGGTGTCTACATATTCCTAAAAAAACCCCAAAGAGTTTTAAAGACTAACAAATTTAGTTATCGCATGAGCTTTCCTGGGAGACAATCCCACTTCGTCAGACACTTTGAAGATGGAGAACTTACTGTAAGAATCTGATGAAGTGGGATTGTCTCCTACGAAAGCTCATGTGATAAATGTTAGTCTTTAAAAGTGCCACACAACTTCTTCTTTGTTTTGCTGACCTAGACTAACATGACGACCCCTTTGGAACTTGTCTATATATTCCTAGTTAATGACAATTCTAAGATAGGTAATCAGATTTATTAGTACATTTCAGTGTTACCATACTTTCTAAATTTCTACTGTTGCAGAATTTTTATTCGGACAATGTTGATATTAATCCTTGGTTGAATAAATAATAGCTACACTGATAAAACTCACAAGGAAAAAATCTTTGTAATAAAGATAAAGCTGTAATAAGAAAATTCAATATCAGAGCAGAGGTATATCATTTTACATCAATATGTCATTATTGAAAACAGTCCCAACACCCCCAAAATGAAAACAAAACAACTAATTCGTTCAGACAACAACAAAGTACAGTTCTTCCCTAGGACCACCAGTCCCAGAGTTATTGGCCAAATGTGCTCACTAAAGCTGAATATGGTGTGTTTTTGCCAGAAGAAAGGGCAGTTTTCCCCTTAATGAGGCTCCCTCTACAATTGGGTAGGCGAGGTTGGAGAAATGGGGAAGGGCATCCTGGATGCAGAAGAGAGGACTAGGTGAGTACTTTTAGTTGCCCAGGAGAAAGGAGGTATTTATACCCTGGCCACTTCTGGAGCAGCCCTTTCATGGCACTCAGACTGGCAAGAAAACTATTGGACAAATATATTTTTTTAATGTGTACTTAGCGCTTGAGAAGTGTGCCAAACCTACAATCCTGCAGAACAGATTTTAAGCTCTTTGAGGCATGGACTGTCATTTTGTTGTACGTTTGTACAGCACCTGGCAAAATGGGAGTACTGAGTCCTGGCTGGGACTCCTAGGAAGTACTGCAATAATAAGAAATAAAACAACAACGGCGTCATTTCTTCAAAGAATTGAAAATAGAGGTTTGTCAAAGTGTGTGTGTACACACACAAATCAATGTCAACAAACTTTTTACTTTGACTTCTTTTTTTTCAAGCTGAGAAATTCCAGCATAAAGAACAAATCCTAGATTTTTATTTTCTGAAGAGTGGGTCATCCTCCCTCCCCAGACACATACTTTTTCCTGTTTCTGAACTCATGCTAGTTGAAAAAGAGTAATAAAGTGTATGTGTGGGAGATCCTTCTTATGCTTTTCCAGTTTTTTTCTGTTGAAAAGAAGTGAAAAAGTATGAGAAAGTGTGAAAGACCACTTTTGACACTTTCTTACTGTTCTCTTTTTATCCAGTGTATTACCTTTTTCCAGTTAGAACATGGTAAAATTGTATGAAAAAAGTATGTTCTTCCAAATGCCTTTAATTTTTCAAAATTTCCCTCAGGAAAATTGAAATTTCCCATCTGGAGAAAGATAAATTTTCCCATGAAAAATGCCACAGCAAAGAAATGTCCTATTTTCTGATCAGTTTTATACAACATTATCAGATGGCAGTTTCAGTGGCCTACGTGAAAATAACTCTAGTACTTAGTGGACAGATGTCCACCATATTAAAAGCATTATCAGAACAAATGCTACCTGGCCCTTTTGCTCACAGGCTCACCTCTCTGCAGTAAGACAACAGAGTCCTGTGGCACTTTTAAAGACTAACAGATTTATCGCATGCAGTAAGGTACGCTAATAAACACATTCATTAAAAACTTGAATAACTTGGTCCCTCCTACAGATGGATGAATGGAGGACTTTAATCTCCACGTTTATCATTCTGGAACCATTTAGGAACAGTACATTCACTACCTCTGCAATTTATAATATCCCTGAAATGGATTCAGCATACTTCCATGTTGTGTCTATTCCCTCTCCCTGTCTTCTTCCTTTTGGGTGATCTGCTCCTAGAAGGAGAGAAACCCCAGAGCAGGGCTCTCCTGTTTCTTGAGCCTTGAAATGGCAGTGTCATTTGGGGTTACGTAGGTCCTACATGAGAGCATTCTCCTTAGTTCCCTCCTATTGAATCCCTCCTAGAAGTGGAAGGTGAATTGTTGTCTCAACCTTATTAAAAAAGCCAGATGTTGAGAATTTTTTAAAGGAGGTAATCAGTTTTAAATGGAGCTAAAATTTTACTGAAAATGAACTTTCTGATAGTCAAATATGTTGCCATGTTCATGTGCTGGTGAGACGTATTGGTTTTCCTTAGTTAAATGCATTAATTCAGTTTCTGATTAGCAATCATTCTAGAAATGGTAGTTCTAGAGGGTTTGAGCCAAAGAGATGTTGGCCTCCTATCCCCACTACAGGTGAGCAATATTCAGCCAGGAATGTTTGTCTGACAAGTTTTATTGCTTACATATTTTTTCAATATGAAATTAGCAGAGTAACCAGACAATTAGTTCATCTCTGGGAATCATTAAATTCATACAACTAACAGTAGCAGTTCTGGTGCTGTGAAGCTCTATTTCATTTTCTATCTCTGTTATTTTGTATTTCTTCCTGGTACTCCATTAGATTGTCAACATATGTTTATATATAATCTATGACAACCTATTGAACACTAGATTTAAAAATGTTTTTAGCATCTCATTATTGCTATCCAGTGACAAAAATCCATATCATCAGCTACTGCAAAGCCAAGAGCAGTTAGCAACACTCCCAGACTGTTAGGAAAAATTAGCTCTGAGTAATAATTCCTGTTCAATGTCCCATGCTCAGATTCTAATGTACAACTGTACCATCTGGATTATAACAGTTTAGTTTGTTAACAAGAAGTAAAGGTCGCATACAGGGATCTGAGTTGTCATTAATAGTTCAGTATGTTGATCACTGACAACAATCTGACATATTGTAAGTACGTGTACAGATGATGAAGCTACTGAAGCAGAAGAAAGATTTTTCTCTAACATTTTAATTAACTGTGATTATTACTGTTATTTTAAAAACATACTTCTTCCACAACATCACACAAATACACCCCTTCTTCATATACTTAAGCTTACACACACACATACACACACACACACACACACACACACAGCAGCCAGTAAATCACTAGCAAGTAGGATAAGGTTTCTTAGCATTAGCATCTCACTTCAAATAAGACATTAATTTGTAGGTCTATGAAAAATAGCAAAATGCCTAGTTAGAGGAAATAGGAAGAATGACTACTAAAAAACCACACATGTCAAAAACTATTTTGTCAGTTGTAATATTCTAACATTCAGGCTTTAGTATTTCTTCTAGTCTTTTAATGTTCTAGGGGGGAAAAAAGGAATTTAAATTCATAAAGGGTATGCAGAACTGGGGACTTAAACAAAAAAAACCTGTTTCCAGGTTGAGTGGAATACAAGAATTCAGAACGAGCCTCATCTTTTCTCTTATAATCTTTATTTAAAAATAGCCGCTTCCTTACCACACCTTCTGGCTAACAATAAAAAATGACACCAAGATATTTTCAGCCAAATGAATGAAATCTACTATAAGAATAATTCATTTTGACAGCTTATCTCTTTGCCCAGTGGGGTTCTTTACGGAAGTGTGGCCATGAAAGCAATTTCCATGTTGATGAAGATTGAAGCCTTTATGAGTCAGTTTCAAACAAGTGAAAAAAGCAGGATACCAATACTCAGCCACACAAACACCTTCCTTTCAAGGGAAGTAAGGTAAACTTAAATACAACACTCATAATACTTGGATTTTTTGTTGTTCTTGTTTGGTTTTATTTAAGAAAGAGAGTCACACTTTGTAATGGTATACAAGAGTGAGTGGTTTAATACAACTGGTTGTAATGCCCTATCTCCAGATGTTTATAACACAGCCATAAAAATCCATTAGATCTGAGACTTGGCATATAACTTCTCAGTCAGCCCTGAAATAGATTTATTTTAAAGTATGAACTACAAATAATAGATTTGGCCATTTTTTAAATTAGAGATCGTAAGCAGAGCAATAGTTTCACTTCCTCTTCCTCCTCCTCCTTTATCATGATATAAAACAAAAAATTTAAAAAAAATCTGTCTTCAGTGATTTTTTTGTTTTGTTTTGTTTAGCTTGATGAAAGCAGAAATAGGTGAGGTACGTTTGTAGCCTATGGTATGTTTGCATTGGCAGCATTTACTGCCTCAAAAAGAATAGCAGAGTGTAAACAGTGTTGATGCAATGGTTACTTTGTTTGCAGATGAGTTCTAAAGTACTTTGTGGATGTAGTCATATTTGGGACAGATGGCCTTTAAAACAGTTTGATCCACATGAAGCTTTACACTACTTTGCAAAAAATCATTTGATTCTGTGTCTCCCCTCCCACCCCCTACCCCACCCCCAATGTTTTTCTCCTACTAAATTATTTTTCTTTCTTCCATTTTACAGTGTGAAGGCTGAATTTTGATTTTACAGTAATTTCATTCTCGTGGAAATCCAGTGGCATTATTGCTTATTTACAGTGGTGCAAAGGAGATTGTCATCAGTCTGTAAACCAACATGTTAACTTACCAGCTTGGGATAAACAAGAAAAATAAGAACAAACTAAAGTCTCTGCTACACGCATCATCACTCCCTTTACCGCAAGGGCTGGGTTTATTTCCAAAATAACACACACACAAAAACCAGAAAAAATTAACTCAAATTACCACATACTAAACACCCAAGGCCTTTCCAGCACAGTCAAGCAGGAAGGTAGAGAACACCTCTCTTCCCTATGCTCGTCTTCTTTACATGAGCTTCCTCCTTATATAACTTGATCCAGATCAGCCATATGATAGATAGGTAACTCTGTGTGTATGCCAGAGCTCCTTTAAATCTTGTACAAACAGTCCACTAAGCATACATGAAAGACTATATTCCAATGCGCAGATACATATCTGATCTTTTAAAAATAGAACTAAAATGGTTTTGTCTCTAAAACTTACATATTGCCTTTAGGACTTCAGACTGCCTCATTTTTCTTGTCTGCACATATCTTATTTCCTTCCCGTTTTTCAAAATATCTGCTGTCACTTTGAAATTCTTTCAGATTATTACAAGAAAAGAAACAGGCAAAGCATTTCTTTTCTGGAAACTGTGCAGACCTCACACCCTGCTCTTTAAAAGCAAAATTAAATAAGCACACTCAGTTTCACAGCATACTATCAATTAGAAGGGTGGATTGGTTTAAATCAGAACAATTTAAGTTGCTGATTTTAATGATCATTTAAATTACCTTGATTTAAATAATTGATTTTATTAATGTTTTGCATCTGTACTTTTTAGTTATTTTCTTGAGGTTAGTTTTCATACAATCATGTTGATTTGAAATTAAGTATAACTGTACACTGAATTTGGTGAGATGTAGGTTTGGGGTTTTTGTTTGTTTGGTTTTTTGGGCTAACTAGGAGGATACACTATTGTGGCAAATTGCTGACTCCACTCTGGTGGGTCCTGTTTTTTTCCTTCTTGCGGTGGGTCAGCATGCACCTTATTGCCCCTTTTCTAGGTGTCAGCTCCTCCAATAGCGTCCAGTGAGTAGGTGTGGGGGAAGTGGATGCCGGTCCACTCCCTATTCTGAGTCCCAGACCAGGGCCCTAGAAATAAGAGTTTTGTGCTGCTGATGGTGTTTGTGGCTGCACTTCTTTCCCCTAGACTACTTCCCCTTTTCTGATTTCGGTACCTTTCTTCAGGTTCTCTCTGATCCTCGTCAATTGCAACACTCCTCCAACAATAGCCAACTCTCCTCACATCTGTCTGGCTGTCTGGAGCAGGGTTTTTTTAATCAGCTTTCTGGCCTTAATTGGCATTGGGTGCTCCTATCTGACTTGTAGTAACCACTGCTCAGTCCATGGGAAACACGGCTTTGATCATTCTGCAGCTTATATATCTCCCTTTTATGACCCTCTGTCTGCCTTTTGACCCTGCTCTCTCACATTATAAACATTTATTCAAGCCATTCTATTGATAAGCTTACATTTATTCAAATTTTTGTTTTTAACTTTATTGTTGTGTTAAAAATGGTGATTGATGCTTCACTCATTTATTGGATTATTTTTTAAATTTGTAATTTGTGTTAATCTGCTTGGTTGGGGATTGAAAATTCAATTGAAAAATGCATAAAACAGCTTTTTTTTATTAAAAAGAACTATTTTAAATGTGTGGGATACATAAAAGCAGTTTATGCACGTTCATTAAACAAGTGAAGCATTATCTGAAATTAGTGATTTGAACTGATTATTTCTGGTTACCATGTCTAAGTTTTTCTATTTAGAACAGCAGTTCCTAAACTGTGGGTCATGACCCCAGGTGGGATCACTTCATCAACAGATATGGTCACAGCAATCCCAAGTATGTAGATGATACCATTTTACAAAATGGCCTCCCCTGTACTGCGTGATCTCACATGCACCATATGCACAAGGTCATGTCGTATGGAGGATCCTATTTTGCTACATTAAATGGCATCCTCTACTATGCAGTATGATGTTGCAAGCATATATTTGTGTGAGATCGTGCAATCCAGAGGACCCAGTTTCGTAAACCAAAACAGCATCCTTCTTGCGGCATGACCTTGCATACACAGTGCATTTGAGGTCACACAAAAGGGAGGACTGCTGTTTTTAATGGCAACTTCCATGCTCTCTCAGGTGGTGGGAAACACCACATTTGAAAACATGGTCATACAGGGAAAAAGTTTGGGAACCCTTGATCTAAAAGATCTTACCCTCTCACATCTGGTTTTTATTCATATAGAATGGAAGAGGAAAATAAGATTTCCAACTTTTCAATTCCCAATCTTTTTCTTAACTTCGAATGAACCTGTCATTGACCTGAACTAGTTGAAATAAAGAAGATATTTTTCTCTGCACATTCAGCAGAGACTGATGCTGGCTTTCCACATCCATGGATGCTGTTTCTAGATGTTTAGCCAGTGACTGCCATTATTTCAATCATTTGGCTTTCTTTAAAACTTGGCAGCAAACATCTTTTTTTTTAATTATATGTATATGATTTTAATAGATCATAATATGTTTAGGCCTTAATATATATGGTTAATTTCAAATTTAATTTTAAATCATTTTAGAAGATAAACCTTTGTTTAATTTTTTTGTTGTTCTTGTAAAAAAAAAGTATCATTTTTATCCACCTTGGCAATTGATCCAAATACATGCAAAAAGTCACAGCCATATTCACAGGGGCAAAGATAGCTGTATTAGACAGGATACTTCTCTCTTTCCTTATTTCACTAGCAAACAGGAAGAAGGAAAAAAATAAGCAGACAGCAATAAAAACAACTTCACATATGGTGATTGATAGGCAGAGATGGACTCCACCTATCGAGGAAGGGGAAGAGCATATTTGGATGTAGACTGGCTAACCTAGTGAGGAGGGCTTTAAATTAGGGAACTGATGGGCAGGATCCCTTGGGAGACTGATCTGAAAGGAAAAGGCGTCCAAGAGAGCTGGCTATATTTTAAAGAAACCCTGCTAAGGGCACAGAAAGATCCCATTCTGATGTACAGAAAGAACAGCAAATGTGGAAGGCTCCCAGCGTGGCTTAGCAGAGAACTCTGCGTTGAGCTCAAACATAAAAGGTAAGCTTACAAGAAGTGGAAGCTTAGACAGATGACTAGGGAGACATATAAATATATTGCTTGGGACTGCAGGGATAAAATCAGAAAGGCCAAAGGGCAATTGGAGTTGCAGCTGGCAAGAGATGTGAAGGATAACAGGAAGGGGTTCTATAAGTATGTCAGTAACAAGAAGAGGATCAGGGATGGTGTAATCCCTTACTGAATGGGGCAGGTATTCTCGTAGTGGATGATGCGGAAAAGGCTAAAGTACTCAATGCTTTTTTTTACTTCAGTCTTCACAGGGAGGGTCAGCTCCCAGGCTACTAAACTGGGTAATGCAGAATGGAGAGAAGGAGGGTGGCCCTTGGTGATGAAAGGTCAGGTTAGGGACTCCTTAAAGATGTTGGATGTGCACAAGTCTATGGGGCTGGATGAACTGCATCGGAGGGTGCTGAGGGAGTTGGCCGATGTGATTGCAGAACCACTGGCCAGTATCTTTGAAAACTCGTGGTGAACGGGGGCGGTCCCGGATGATTGGAAAAAGGCAAATATAGTATCTATCTTCAAGAAAGGGAAAAAGGAGGATCCAGGGAACTGCAGACCAGTCAGCCTCACCTCAATCCCTGGAAAAATCATGGAGCAGTTCCTCAAAGAATCCATCCTGAAACCCTTGGAGGAAAATAGAGTGATCAGGAACAGTCAACATGGATTTACCCAGGGCAAATCGTGCCTGACCAACCTGATTGCCTTCTATGATTAGATGACTGGATTTGTAGATGCGGGGAGAGTCATCAACATGATATACCTCAACTTTAGCAAGGCTTTTGATACGGTTTCCCACAGCATTCTCGTCGGCAAGGTAAGGAAGCATGGGTCGGATGAGCGGACCATAAGGTGGATAGAAAACTGACTAGATCATAGGACTCAGCAGGTAGGAGTCAATGGTGTGATGTCTAGTTGGCAACCAATAACGAGTGGAGTGCCAGGGGTCGGTCCTGGGGCCAGTTCTGTTCAACATCTTCATTAATGATCTGGATGATGGGATAGATTGCACGCTCAATAAGTTCACGGATGACACCAAGCTGGGGAGAATGGTAGACACACTGGAGGGCAGGGACAGAATTCAGGGACACCTAGACAAATTGGAGCATTGGGCCAAAAGAAATCTCATGAGGTTCAACAAGGACAAGTGCAAAGTCCTATATTTAGGATGGAAAAATCCCATGTACTGCTACAGGCTGGGGACTGATCAGCTAAGTAGCAGCACTGTAGAAAAGGACCTGGGGGTTATGGTGGATGAGAAGATGAATATGAGCCAACAGCATGCTCCTGTTGCCAAAAAGGCCAATGGCATATTGGGCTGCATCAGGAGGAGCGTTGCCAGCAGATCGAGGGATGTGATTATTCCCCTCTCTTCGGCGCTGATGAGGCCGAATCTGGAATACTATGTCCACTTTTGGGCTCCCCACTACAGAAAGGATTGGGACAAATTAGAAGGAGTCCAGTGGAGGGCAACAAAAATTATTAGGGGGCTAGGGCACATGACATATGAGGAAAGACTGAAGGAACTAGGCTTATTTAGTCTACAGAAGAGAAGACTGGGGGGGGGGGGACTTGATAGCAATCTTCAACTACTTGAAGGGGTGCTCCAAAGAGGAGGGAGCTAGGCTGTTCTCAATAAGTACAGAAGACAGAACAAGGAGCAATGTTTTCAATATGCAGCTGGGGAGGTCGAGGTTGGATATTAGGAAAAGCTTTCTCACTAGGAGGGTGGTGAAGCATTGGAATGGGTTACCTAGGGAGATGGTGGAATCTCTGTCTTTGGAGATAATTAAGGTCCAGTTAGACAATACCCTGGTTGGGATGATTTAGTGCGGATAGTCCTGCTGTTAGCAGGGGGTTGGACTAGATGATCTTATGAGGTCCCTTCCAACCCTATGATTCTCTGATAGACCTAGGTTCAGAATAAGCATTTTCCTTAATTCTAATTCACTTTGTTAGTTTGAGTCAGAACCTGTGTTGTTCTACCAAAAGCATTTGTATTTATTACATGTGGATATGTGTTGTGATGTGTACTCATTATCTTCCTCTGAGGAACTCAGGAAAGTCAGGACAGTATCATCTTACAGCCAAGTTACAAGAGACTGCTCATCCACAGCATACTGGATCTCAAAATTCAATTTATCCACCTGGGGATGAAATTGCTTGTTTCTTTAAGGTGCTAGCACAGTGATTTAGTGACTTTAATTCATTTGTATTTTTCCTCTTGTGACTTGACACAAATTGGTTCTTTTATTCAGTTTAGGAAAGAGAAGTAAATCTTTATGAACTGTTCACACTTACACTTTTCCAGTGCAATGAACTGCAATGAACCCAACAGTTTATTTACTGAAGAAGTAGAATTCCACAGGTACTATTTATTTTTCATTTTCTAAAAAATGGCCCTATCTAAAACATCTGGGAACTAGTACAAATCATTTACCAAATTACATTAACATCTACATGACTACTGCCCACGTCAAAATGCTGCTGACAATTCTACCTTCCCCATCTGAACTCAAATCATCCCTCAGAAAAAGCCTGGAAAAAAAAAATCAATAGGGTGTGCAGAATCCTTGAAGGTTAATTAAATTTGGCTGTGTGGGACTAAAGGTGGTTTTTATTTTTCTTTTAATTTAGTAAGTTTTGGAATTTATTTTATAGTCATCCAATGGTAAATTAGAAAAACAACAACTGTGATAAAAGAGAGAACAATCACTTCTCAGGCTTCCCTTCACATTTCAAAACGGAGTCTTTTCACAGATAACTCCACTGTTCATAGGATTCTGAGTGCTCTTTCCTTGAGACATTTCTCAGATACTCCATAGCAATTACACTATGACTTTAAAAGTTTGACACAAAACAAAGATACCTGTTTCAGTAAAAGTTAAGTGCCTGAATAAACCAAAATCAACTATATTCTTATTATTTTGACATTACCTTCTCCCAATACATCTCTACTAGAAATAACCTATCCAAACACACAATAAGGACCACATGGGGGCTTTTAGGGACATGAAGTTCCCCCACCCCTATCATAACATTCTTTCAGAATACGCAGTTTTAAAGTATCTAGATTGTTGCCAATAGTTACTCCCTTGCTTACCTGTCAATAATGGCACACATATCAATGCTGACATTGGCAAAGCTTCCAAGCTTGCCTTGTTCCACCGCATGCAAGTCCACCAGCTGATCATCTACATGAATAAGCTGCATGCATCCTTGGAATGAGAGTTGGAGCAGGGAACGATCCGAGTCATTTTTTTGGGTAAGGAACCCTGTGGGATGGAGGAAACAACAGCATCATTAATACTACTAAATTGGATGACAGACTACTAAATTGAAGGAAGCACTTTTTCTGTTATTGAAAGACAGTGTCCTGGCCATGTGACAAGCCAGACAAAATTCAAAGGATGTTGTTTAATTAAGTCACAGTTCTGCTAACTCATCTGGGAACAATTCAGTAATAACTTAGACAGTGCAGGTTATGATTCCTTCCTTAATTGTTTCCAGCTGCCTTCAGCCCTAGACAGCTAGTTTCCAGCCTGTTGCTGGGACCCAACCACCATCCCAGTATGGGGATTAAAGGGTTTGGGCAAGCAGGTATTAACCTCTCTGAACCTATTGTGGGAGCCCCAGCCATATTCCCCTATTTCTTTGGGGATACCTTTTCCCTAACTCCGCTTCCAACTTGCGTTTCCCACAGAACCAGACTCCTTATGGAACAAGTAGCTATACAAGACATCCATTACCTGCTTAACTTGTACCTCATGATCTACCCAACCAACTCCCTGAGCAGCTGTGAAACCCACCCCAATCTGGCAGTAAAGCAAAAATCTTCCTAATCCCCCAAAAGTTGACTAATGCAATTACAACAGTAGCCCCAAACCCCAAGTCTTATGCTAGTCACAGGATTGGGAATTCAGCTGTAGGGGCTGGGAGGTACAAGATGGAGGAATGACGTTTATATACTCTACTCCAGGTGCATTGGGGCCTGTAGTTTACCTGAGCCTCACAAACCCACCCACTTATTCAGGTGATGCATCACCTATTCATAACCACACCTCTCTTCCTAACCCCAAAGGGCAGGTACACAGAGGAACCACTCTCCCACCCCTCACCCCACAAGAGTCCACACAAAGCCTTTGAGGTTGCAGCGGCTGCATTCTGGAAGTAATTCCTTTTCACATCAAAGTGGGAAGTGACTTGTTAGCCTGTGGCACAGGAAGAGTTATTTCTTTGGGTATAACAAAGTGCTCATGTCTGCAGCTGTATTTATGTCATGGGAAGGGAAGAAGACTTATTACAGGGCACTTCATGTCTCCTAAACAAACATTTTAATAACCAGGATCAACCAAACACTACTTCCTAAGGCACTAGAAATTATTCAATATATTATTCAAGTAAAGGTCCAGATCGTCTGTTGATGTAAAGCAATGAAGTTCTATTTACTTCAAAGGAACTATGCTTATTTATACCAACTGAAGATTTGTCTCCCTGTGGTTACCTTCTCCCCACCACCACCACCAAATACTGCTTGATGACAGCCTCAGAAAGCCCAGAACTGTCCAAATTAGCCCAATCAAGTTGCCATCGTCTCCTCTGTCCCCCCCCCCCCCCCACATGCAAAGATATGAAACACCGGAAGAAAGTTTGAATTCCACATTTTTCTTTTTTTTAAATGTTTTTTTTTTTAAAAGACAAATGGTCAATTTAAACTTCTTCATTACACCCACAATGTCTGTGTAAATAACACAGTTCTAGTTACGATTGTCGATCAATCAAAGAACATTGTATATATAATGCCTTTGAGTGGGGAGGGTGGTAGCTATCCTGGATTGAGACCTTGTCTTATTTCCTTTTTTATGATACAAGGACATATCTGTTCCTTTCCAAAACAGTACTATATTTAAGAGATATCAGATATATACAGTAATATGATGAAGCCTTGAAAGATTCCCAGAGATCAATACTAGAAACCTTCGATGATTTTAATCCTTACCCCAGTTCTGTTCTTAGGAGAAATAACCAACCTTTTTTCTCTACAAAATGAGCTAGAGAATAGCAATGGTTGCTTTGTACTTATGTAGCAGTTTCTATTTAGGATCACAAGCCTCAAACATCCAAATGTGATTACTATAATTAACACAAGACAGATAAGAGACTGTTCCAATGTTTCATGGAAAACAGTGGCAGAGGTGGGAACAGAACTCAAAATTATTAATTTCTAGGCTCCAACTACCATAACTCAGCCTTGTTTCCTTTTTTTTAATGTATCAGCATAATTGATGAGGTTTTACCCATTTTGTTCTTTATTTTGTTTATGGTCAAAATGAAAAACAAAAATAGTTGGGCTAAATATGAGAGAGAGATGTGCCATGCACAAGCCTGTTCTGCTTACAACATTCAGAGATCCCAATATTTTCACCTTCCAGATTCTAAGTATTAGAATATGATATACTTACTGATTCTGCCCACATTACATGGAATAAAAACTAAATCAAGTTCTATAACCAAGATTGACAGCAGTGCTGTCACTGAAAAAGGCCAACCAACAGGCACACATGTTGTTTGGACAATGATATATTGATTTTCTTTCTGAGAAGAATATATACATGTTTAGACTGCATACAAAATGTAATTTGGATATCCACTCCTTAAAATATATTTAGTTAAGGTCACAAACTGAAAATCTGATGGACATCCATATTCTATCATTTTCAAGATTTTTCTGTGTTTTGTTTTATTTTGCTTACTCCTCAATGCTTTATTATTAAAGTAAGTTTCTAGCCCTTATTAGGGGGAGGGGGTGAGAAAAAAAAGCAATGGGTTGTGCTGTAAACTTTCACCATAGTGCAGGGGAGTCTGGCCTGTTAGAAATTGGAAAGTGCTGGAAATCTGAATCCAGATCCTGATCTTCATTCAAATTTCCGCAGAATCTAGCGTCTAATAAAGAGAGTTCAGTTCACAACTCCAGATTTAACGTCAATTTTAGGTGATTGAAAACTACCAACAAATGGAAGCTACCAATAAATACTTTCAAGGTGTCAGCAAAAGTTATTCTGCTCACCTGTCCTTAGCCAGGCCCCGCTCCATTACTTCACTGATATTCTAACTTCAGAGCATAGATGAAACCAGTTAAATTAGGACATTTATAAGCAAAACAATGTTAGAAACATACTCTCCTATTCATGGTTTAGTGAAAAATAAACAAACACACTCAGCATACAATAGCAAAAATATTATGTTATTAGCTGGTGCTGAGACATGGCCCAAGAATGAATTAAAATATTTGAAATTATGCTCAATGTGTGAGTAGAACTCATTCTGCATTATGTAAAACACTCAGTTGATCTTTGAAGTCTAAGTGCTATTTTTAATAACAAGTGCTGTTATTTTTGTCACAGAGACTTTTTCATCTAATAGTTTTTATGAAACTCTTGGCAAGGTTAGCTCCCACAAACCAATCATAAGTGATGAGTTAGTCCAAAATATAGGGCAAAAATTGTATACTGGTTGATTGTGCACTAATACCATTTTCTAGGAAATATTCACTTAGCTTAAGACAAAACTCAGCTTACACACTGACAATCAATTCTTTGGACACTCAGGAAATGCCTCTCCTTCGAGAGCCAAAACACAGCTTCCTATACAAAATGCAAGGATATGCCTCAGACACGTTCCAAAAATCAAAAAGACAGTCTCAGTAAATCTCATCCAAAAGATAAAATATATGCATCAAGAAGAGATCTGCCTTAAATCTCAAAACTGGCATAAGAAAAAGAACTCAACACAACATTCAACATACTGTTTCTAGAAAGACAGAAGTCATGTCAATATGCATTCCAGAATCACCACCAAGATGTCTATCTAGCAGAGACCTGCATGGTGAGATTGCCACATATTAAATATGAAACAACATTGATTTTATTGACTGTCACAAATTTAAGTATATAGCCACATGCACTAAAATAGGAAAGGACATGTAATATCTCAGAGGGGCAAGATTTATCTGAGACTTCCACACTGACAGGGCAAATTACATTCCTCATTTGGCTAGTCAGCAGACTGTGCATTTTCATAAGATGCCTGGTAATTTTATTCTGTATTTCTTAATGTCTCCTTAGTGGGAGGGGTGCAATGTTATGCAATATTATGATGCAATAATGTGAGAAGCATAGAACCATTTATTTTAGATTTTTCATAACATACAATGGGTTATATGTAGATCTGCCAGGTGGCTAACCGGGAATCATGGGGTAGAGTGAAACAAATCTTTGAGGTAGTGTCAGTGGCACAATGAAGAGGTAGGAGAAGAAGGGGACACAGACCACCTCCTTTGTTCCTGGCTGGAATGAGAAATTTGGCCTGGCCATCCCTGTCAGGAGAGAGGGATGGATGGACCAGTTTGAGTGGCATTGGAGCCTGTGGGCCTGCTTGCTCTTCTCCCACACCTTTGCAGTCCTTCTGGTTCAAATGGGCACTGGTTACCTCCAGCCCCTCCAAGGACACACAGAAAAGGGGGTACTGGGTACCTCCTCCCCAGTGCCCAGGAAGGTGGGAAGACTTGGGAAGTGGAGATGCAAAAGGAGCATGCGGTCAGGGGTCTGGACCTGGTGAGGTTGGTGGTCTTCAGCCTGACCTCCTATCTAGGTAGGAGCTCAGGGCTCAGTGTGTGATGGGAAGACCACAAGAGTATGTACAGTGGAGAGATCTCAGAGCTGGGGAGAGGAGGGGGCAGGAAGGAGGGGAAACAGTGGTTGGTATGGGGCAGCAAAAGGGAAGTGTGTATAGAACTGGGTACAGCAGTAAGAGCACAGGGCGCTGGTGCTGAAGGGCAATGGGATGAGGACTGGCTGGGGCCAGGTGCTGGAGGGGAGAGAGTCTGAGGAAAACACAGGAAAATTCCTCAGGAAAATTCTGGTTGCACACCTGGGTAATATCCACTTGATGTTTCAGATTGCTAATGGTTGTTTTGTATCATTTCAATTACTAGGTACACATCATGTTTGTCTATGCACAAAGAGGGGCAATAGCCTCAGGTTTAGTGAACAGTTTAGCAAGGATTGCAGGTGATTCTCTTCATCACTGCCAATTTTCAAATTAAGATTGGATCTTTTTTTCTAAAAAGTGTTCTCTAATTAAAACAGAAATTATTTCAGGAAAACTCTATGGCCTGCGTTATATAGGAGGTCAGACTATGGATCACAATGTTCTCTTCTGCCCTTAGAATCTATGAAAAAACTAAAATTATCCTAATATTGAACTGGTGTTTATGTTGGACCCACAGCAGCCATTTATGATACTGAAATAACTTTCCCTCAGTCTTCTCACTTCATTTTCATCTAAGACAATGTGTGAGGGAAAAGAGCAGGGAGATAGAATCCCGCAATAATTAATAAGCAAATAATTAAAAAGCAAATCACAAAGACCTCTACCAGAGACTAGTTAATGCTTGTAAAATGCTTTGAAGATGAAAGGTTAAATATTAATAATATTATTTTAATAAAACAAGAAAAAGGAACCAGCAGGAGTCGGGCCAAATATAATAATGAAGTTTCTTCTGCTGCTGCCATAGGTTTTTTATAGAGTGGTGATTTTTTTTTCTGTAGATGTCATCAGTTTCTGCTCCAGTGTTTAAATGTATGACAAGGCCTTTTTTTATTCACTTCTTCCAAAGGAAAAGTGGTGAAATATTTCTGTCCAAGGTACTGTGGAATCTTTAAAGGTGGACAGTAAAGGAAAGGAAGGACCATAGCTGAAATAAAACAGTCTCAAAACTACAAGCATTTTAACCTTTGTGTACTTGCAAATTTCAACAAGAGCAATTAGATTCCGACCTATCCAATTCCAGTTCCAAAGTTCAAATAGAGCCACCTCCATTCAATGGTGGATGAAACAACCCTGTACATAGTTTTGTAGTGTCAATATTTGTGAAGGACTGTATGTAAATCTATAATTAATGACTTAAAATATATTTGACTTCAGACTTTGACATTAGCGGTTCCCAATCATTCCCTTAATGTGGACCACCATCATAGAAAGCTTTGGCAGCACCAGGTGAACAAGCCATTTTACAAATATGCAAAGAGCACAAGTTCACATTGATTTCACACAAAAGTGCTACTATTTAAATTGAGAATATAACATATTACACAAGGATGTTTGTGAAGCAAATTACATTGTGAATAATAATGTAATATTGAATAGTCTACATAAGAGGTACATGGGATTATATTATCCTTACATTATCTCCCCCACACCCACAGACCACCTGCAGTACCCTTATGGACCACAGCTTGAGAATGATCTATCTAGATTCCAAGATGCTCAAAAACATATTGCTACATTTTAAATCTGTTTGGAAATTCAGTAGTGTAAATGAATTAATACTATTAGTGTTATTTTCCATGACGTAAGCTTTAATTTATTTATTTCTTAAATAAGTATGTCCTGGCAGGCCTTATTTTGGCAAGGATTTTGTAGGAAACCTGAAGGCAGAAAAGATTCCCCAGGAACTGTATGTGGATCAGGCTGAGACTTCTGGACATTACAGCTGGGTGCAAGTCTGTGTGGAACTAATGGGGGAACAGCGATGGCAGAGCAACAAGCCAGTACAGAGACGATCCCAGTGAGAGATACTAACTGAGCCTGAATTGGAAACCTGCTCCTCTTTGTTTGACTGGAAATTGGACTAGAGAAGGGACCCTAGAATTAAGCCTAAAGAGCCCAGACTCTTGACTGGACTGCCTATGCCCAAACATGCACCACTATTGCTGACTTGAAACAGAGGCTGTTTAAGAATCTGTACCTAGGGTATTTGCAAACTTCCCCTTTCCTTCCAGCTCTAGTAAAATACTCTTTCACTTAGCCATGTGTCTGAGTCGTTACTGGCACCCACCAGAGCTACTGTATACAAAGTCTTGCTGCTAACCTCCAAATCAAGGGCCTGGCCTCCAAGTCATGGTGCACTCGGCGCACGTTACGGTTGGTGTAGTGCCTTGCTGATCAGCCTCAATATTTATACCAGTGTCATAAGGAGGGCTTAATATAAAACAACACAAGATGTTGAAGAAAGCAAACGTGGCAATGGCGTGAGCATCAATCACAGTGTTCAGAAAATGAAAAGAGCCTTGATTATTTTGTTTTGTTTGAATCAAAGATTTTGTTACTCCCATGCACCCACATGGCTAAAACCCTGAAATTTTACTTCAGACTGAAGTCTAGCTGTTTTGTGTTTTGAAATAAACTCTTGCACTCCTTGTGCAAGAAAAATAGTCATTAATATGAATGGGAGTTTTGCTCAACAAAGGAGCGTAGTATTAGTCCATTAGAGCTCTCTGTCTTGGAGAACAGATATAAGAATGAAAGTTATCAGCAGTTTTCACTAATTTAAATTAATCATACTTTACTACAATTCTTCTTGTACTAGATATAATGGAAGATAACAGTAGAAAGCCAAATAATGATTAAATTGCAGCATATTCATACATTAATGATTCTTCAGCCTAGCACATTAATTCAATGCTCAGGCTTTCTTTTTTATGAGAATCCCAGGATAAATGGTGATCATGTTTTCAAAATGGTTGTTTCTCTCTTTCCCTCCTTGCCCCCATTCCCAAATGTAGTAAATATGTGTCCTATCAAAGGCAATTTTGTACAGAATGGCAACAGCAGCAGAGAACGTAACCATCATAACTCACTATATTTAAGTCCTTTAGTGTGTTTGTAAGGGGAAGATTGTTCACTGTTGGCAGTAATATTTCTACCACTGTTGCTGCTTATATATTAGCTTATTTAGTATTAGTAGGAGCTGCAAGCCCTCCAAAGTCCTGGCTTTGATATCACTAAGGCAAAGTAAAATAATGCAAGCTTGAGTAGGGTGATGTGGAGGCCCACCAATAGCAGTGTATCGATCCAGGCCCATGATCTGTACACTTGGAAGAAGGGATAGTTAAAAGGTAACTAAAGGACAAGAACTCGATGTGAGAAAGATGGCTGAGGCATGGGAAATCAAGGAACCAGCCTGGTAAACAAGAACACGGCGCAGCTGCATGATAAGGAACTGTGAGCAGCCGAGGAACTAAAACTTTGCTAATTTGGATGTAAGCCTGTGAATGTGGAAAATTACCAAGTGCACTATCTGTAGGGTATAAGAATGGCTGTAAGCTGCTAATAAAGTGATTTTGTGCTTGCCTTAGCCGGAGTCCATGCCATCATACACCACAAATGGCGCCCTGAACAGGGACTTCAAGCTGTTGTGTGACCAACAATTCCGGTGGTGTACCTGCGGCTGGACAGAGGATTCATTGTTGCAAGGAGCGCTCCTGAAATTGCCAAACATCACCATTCGCAGGACAAACAGGTGAGCAGCCGCGGAAGAGGTAACAATATGGGGCAATCCACCACAAAGGAGCAGAAGCTGCAGCTAGAGATCTTGCAGCGTATTTTGAAGGAGCAGGGATTTAAGGTTCCCCCGGTACAGTTAGTACAACTCCTGGTTTGGGTATGGGACCCCCATGGTTCCCAGCAGGGGGTTCCTATGAGCTCGCAATGTGGCAGAAAGTTGTCAAAGAACTAAAATTCGTGAACATTCAGGATTGTCTATCCCAAAAGGGGTAATAGCCACTTGGCGGACTGTTTATACAGCGATACGGGCACTGCATTCTGCTGAGCAAATCTTGCAGGAGGCATCAGCAGCGTTTGACCCTAGAGCGTACCAGGATCCGGGGGGTGCCTTGCTTTCTGCAGGCACCCCTCCAGAAGAGAACTCTAAGCCGATATATGCCACAGTCCCCGAGCCTCCGGACCCTGAGGATTTGTATCAGGCAGCAGAAGGCAACGAGCCCAACGATCCCTTTGACTCAGGGGTGATGGACTTAGAAAAAAAGCCTAGCAAGCCCAACCCTCAGCAGCTCCACGGAGGCAGCGACCCGCTCAGCCTGTACGAGGAGGGCGGGGGCCCCCAGGATGGAGACTGCAGCAGCAGCTGCTGCCCTTCCCCACCGGGCAGCGGCTCCCCTGCAGATCACCGCAGCTATACCAGCCTGCGGGCGCCTTCCCCAGCCCCCTCCACCTCCCACTCCTCCTCGTCCTCCTCCTTTTCCTCGGACGCCAAGTTTGAAGACGACCCGTTGAACTTCAACCCCAGCCCTGGCTTTAAAAGCATGTCCCTGGGCAGCTTCAGTTCCTCCGTGCTGGACCGGGACCTGGATTCGCACTTCAAGTTCCCGGATTACTGCAGCCCAGAGGTATGCGGGATGATCTCGGGGGACTGGCTGGAGTCCAGCATTTCAAACCTGGTTTTCACTTACTGAGGACGGACAGACAGGCAGCCCTACCGGGGGAGACACAGACACACTATTGAGAGAACTCGCCCACGCTGCTGGGGGTATTCCCCCCCCTCCCCGTTCCGCAGAGGGGCTGATGATAACACTGACTTGCTGAACTTTGAAAAATCCGAGGTGAGAGAAGGGATCGGCTTTTTTTAAAGAGACAGACACATGCTCGCTTCCTGCCTCTGCCTGGAGATAGGCACCCCCGCACACACACCCTTCCACAAGACCAGCCTGAGGTTCACTTCTTAGCCACGGGTGACAGTGCAGTGATTTTGGGACAAGAGACAGAGAAGGGGAGAAGCCACACACACCTCTGGGGGCAGATCTGTGTCCACTTTATGCAAAGACGACCGGGGAGTGCTACCTTGTGCCGAGAGGAGCATTTTGCTCTTTCCTAAGAGAGCTGAAAACTGATAAGCAGCAGGATTTACATGGTGTGGAGGAGGGGAAGCGACTCCCATTTTGGGTTTTTCCTGCAGCGAGAAGCAGGCGATGGAGGTGCCAAGGGCGAACCCAGCTCAGGACCCCATAAACTGAGATCCTAGTTTGACAGAAAAAGAGAAAGGCTTTTTCTTTTTTACAAATGAACTGGAGACATGACTAGAGGAAGATAATAATAGACTAAAATGTATTTGCACGTATAGAGGAAAAGGTGGCCGTGCTTCTCCTCGGTCACCTTATTTTAGAGAGAAATAAATCGGTACATTAAAACTTCATGAACACGGACAACCTTTTTAACGGAGACAGTACAAACGAGTTTTCTGTAATGATGTGGTACAGGGGAAACGGAGGGCAGACAATTGCTTTGCCAAAAACAATGTTTTCTCTTCTTATTCAGACTCGTGATGGTGTTGGATTATTTCACTGGTGGGGTTTAATATAGCATGTTATCCTGTCTATCTTTTTAAGATTTCTGTAAGACTTTTATAATTGGATGTATTTATACTGGCCACATTATTCATTAATGGTTTTGTGCTAAATAAAAAAGGGGGAGATGTGGAAACCCACCAATAGCAGTGTATCGATCCAGGCCCATGATCTGTACACTTGGAAGAAGGGATAGTTAAAAGGTAACTAAAGGACAAGAACTCGATGTGAGAAAGATGGCTGAGGCATGGGAAATCAAGGAACCAGCCTGGTAAACAAGAACACGGCGCAGCTGCATGATAAGGAACTGTGAGCGGGCCAGAACTAAAACTTTGCTAATTTGGATGTAAGCCTGTGAATGTGGAAAATTACCAAGTGCACGATCTGTAGGGTATAAGAATGGCTGTGAGCTGCTAATAAAGTGATTTTGTGCTTGCCTTAGCCGGAGTCCATGCCATCATACACCACAGGGTGACTTACTGCAGTACATACTGGGCCACTTCATCCTTTGTGAAAACTCCAGGGACTTCAACGTGCCTACACCACGGACAAATTTTCAGCGCCTTTTTTTGTATTGATTTTTTGGTTCATTTACCACACATGAAGGCATTTTAATCTTGTTCATATGAGAGAGGAAGACAGTTCAGCCACTGATGGTTAGCCACCAGTGCAAACTCCTAGCATAGCCAAGCAAAACTGCTTTGAACGATGATTTGCATGGATGCAACAGCTTATCTCTGCTTGAAACTGGGTCAATTACAGTGGGTGAAACCATGGCTTTCCATTAAGGAGCTGAAAGAGGCTATTCCCTATTTCCCTGTGCTCTATAATGTTCTTCGCCAAGTTTCCCGACTTTGCCAGTCAGCTTCCATTGCCCTTTATAAATCAAACTTCACAGGGACCCAGCATCCTCAGTTAGGAATTCTGCAAAACAGTAAAGGCTGAGAAATACAGGCAGGAACCAACAGTTTGTGGAGCTTTAGCTGCTCATAAATGTTTCAGGAGTTTCTGCTATTTCCATACTGTGAAGTTCCTCATCTCTACAACAGTCAAACTTTTGAGCAAGAATTAAGAAATGACTTTTATTCATTTAAAACCCAAAGGGTGCTCTGATCTTTAAAAAGAGCTCAGGTTCATAGTATCTTAAAATTCTAATCTCTCACCATGTTAACGTAAATTTGAAAGGTTTTGATCCATTTTCCCACTTTAGCTAAATAACTCAACATATTAATCACTAATGATATGCTAGATATATATGTATTGTGAGGCAGAATTAAGGTTGCTTGGTAAATATGGAAGGTGAATTTTAATGTCAATAACAGCTGAATGTACAAAATGTAGAAATAATAGAAAATTTATAGAAATTGTCCTAATCATTTCCGTACTTCACAATGCTTAGTTTTTCTTGATTAATCATATTTTTATGCAGATTATATAAGATTATATCAATTACCAAATTCATTTAATGAGAAAGTAATGAAGTTTGCACAACAGCTAATACAATTCCTAAATAAACAACCAATAAGTTTATAGCTAAGGTTGCTCTTCTGATTATTTAATCATATATAACCTACATAATAAAAACATAATGATTAATTTAAAATCCCTAAACATTAGAAAGTATAGAAATTATTAGCTAAAGTAAATTCTTTGATATTTCTTTTACTTTTACAGCTAACATATTAGGTATAATGACAAACTTGTCATGTAAGAATTCACTTCGCATGTTTTACAATCAACCTTAACTCTGACCAACAAAATATACCTACAAACTCTTTCTACACATACGTTCCTCATCTGTGTACTGTTTTCTTTTTAAATACAGATGAAGTCTGAAGTACTCAAGACAGAAAGAAATGAGAACAGTGATTTGCAGGATCACTTTCTCCCTGAGCAGTCATCTCAAAGTTCTCACTAGGTACATACTGATTTGCTTCTTTTTATAACATAATGCTAAAGGTAAAATATCATTCCAATTGTCTGAAGACCCATTCATATGACCAGGTTAGTACAGATTAATTAAAGGACAGCCCATTCTGCAGCATGATTATTCATTGTCTGGGGAGAGCTGTGGGAAGGTACTATGTACCTGAATTTTTCATGGGCACCATTAACCAAAACTAGCCACTCATTTCTGTATGTATTGTTGATTATAGATACTTTGTCACAGTTTGAAAAACAAAGAACAAGCATTTTTAACCTGTAATTACACAGAGAATACTGAGCTCTTGTGAACACATATTTTAGAATGCCATAATTTCTAAAATAATTTAGAACCAATAAGAATATGTATGTTGCACTGCACACCATTTTAAATTTAAAAAACACTTATTTTTTTAAAGTAATTCCTACTCCTGCAAAGAATATCATTTCCCCCTGCCTCCACTCAATATTTTGATGTTAGAAAGCTCTTCCCTTTTGATAGAATCAGACAGTTATATATTTGCCCTTCTTCTCTCTCTCAACAAATGGGGGAAATAGGACCATTTGAGTAACTTTAATTCCCCGTAATCATGCTAATCATGCAATATTAAGTGAAACAAACCATTTCAACAGATGAACTTCTAGCAAATGTGTTGTGTGTTTTTCTAACACCATGCAACCTTAACCCTGCCCTCTTTCAGCAGGTAATGCATGTGGACAGAAAAAAATACAGAGTAATAGTAATATACAGAAAGAAATCTGAATTTTTTTCTGTCCCAGGCACAGGAAATTTTAAGGTTTTTAGGGGTCTTTTTGGTCAATGAAACCACAAAATTTCCTTCTGCTCTCTCCCCTTAATACTAATCTCAAATGAAATTAATAAAATAACCCTAGAGAATAAGCAATAGGTTTCTTTATTTTCCCTATTAGTAGACTTGTAAAGAAGCAAATTTTCTGCCAGTTTTCCAGTAAGGGAAATGAAGTTTATAATAGCCCTTCTAACAATACAGCCAACCATATTTCTCATGCCTGCAAAGCTGTCTTTTCCAAAACAAAGTGATTGAGGCTGCCGAGGGCTAGAATGGCAACTTGTAGGTGCACATTCCCATCTCAGCAGTCAGGTGTTTTTTGAACAGGGGCACCACTGTATACACATCAAAGCGCTTTCAAATGTTCTATAGACAAGGACTGTCACTTGAAAAGAATATCAAGTCTATGAAACAGGGAGGAAAATATGTAGAAATAGTAATACTCTTCACTTTCGTTTTCAATCAGTCAGTGGGAATATTGCTTCAATGCTGAAGTGCAAGATTGAGCCCATGTAACTGTGGTGTTTACAGACTTACTGGTAAACCTTATTTGAAATACACTGTGGTATTTATTGTTTGTTTGTTTTTTACCAGGGATTATAGTAGGCATCTTTCAGTCTTGAGAGACCATGGGTAATGCATCCTTAAGAGGTTAAAAAAAAATGGCCAGTTGGTTTTATGGAAGCATGGCTGTGGCTGAAAAGACCCACTCAAGACAATCAGGGCTTATAGGAGTTCAATAACTAGAAATTTCTATTGTAGCATATTCTTTTCCAATAGACCCTAGAATCTTTTTCTGGAACAAGATTAAGTTAGTGTAGCCTGTTTTTCATACTTTAAGGACATACACAGAATTCTGTAAAAATAATACTGATATATTACTGGCAAAATCCATCTCATCTTACTAGGCCATCCAATGATACCAACCACAATGATCTTTGACCATTCAAAGTTTTGTGTAATCTGTAATATTGTTTACATGAAGAAACGTCACTAGATTTTAAAACCACATGAAGAAACAGGACTAGAAATTATTTCTAAAAACTTAGAGTTGGGTTTTTGTTTTAAACTCCCTTTTGTTAGGCATTGCAACACTTACATTCTTAGCGATTTTAATTTTAAATAGTAATATAAATTAATGTTGAATGAATTTTAAAAAGGTACATCTGTTGACAGGAGCTCAGCTTGGGCTTTTCAAAAACTTTTGTCTACCACTGCTATGCCTCTCTGTAGTGATTCCCTAAAGAGCATAAAAATAAAAGAAAAAATTATATGCAGTATAATAATGAAAAAGAGTATTTTATGTACAGTATTTCTCCTAGAAAAAATAGAAGTAATAGTATTATAATATAGATGAACACTGACTTGCTAAAAAGTCCAGAAAAGTTTGTCTTTAACTTGGGATGCACAGAAGAAATGGAAATCAATTAAAACATATGGTGTTCTAATATCCATTTAGTTTGTTTTAGGCCCCCTCTTGCCAGACGAGGTAGGGAAGAGGCTCCAGGAATACCTCCTTCAAGGTATTCGGGTGTTCAAAATGTTTGCAACTGTATGCATGATTATTATTATGGGCTTTAATTACAAAATTGAAACTCAGAGGAGGTTAATGTAAAGGCTTGCTAAGGATCACAAGACTACTGACTGACTTTGGAATACTTTCAAGGGAATATGGGCTGATTTAGGGCTTCTCTTCATAGTCACATGCTATTTACAAGTTCCAAAAGGGGTGGCTATGTTAGTCTAGTGCAGCAAAACAAGAAAAGGAATCCTGTACCACTTTTAAAGATAAATTTATTTTTCGCATGCGCTTTCTTGGGCGAAGTCCCACTTTGTCAGATGAAGTGGAACTTCGCCCAAGAAAGCTTATGCAAAAAAATAAATGTGTTAGTTTTTAAAAGTGTCACAGGACTCCTTTTTTGTTATTCTATTTACAGGTAGCCTGATTTTGGCAAGGGACTAAATGAAACTCAGTGGCTTTCATTGAGTTTTTCAGTTTTTTCAAATCTAAAAGAAACCCTCTGGGCCCTAAGTCCACACAGAGCAAAACCATGAACATATGCTCAGAAATGAAAATGCTAAGAAAAGAAAACATGTCATTTCAGACATCTCTATGCATATTGTAAATGAGTTAACTATTGTCTAAGCCAGTGGTTCCCAACCATTCCTCTGCCATGGCACACTTTGATACCTTTAATTATTTTGAGGCAAACCACCATACAGTTTCCAAATTAACTCATGAATATTCCTGAGCCAATCCAGAACTCTTTGTGTAGTTTTTCAAAAAATTCCCTGGCACACCTGCTTAGGCCTGATGGCACACCTGTGTGCCAGGGCACACTGGTTGGGAAACACTGGTCTAAGCAATTTCCAATGAAGTCATTGGGGGTCAAATGGCTAAAATCCTGTGAATCACTTAGAAAATGCACAGGTAAAATTCATATTCAGTTTCAACACACACATTTTTATACTCAGGATTTAAGCACTAAGGTTACAATTCAGCAAAGCAATTTGAGAAATGCTGACTAGCAACAACTTTCCCTCCCACGTCAATGGCCACTTTATCCGCTTCCCAGGGCCATACTTTGGGGGGGGCGAATGGGGTGATCGCCCCAGGCCCCGCGGTTACGTGGGCCCCTCGCTGTCCCACGGCCGCGCTTCCCCCTGTTCCCTGCTGATTTCGGCACAGGGCGGGTCAGGAGTGCTTTCCGTGGCTCCTGGGCTGGCCCTGCTCCCCACCCCCAGGGGTGGGGCAGGTGCATGGGTCCCGGCCTCTGGGCCGGCCTGCTACATCCTGCCCAACACCCCTTGCCATGGCCTCATACGGCCGGGCTGGGTCAGGCTCCTGCCCCGGTGGTGGCCTTGGTTCCCTAGCTGGGGCACCGGCCACAGCAGCCTGAGGTCCTGGCTGTATCTGGAGTGGTGGAGCCCTGGCTGCAGCCTGGGCTCCCCACTGCTCAGTGCCGGGGCTGCGTCCTCGACTGTCTGGGGCTGGGGTTGCGGCCTTGGTGCCCCAGGCCGAGGCCACCGCCTCGGCTCCCCGCAGCCCTGGGCCGAGGCCGCCGCCTCCACTCCTGGGGCAACCAGGGTCCCTAGGAGGCAGAGCAGGCTGGCCCCCGTACCCCCCACCAGCCAATTGGCCCGGGGCGGCACCCCCCCCCCCCCAGGGACTGCCCTGCCACTTCCGTCAACTGTTTTTGTTTAGCTGTATCGTCTTTACTCTCATGAACACTTTACAATTTCACATTGGTACAAAAGTATGAGAGAAATTAAAGACTAAAAAGTCTTACATGACCATGCGGTCTATCTTCCTGCTATGTGGAAGTTTTTTTTCTTTTTTTTTCCTCAAGTTTAGACAAAAGTTTAACTTTAAATAACGCAAGCCAGAGAATTCAGGAGACTAGTCCTTAATCTAATTGACTATGCTGTCAGGAAATTGTGTCTATATATTTTTAAGGAAAAACAGTTATGTACACATTGCATCTGAGATTGAAATCTATCCCTTGATATAATGACTGAACAAAGTTCACTCAAAATGCTCAGACTTGACAAAAGTGGCAGCATATAACAAAATTGCTTGAATTTATCACAGTCACAGCCATTTCATGGGATCTCACTTTCTCTGTTTTCTTTAAACTTTTCCTGGACATACACTAATGGAAAATTTTAAGTCTGCATGAAAAAGCCAGTTAAAATAGAATTCTCAATATTCTGGTAGAAATAATACTGGAAAAGCACTGTTCCATAACCCTCAAAGATCAATTTGTATTATATATTTATAACTTAAGACACATACACAATCGCACAGTTTAGCATGCAAATATCCATTAATTGCTTCATCATCAAAGGTTCTGAGCACTTACATCTCCAAATAAAGTGCATGGGAGATGCTGTAATCCAAGACATCTAAAAATAAGATCCTGTTTCCATGTGGTTATATACAGCATATATAGTTCACACATTGGAATACAGATGTTCTATATGCCAAATTTTCACTTAGGCTTGTTCGCTACATCCATATGTGCACATGGGCATTAATCCGTGTTCTAAAATGTGCACATACCTGAGTGCGTACACACTAAAAAAAAAAATCGACATATGCAAAAAACAACAGAATTAGAACTCAAAGCTCATTTCTTTCAATGATTTTGCAAGTGCTAATTTTACAAATGTGTGCAAGTGTTTGAAAAGGAAGGTGGAAAAGCTCCCAGGCCTATGCCAATTTGCTCTGTGGGAAAATACAACCCTAACCCAAAATACGGCAATCAGCTAAACCCTGAGCATGTGGACAAGACTCACGAGCCAGACACCCAGAAATAATTCTCTCTAGAAGCTCAGAACCCACCCCATCTAACATCCCATCACAAGCCACTGAGCATATTTACCACTAGTAGTTAATTACACCAGTTAATTACTAAATTAAGCTATCCCATCATATATCCCTCCATACATTTATCAAGCTCAGTCTTCAAGCCAGCTAAGTTTCTTGTCCCCACTGCTCCCCTTGGAAGGCTATTCCAGAACTTCACTCCTCTGATGGATAAAAACCTGCATCTAATTTCTAAACATGTTGATGACTGTATTATATCCAGTCCACTAGTAGCCTCCCTCCAGCCTGACAGTTCACCTTTCATTATGACCCACTGTGGTCTCCCCTTTAACCAGTTTCTTATCCATCTTTCAGTTTTGATATTAATCCCCATCTTTTCCAGTTTAATAATTCCCCCTGTGGAGCCGTATCAAATGCCTTAATGAGATTTAGGGACATTAGATCCAATGCATTCCCTTTGTCTTAAAAATCTGTTTTCTCAAAAAAAGGAGATGAGGTTGGTCTGACATGATCTACCTTTTATGAAGCCATGTTGTGTTTTGACCTAATTGTCACTAACCTTGATGTCTTTAACTACTTTCTCTTTCAAATTTTTTTTCCTAAGATCTTGCATATTACTGAGACCTGTATCACTTGGATCATTTTCTTTCCCTGTCTTAAAAATAGGAATTATTAGCAATTCTCCATTCATACAGCACAACCCCTGAGGTTACAGATTCATTAAAAATCCTTGCTAATGGGCGTGCAATTTCATTTGCCTGTTCATTTAATATTCTTGGATGGATATTATCTGCCCTCCCTTCTTCTCTCAACCCCCTGATTTAGTCCCATTAACCAGTTCACGTTTGGCTTCTACCTCAGATGTAGTAATTTCTACCTCTATATCTTGAATCCCATTAGTTCCTCTTCCACTAACCCTAAAGCTATTAGCCTCTTTAAAAACTGAGAGAAAGTATTGGTTTAGCTATTGGGCCGTACCTCAATTATCTTTAACCTCCATCTGAACCTCAGTTTTTAGCAGTCCCACTTCCCCTCCGCCCCCCCCCCCCCCCCATTTATATAGCTATAGAACCTTTCACTACTGGTTTTTATTGTCTTTGAATCATTACAGAGACTACAGATTTTTTTCTCATTACAACAGGTGATTTGACCTCACCTTCCTCTATATGTTGTTCACCACTGTTTGAATCCTAACATCTATTTTGATTTGCTGTTACAGCCTGAACTGATCCTATGTCATACACTTCCCTGCATTTAATTTCCTCCCATTCTGTAAGTTTCCCATCTTCAAAGCATCTGACGAAGTGGGATTTTCTCCCACGAAAGCTCATGTGATAAATAAATCTGTTAGTCTTTAAAAGTGCCACAGGACTCTGTTTCTCTACAATTTGTCACAGTCATTGTATTGCCAATATTATCTATTAGACTAATAACTATACTACACTCTCTTTTACTGACCATTCTCCTACCCATTGCTTACCCTTTTTATTTCATTTTCCTTGTTAGGGCCTTTTATTCCCTCCCCATGCTTTGAGCTGCCAACTCAGATGAGGAAATAAATTCACTTGCAGACTCACTTTCAACAAAAACTTTTGTCCTCTTTGCTATTCCACAATAGTTTGGTTTGTGTTGATGGTCTTGTTGAGGACAGAGGGTAACCTCTACTGGAGATCAGCACTTTACACTAATTTCTCTGTCCTATCTGGTGATTTGCACAGTGTCAGAGGCTTATAACACAAATGCCTGAATATTACCTTACAATATGGGCTATGAATGTTTTAAGTGGGATTAATATGTCCATCAGTTTACAAATATTCAATAAAGTCTAAATACTAAGCACATTTGTATCATTCTAATTCCCATTTTAACAATACACAGCTGAGGCATGCTGATGCCAGATATATATTTGTCAGTGTTCCACTTGGCATAAGTTGCTGCCTGGTCTGCCCTGTACACACTAATTGCCACAGGTATGGTTTCCACACAGCTCTTTCTATTCAAACCCAGTTTATTCTTAAAGTAGAACCATTACATAGAAAATGCTAAAACCAATAAGAGATCCTACACGCATTAATGAGTTTATCAGAGATATCTTTCCTTGCCCAGATTCACAACTCCAACATGAGCTTTCACATGTGAGCAGTCCTTCAAAAACCCATACAAGGTGTTCCTATGTTTTCAAGCTCGGGACAGACTTTTGCCCAGAGCAAGAACCCGTATGACTCTGAGGGCCAATATACACTTAAAACTTACAGCGATGCCACTGTAAGAGCACTTGGGTAGCCATGTTATGTTAGCAGGAGAGCTCTCTCTTGCCCACCTAACGCTGTCCACACAAGCGCTTATATCAGGAAAATGTATGTTGCTTGGGGGATGGTAGTGCAGACAAGGCGTCAATCACTCATTTTTCTAGTTTGAGCCTGTGAAGAAACTGCTAATAGGTTAATCTACCAGACAGTGATTTTCTGCTCAAGGTAAAGCTTTTAAAGAGATGTGAGTGTTTTAAATTCTCCTTATCCCAAGTACTATTTAGGAAATCCATTTTACATGTATTGTCTCAAAAAGTCCTTTGAAGTTCCTAATTCGGAGCACTTCTGTGTGTCCAAAGGCCTATTATCTGGATCTCCTCATTATCCAAATCCCTTTCTTGTTCCTTAACATGTTATACATACGATAGAGGGCATGTATTTCATACTGGGAAACAAGGAAGAGATGTGGGTAATGTGGAAGTTTGGCTGGGGCCATTCAGCAGTGAGGTGACCTCTCACACAGGTGTGATGGATGGCTTCTTATGCTGCCACCAAGTCAGTGATACTCAAATCCTTCAGGGGCAAGGAACTTTGATTCCAGCCGGGCAGAATAGAGAGCGTGGTCAGGACTGTGGGGAGTAGGAGGAGCAGGAAAATGACAAGCCCTGGGCTGTTGGGGAGGCCACCCCGGTGCTGAATGGCTGTTGCCCTCTTGATTATCCAAGCTCCCAATTATCAGAATGAAATACATAACCCCCATGCCATTTGGAGAACCGTCAGGATATTCCCAGAGACCGCATTAATCCAATCTCTTAGAGAAGTTACACACAATTTCAAAAAACACACACACCACTAAACAATTGTACTTTTAATACCGTGGGTCCAAAGGCATTACATTTAATTCAGCCAGATTTATCCAGGAGATTGCCCAATTTGTCCCATGCACCTTTACACATGCCTATCTTACGTACATAGTTCCCCTTCCAAGTTTTAAATGTCTTCCCCAAGTCACTTCTGAGCTAGAGCTATTCAAAATGCATTAAGAATTTATTAATGAAATCATTTTTCTGACAGCCAGAAGCCGAAATGCCTGAATCACTTAAAAGTCCAACTTAATATCAACTTTTGGCAAAAAGATGCTATACCTTGAAAATAATTAGTCCAACATTTTGACAGTGGAAACACATTGGTAACCTTAAGGGTTTTCTTTTTTTGCCACTAGCGATCCAGCTAACTATTTCTTTTTTTTTAAATAATCAGACAACTCCTTTTTCCTCCTTCTCATTCTATTACTTCTTTTTAGTAAAATAAAAATTGGAACAATATAAACCCTATGGCCTCATTTTTTAAAAGTGTACTTAAACTTAAACTCAGTTGCTTTGATTACCAGCTAACTACAGATATATTACTAATTAGCACTGGGAATTTAACTGTGGCACTGAATCAGCCTTTTTTTTTAAACAGAAGACAACTGACCATTTCTGAACATTATCCTGAATTAACAGAAAATGTCAACAGGACAACACATACAGCCAATTTGTTAGATCACAAATCTAGATTGCTCATTTTATTGGGTACATTTCTCTAAAAACCTACATTGTAAAACCATTCAGAAAATTCCATAATGCAAGGGCACTTTCAACTTGGAACTGGTATTATATTTGAAAACTATCTGCTTAATATGTCATTTAAAATACCAACTGTGATTAGGTCCAAAGGAAGAAAAAAATGTCTCAACACGACTAGTTAATTAAAATTATTACTCAGATAAAACTTACAATATTACTCTCAAGGGAAGTAGTATGCCCGCTGTAACTTAGATGTATTTAAAGTATACTTGACACGTTGAATGGTATTATAAATTATTTCAATTTATTTTATAGCATAGTGTTAGTAGAAACCATCATGGTGTGTCTGCTGGATTGCCCTTCCAAAGAACTAACATTATCTGCATGGAGTGTTATATAAATGTTGAAACTATGCCTGTTTGTTTGCTTAAGTCTTGATACATCCGATATTTGGGATACCTGGGAACGATCATTGATAGTATTAAGATGAGACTTCAGCCAAATTGAATCATATTTATTATTGCAGCAGTCAGATTTGAAAGAAAACAATAGTTATTTGCTCCACAGCAGCTGGCAAATGCTTCTGTCAGATGGCAGGTGCGTTTACAGTTAAGGTTATTTATATGTGCATATTGAGTGGGCAATATCTCCTTAAATCATTTGATGCTTAATTACTTGCCCACTACAGCCTTATTTTATAGACCACCTCATCTTCTTGGATCAAATTTGCAGTCTTTATCTGCTTTAGAAATTCCACTGAAGATTTTCCTTTTAAACTTTGTTTTTAATCATTCATTCTGATTAATTAAGCTTAGGTAGTTGCATAAAGGGTACTGTATCAAGATATGTGAGTGATTGATCTATAAAAGAGGAAGCAAAAGCACGTTTGTCTACATCCTCAGATGGTTCAAACCGGCATTTCTTCACTGACTTCAACAGATTAGTTTTAATTTATGCCACTGGAGAATCTTACTCCTCCATTGCATGAGTTTTGAAACTTCTAACTAGGAACATTTTTGCTGGTCTCTCATATTGAATAGGGAAGAATTTTTCATGGAAATAAATGATAGATATTCTCTTATATTTACTGGCAATGTGAATAGTAATGTGAGAATTAAAGTTAATGAAGATTTTCAAAACAGGGCTGCTTCTCAGATTTTAAATGCAAGGCTTTAAAACAGATAATTTTGTACAGATTTAACATATATTAACTGGGATATGTTACATTTGTTTTTACTTGATTTCTTCTCTCCCGTGACTTGTTTTAGGCTTGGTCATAAAAAGGATAGAAGTAGATGAAAATGACAGTCCCAGACTAGAATTTATTTAGCAGTCATGTTAAACTGGGCCCCCAAAAGAATCATAACTTTTATTTTTTCCCCCATTTGTGCTGAAAAAGGACAATTTCCTTAACATTGTACTGTGCCTGAAATTCACACCTGTGTGAAGGATCAAACCCACACCCTCTTTTCTTTCTATACATCTGTTCTTTCTCCCTCTTCTCCATGTCCTCTCTTCCCTCCTGTAATTCCTACCCTTAATTTATTTTTATATATATATAAATATAAACATTTACCTTCTGTTTCTCCTCACTCTCTTTGTGTTCATTTCATGTTCATCTGCTCTAGGTTTCATTCAACTCATCCCCTTTCTTTCCAATTTTATCATTTTCTTACATCTAAAGTGCTCAGTTAAGTAGGTGTGAATGAATGCCTTACTCACCCTCCGTGGTAACATCGAAGAGTATGTACTGATAAATTGACCCTGGTGAAGTGTGGTTCTATTCATTCATGATTGGATTGGTTACATCCACAGCACAAGTTGGAATAAAAGCCCAATGGGATGTGGCACATGAATCCATACAAGGGTGTGGAGGAGTTGAGGAGGATAATTCAGTGCTTTATAGGGCTAAATGCTTCCTGTTAACAGCTTCCTTCAGGATCATGTGAATGAGTCTCAGGAGTCGGTGACTAGAAGCATGGACAAAATATTGTGCTTTTGGCCCACAGGCAAGTGGCCAGTGAATTTCACTACTGGGTCTTACTGGTAAGGCAGCTTTTAGCTGGCATGAATAGAGGGGCATGCTACAGGAGCAGTAGATGCCTCTGTTGCACTCTAGCAGCAAGGCAGTAGCCACTGGACATGATTATTGCATGCCTGGGTTAAAAACTACTTGGGATTTTGCCAATGGATGGACTTCATCAAGACAAAGAGATACTTAGGGCACAGTCAGGTATGAATGTAATCTGGTCTGAAATGTTGCAGTGGGGGATATGACAGGGAGATGCTAGGCCTTTATCTGCTGACAAGGCCAGAAAGCTTGTGAATTTTGGGGAATGGGACAGATTGATAGTTTTAGTGGGAATTTACCATATTGGGTTCCCTAATTGTTGAGGGATCATATGGTGCACCTCTTGAACAAGAGAGTAAATATATTATGGGCTAATTTTAGGGACCAAGTTGTTAATTATCTGGGAACCTGTCTGGAGATGTAGGGAGCAGTCATGCTATTTGCTGCTTCTCCTTGTAGCAGAATTTCAGTGCAGCTACTGATTCCATAGGGGGGTCCAATACCCTGATAACCTAGAGTTTGAAGTGAACTTAGGGGAAGGTACCCTCTAAAGAACCTGAGGAAAATTGTAGGATCTCCTGATTTCCATGCAGCAAGGAGATCTCCCTTCATATGAGGGTAAGGGGGATGTCAGGGTAATAGGCCAGGACCAGACATGGAGGACTGGAAACCCTTCCCAACTAGGTGGAAACAAGTGAGGAAGGAATGATGACCTGCATTGATTGTAAAAGCTACTGCTGGATAATTCCCAGTTGCTTACATTATTAAAGTTACAGCCAAATAAAACAACATCTCTTGCGTCTTCTCATTCCTCCTGCATAGCCAGGCCAATTTGTGCTCCGTTTGATACTCAGCCCATTTGTCTTTATCCAGTTACCACCTCCTCACTTTCCCTTTCTTTACATGATATCTTACAGGCACTATTTTGGATCTTGGCCAACCTGGAGATCTGTTGGCCCAGCTCCTGTTTTAAAATCTCAGGAACCCTTAGGTATCCCAAGGTCAGAGAAGCCTTTGAATGTATGTTAGTGTCTTTTGCTTTCTGTATTAATTTATTCTTTTTGATTATATCAGAAAATATTCTCATTCTTTTATCATAGACATAGCTCACAAAGATAGATATTTATGTATTTTCAATCCATAGCTTTAAGAAATTGTTTTAAAAAATCCTGTTGGATGGAGCTTTATGTTTGAAATATGAGTTTTTGACTTAACTGGATAAGTATTTTATGTCAGAGATCAGACAACCTGTTAGTGAAGCAGAGTATATGATAGACAAAATCCAGTAGAGCAGATTGTAATGTCATATTTCAGCAATATTTTTCACCTGAAGCAAGGTCAGGAATATTGCATGAAACACACAACAGGAAACAAGGCCATTTGAAAAAGAAAGATAAATGAAAACCTAATAAGAAGCAAAAAACAGGATGTCTTAAAGTTCCAGTGTATCTTTTATTAGAATTACCTGCCCTCAGAAACATCAATTCCTAATTTTAAATATATTGAGGTCTTTGAGTACTGATTTTTATTATATTAATTTTTATTTATTATCACAATAATAAATAAAATAATATCATCTATATTGTACTTTGAAGCTTTTATGGCTATTCAGGTCATTACAGATTTGACCCAATATGCTTCTCATTTTATCTGAGCTCTGTAATTTTCAAACTCTCATCCAGTAAGAAAACTTTTAAAACTATGTAGTTAGCTATAAGATTATCCATCTATATAATGAATTAAAAAATAAGGACCTTGCTTCAGGGTTCAACTACCTTTCAATGGGAAGCTGGGTTTCCCATATCCTTTTCAATGTTCTAGATATTGGTGATGTTGTTATAGCATGGAGTAGAAACAAAGAGCCTTGGACTTGACTCATGGCAAGTAATTAAAACATTAAATGATTTCAAAACACCTTGAGTTCTTTGAACATAATACATTATAGAATTGCCATTGCCAACAGGAAAAGCACCCAGAAGTCGAGGTTTTTTCTAAATAATAAATTTGGGTTACTTTCAGTTTTTATATTAAGTTTTGAGCTCTTAGGGTTCATATTTTCAGGCTTTTCTTTCCCATCATGAAACTTGCTTTTAAACAAGGTGAGATTTTTATGTGATCACATGATGCCACGGAGACTTACCAAATATCTAAAGAGTCACAATGATGTGAGAGAGACAGAGAAATGATCAGGACCAGTTCAACATATGTGCCCCCCATTTGATTATGATCCCTGGCTCATATTCTGTGTGCAATGTTTCCTCCCACTTCCTCTATTCCAAGCCAGTTTTGAAGGGGTAAAAATCAATTTGATGAAGGATAAGGGGAAGAACAAGTAACATGTCCAGAACTGGTGTGTGTGTGTGTATTTGTGGCGGGAGTTAGAGAGTACAATGAATACAGTATTTCTATTAAACCAGAGAAGACTCTGGGATGTGCTCCCACCAGAGACATAATGAAAGACAAGTATACTCGTGATTTTCCAAAGACGACAATGTTATCATTGTAACAATGCAGCAGCATAGTACTCTGTGCCACACAGCACAGAGGCAAGAAGAGTAAATATCACACTAGCATTTCTAAACAGAACTGATACAGTGGAGCAACAGCCACCTTTGGCCCCACAGATGCAGATTTGGTTACAGGTTTGGAACTGGCTATTGTTGGGGTTACTGGTTTGGAATTTTTAGAAGCTGGTCTAGTTAAGTGTAAAATGAATCGATTTATTTAAAATAAGCCTAAAATTAAATCCCCAAGATATGACATTTTACTCTTAACCCACTTTACTATTTCCCCATATGCCTTCTGATTAATTTTTCTCTCTTCTTACAGTCACCTCTGCTGCCATTGAAAGTCAAGAAAAGATCTCAGCTTTTCTAGGGACTGAACTTTGCATGACCTACCACATCATCTGTATTCACCAAGGGCACTAGAATTGATGGTGTCTAGGAGGTTGTGGGGTTCTTTTTTCCAGCAACTGGCTCACTGCTTCAGGACTCCCTTCTGCCACATAGAGACTGACCATCTTCCGAATAAAATGTGTGACCTAGCTCTTAGCTTCCTTCAATAGCTAATCTGTAGATATGCAAGGTGGTTTGTTTGTTTCAATGCCACCTTTAGCAACCACACTCTCATGGAGTTACACAATGATAGGGATGAAAATACCCAATTACAGATTCTGTTCTACGTGACTGTAAATCATCATACCATAGCAAAATTAATATTAAAAAAGATTATTTGGATTTATAACTCCTTGACTAGATCTGGCTTTGAAATTGTTTTACCCAGCAATGTACGCAGATTTAGTAATTGGCTATGTAAAAGACATAGATCCGGGTAATCTTGCAAAATCATCAACAGCAGAAAGTTCCTAAAGCTGTTCCAGACTGGCACAAAAAGAACCACCCAAAAGTAAAACAAAATTAAGAAATGATTTTGCAAGCATAGGAGTGTGCCTATAAAAACAGAGCCCCAAGAGCAGCAAGGACGGCGTCGACAGGAGTAGTGCCCTGACAAGTCGTCGGACTGATCACCCAGAGGCAGCTCTCCAGTCCTAGAATCTTTTGGACCGAAAGAAGGCCACCCTAGAATCGTTTGGGTTGGTAACCATGCACGAGAACCGGAACCAGTCTGCACTGCTGACTGATGATAACTCACGGATGAAGTATCAAAACAAACCTGTAATCAGAATGCTATTGCAGCTGCTTCTGCTCATTGTTAGGTAAATATGCCTGCAAATAATACTAACTGTAGCTAAAAGTTACTAACAGAGCAATTTGTGGGAATAGGAGGAGGAATAGTCATAATTTTGCTTTAGCTTGTAGGATTTGGAATGCTGTGTGAATGTTTGCTGTGTTGTTTTAGGCAATGGAAATATAGTGATTGGTGTTAAAGTATTTAATCAATAAAAGTTACATAAAATAGTGTACACCAAAATCAGTGGTCTCAGGCATTCTCCTTGGGTCCCCACACACCACTTGCAACATAAAAGAACGAAAATAACAATATAGAGAAAAGTACCTATCCAGGGGTCCAGATGCCTTGGAAATAAGTTCAAAAAGATGCCTAGTTTGGAAAGGAATTATTACGTAGAAGTTCTATGGTCCGTGTAATAGAGGAAGTCAGATTAGAAAACCGTAGTGGTCACTTCCAGACTCGAAATCTATAAATCTTTAATACCATAGAGATATATTCAATTCACCACAGATCCAACACATAGCTAGCAAAGAATGGACACAGTTCAGTTGTCTTAACATTATCAGGCCACTTTTATGTATGTTTCCTTAAGATTAGTTAAGAGATCAGTGATATTGTCAATTTGCATAAATCTACTTGTAATTTTAGCTCAATATGCATTTTCATTTCCAACCAAATAATGTCAGGTTTATGCAATGTTGTTGTAGCCATGTTGGTCCCAGAGTATTAGAGAGACAAAGTGCATGAGGGAGTATCTTTTATTGGACCAATTTCTATTGGTCAGAGAGACAAGCTTGTCAGTTTACTCACACGTGGATTCCTGTACTCAAATCTTGGCAATTACATGAAGAAAAAGAGGATTTTCTAATACTGTGTGACTCAGGGTCCGATGTTCTACCTCTTGTGTAGTTATTTATGCTTCTGCAAAGCGAGCTCCTTAGATTTTGTGGTATTTTATACCCACTTTGGAGAGACAAGGTGAGGTGAGAACAAGGTTCTGGAGCTTCTTGTACGATAAGAATGGATCACTACTTCTATAATTCTACACAGAAGTTCAATTAATTATTTGTAATTTGTAATTTTCTTGTTTAAATAGACTCAGAATTTAGATGGTCAGGATGGTCCCTTGTGGCCTTAATCTAACTTCTTCCACAGTTCCTATTCTCACACTGAAGAGGAAATGCTACCACACCTCACTTGTTATTAGAAAGCTCCAAAGTCTAAGCAACAGGTAAAAGATAAATTGGGTGCATCATTCACAGTGTCATGCCTAATTCCCAACTTTGAGAAGTAATACAGGTTTAGCGGTTACCATGAGTGTACTTCTATCCAAACCCTTGAGTGTGAAAGGCAGATCATCAATCCAAAGGTCTGAGGGCTCAGTCTGAGAATGGACATATCTTTCAGAGGGATTGGTGTGGTTTAGTGGCTCCATGTCACTGAGGATTCCTAGACTTAATGTCTGCTGAGCTCTCGATCTTGAAACGTAAGCAAATTCTTTAAATGTATTTAGATGGAGAAAGACAAATCATTTGAATAAGTTTTATTGGCATGCAGTAACAAGAGGAGGTGATAGCAGGAAAGAAATCTACAAAATGTCCAGTAGTCATTGTTCTTAATGAGACCGGGGGGCGGTCATCTTTCTGATTAACTTCTTATACAGCAGTCCTTGAACTGGCATCTTATCACCAGCAAACATATGCTTCCCTTCCATTATTACTGAATATAATAAAAGACCAGGAGTTCAAAGGGTTTTTTGAATAAAATTTAACTGAATGTGTAATGCTTCCTTCATAAGTAACATGTCTTTGAAAACTGAACATCTACAGAGCTAGGGGTGGAAAGAAAGCTTATTCTTTTCTTCAGAAAGAGGTTGCTGGGGAGAGAGGAATTGCTGCTGCAGTGACAGTTTTCAGCAACTCATTTATGAGGATGATTTGATTTTCAAGTAAATTAGCTACAAAAATCTACTGATGTATCTTTCAAGATGCAGTTTGAAATGAAGCCTTAAAACTGTCTAATTACTAGAGATTTACTTATGAGGCCAAATCCTGCAGTTCAGACTTAGGCAGAAGTCTTATTGATTTCCATTGGGAGTTTTGTCTATGTGATCACCCAAGCATTTGGCACACTGGCTCCAGGCAGTTTCACATCAACAAAAGTAATTTCTGAAACAACTATACTGCATGGATTTTATAATATTGTAAGACAATATGCATAGAATTCAGAACTCTCAGGTTCTCTCTGAAATTACCTTTACTAAGATTTGCTAGTGATGCGATATTGAGGGTTAAAAAAGTGTCAGCTCAAGACAAGGTCATAACATAGGATTTTGAGACAGATGGAAATGTGGCAGCAGCATTGGTTTTCAATCAACTTTACTTTAAATGACAGCGTATCAGTCAAAGAATAAATTTAAAACAATGCAAGTTTGAGCTGAATTTTATAATGCCAGAGAATTAGGGAACACTCAACAGAAAGTACACATTTAACAGATTAAAGCTGGGGGGTGGGGAGGTGAGGGGAGGAGAGGAGAATCTAATGATGAAAAGGATCAGCAAGTGCTCATATGTAGTAAGACAAAATTTGAATTCCAGTATGTACCTGTTCCAAAAAAACTGAGGACTAAATCCTGTTATTAGGCTAATAATGAGTCATAAAGCAACAGAGATAGTTTTTATATACCAGGCTCTTGTGAAGAATTGTATTTACAGAACTGGACACCAAGTTTGGGGAAATTGCTGTTGCCCATTATTAAAGCCTCTTTCTTTGTATTACTCTAATTTATGACTTTCATTAAAGATTTTTAAACATGTTCCTTTTTAGAGACCTGCAATCAATCAAGAACTTGATTCTGAAACCCTTATTCACATTGTGCCTCACACATCAGCTAATCTTTTCAATTTCTATAGCACAACAGAGTTAGATACACTTTTCATGAGTGCAGAGTATGTTCTGGAATTGTTCAGTTTCAGAAGATCCCAGTTCCATTCTCTTTGGACTCCTCCCCCTCTTTCAGTTAGTTGAAAGTTGTTATCAAATCCCCTCCCTCAGTTTTGTCTTCTACAGATTAATTAAATCCAGTTCTCTCAGCCTCTCCCCATAAATCAAGTGCTCCAGGCCCTAATAATTTGTATTGCCCTCCACTGGACTCTCTCTAATTTGTCCACATTCTTCCTTTAGTGTGTGTGTGTGTGGGGGGGGGGGAGATTTATTATAAGCAAGAAGCCTAATTAAATGTATTACCCTTCCAATTAGCTAGTGAACAAAGTGTTCTGTGCAACCATCCCTTATTTTTAGCCACTGCAAATAGGAAGGCATTTGGAGCAAGATTTCTGTTAGATTAATGTAGTATTTCTAATCATTTGATCAAAAAGAGAAGTAGATACAGAGTTTGATATTAATACCCAGTAGAAAATAGTCACAAAGGCTTCAAAAAGCACCATCATCTCAGGAATTGGCACTCTTACAGGAGGTTATCTAGCTGTATGGACTTGGACCCTACGCTATCAAGACTCCTAACTATCTTTGAGACACCATGGAGTATTTGTTTTGCTCAAATATTAATCTCATTATATTCATTTTTATGGCATACATTCTACAGTGGGTAATACACACATGAAAGAGCAAAATCTCTGTGCATCCAAAAGAATCCATTACCTTTAAAAGTATACTACTGTATGAGATCTGGCAGGCAAACCGAAGGATACTACAGAGTCTTGTGGCTACACAAAGGATACTAGAATTCTTCACAACTAATAAAAATGGCATCCAAAGCAGCATCAATGACAAGTGCTTATTCCATGACACACAGATTGAAGGCTGGTAGCAAAGTCTTGCTCTTAATCTAGGACTCCATTATTTACATCTATCACAAGTCACAATTATAACTCTAGTCATAAAGCATAGAATTCCCAGCCAAAAAAAGACAAACAATTGACATCCTAGATTTTTAGTAAGAATATTTAACTCGAGAGTCATGGGCTTCTGTGTTTTTCTGTTTAAAACAATGTCGAACTACAAAGCATTCTGAAGTGCCACTACTGTGGCATTAACTGGAAGCATCAAATTATTAACATTGAAAATGGCTAGATAGGTTCTAGACATTCATTCATAACCTTCAGTAGGAGTCCAGTTTGACAATCTTTACTCTTTCAGACAAGTTTAACTAATGGGCAATGTTTTCCATGCACAAGGTCTTACAGCTGGGGCAACAGCGTGGAGCTGACTGAACTTTGGCATTGAAACTGATTTTAGGGGGCAATTCCAGAATATAGCCATGTGCTGATTCTTTGCAGTGGGAGTCTTAATATGCCTAGAAACGGTCTGTATGTGACAGGTTAGCATATGCATGGATCTTAACAAACAGAAGCATGGACATGAAAACAAAGCAAGACCAAAGTAGAGTGGTGAGGCATTGTCAAGACATACAAAGGCATGGATACCCATGCAGTCACATACCAAACTTTGAATTGACTGATCTCAACGCTAAAAGTCAAGGATTTTCTGCTTTGTTTAATCAACTTACCAACCATTTTTCATGTCATATCACTTTTGTAATAAACATGTTATTTATGCTTCATTATTTGTACAGAAGGGTCTGAGTCTTTTGTGTCACAGCTTTACCGCATGGCAAAGGATCATATCACACACATGCTAAGATGTTGTTGGCTTTTCGTCTGTAAACAAAGTCTTAATTTCCTGCCTCAAAGCTCTTGTCCCAAGGGAGAAATTGGTTTTCCAGAGCCTGGGAATACATATCACATCACATCTCATTTTTTTGTATATTAGTGGAAGATAATTCAGGCTGTTATTCTGCACTCTTGTGGACAGCCGGCAGCACAGGAGTGATGTTAGGAACTTCATTAACTGTGATCGCAATACTTTTGGACAGAGCTACAAATACTTGCACATTCAAAATCTATTAGATTTCCATCAAGAAACTACTGAACATGAATTAAATGTTCCATTTTTTTCTTCTGAACATTTAAAATATAAACTTCTGATTTACAATTTTATCAGAATGAAATGCATGATATTGGGAAGGGATAATGTGCATGTGAAATGTATTACCAATTATAGTTAATTTGTTCCTCATTACCAAAAGGGATCCATCTCTCTTTCACAGGCACGCATACACACACACACACACGAGCCTTTATAATCTTGGGATTAGATTATCCTTTAAAAACACTCAAAACATGTTTAAAAAAGGAAGCACTCAGAATTCTTAGAACAGAGAAGTGCTCTGCACATTACAGTGTTTCCCTCACAATTAAGCACAGTGGCTCATTTATAAAGAGAGCGATTATCAGCAGCACTACTAGTCCATGTAGGGATTAAAGCTTGTGTGACAATTTCCCTGAAATGTGCTTCTTTATGACAGTTAATGAGCAGAGGTGACATGAATCAGGAAAGACAAACAGTGAGGGAACGTCTATTACTGGCTAATATTATGTCCAATGGCAGTGAAAATCAGGAGTCATCTGTGATGGTAAGAAGTAGACCATTTGGCAACAGCACGAAGGCAGCTTGCTACTGGAGACAGGCTGGTAAACTATGAGCCGCTATAGAACTGCTGTCAGGACAGGACACCCCATACATACATAGCCAGAGACTGATTAATGGCTGCCACATTGACTGTGCCCAGAACCATAACAGATTAACATAATAGCATGTTTAGATGCCAGAAGAGTGCATAATAGCTACGGGTGGAATACCCCGTCTGCACATTTCATGCCCACTAGTGCAATGAGTTCACATCCCATTGGCACCATGGGTGACAAGACATAAAACAAAAATCTACATCTTAAAGCGGGGAATCAAGTTTGCATAGCACTCTGTTTATGCTGCTTTGTTACTTGCTTGTTTCCAATGGTCTGGGGGGAAACAATACACATTTCTTCCTCACAATATGTCCTTTTATAGTACCCATTGTCTCATAGCAGCATATTTCCCACTTGCTTCACTTTTGAAATTTCACATTTGACTAGAGTTGTTTTTTTCTGCACTTTGTGTTGTTTGGCTCCGTGTCCCATTTAGTTGGAGCTTTGCAATTCAGATGTGTCCTGTGAACCAGATGGGATCATCAGGTCCTTTCAATTGAATTCATATGTTTCAAGTAACAATGTCTTATGTGCAGCATGGGTTATTAAAACCTTGATAACCTTAATCTACTAAATGAATCAAAAGTTGGTTTTAGTTACAGATATACTCTGTAAACTATAAAGAAAATGTTTATTTCTATAGGTTTATATTTTCATCAGCAAAAACAATATTTAAAAAAAAATTCTTTGTACCTTTTTTCATAATAAGCCATGACAGAACTATAATATATTGGGATTATCCAATGGCAGGGATAAACAACTGACCTCTGGATTTTTACACAGGTATATTATTGTAACAGGGCTGGCTGCCTCTTGAGTAGGGTGACTAATAAGTATGAAAATTGGACCAGAGGGTGGGGGTGATAGATGTCTAATAAGGTACAGCTTAATAAAGTACTGGGATTTTCCCTATTAAATCAGGGCATCTGGTCATCCTATTCCTGAGTATCCTCTCATGGCCAGAGGTCACCTAGCGGCATCCAGCCTCTGTTTCCCTCTTCAAGTCCCTCCTAATGCTGGGCAGTAGGGATGATGCCATGTCACTCATATCTGGGGCAATAACGTGCATTTTAATTATCCAATCATTTTTGTCTATTCTGAAACAAAAAAATCTGTGTTCCTTTCCTGCCATTTTGTAAAATGAAAATTAACAGTATGGTCAATAAAAACACAAAGAAAAACCCCACATCTCAGTCAGACTTGAAATTGCAAAGCAGAAATAAAGATATCAGATCATTTGTTTTCTTCATTAGCATGCCATTGGTAATAGGAACAGGTGATAATTGCCAGCTGTGGGTTTTTCCTCTGCTTCCTCATTCAGAGCTACATGTGGTAATTTCACTTAGGAAATTTGCCAAAACAGCATATGCTGTGCTAAATATTGTGGGCATTTTTATCCCAAGATGTGCATACCTTATCTCCCAGCTACATGAAACATCATTTAGCACCTATATGTATTATCTAGAACAATACACGTTTCAAGTTGACTATGGCAATAAAGGTGAGAAGAGTGAAAAGGAACAATAATAAGGGCAAACCTAAAGAGTTCAGGCAGTGCTTTGGCTGCTGTTGTACCAAAGAATATATATCAATTAATGGATTTCTGTTCAAAGTTTTACAGAATGGAAGTGCTGATCCATTCTGACCGATCTCACCAGTCAAAAGTGAATCATTTTCTCTCTCCCTGCTGCCCGAAAATGTAATATTCCTACATTGTAACACCGGGTTCAAGGTAACAAAGACATGGGCAACATTCTCTTTCTTCCACATTAAGTCTGAGGCATGGCTGACACCTAAAACTGAGGCTGATCAAGCTGCATCACTAGGGCTTTGAAAAATTTCTTGAGCACTGTAGACACTAGTAGGTTGAAGAAAGAACTTAGTTACCACCTGTTGAGGGGTTGATTTACTACCCTGATGGAAAATCCATGTCAGTCTATCACTGTAGTAAGTGTCCAAAACTTCAATGGCATAGCTACAACACTGCAGCTGTGTCACTGTAGAGCTTGTTGGATAGACATACTCTTGATTTATAAAATAGGTATAAGATTTACTATAGTAATGTACAGAAATCAATTTTAATTTTGTGTGTGTGTAAATTTCAAACAAATATTCCAGTATATAATTTGGATTTTTTTAAAGGACTAAGCTATACAGTGGCAGAGCTGTAAAAAGAACTATGCGAGTTTAGTTCAGGAGTTTATATGAACTCTTGTTGGTTTAATATTGTACAGGTTCACATCCATGACCTATGCTTTGAATGAGCTCAAAATGAAACTCATTGGAGATTGATGAGTTTCTCCTAGTTTCATGCAGAAATCATTCCAAACTTCTAATTTCTGAAGCCATAAAACTGTTTAGAATCGTCAAAAGGTTCACTAACCTTTTGATAAACTGGGGCTGAGTTTTGTTCTTTTAATGAAACTATAAATCAAGTTAGTTAAACATCATTTTATTGGAAACATTTTGCACAGCTCTATATGCCAGGCGATCCTCTGCAGTAATATCCTCTGAAACACCCTTATATATAGTTACCTGGCAAGAGGAGGACCAGTGAAGAATAGTAACAAAAATAGAGCTATCCTGACAAAATTAACTGTCTTTTTTAATGTGAAAAACACACCTGCACTTCCCCTCACAAGGTACCTTGCTCAGGCCCTCTGAACTAGCAATGAAACAAAGATGAAAGAATGAATAACTTATACCACTGCCAACTGAATTAAACTTAGATGTGGCACAGCATTAGTACATTTCCATCTTTTTAGAAATCAATCTATTCATTGGCAATTTGTAAGGCCAGAGAACAAACACATATTCTGAAGTTTGACAATGTCATTTTTTCATTGATTTCAGTCCATATCTTAGTTCTTATATACAATAAATAATGGCTGGATAAAATAGACATCTTCTAAGAGAGGCAAAAGAGTGATGATTAGCTCTCAAAGAAGGTTAAGGTGCACGCGCAGGCCAATATGGAGAAGCTGACAATATTTCTACAACTCTTGTACCTAACTTGTAAGAAAAGATCAGGTGCATTGAGTTCAGAGTGCACGAGTTGTTAAACTCACTTCTTACTGTGGACTGCTGAAGCTGTACTGAAGTGGCAGCAGAAATTTCTCTTCCCCCTCTGCTTCCCCTCCAATGATGAGTAGAGTTAGGTGGAAAATGATATTCTGGTCCCACCAAGATCTATGAACTTTAACTCCTCCCCATTCTGCATCAGGATGAAACCAACACACTCCCTCTCCCTTTCTATCCTTCCTGCCAAATTAGGCAGACCAGGAACTTGAAATCTGGGCCTCCCACATCACAGGTAAGAGATCTAACACTGGCCTGTTGGCTCTCTTAGTCCTACTGCACATACTCACCCCTATAGTTGGGAAAGTTTAGTCAAAATTAATTTTTCCCCATGAAAAGATTTTTTTTTTAAACATTTTGAAAAAAAGCCTAGTAGATCATTAGGAGAACTGGTCAGGATTTTTTTTTTTAATTCATCTCACATTCTATTTGTGATTACAATTTGCTTGAGAAGGACCATGAACACTCTTCCAGACAACAAAGCCATCCCATTGACTCAATGAAGACACAAACAATTAATCCAATTCTGTATGCTTAAATAGCCCTCAGATTATGGATTTTACTCAATATTTTCAGTTACACATGCCTGTTAAGAACTGGCATGATAAATCAGTAGCATTTCTGGCTCTTTTCATAAATAAATTGTATGTAGCAAAAAAAGAAAGATATATAGTTTGCAAGGACAAACCTTTGTAAAAATATAAAAGATTTACACTACAGGTGCAAATAGCAGGCCACCATATACTGCTGAAGCGTGCCTGAACATACATATGCTCATATTGTTAACATGTAGTCAAATTCCAAAGGGGTAGCCGTGTTAGTCTATTGTAGAAAGACAACAGAGTCCTGTGGCACTTTTAAAGACTAACATTTATTTATCGCATGAGCTTTCATGGGAGAAAATCTGTTAGTCTTTAAAAGTGCCGCAGGACTCTGTTGCCATTGTTAACATGGGCTACTTTGACAGGAAATCCCAAGAGGCACTTAATTTAGACTAACAAGAAAGAAGTAGATGAAAATGCTGAGATTAACAATATGGATTAAACCTAGTATTATAAAGAGTGTACTATATAACTCTCAAATGCCCCAAGTTACCTATGTTGCATGTAGATTTGATGTCATCTCACAGTTATTATTGAAAATTGACAGAAATACTAAAATGTCAGAAAAAAGATTACAATAACTGGTAGGAAATTAATGAATCCCACAGTATTTTGTTTTTCCTGCAAGAATAATTTTTTCTGTTTACCTCATTTCTCATATATAGGTACTGGATACATGAAAGGTATGGAGAGCTGTTATATGAGCTAGACTTGAGACATGTTGAAGAGGTAGCAAGATATTCTGGGCTGACCTCTACCTCAATCTTGACTGATATTTTAAAAGATGGGGGGAAAGGTAATAAGTGAGAGAGAAAAAGAGGATCTCCAAATAACCACAATTTTTTCTGCTGCAGGAAAAGTGGATCACCTGCAAAATGTGGTGGGGGAACCTATGAAACGTTTCAAAGTGCTTCCATGAGCATGATTTTCCAATAAAACAGAGTGACTAAGTTTCCAGCCATCATGGGACTTCATATTCTTTTAAGTGATTTGTTGGTCTTTTGAGTTTTTTTTCCCCACTTAGTTTGTTTTTATTACTTTTCAATAAACTTTTCTTTACTTTGTTCAGTTGATGATTAAGGCAGATTTGTTAAATGTACCTGCATTAATTGCTGTCCACAGTAATAAATCTTATGCCATTCTGAGTAAGCATTCTTATACTCAGTATCATCTAGGAGTCAGATCTTACCACTGAAATCAGCAGTTTATCCCATGTAGGGGGAATGTGTGTTTTAATTAGTTTTTTCCCTTCCAAGTTATCATTAAATACACTATTTTGTCATGGAGACAAAGCTCTCAATTGCACAGGACATCTTCTAAATGCCCCCTCCCACACAACTACCCAGATCTGTTTATTGTGGAATGAGAATAAGCTGTAGGGCAATGAATGCCTTCCTTTTGCCCCACTCTGCTTCAGTTCCTTCTAATGCCTCCTCAGTACCAATGTTGAAATTAGAATTTCAAAGAAGAGAAGGTGGGAAAAGAGTATGAATCTGCAGTGTCCATCTTGAAGAAACCTGCTCACACATCAGCAATCTTACTTTCTTCTCTGAGGGGCTTCTCATTCTCTCTATTCAGAATTTGACACGTGCTGTTCCCCGAGAGCAGAGAGATGAATTCTACTTAAATAATTTTCTGTATCAACTCTGAATCCAATCAAGCTGCAAGATCTAAGGAATGATTTGTGAAAGTATGACACTGCTCCAAGGGGCTGTTTTATAAGTTTCTAAGATGAAAGTATGTCTAAGAAATGGCATTGAAGCTGGCTTCATTTTACTCAAGTGATCTCTAAACCCTTTGGAAGAGGAACTTAACAGTCTTCAATACAGTGTTTAATCCACTTACAAAAGGCATTGGGATGTTATTTCTTGACCTTTATTCTTTTCCCTATAAGGAACAAAACAGTCTAGGTTTCCTCTTATATTCCTTAGACCTATTCAAGGAGAAGATCAGTGTTCTCTTGGTATCCAAGCTGTGCAATTAACTTCCCCTGAGTGAGGTTTAGAGAAAAATACTGGTAAAATTTATGGACTGGTTGAAATGAAATTCTGTTAGGAATCTTAGGAGAAATATACAAATGGATAAAACCTGCTTTAGCTTTGTTAAAAAATGTTGGAAGGGGATCAACCATGAGAACCTGCTGTCCTTTCATATCTCCAGCAATACAGTAATTACAATTATAGATCAAAAAATTTCAAAGGGAAGTTTTTTCATCAGCAAATCATAATTCTGTAAAGTCAAAATATTTGCTAGAATGTCATGATTTCTTTGATTTTTTTTGATAAAGAGCATCAATGAACTTTATTTCAATACAATCAAAGCACTTGGCTTAGATTATCATTTTGATGTTTATATTATAAATGATAATACAATGCAACATGCTGAAAAGTTTTGTTAGTTTGAATTAACTTAATTCGAACTAGCATGGCACCACTAGAATACTAGTTTGAACTAGCCATGGCCATGGCCATGCAGGGCACTTGCTTACTTCGAATTAATCAGTTGCAGGAAGGTCAATCTGCAGATTAGTTCGAACTAAGCAGTTAGTCCAAACTAACATGGCCACATCGGATTAGTTCAAACTAACTAGTTCAAATCAACAGTTAATTCAAGCTACGCAATCAAATGTATTAGTTCGAATTAAGGAAGCCCTTAATTCGAACTAATGAAAGCCTAGTGTGGCCAAGGCTTAAGTTAGTTCAAATTAAGCTTCCTTAATTCAAATTAACTTACAAGTATAGACAAAGGTATTAAGTGTTGCCATTATGTTGTTTTAATATTTCCAAAATGATTTTTTTTTTTCAGAATTTTTTTCCCCACAGTAAATTTGGATTTTTTTTCTGATTTGAGATTCATGGAGTCTAAGGTCAGAAGGGACCAATATTATCATTTAATTTGATTTCCTGCACAATGGAGACCACAGAGCCTTCCACCCACTCCTGCAAAAGATACCTAACCTATGACTGAGTTACTGAAGTCTTCAAATCATGGTTTAAAGATGTCAAAGTACAGAGGAAACCATGAGCAAGTGCCCTATGCTCCATGCTGCAGGGGAAGGCAAAAACCATCCAGTGCCTTTGCCAATCTGCCCTGGGGAAAAAGCTCCTTCCTAACCATAAATACGGCAATCAGTTAAACCCCAAGTTAAACCCAAGAAAGAATTCTCTGTAATAACTTAGAATCCTCCCAATCAAATGTCCCACCATAAGCCATTGCCATATTTGCCACCAGTAGTCAAATATGAATCAATTGCTAAGTGAGGCTGTCCCATCCTACCATACCCTCCATAAATTTATCCAGCTCAGTTTTGAAGCCAGCTAGGTTTTTGCCTCCAGTGCTTCCCTCAGAAGACTATTCCAGAAATTCAGCCCCAATGGTTAGAAATCTCATCTAATTTCAAGTCTAAACTTCCTGATAGCCAGTTTATATCCATGTGTTCTTGTGCCCACATTTGTTGTACTCAGAAAATGAAAAACTAGCAGGATCTTAGGAGATAAGGCAATATGCCATGTTTATTGTGAATATTTTTAAAAGAATTTTAATAGAAAAAGAAGTTAAAAAGTCTCAAAAATCACTTCTAAACCTAATTATTATTCAGTTATACACACACACAGCATTCTGCAGATGGGATATAATTACCATAGAATAATAGGGTTGGAAGGGACCTCACGAGGTCATCTAGTCCAACCCCCTGCTAAAAAGCAGGACCATTCCCCCTAAATCACCCCAGCCAGGGTTTTGTCTAACCGAGCCTTAAAAATCTCCAAAGATGGAGATTCTACCACCCCCCTAGATAGCCCATTCCAATGCTTCACCACCCTCCTAGTGAGAAAGTTTTTCCTAATATCCAACATTGACCTCCTCAGCTGTAATTTGAAACCATTGCTCCTTGTTCTGTCCTCTGTTACCCTCGAGAATAGCCTAGCTCCCTCCTCTTTGGAGCAACCTTTCAAGTAGTTGAAGGTTGCTATCAAATCTCCTCTCAGTCTTCTCTTCTGTAGACTAAATAAGCCTAGTTCCTTCAGTCTCTCCTCATAAGTCATGTGCCCCAGCTCCCTAATCATTTTTGTTGCCCTCCGCTGGACTCTTTCTAATTTGTCCACATCCTTTCTGTAGTGGGGAGCCCAAAACTGGACATAGTATTCCAGATTCGGCCTCATCAGCGCCGAAGAGAGGGGAATAATCACATCCCTCGATCTGCTAGCAATACTCCCACTGATGCAGCCTAATATGCCATTGGCCTTTTTCGCAACAAGGGCACACTGTTGGCTCATATTCATCTTCCCGTCCACCATAACCCCCAGGTCCTCTTCTACAGCGCTGCTACTTAGCCGATCGGTCCCCAGCCTGTAGCAGTGCATGGAATTTTTCCGTCCTAAGTGCAGGACTTTGCACTTGTCTTTGTTGAACCTCATGAGGTTTCTTTCGGCCCAGTGTTCCAATTTGTCCAAGTCTGCCTGGATCCTGTCCCCGCCCTCCAGAGTATCTACCATTGCCCCCAACTTGGTGTCATCCACAAACTTACTAAGCACGCAGTCTATTCCATCATCAAGATCATTAATGAAGATGTTGAATAGAACCGGCCACAGGACCGACCCCTGGGGCACTCCACTCGTTACCGGTCGTTACCAGCCTCAGTTGCTCATGGTAATCTGCTAGCCAGGCTGCCTAGACATGAGGATGAGAGCTGGGTCTTGCCGATGCACACAGATGCTCCTGAAAGATGCTTGCAGATCCAGAAAAGAAAAATCCAAAGCTTTGCAGTCTCACCCAACTTTTTATACCTTTTAGTCCATAGTGCTTGCTGTGTCATGCTGCCCCAGGACATCAGTTAATTGGAGGCATGATTTCATCACGTCCTTGATTGGACTTCAATTGGGCTTTTGTTCTTTTCTTTTCTAGGGTGGGCTCTTCTCACCTGTCTAGGGTTTTATCTCCATTCTTCTCTTATATTTCAGCCATTAAGATGGTGCTAGCATTTTGTATCAGGGCAGGCTGGTGTCTGGACTAATCCCATCACACACACATACTCACATTCACACATCGAGATGAATTACACACATCTATATCTAAATGAAGCTTCATCAAACATAATTTACCATACAAAGTACAAGATTCTAAACCGAGTTACGAAGTTAAAATGGAGTTTCATCAAGCATAATAGAGTTACAAAAGTACAAGATGCAAAAATGAGGTTTTGATTACAATAAAGTTACCATTCGAGTCCCACGGGGCTCTCTGTTACAATGTTGGTATAATAGTTACTTTGGTTACAATGTAGAAGTTTTACAAAGGTAGGTTTTGGTAAACAGTAAGAACTAATGGTGATTGCTGAATGGCAGCAGACCGATCCAATGATTTTTCCATCAACGAACAAAGAGGCTCTTTATCAATGATACAATACAAGTTTATTAACAACAACATTCTTCATTCTAATTCATTATAGTAATGACACATAAAATCCCAAATTCACATAAAGTAAAAATCCCAAGTTCACATATAATCATACATAACAAGACATACTTCTAATAATACTAAGACATAAGAGATTCTTCGGATCTACATTGTCTCCCTTTTGACCCTTCAAACTGAAAGGTATTGAATGGGTCACACTTTATGTAAATACTTTAGGGCAATGTGAATATATACAAATCACTTCATAGTTCTGCTGCCATTCAGCAATCACCATTAGTTCTTGCTGTTTACCAAGAACTACCTTTGTAAAACTTCTACATTGTAACCAAAGTAACTATTATACCAATATTGTAACCAAGAGTCCAGCGGGACTCATATGTTAACTTTATTGTAATCAAAAACTCATTTTTGCATCTTGTACTTTGTAACTATTATGTTTGATTAAACTCCATTTTAACTTTAACTCCATTTTGAATCTTGTACTTTGTATGTTCAATGATGTTTGATGAAGCTTCATTTAGATTTAGGTGTGTGTAATTCATCTGGATGTGTGAACAAGACGTGTGAATGTGAGCATGCGTGTGTGTGTGATGGGATTAGTTCAGACACCAGCCTGCCCTGATGCAAAGTGCCAGCTAAATGGCTGAAGAATAAAAGAAGAATGGAGATAAACCCCTAGACAAGTGAGAAGAGTCCACCCGAGAAAAGAACAAAAGTCCAATTGAAGTCCAATCAAGGATGTGATGAAGTCATGTCTGCAATTAACTGATGTTCTGGGGCAGCATGACACAGCAAGATCTATGGACTAAAAGGTATAAAAAGTTGGATGAGACTGCATATCTTTGGGTTTTTCTTTTCTGGATCTGCAACCATCTTCTAGGAGCATCAGTGTGCACCGGCATCCTCATGTCTAGGCAGCCTGGCCAGCAGATTACCATGAGCAACTGAGGCTGGTAACTATATCCAATCTGTGGGATCCTGAGTGTGTGTAACTGAATAATAATTAGGTTTAGAAGCAATTTTTGAGACTAAGTATTAAAATTTTTTCTATTAAAATTCTTTTTTTAAATATTCACAATAAACATGGCATATTGCCATATCGCCCAAGATCCTGCTAGTTTTTCATTTTTTAAGTTCAACACATTGTTGCTGAACTTAAAGAATTCCTCTCCCTCCCCAGTTTTTATCCTTCTAATGTATTTTAATGAGCAATCATATGTCCCATCAGTCTTATTCGGTACGTTTTCTATTCTGCAGATCATCCTAGTAGCCCTTCTCTATACCTCTTCCTGTTTGGATTTATCATTCTTAAGCATGGGGGATTATAATTGCACACAGTATTCCAGATGAGGTCTCACCAGTGCCATGTATAATGATACTAATACCTCCCTGTTTCTACTGGAAATACTTTGTCTGAAGCACCATAGGACTGCATTAGATTTTTTTTTACAACAGCCACATCATACTGGTGGTTTAGTCATTCTGTGATCAACTAATACTCCCAGGTCCTTCTCTTTGTCACTTTTAATCGATGCATTACAATCTTATAGCAAACATTTCTGTTGTTAGTTCCTAAATGCATAAGCTTTCACTTTCTATTAAATTTCATTCTGTTTCTATTACTCCAGTTTACAAGGTCATCCAGATCTTCTTGAATGATACCCTGATCCTTCACAGTGTTAGCAATACATCCAAACTTTGTGTCATTCACAAACTTTATTAATACATTCCCATTTTTTTTTGCCAAGGTCAGTAATAACATGTTAAATAAGACTGGACCCAAGGCTGAACTCTTAGGAACTACACTAATACTTCCCTCCAGCCTGACATTTCACCTTTCATTATGACCCATTGTAGTCTCCCCTTTAACTTGTTCCTTATCCACTTTTCCATTGTCATATTAATCCCCACTTTTCCAATTTAACTAATAATTCTCCATGTCGAACTGTATCAAATGCCTTTAAAATCTAAGTAAATTAGATCCACTGCATTCTCTTTTTCTAAAGAAATCTGTTATCTTCTCAAAAAAGGAGACCAGGTTGGTCTCACATCATCTACATTTTGTTAAATCATGTTGTACTTTGTCCTAATTTCCATTAATCTGAATGTCCTTAGCTACTTTCTTTCTCTCTCTCTCTCTCTTTTTTTTTTTTTTTTTATTTTCCCTAACACTTTGCATACTGCTGAGGTGAAATTAACAGGCCTATAGTTACCTGGATCCCTCCCCCCTCTTCTTTTAAAAATAGGATTTATGTTAGCAATTCTCCAGTTATGCAATACAAGCTCCAAGTTTACAGATTCATTAAAAATCTGAGCTAACAGGCTTGCAATTTCATGTGCCAGGTCCTTTAAAATTCTTGGATGGAGATTATCTGGGCTCCTTAATTTAGTTCCATTAAGCAGTTCAAGTTTGGCTTCTATCTAAGATATGGTCATTTCTACTTCTATATCCTCATTCCTGTTAGCCACCCAGCCGCTATCCCCCAGCAATTCATTAGCTTCATTAAAACTGGAGGCAAAGTACTGGTTTAGATAATGAGCCAGGCCTAGATAAATGGGAAATTCTGAGTTTTGACAAGGTTTGGTTACAATGTATACTATTTTATTTGAAAGATGAAACAAGAAATGTGCTTCTATGGGTTTAAAGGGAGGTTTCATGAACTAAGTGCTAGACTGAGGTCCCATGTAGGTGTTGGATCTCACAAGAGGGTAACCCTTTCAGAAACCTCTTATCTGAATTATGGCCAAAAACAGTCTTTCGCTTGACTAAGCAGTAATAAGCCAAGATAGCCCTGAGGATTTCAGATGAAATAAGTATTCCACTGTGGACTGAAAAAGGATTGAAGTTGGTTAGATTATATTGTTAACTTTCTACAAAGAGAACCTTTTTCCCATGACTGGCCATAACACAGGCAATTCGATTGCTTCCCAGATTTCAACTGATCTTCCTATATCTTTTCCAGAGAGTAGAGTCATGCGATATAGGAAGAAAAGAAATTTAGTACTATGGCACAGGTGCTTATTAAAAAAAAAAAAAAAAAGCAAACAAACAATCAATCAATTAGGAACTGATCAAAATCTAAGTTCATGAAAAAGGTGTCAGTAGTGGTGGGAACAATCTATTCGTATGAATCTGAATCTAAGACCCAGTGAGGTTCCAGGTCCTTCTGGTACTGTAGCTGAAAGTGTTCCACACGGCCTTTTCTAGACCCACTGGCTGATCAATCAAAGCCATAAAGGGAGGGGCTGGGGGTACCAGCGTGCTCCAAAATCCACCAGTGCATCTTATGAATGGGAACATGTGGCAGCCAATCAAAGAACAACTGCAATAAGAGCTTATGAGCCCCACATTTTAATCAACAGGAATGCAACTGCAACAGTTTGGTGAATCCCGAAATGGTGGGCATTTCATGATTTGGCTGCTGAAATAATCCATTTTCAAGAAAATTAACTAAAATGGAGAACACTGGGAGCTGACGTCCTCAGCTGAATGCTTTGGAAAGGCAAAATAATTCAACTCTCAAAGACAATGCTGAAAGAAAATTACAGGCTTGGAAAGTGTATTAGAAGATGAAGATTAATTTAATGGTTGAAGGACTTTCACTCACTGGCATGAGTCTCTTTTTTAATTTGTTTAGAAGAGGTTCTAGAGGTTCTTCCAGAGCCCATATTTATTTAATTAAGGAATTTTGTTCTTATCTATCTTTATTGGGCTATTTAATATTCAGATAAGAGCTTCTCATCATGCCATCTTTTCCTTATTCATCCATTTTCCTTTATGGTGAGGGGAACTTCCCATGATTTGGCTTAGACATGACAACAGACTGTTTTTATCTCTCCTATATTGATTTAGCAGGAATCTAACATATCAATGCATTTGCAACCTCTGTGAATCACCCAATTCTTAACTTCTTAAAAAATGACATTAGGTAATTATGATTAACTTCTTTATAAATATAAACATGAGCCAATTGACTTTTCTGAGGCACTTCTCTCTTCTCACCACAAATGATAACTCTTCATTTCACATATTTTTATACAATGCATTACTGCTTATCTACTGAAACAACATATATATTTTATAAGTATATTTTATCCATCCAAGAATGTTAACCATTGTGAGCCTAATAAGATAAGCAGAAACAGATTTCAGAAGTTAATGAAGCTATATCTGCATAATCAGGGCTAAATGTGACCATGATTTGAAATGCCGCTTTGCTGACTTACGAATTCTGTGCGTTGGCCTGGTTTTTGGGAATCATATGAGTATATTGTGTTAACTCAATAGGCAGCTGTCTGAAAACAGGCTGACAGGAAATATATGATTTAGATTAGCCATCTCTCAGCAGACACTTTCAAATTGTTAAGGGGCAATGCCAGAACTATTAGCTTTGATGATTTTTTTCCCCATTCTCTACCCTTCCTATAAAACTGGCTTTGACCAGAATGGGGAAAAGGCCTACAAAGAAAGAACTCTAGAAGAATTAAAATGAACCCTCTTAAGAGAAAAGCTATAGTTATTTGGGAGAACCAGGCTGAGACACAGGTCTTTACTGGGATATTTAGAGAATCTAGGCCTACCTAGATCATCATCATAAGATGGTGGGTTTTAGGTAAGAGACATGGAAACAGAGTATTTGTTGTTTTTAAATCCTCACTATTTTATTTATATGCTTTGTTCCAACTGCTAAATAAATATTTGTTTCAAGAAGGCTGTCTTGTCACTATATTTACTAGTCATGGTGAATCAAAGAGTAGAATAGCAGATGCCAAACTAAGTTAGACCTGATAGATAAGCACAGTTCATACACTGAGTATGGTAGTGCAGGGCTCACATTTAGAAAGAGAATTGTGAAAATCCATCCCAAGAAAGATACAAGGTCTGGTACCTGAGGAGGTAAACCCAGAGAGATCTGGAAAAGGACCGAGGTGTAGCTAATCCTATATCCATGATAGGGCCTTGTAAGTTTCTTGACATGTAGTATTCAGTGCTGCATGAAAGATTCATAAAGCATCAGTATCTCAATCACTGTAACAAGTATCTAGAGTACAGACTGATAAACTACAGAATGCTTGTACATTCTTTTGGCTAATGAGCCCTATTTCCTCTAAGACATTAAAGGGAAAATGTTTCACATGAAGTTATCCATGATGACAACTGTGACAGATATGGTAATTTTCTTCAATATCTTTGGGAGAGCATGCTGAATTAAGTTTAAATAGCTTTGAAGTCCATAGTGTTATAAATGTAAAGTTGATGTATTATTGTGGGATTGTATGTAACTTCATTAGTGGGGAGAAGTGTCCAATGCAAACCTGGGAAGTGATATTAATCTCAAAGGATTATTTTGAACAATGTGCCATACATAAAGGCACTTCCAAAACGAACAAAATTAAATGGGTTTCCTAGGAAATATGTGGGGGAAAAGGGAATGCAAATTCCTACCTCTGAACCCAACCTTTTGATTCTATGCAATGAAGATAGAATCAGTCCGATCTGCACAGACTGTGAATAAGTGATCAGTCAAAGATCTGTGATGTATAAAGAGGGTACTCAGATTCACAAGAGTGCTTGTTCAGAGCTAACAGCTGTTATGAACTCGTAACTACAGAAATAAACATTGGTGGAGTTTGAAGAACCTGCCAGAAACCTTGCTGAAGTTGGGGGTGATCTCCAGTAAACTTGTTAGCATGCATGTATGTTCATTTATTGTTTTTATTAGTTTTTCTCTGTAATGCATTCACCATAGGAATGCTTAGAAAAATGCTGTATGGTAACTTAACTGTGGGTAATTATGGTGTTGATAGTGTCTAGAGAAATAAAAAAGTTAGACTGGTTAGGCAGTCTGACTTGCTGCACACTATATAGGGAGGGAGCTGCATAGCCTGGAAAAATTCCAATTTGGAGGGGAAGACACGTGTATCCACTCAATACAAGTGACAGCTGAGGAGCTGGAAGCTTAGAGTAGATCATGAGGGGAAAATACAGGTAGAGTTGTCCTGAGCTCTGATAACAGCCAGGATTCATAGCAATAAGCACATCCCCTTCATTCTCTTCTTCCGTGGAATATCCATCTCTCACCTCAAAGCATCCCTTTTTCATCCAGTGCAGCTTCTACCCACCTGCTCTCCTGCACCTCAGAGTTATCCATCCTTTATTTGCCCTTTCATGGGTGTTATCATTCCCTTCCTTGGCCAAATCACACACCCCCCTCCACTGAAAACCCCATTGGGAAGGGGACAGGAAAAAACACCCAAGTTTCAGGTTTCCCATCCCCCCACAGGAAAAGAAGGACTAAGAAATGATAAATCTGACTTGATACATGGATACCCCCAAGCCTTCACATCTTCAAAGGCATTTTTCCTGAGCAGCTGTTTCCTCTGAGAACCTTCTCTAGCTCCCAGTTCTCCACATTGCTCCTGCAGTAGCAATATTGCCATTGGCTGAAGCATCCCTGAAGATCAGTATCAGCGATTCACAATATCTGAGCTAACTTAAGATAGCTGTAAATATCATTAGCGTAGCTCCGAGAGGACCAATGTGTGGTCAGTCCTTCTCTGCTGGAGCAGCAGGAGGAATTCTTTCTGAGCCAACTGGAAATCCTTGTGGGAGACCCCTATGGCACAGCCCTCCAGGCACATAAAATTCTGGCCTCAGCAGAAAAATCACATTAATTGATATTTTTTAAACCCACAAAAATGGATAGATGGAGGAAGATTTCCAGAGTGTTCCAGTACCAGCTCTCACAAGGTTCAGTGCTCCAGTGGAAGTAGTTATGTACATTATTAGATTGGTATCGGAGGGCTCAGCATCTTCCATGTTTCATCCCTAACTGAGCTTCCTTGGCAGCTCCCACCAGCTGTGCCATAGCACCTTCTCCACAGAAGTTGAGAAATAGCTTAAATTGGAAAGCATATCTTACTAGAACTTAATAACAAATGTGAGGCATGGAAGAAAAGAGAACCTGAAAGAATGACAGGGTAAAGGAATATGAAAAAAGTCATATGAGGGAAGGAGAAGGGAAAGTTAATTTAAAAGTTTTGATAAATAAGACTGTTCTTTCTCTCACTATGCTGGCCCATCTGTTCTTTGTTTCACCTCCTTTTCCTTCTGTCTCTGTCAGATAAGACATGCTAAGTTGATCTGGAAAACATAGAAGATTAGAGCTATGCAGTTAGTATTTCCTTCCACCTTTTTTTGATTTTCATAAGAATTTTGTGAGTGGAGTGGATAACACAGAATAGAGGGAACCGTAATTCTGGTCATCATTAATGTCTACATACAGAAGTGATAAAAAGGTTTTACTCAAAAATTCATGTATGGATGTGTGCATGTGCTCATACACACTTGATTATAATGTAGAATAGTTATTGCCTTTATACAAAAAAAAATAGTTCTGCTAATAATCTCTTACTAGAAAGCTCATCATGACATATGCCACTGTATGCCAAATTCCTCTCTCAATGATTATAGGTACAAACTTCTCATTCTTTCAAGAAAAAAAGATGCTGACAGGTTAGTGCAAATCTAAATTTCCTTTTGCAAAGAGTAACATACTATCAGTATGTACTCATCCAGTGCCTGGGAACTTTATGTTTTCATTTAGTTTTCAGGGAGATAAGAATGCTTGATAAACCTATCAAAGCTACCATCCCTCAACCTTGCCTGGCAGCTTGGGTTGATAGAGCCTGCTTTACATTCAGACAGAAAACAAATTAGACTGCTCTGTACTCAGGCTTCTTGTTCTCTTCTTGCAATAGGACCCATCCATCTCCTTCTCTTGACTGAGAGATGCTGGAAAGCACACTGAAGAGCAGAAGGGGAGAGCTGAGGCAGAGATCAGAGAGAGGAAGAGAAAGTAAAAGGAATATTGGTGGAATGGTACACAGGAAAATAAGGTAGAAAAACAATCAAACAGTGTGCTAAAGTGTGGAAACAAAGTTATATAAAAGCACTGCTTAAAAAAAATCTCAGTGATGTATAGATGTGCATTAAAATTTAGAATCTTAAGTTGATCCATCACAGGCAACAATGGAAGGAGTAATAAAGAAGCACGATCGATCGATCGATCGATAGATAGATATAATATTCCACTAGATCTGGCTAATAGATTTACTGTACGCACTGAGACTGGATTTCTTCCACTGTCCAATTATCATGCTATTTGATTGTCATCTGAGACACATATTTGAAAGGATTTTTAGAAAGATGGCTGGCATAATTTGCAAATAAGGCTCTCAGTTATGCAAATAAATTATTTCAAACGCAAAAACAAACTAGAAGAAAAAATATATATTTTAATGAGCTTTGTTGTAGGTTTGAAGACTTTTAAAAAATATAGATGAAATATCATACCACCACTTTAAAAGCATAAAATACTGAAGCTTAATTCTTTCTTTTCCCCTCTCCTATAATGATGCCTTGAATGCTGAAGAGACTTTTCTAAGTATTTCAAGTTTACATTTTATTCTCCCTGCCTTTAGAGTTGTAAAAATGAACTTCCCCAATTAAAGAGTCCTGTTTTCTTACCATCAAGGAGCAATACAAAGACCATTGTCTGATATATTTACATTTATTAATATTACTTTTTCCCTGGATGTGGCACCATTTGTCCATTAATGGAGATTTTTATTAATACAAATCTTTCTAGAATCTCTCTGAAATTAACAACTAATCCAAAATACGCTAATGAAAATAAAGTCAGTCATATTTGTCTTTCATAACCTTTCATTATCATTCAATCCAGGAGGATCCCGCCTTTATATCCACCATCTCGTCAATGCAAAAGATAAAATAAATAACATATTAAAATTAAATTACACTTTTATAGCACCATTCACCTAGTGAAACCAAAATTATATGGAAGTATTAGTTCTTAACTACTTCACAACTCTGTGAGGTAGTAAATTAATGTGAGGAAAATAATTTGCCAGAATACATTTATTTAATAATTTGTCTACCCCCATTTATTAATTGCTCACAGATAAGACCATAACATTCTTGAATTCACTTAACATGATTCCCAATTTTTTCTAGTGAGTAATTGCTCTTCTACGACTTGTTTGCAGCTTACAAACTGTAATTACATTGCAATTAAAAATTCACATGGTATTGTTTTTGTTCTCTGATAGGATACTTTATGAAGCTAACTAATATACCAGAAACTGAAAATTGTGAAATGATATTTTTATATTGTGCTGACAATTTTTAATTCGTGATGTTATGATTCTTCCCAAGTCATCCAATAAGGAGACAAATAATTACAAACGTTTTATACAGCCAACATATACAGCTCAGATTTCAAATTGCATATTTGCTGATGGAGTCAAACATTCTAAGCCAGAAATAAAATTTTTGATCATCAAGGCTGACCTCGTCCCATATATCACAAGTCATAAAACTTCACCAACAAACTGCCTAGGTAATATCTCTCTTTTGCAATTTAACCGACCAAATTTCAATTTAGGACCAAATGCATAATTTATAATGTACCTTCAGCAAACATGCATGCACTGGAATTAAGTTACTTTTATGATTATTCATGTTAATATAAATTTAGGACTTGAATGTTCATAAAAGAGCATACAAAAGGGTGTCAAATATGGCCAGATTAATTTTTTATTTACAAAAATCAAATGTGCATTTAGTTTCTCAATAGTCACTTTTCTCTAACTTTTTTTTTATCCCATTCTACAGTTCTCAGTTTCACTAAGTGATTTGCTCAAAGTCACACACACACATTCAGTGATAGAGTTGATTACTAGGCATATTTTCCCCATTTTAGGGCATGGATTTGAGGGAATAAAAGGGAGTCATTTTTTCTACTTATAATTTTTAATTTCTTTGTATTAGAAAACAAGTTACTCAAGGTCAAATACCCAATCCATGTCAACTAAGTCAAACACCATAATTTGTCTGTGAAGATTACAACAAAAAAAATACATCAACATAAAGTAAATATGAATTTCCAGAGGGGTAGCCATGTTAGTCTGGATACAGCAAAAACAACGAGAGTCCTGTGGCACCTTAAAGACTAAGAAATTTCTTTGGGCATAAGCTTTTGTGGGTTCCAACCCACTTTGTTAGTCTTAAGGTGCCACAGGACTCTTGTTTTTAAATAGGAATTATTGTTTAATGACAAACCATAATTATTTAAGGTAGATATGAATTTATACAGAAGCATCCACTGGAAACTGGGATCATTCCTTCCAATTCTTGTGAATTCAGAGCTGATTATAAATAGTGCATGATCTAAACACCACACACATGGGGTACAGGAACATAGAAAATAAAGCACAAAGAGCTCAACTGATGAAGAAACACAAAAACACCATTCTCTCATACATAGTAAATAAAGCCTTTCACTTAAGCATATTAAACAGTGGGCATGACAACTCATAGAAATAAAAACACAAGGAAAATGGGATGCATTTAGGTATTCTACACACGAGTTTTTTTTCTATTTTTTTTGTTTATTTTTACTAGTAAACCTTACTATTTAACGTGTATTTTAAATTTTTAAACTATATACTTACAGGCATGAATTTATCTAATTTCAATATACTTGATTTAATTAAAGAATAAGATTTATGTATTTTGTAGAATTTCTTTTTTTAATTCTCCCTTTCATCCTCATTTCTTGTACAATTGAAGTGCTTTTGAAATAGCCTTGGGTGTATGTTCTATAGTGCTTTTCATAAACTCCTCTCTCCAGCTCCTCCAAAACAGAAATTTGGCATGTAGTTTGCAGATACCTTGAGACACTAAGTTCCTGTAACTGCAAAGCATCAGACTTCAAAAAGTGAGTTACAATTATAGCTATCGTTAGTACAGTTAAACCCTTGGGTTCTCTCTGATATTAATAACAGCACTTGTACTTCTCAGACTAGCAAAGCAGACAAGGGCGAAGTGGGATGGCAGGATTAGTTTATCACTCCTTTCCCACCAAAACGATGAAAAGAAACTTGTTCTGAAATTCTCATAGGATACTATAACTTATTCCTTTCCCACCCCCAAACCTAAATAGTAAGCAAGGCAGAGACAAGCTTCATGTACATCTCAGCACCTCTGTGAGTACTGTCAGCATAACTCGTATACAAACACGTCCCTTTCCCTTCTATTCCAGAACAGAGTTATGCTAGAACCACAAAGTTTAGATTAAAAAAGGAACTTTCATAAAGCTGTGTGCATTCAGAAAGATGCATTTGGTTTAGTACATTAAAGATATAGTGGCTAGTGATGAACTTTGGATACATATTTGAACATTAACATTCGGAAATGTTTGGATAAAGGGTTAAGACCCATTTTTTTTCAGAAGGGTAGTTCTGTGTAAATGATTTGCCTTTCTGTACAAACTCACAGACTCTAAGGTCAGAAGGGACCAATGTGGTCATCTAGTCTGACCTCCTGTACAATGCAGGCCACAATCCTAGGACCACATTAGGTGTTTTCATGGCCACATCACATTGGCGGCCCATAGTCATCCTGTGATCAACCAATACACGCAGCTCCTTCTCTTACTGTCACTCCCAACTGATGTGTCCCCAACTTATAGTGAAAAAGCTTGTTGTTAGTTCCTAAACACATGACCTTGCACTTTCCACTATTAAATTTAATCCTATTTGTGTTACTCCAGTTTACAAGGTCATCCAGATCTTCCTGTATGATATTCCAAACCCTCTCTGTATTGGGAATACCTCCTAACTTGGTGTCACCCATAAATTTTTCTTAGCACATTCCCACTTTTTGTGCCAAGGTCAGTAATAAAAAGGTTAAATAAGATCGGTTTCAGCACCGATCCCCAAGGAACTCCACTAGTAACCTTCCTCCAGCCTGGTATCTCACCTTTTAATATGACCCCATGTAATCTCTCCTTTAACCAGTTCCTTATCTACCTTTCAGTTTCTATATGAATGCCCCTCTTTTTCAAATGACTAATACTTCCCTGTGGAAACTGTATCAAATGCCCTACTGAAATTTAGGTAAATTAGCTCCACTGCAACATCTTTGTCTAAAAAAAATCTGTTATCTCAAAATAGAAGAACAGATTGGTCTGGCACAATCTACCTTTTGTAAGACCATGTTGTATTCTGTCCCAATTATCATTAACCTTGAGGTCCTTAACTACTGTATCTTTCAATTTTTTTCCAAGACTTTACATACTACTGAAGCCAAAACTAACAGGCCTATATTTATCAAGATCACACCCAATCTTAAAAATAGGAACTCTGTTAGCAGTTCTCCAGTTGTATAGTATAAGCACTGAGATTACAGCTTCACTAAAAATCCTTCCTAATGGGACTGCAATTTCATGTGCCAGTTCCTTTAATATCCATGAATGGAGATTATCTGGGTCCCTCAACTTAGTTCCATTAGGCTGTTTAAGTATGGCTGTTCAAGCTGTGGTAATTTCTACCTTCATACCTTAATTCCCATTAGCCACTTTGCCATTATCCCCAAGCTCATCATTAGCCTCATTAAAAATGGAGGCAAAGTATTTGTTTAGATATTGGGCCCTGTCCAGATTATCCTTAACCTCCACCTCCTCCCGCATAGTCAAGACTTTGTGGTCCTGCTACTTTGTTCAATTTCTTCCTATTTATATAGCTATAGAAGCAGGTGAATGTCTGATTTTTTTTATGTTGCACAAGCATCTAAGTAAAACGTATACCACTGTAAATAAAAATGTATCAACACTGTGTAGCTCCAATATGTTTAAAACGTAAAGAAAATGTTTCTCAATTCAACACAAGTGAAGTCCCTTTATCCAAATGGTGGTCTTTGAATAGTTGCAGATAACTGGGAATTTAAATAAAAGGAAAGTATATTTTTAAGTGGATTTTCACTATGAAATATACAAGGACATGTTCTGTAAAGCACTTCCGTTTATTTTCCCCATTTTCCATTTCAGATGAAGTTCATTTATCTGCATTACATATAAATGAAAATGTTGATGATTTGAATGACCAGTATGTCCCCCATTCTGACTCAGGTAACCAGGATTTTTTGGTCCCCTAGGGTGGAGAAAAGGAAAGGAAGTAGACTCTTTAGTCCTGCTTGAGTTGGAGGGGCTGGGAGGATCATCGGGACTGAACAGTAGCTGGGAGATTTCCAAGGCAGAAGGTAATACCCACCCCCCTAAGCCTGTCCGATCCCTGTGTCCCCTGACTCTTGCTCCTAGTTGGGGGTTCTGCTATAAGAATGGGCCCACTACTAAGCTGTGGTTCTGTCTCTGGGTCTACCCCAGCTCCCAGCAGCCCTGACTGTTACTGCAGTCTCTTTGTGCTTACCTGCCTCTGTGTGCCTTCCCAAACATGGGGACTGGCACTTGTCCCCTCAGAGTATGTTTTGCCCCTGAGGAAGGAAAGATGCTCCCCTTCCTAGCAGCATAAAGAAGGGGCAGAGTAGGGGGGGATTGAGGGGAAGAGGATCCAAGACCAGGATTAGGCGAGGTCATACAGGGACTTGGAATCACTGGAATCCCAGGACATAGCTATACCCTATTTTGGAAATTGACTGATATTTGGCTACGTGTGGTGGATATACAAGTGGCCTAAGACGGGAGAGTACATGGGGTGGGTTCTGAGTTCTTAGAGAGAATTGTTTCTTGGGTAACTGGCTGTTGAGACTTGCCCACATGCTCAGGGTTTAACTGATTGCCATATTTGGGGTCGGGAAGGAATTTTCCCCCAGGGCTGATTGGCCTGGGCTCTGGGGGGTTTTCGCCTTCCTCTGTAGCACACCTACCAGTGAATTCTCTGTATCTTAGTCCTTAAATCATGATTTAAGGAGGTAAATAACTCAGTCATATGTTGGTGGCCTATCGCTGGAGTGGGTGGGTGAGGTCTTGAGGCCTGCATTTTGCAGGAGGTCAGACTAGATGATCGTACTGGTCCCTTCTGACCTTAAAGTCTATGAGTTGGGTAGCCAGACTGTCCTTGGAGCACAGACCCCACTGGGAGCAAAACAAAGCAGCTGATAACAGCAAGTTAAATAGAAGGCCCTTGTGGGCTAGATCTCACTAAAGGCTCGTAAGCAATGTAAGCAGTCATGAGAAAAGAGGAAAAGTCCTCTCCCGGTTAAAAGACAGAAAACAAAGAATAGGATTAAATGGCCAGTTTTCATAGTGAAGAGACAAACAGCAGGGTCCTCCAAAGAGTGTGCTATCCAACATACTCATAAATGATCTGGAAAAAGGTGTAAATGACAAGATGGGAAAGTTTGCAGATGATTCAAATTATTCAAAATTATTAACTCTAAAGCAGACAGCTAAGAGTTACCCTGGAATCTCAGAAAACTGGGTCACTAGGCAACAGAATGGCTGATTAAATTCAATGCTGGTAAATGCAAAGCAATGCACAGTGGGGAAAAAAATCCTATCTATACATGCAAACAGATGTAATCTAAATGAGCTGTTACTACTCAAGAAAGTTCTTGTAGCCATCATGGAAAGTTCTCTGGAAAAACTGCTCAATGTGGAAGTCAAACAAGCTAGCAGAATGCTAGTAAGCATTGGGAAAGGAAGAGATAAGATGACAGAAAATATAATGCCACTCTATAAATCCATGGTATCCTCATACATTGAATACTGCCTGCAGTCCTCATCACCCCATCTCAAAAAAGATTCATTTGAATTGGAAAAAGTACAGAGAAGGATAACAAAAAATATTAAGGATATGAGACAGCTTCCATATTAGCTTAGAAAAAAAAAAGACAACTTAAGGGGGATATTATAGAGGGCTATAAAATCATGAATGGTGAAAAGCAGTGTTCACATAATATAAGAAGCAAGAGCCACCCAATGAAATTAATAGCAGGTTTAAAACAAACCTAGGTATTTCTTCACACAGCGCAACTCATAGCCAGAGGTTGTTGTGAAGGCCAAAAGTATAATTGGGTTCAAAAACAATTAGTTCATTGAAGATAGGTCCATCAAAGACTATTAACCAAGATGGACCAGGACGCAACCCCATGCTCTGGGCATACCTAAACCTCTAACTGCCAGAGCTAGGATGGGTCAACAAGAGATACATCGCTTGATAAATTGCCCTGTTGTGTTCATTCCTTCTGAAGCATCTGGCACTGGTTGCTTTCGGAGGATAAGAATCTTGGCTAGATGTACCATTGGTCTGACCCAGTATAACCATTCTTATGGAGGCTGCTAACTGAATAACACTATCATATAATATGGCAACTGACAATGAGAATTCTCCTTTCCAAATGATGGCAGGGTATGATGCAGTAATGTTTTTACATTACTATGCCCTGGCCTGAAACATAATCAGAGGCTTGTTCCTAATACTCAGAAGATCCACAGGAAAGACCAGTCCCATCTAACTTTTGTTCAGTGATGTAATAAACTGCATTTAAAACTCAAATATGAATATATAGCTGACCATATGAACAGAAACAGCTCTGCCATTTTCCACAAGACTTAAGACTCTACTTAAGTAGTGTAATTCCTCAGTGACCTTCCTAAATGACAAGACTGTTTCCCCGTGTACATGTAGGTTTTAAACATCCTATCCTTTTATATCACCTTTTACATCTGCCATCATTTTTCTTTGTATAATTGGTGGTCACTAGATAAATGGACATTTATATCACTATACATTGTATATATTCACACACCCATCTACAATGGTGCTTGCTGTATTCTTTCTATTTATAACAGCAAATGCTGCAGACACTATGGTAAATTCAGTTTGTGTTAGCAGTAAATCTCCAGTTATTAATAGAACCTTTTTCTATGAAATGTGAAAACTTATCTGAGTCTGCCTCCTGAGGACCTCTAAAAAGATGTGAATTTCTCACCAAAAGAAATCTTCCAATGGACCACTGAGTTCTAGTATTTGAGTAACATGAAGTTCTGCAGAATGGGGTTCAGCATGGCAGAATACACAATCTCTGGATCAGCCTCACAGTGCTGTGATTACATCCTTCTGGCAGTGATGTTCTTGGAAACGAACATATTCACCTTCTCCTTCAATAAGGAAGGAAGAAAAATAGGGAGAGACCATATTCTTAAGAACAGAAACAGTAAGGCCTTACCTATATTGAAAAAACTGTGTCGTAGGATCGGTTGAGCGGGCAGTGTAGATCCACTCAGTTGATTCCGGAAGCGCTCTCCGTTCAACTCAATAACTCCATACTATGTGAACACTGCTTTTCACCATTCATGATTTTAGAGCCCTCTATAATATCCCCCTTAAGTTGTCTTTTTTTTCCCTAAGCTAATATGGAAGCTGTCTCATATCCTTACAATTTTTTGTTATCCTTCTCTGTACTTTTTTCCAATTCAAATGAATCTTTTTCGAGATGGGGTGATGAGGACTGAAGACAGTATTCAACGTATGGGGATACCATGGATTTAGAGAGTGGCATTATGATATTTTCTGTCATCTTATCTCTTCCTTTTCTAATGCTTACTAGCATTCTGCTAGCTTGTTTGAGTACGGCTTTGTCGACTGGAGAGTGCTTCAAGTTGATGGAGCCTATTGAAGACGCCGTGGTGAGTAGGAGTAATTAAATTGGTGGGAGATATGCAATCTGTGGCAGTATAGATCTGGCCTAACTAAAACACATCAGCTCCATTCTCCTCCTCCTCTAAATGGGGTCTCAGTAAAATACAACATGACTGTAAATTTAATAGGAGGAAAAAAGTCTCCTGTCCTTTGGAAAAGGTTTTCAAAATATAATAATGCTGAAAAGTCTGATTTTCAAAAGCAGTTATATGGCTTAGGAGCAGAAAGATGATTGACTTTCAATGGAATTTCTGCTCCTAAGTCACTTTGCACCTTTTGAAAATCTCCTCTTAGCCCACAATTTGTTTAAAACAAAAATATCCTAATGAGGTCACAAACCTGCCAAATCAAAGCTCTCTGCTGTATATTTGAATTTTATTAGATACTTGGTGAAAAATCTGATTGTGTGGATGTAAAGGAGAAGTGTATGAGTGCATGTAAGCAAAAGAAGATACATGACTCCTGGAGTCAAACATCTGAAAAAATAATCCCACTTTTTTTTTTTTTTAAATATACCAATTAGAGGAGGACCAGAAACTGAGTACAAGTACAGAAAACGATGAGGGGAACTGTGATTAGCAAGAGGAAAGGAAATGAAGTAACCAGCAGCTGCATTATGAAGCTTAAGTATTTTCTAATTCAATAATGTTTACCTCTTAGATAATTGTTGGAAATACTCATGAGCACAGAGGGTGATGGAGCTAAGGGCTTATTTAAACCATAAAGTTTTGCTGCAGTTATAACAGCAAAAATATTCCTCTTCACTCCCAGTGTTTGGGAACTGATATAAGATGTATGTATTTAGAGACACCTTTATATTGATGTGATGCTGTAAGAAGTATGGACAGCCATTTATTAGGTATACCATGCAAAGTATCAACTGAAAGGTTATAATTTGCTAATTATGATAAACTTACCTATATGTACATGTTTGTACCGCAAGTTATAAATGTGTAATATACCTGCCTAAAAACTTGTGGTTTGCTACTGGGTAAACTCTCAACAGATTAGTATCAACACTACCCAGCTTGCTTGGAGGTCCATCAAGGGCCAGCAGCTATACGAGGGGTTGGCAACCCCGTGCCAAATGTGGAACGCACGCCTACTTACAGTGGCATGTAGCACTCCTGGCCTTGTGGCACAGTGGCTGTTCCCCCCACTGATCTTGCCCCAAGTGGGACCTGGGGCACACACACAGATCCTGTCCCCTGTTGACCCCAAACCCCAGCAGGGAGGTGGTGCCAGCAGGGAAAAGCCCACGCGCGTGCCTCAGTCCCCTGCTGGCCCCAATCCCCAGCTGGGGGGGGGTGTTGGGGCCAGCAGAGAAGAGCCCACACGTATGCCTTCCGTCCTCTGCTGGCCCTGCCCCCACACTGGGAATCAGGGCTAGCAGGTAAGAGCCCCCACACGGAGCACCCATCCCCCCTGATCCCCAGCTGAGGGGATGGGGTCAGCAAGGAAGAGCCCATGCGCATACCTCCTGTCCCCTGCTGGCCCTGCCCCTTTGCTGGGGGTCAGGGCCAGCAGAGAAGAGCCTACTGAGGTTTGGGGGTGGGAGCGGATCTGTCACAGGGGCCAGCCAAAGGTCCCAACCCCAGAGCTCTACTATGGAGCAGGGAAAGAAGCCAGGTCTATGCCTGTAATCGGCAGGACATGTTTGGACATGCCTTTGGGCAGGAACTCCAAAACTTTTTCACTGTACATGTGCTGTTTTTGAAACATAGGATGTACAAACCACATGGTACAGAATATAAAAGGCAGCTGCATCATCTCCATTTTGTCTTCATTCCTGCTTCTTACCTCAGAATCATCTGCTCTACATCTGAAGCTTTGAACAGAGAACTGGCAGACCCATACAGGTACTGGATGTGATCCAGGGGAACCATACAAGCCAGCAAACACACAGATATTGGCAAGAACCTGACGTATGGACTTTGAAGTCTTATCTGCATATCTGACTGCTTTGATTATTTAACATCTCTCTTGTTGGCTATTTCTTTTAGGTACTGATAGATTTGTTGGCAGTGTGGTATTTTGGGGGAAGATACAAGCATATATTAATCTGGTAATGTGGCTGACCCTTTGGGGATCAGGAGAAAATTTTATGCAGTGATAAGAGTTTTAACTAACTTCTCACTTTACTGGAGCTGGCTGCTGACTGGGAACCTGAGACTGAAATGCAGGGAGCTGCATATTTTTTTTTATTTTTTGTTGGGCCTTTTAGTGACCAGTGTGGGGAATCAGGAGCACGATTTGACTGATTTTGGTGAATCTAACTTCAGTCAGTCACCAGTTTTGAAAAAAAATCTGCTCTCCTTTTTGCAGCCTACCCTGACCTTGGAATTTGCTAGTAGACTACTGTAGGCTAGGTTTAATTCACTCTCTCCAATCAGTATACAGCATCTTCATCAAAGTGCTACAGTGGTACAGATATACTGATGCAATGTTTTAAGTATAGACCTGCCTTAAGGGCTAGTTTGGAATACACGCAAGCAGGAAGATGAGGACCCATATAGGTGCCAGTTGATAGGTGGTTAAAAGTCATTAAGTAGCAATGCCAGAACCACAAAGTTTTAACGGGCACAGTCTTTCAAGTGAGCCATTCAGCAAAATCCAGATTGAGACACAAGGACACACTGGCATGTCTGAAGAAATAGGCTTCAGCTGGTAGGGCACTGGTAACAGACATGTGTGCACTGTCTTAAAAATCCTACCTTTTCTTCTAATACATTGTTCCTACTGCAACATAAACAATACTTAGATTTTAAGAAGGCTGTTTGGCCAGAGATTCACAAGAGGAAGAACCAGAGGGGTAACATGACCATATATCCTGTTTTGGCTGGGACAATGTCTTTTTTAAGCCATGTCCTGGCCATCCCTACTCCTACTCCCCTCCCACCCCCACCCCCCCACCAAAAAGTGGGCAGGAATATATAGGAGGATGAGCAGTGATGCCAGCCTGGAACAGAGGGGGAAGCCGGACTGAAAAGGGAGGCCTTGGGCCGTCATGCAGATGTAGGGGGCAGGCTCAGCATAGTCCCGAGTGTGTCCCATCTTCCTTTTGGGACATATTCTACACAGGTGCTCAAACTCAATCAGACCTGCAGGGAAAGAACGGTTGATACTCAGGGTATTGTAGCCCAAGACCTAGTCTAGGAGGGGGAGAACTGCAAAATTTCACCCTGGGATACGCATAAGGCCTAATTACCTGAGAGAATGTTCTATGGGACACCAGAAAGGATAAAGAAGTTAAGCTAGCCATGTAATTATGTCTGTGAAAATTACTCCAGAGGAAAATGTCAGGGAAAACACTGCATGCCTCTCTTCCTTCTCATTCACATATATACATTAAAAATGATGTCAATTATCCAGTTACAGGTAAGTAGCTCTGACTCAGAGGGGAAAAAATAAACTTATGGACTTTGGCAACACAGTTAATAAACAGAATGACAAGACCTTTCATCGGACTAGCATTAATAACACAAATGTTGCAGTAGTCTGTCTGATCATTTGCTGGTGAGCAATTGAATTCCCCCCTAACTTTGAACACTAAACATTCAGCACTGCATTACCAAAACATTTTTCACCTCAATCTAAATTCAGGCAGACATTTTGGTATGGGTATGTTAAATCAAACACTACTTTACTCCTGTGAATTGACCATATATTATCTAGGGCAATAACCCTGTTGCTATCAACAGCCCATTTAGGGTATTAATTCAGCAACAATTTATTATTTCACAAAGCAATGCATTTGTAAGGTAAGCTCAATGCTTTGTCGATAACAGAAATACAAAGTTTTAAATATTCACCTTCCATTTCATACTCCAATTTTGCCAATTTAAGCAAGCAGATCAGCTTTAAGCCACTGTCTGAATGAGATAATGTCCATGTTTCAGAAAAGAAAAAAAACCCTACATCATGATTTACAGAAATTTTAATAAATATTTCTGTTGTATAATGGGATTTACTGCATCCAGTGCAAGGGCTCAAAGACAGTCTGGAACTTTAGGCATGCTAGGATTTAAATGATTGCCAGTCCTAGATGTAGGAGACTGTCTACTTTGTTTATACATAGAAGAATCAAAGAGTAATTACATATTTAACTGGAGTACCAGTCAGATTTCATACACGAGCCATTATTTATAATCAGCACTAAGAAACATTCAGCTAATACACCCGAAGAAAAAATGAGGTAGGCAGAAGGGAGAGTAACCACTGTCAAAATAATTACATTTACTTTTTACTTATATTAGCATCGGTGTCATTTCTGTAAGCACTGAAATGCACTATCCTGAAAAGTTTACTTTTCTTATTCATTTCTTGACAGAAATGCATCTAAATACTTTTGAGAAACTGAGTCGTGTTCCCAGGTATGCTGCATCGTTTAAAACAAAACAAAACTAAAAAACCCAACCCAAAACCATGGGTGTTTCTAATTATTTGGAAAATATACAGGTAACCTCCAAACTAATTTGAGGGGCTATTTGTATTTTAGAACTGATCCTGGAAAATAAATTATATTTCACACAAATAGTTCCAGTGAAGTCATTCAGACTACTCAAATAATAATAATTTCAGGATTATGAACTCAGATACCAGAGATGCTCAGAGCACCTTTTTTGTTTTTGTTTTTTTTAATACAACCTCTATATTAATTTTGCTTTGTCTGTCTGTTCGTATGTATTTACCACCTGTGCTTTACCACCTTTCTCCAGCCAATGGCATAATGTTTATACGTTTTAATGGCAACCTGCATCCAGCACAAAGTCTGCTAGGCATCTGGCCCTGTGGGTTAGGAATCTGGGAAAGTAGAAGTCACTGGTTTGAATCCCACCTTGGTTTGAAAAGCTGCTGTTCATAGGTTTTGATTTGATCTACTTTTAGTCTTGATTGAAAAATAATTTTTTTAAAAATCAAGTTTTTTAGAATAGACGACCTTAAAACCAACACTAAAAGGGACAAAACAAGTACAGATGTAATTCAGATTGGTCAGACTTCTTGCATGAGGCATTTTAAGCACTATGAATGCATTTATTTGCAAAAGGTCAGCTGGCCACTGTAGCATGTACAGTGGCAACCCAACCTTACATACAGAGGGCAAGGTATTACTCTAAGCTACAAAGCAATGTCCACAGGAAACTTGCACATAGGCCATTCATCTACAGCTTAAGCTTATCAGAAAAGAAAAGGGAAATAGTGGACTGACTGATCCTCCCTGTATATTTTTGCTATCACTGTAGGATTACCATTAGCAGTAAACTCACCCATATAAAAGCCAGTGCAAAAAGAGAAGAAAATACAAAGAATGCTGTATAACTGGAATTTTTATATATATACATACATACATACACACACACACACCTAATCAAATCTTGCCTCTGGGCCCCGGGCAACTACCAGGTGGTTTGGTGCAAGCTTTAAAAAGCCTTATGGAAACTCCTTATCTCAAACGGTGTAAACTATTTCTGTCAGGGTTAATGGACTCATTCTCACTTTGCAATTCACTTCCTCTTTTCTGCCCTTTCATTTTATGAACATAATTGAAACAAAACAACATAACATCTTTCTCCAAAGACTGTGCAGGGAAAGGAAGCTCGCTCCTTTCAAAACCCAAAACCTATGAAAAGAAAGGAAAGGGAATTAAGTGAGAGAGACAGGTGAGTTCAAGGGTAATGGATTCTTAAAGGAAGACTGACTCAATCAATTAGCACCCATACCACTGAATACACACCACACACATACATACTCTTTGCAGAAACACACAACTTCAATACAGCTTTCCTTAACTTATAAATTTGAATAAAACATTGTTCCTGTTTTTCCATTAAGATCTCAATATCTGCTAAGAGACAGCATCAAAGAACTACAGAGAAAGACCATGTGCACTGAAAATGATTTACTCAAGCACAATTAAAAAAAAACCAAAACCCTAACCTTTTATGACTCAGTACAATATAATACAAAACAATATAGTACAAAACTAGAATAGCTAGCTATGTAGGGCAGAAATCACAAATTCAGCTTCCAGACCATAGAATAATAATGTTAGTACTCTGGTTTAATAACCAGGAGCACTGATCGAGCTTCCTAGGCACACATAAGAACCTTTTTTACTGTATAATCGGCGCTGTATTTCAACATATCTAAATTGCACTGGGATATAATGCTATGAAGAAATCGGTGGATGGGACAGCCCATCTCATTTTATGAAAAAACAGTGTTTCAACAAATATTCCAGAGTGAAACTGATTTCAGACGGGGGGAGAGAGGGCTTGCTTAGGCTCATTAGGCAAGTCGGTCTAGGAGCAGAAAAACAAACTTCATATTTTTGCAGTGCAAGCTCACTAGCCATGGAAGGCAATGGATTAGGGTGGACCCACTGATTCCTGGTCCTACAAGCTATCAAGCTATGACATGGCATCCCCATAAGCTAGATACATGAGTGAATTGGCCTAATAAGGTAGATAGGGTAATTTACCCTACAGGTCATTACATTTGAAACTTACTTGTTGTTACAGAAACAGTATAGCAAGCCATATCACTTGTATTTATTCTAGTATTAAATTTTTAATTCTGTGAGACTCCTTATTTGTTAAGATGAGGTCTAATATAAAGTTCATTCACGCTGGATATCCTTTTAGAGTTAGGAAAAAGTCATCACATTTAGAAATTTAAAGCATGGTTTCATATTGGCAGCATGAGACCATCAGCATATATGTCACTCAAATTGACATCCTCCATAATTGCATAGCTTTTTTTCTCTTACACATTATAGATAGGTGTGTATTTAGCAGAAGTAGTCCTGCATTTAGCAGGGGGGGAGGGGGGGACTAGATGACCTCATGAGGTACCTTCCAGCCCTAATATTCTATGAAAGGAACTGACTATCTGTTCTCTAGTGCGATTCGGTGGTCAGTAGGAGACACTCAGTAATTCCTCATCTTGTGCTTTATCTGTCAGGGCATTGATCCATAAGCATTCAAGGTCATTTTCTTTCAAGTTATCAATAATTTGAAAACAGATAATGTCATTTTTAATTTCATGTGCTACTCTCACTTCTTTTACCCATTTGATCCTTCCTAAGAAGGACACCATCTTTGATTTTAACATTCCAATCATAGGAATCATCCCACAAAGTTTCAGTAATACCAATTAAATCAATTTTGTGCTCATAAACGAGCAATTCCAATTCAACTGTTCTGTTACCCGGTCTCCTAGCATTTGCAATTGTATAGGCAATTAAAGAATTTCTTCACCTCCTTTACTTTCTTGATTAATTTTGTTCAGCATCTTAGCTTTGCGCTAAATGAGTATTCCTATGTTATACTTTTTAGTTTAGTTTTCTTTTTGTTATTAGTTTAACACCCTTCTGACTAATATAGCCAGTCGATCCTCAAGCAGATTAATCTTGCTCTACTGAGGTGGTGACCTTGCTTTGGGTTCAAGATTCTTAACAGGACGATTAAAATGAAGTGTGGTCTTGGAGTGCAGAATGCATATTTGGAGGGGAAAAAAGTTGGAGACAAACATGCAAGATATTTGTTTTTGATTATCTCTTCAAAAGAACTTTAGGATGTAAAAAGAGGCACAGGATACAAATAATTCCTTCAAAGCAACAAATACACGCTGATCAGATCTAGGAAATGTACAAAAGATAACTGATATGAGACTCCCATATGCCACAAAGGACAGCAGTGGTGTACATTCTTTTACTAGGTTGGGGGCAGGGGGAGCTATGCTACATTATAATGAAGAGACCAACACTTAAAATTATAATGATCACAGTCAAAATGGAATGACATCAGACACTTCGGAGAGAATGGGAAGAGAAAGTATCTCTCTTGAGACTACATGCTGTCTGTCTATCACAAAGTCAAAGTCAAATGGTGAGATGATAAAAGACATGCCAGGGAAAAAGGATGCACTTTCCAGAAATATAAAATATGGCTTATTCCCTGTATTGTCATGGTTGGAGCCCATCTAGATACTCTTTTGAAGGATTTTACAATGAAGGTGTAATACATTTTATTTTTATTTAATCTGATTTTTCTCTTCCTTAAAAACTTACATTAAATGAACCATCTAAGTCCCTGACTATTCTGAGGTAAAGTCACAGCAGTACATTCTTCAATAGAAAACAACCTTTTGAACTCTTGTATGTGAGGAAGTTGACTATGCTAGAGCTCTTGTTTGTGACAACAGCGTAAGAAACACCACCCAGACACTGGATGAAGTAATAGGTGCACAGGGAAAGATGAATGACCACAAGGAGTTGCAGAGACAGGGGGAACACAGGTTAACGTTAGCGATAAATGGACTTTAATCTGCCAATATTTATATTAAAATTCTGACAAGTCTTAGCTGTGAAAAACTGCTTTTCATTATCATCACTACCATGAGGATACAGGTTTCCCATAAATGTGTGGTAGGATTATCAAAAGGATCCGATTGTTCTTAATTAAGTGCATGTTATTTTTTGTAAGACTATTTAAACACTAATTTCCATATGTATTTTTAATGATTCTACTGATAAAAGATAATGAAATGATAATCTAGGAAGAATTTTTTGTTCTTTCTGCTTTGGGCTCTAAAATCATCATCTCAGTAACTGTTCTAGCCTTTGGGTAACATGAGCATATATAGTATTATATTTTTTTCATTATCTGTTCAGCTTGAAAGATTAAAATAATCAGATCAAAAAGACATTGCTTTTCTATTCTAAATCTCCTAAAAAGTTGTTTTAGGCTCAGTGTTTTGATGTTCAAACTCACAGTGTCTTTGGGCTAACCAGGACAAAAATCCCATTGGTCTCAGTGTTTGATCTCAATGGGAGATTTGCCTGAGTAAAGATTGTATGGGAAGGACATTACTGAATGTGATAAAATAAGATGACTGACAGTACACACAAAAACACATGCGCTCTATCTAAAATGGTACAATTTAATCATATCATATAATCCAAAATGAAATAGACTTTTTAAAATTAAAATGAAAGTCTATATTGTAACCAGCTCCTTATGGTTAATACACAAGATGGTGTGGAAGAATAAAAGAAGTTTCTGTCTCTTAGAGCTTTTAAGTTTTAATCTTAACCTTCTGAAATACATGGACTGCTCCTGGCACATTGTGTTAGCCAACCTAAAGACCAGTTTCATAAAGCATTCTCATATATGCTTGCATCCATCCATAGTGCCAGTGCTTTTTTTTAAAATTAAAAAAAAATGGTGCTGGTAATCGGCCAGGGATCTGGGGCCGCATTGCTGTGAAAAAAAGGTGCCGGTACCTAGTACCCCTGAATACCATCACAAAAATAGTCCTGCATAGTGCATTCTTAAAGTCAAGAACTTCGCTTAAGTTCCATGGACTCCAGTGAGACTTAAGCATATGTTTACAGTTAAAGCTGACCTAAATAGGAATGTGCTCCTGAATCAGGGCTCAAAAGAGGAATAGACAAGTTCACAGCCAAACTCTGTACCAGTTCATGGAATGGGTTCCACATTGCAGGGATTGTAGGGTGTACCTTTTCATAAAATGGCATTGGGGAACTCCAGTAAGGTGGCATTAGCTCTGTGCTACCCTCGCTGCAGGGTCCTACCTGTGTGCCAACAGATTTGAAGCTGCAAAAAGTGGATTTGGAAATGTGCTTCTCATAAAGTAGAATGAAGTACCTCAAGTAGTTTTAGGGTCTGCCAAGCATGGGGGAAAACACTAACCAAAAATCATCACCTATGCTCCTTCTATAAGACCCCAAATATTAACACACTATGAGGAGTTTCACCCTAACTTCCACATTTTCCTATTGTATAGGTAACAAAAATAAAATAAAATAAAATAGTGCTATGAATGTAGGTGTGTTTTTACCTCCAAATAAATATTTCTCCCCGGTTTTAACTTGCAGAGGACTGTTGGTTCGAACTGCTGAGGCATCATCTCCATCAATGGTGAGGACAGCAAAATTTTCTTTAGCTAGAAATCGGATTTCATGCCATTGCCCATCATTGAGTCCAGATCCTGGAAGGAAAAAAAAGGGGAGGTGGAATCTTCTTCAGTTCATTACTTACTTATTTAAATTGGTTTACTGCATGAATTCTAAGCTCCAAGTGTCTGACAGAAATTTTGTACAAGGACCCAGTGTGAACTGGGACATCGAGACATTCTTGTAAGCATATATATTAAATCATAAACATTATCACAAATACAACTTTAGGACTGCTCATCCATCATACTAAAGTGTATAATTTCTCTAAAACAAACATGATTCCAACACATCAATATTTTATGTTTAATTGCTAAAAAAAATCCTTTACTCCATCTACAACTAAACTCAAATGAAAGAAATATTTATATGTCCATTTAATTATAATAACTAGCAAAACAGAGACCATACTGTGTCTTTGATTCTTGCCTCTAATGAGCACTTCATACCTCCAAGACGACAAGGGGAAGGAAAATAATAAAAGTAAAAAAGGCTCAAAAGGAAACCTCATTCAAAAATTAATCTTGCTAATATAAAATGGTGTTACAAATAGAAAATAAAGGCTATCATCATAGGCCCATCAGAAAACCAACCAACCAACCAAGCCCTTAAGTTTAGTTCAGGAGTAGCTTCTATCTGCCGATACAAATGAAGAGAACTTATCAACTTATTCTTTCAATTCCCTTTTATTGGGAGCGGAAGGGAAAGTTTTGTTCCTGGTATCCATCTGCTGGGAGGAGTTTATGTTACCCAGCTGCCTGGACTGGCATTTTTAGGATAATGAGATAGTGAAAACAACAATCAAACATTTGTTCATAGAACTACGATAATTTCTGGACACATACATCATATAATCTTAATCAGCATCCTATCTTATGAAACCTAATTCCAAATATTTTCTTTTTTACGTTTTTAATGCATTATATAACATATCAAACAATATTCTTCATTCAGACTCAGTTACTGGATGACATTAACAGAGCATGATAGAACACATTATAATACCATACAGTGCAAGTGAATTGTCTCAAACTAAATATAATGCTTCATAACATTGGTGCTAATAAAATGGCCAATAAAAAGCAAAAACACTAAAAGGAATATTATCCATGCACCAAAGATTTTAAAAACCATAGTTTTTCATTTAGCAAACACTAAACTCCTTGATGCCTTGTTTTTACAGATGCTCTTTTTCTGTTGCTTCTCTGTTGCTTAGTTTTTCAGATAAAGATATATCAGGACTTGATCTAAGAGTAGAGATCACGACCTGTGGATGTAACAAACATGTACCCATTTTGTTTCATTATAACAAGAATTACAAAAAAAATCTGAGTTATGAGATTGAAATGCTCAGTGTAAGTTATGGGCAAAGTAAGGGGTTGCTGAATAGTTCAGGAGTCCTGCTGGACCAGCATTTGCCAAACAGAGCATCTAAAATAAGGACCAGATTCTCCAAACCTTAATATGCTGATTTCAATGGAACTCCTTGTGGAATACTAATCAATGTGAGTAGGGAGCAGAATCCCACTAACAGTAATATCTAATTTTAAAAGGAATGTATTTTATGAATGGATGGGACTGCCAGAGTCATGAAAAGCAAAACATTTGCAACACATTTTTTAGTTTTCTTTCAAAAAATATTTTTTTCCAGGTTTTTATGGAAGTGCAAAATGTCTGACTGTGTGCAGATGAAGCAATTTCTTTAACACACACAAATAGTGTTTTGCTTCCAAGTGTTAAAATTTCACCCTGGATAAAATTAATTTCTGTTCATAAAAATATCTCAGATTCCACAAAAGAAAAACTGCAGGGAAAAATTGTCTACAACCAAAAACGTCATTTTTTAAAAAAAAGAATCTACAATGAGCCAAGCTGTCCATAAATATCAGGCCACAATTAAGATATGGCACCATGCCTATGTCTACACTTGCAAGTTAGGTCAATTTAAGGAGGCTTAAGTCAACCTAACTTAATCCCTGTCCACACCAAGCTTACATTAACTCGACTTATTAACTACTGCCATTTAGGTCGACTCAATGGCTAAGTCGATTTGTTAAGTCAACTTAAAACCAGTGTGGATGCCCTAGATCGACTTAGTTCCTTAAGTTGACCCTAGGGCTGGGGACAAGGGAGCTGTAGCTCCCTGGGACAGGGAGCCACAGCTCCCTTCTCCCCAAGACCTGCAGCTCCCTGGCAGAAGGGAGCCGTGTTCCTTTCTTGCCAGGAAGCCTCGGGGTCCTGGCGAAAGGGCAGCCACGGCTGCCCTCTCCCTGGGAAGTGCGTGGCTCCTGGCGAGAAGGCAGCCACGGCTGTCGTCTCTCTGGGACCTGCGCAGCTGCCTTCTTGTCAGGACCCCCACAGGGGCTGGGAGCCGGGGTTCTCCGTCAACTTCAGAGTTTAGTGTAATCTTTGTAAGTCGACTTAACAAGGTCTACTTTATGTCAACTTCAGTCGACCTTGTTATGTCGACTTAACAGAGTTGACTTAAATTAAGTGTAGACATAGCCCATGATGTTGTAGATTCATGTGGACTATCATTTAAATATCTATTTGGATTTGTACCTGATCACTCATTGCTCCCTTGAACAGAACTTGTGGATATTACATGCTCTTGGCATATTTTTTCTTTAAACTAAACATTTTAAAACCCTCTCACCAAATTCAAAGAGGATGGAAATGGTGGTATGAGTTGTACATTAGCATGAGAGCAAATATTTTTTGATGCAAGTCTGCTATGAGGAAATGATGCTGACCCTCTAAATTCTTCCAACAGGAGGTTGATTGAGAAGATATCATTCTAGCTTATGCAACCATTTTCCTTATGTCAGAAACTGACCCTTGGTATTTTTGACAAACTGCAAGCTGGGTAATTGCATTCTGCCTGTAGTGGGCACCTCTAAAATGTCAACCTTTGTCAACAATCACCACCCAGTGGTACATTAAATTCCACGGATTTTCTCTCTGCTCAGAATTAGAAACACCTTTGGTAATTGTGTGTTTATGGTTGGATGATATTAAAGTTGTAGTAGTTTCTACTGTACTTACAAAGTAAATTGCTTTTTTCTTTTTTGATAAGTTAGTATACTGTTATGAGCTGGATTAAAATTTGTTACGGGTTGAGATAAAACCCCATTGAGGCTAATAGTCTGAATTCATCCTTCAATTAACATACATTTAAGCAAAAGTCTCTGCCTAAGGGAAAAAAAAGTGTGCGTGTGAACCCACTCAGGACCTTTAGGCTGATTATTGTTTTAGATAAGTTGGGTGATAATATGTGGGGGAGGGAAAGGTGAAATGACAAAGGACAGAAAAATAGACAACAAGGGGAGGGGTGCACACAGACTGATAGAAAAGTAAGAAAAAGTAGTGGTCTGTTAGTTCACTGTGACTGGACTGGGGTGGGGGGGTAGGAGGGGGTTACCCTCTACTCTTGGGAGGGGCAGCTTCTGAGTCTCTTGGCTGAACAGACTTGGAGCTATAAACGAAGAAATGTATGGTTCCTCTTGCTTCAGAGTCAGAGGATTCTGTACATTTCTCGTAAACAAACAAGAATGCACAACAGGAAATACCAGACTCCATCAATTTCTACTCTCTGAGCTTTGACTAAACAGTTTGGGTCAAAATGAGGTGATGTTTTAAGACAAAACTAGTGAAATGGTAGAGGTAGTGATGTTCAGCTGGATTTTACTTTTTACTTTTATTTTTCAACAATAAATCTAAAATGTCTGAGTGGCAAAGCCAAAATGTTCATGGTTTTATATGTTTTTTTAATTCAAGTAGTTAAATAATAGACAAAATCTACTTCCTGGAGTCCTATCTCAGTTCAATCAATCAGTTTTCATTTAACATATTTGACAGACAAGATGATACCAAAAGAAAAATTTATTTCACTATATTGGGAGAGCACTGCATTTCTCATATTAATCCATTTTCGTTTGCAATCCATTATCTTTCTAAATCATTCCTTAATAACAGCTACTTGTATTCTGGTAGATAATCTGCTCTTACTGGCAGGAAAGAACATGCACTTTTCACCTTTGGTGCAATTCTTCTTATTAGACACTTTTCATTTTATCTGAGTGTAAATGGAACAATTATAACAAACAAAATGTAGAATGTGGTTTATAATGGATGAGCCCTGAATACACAACATTTCCATTTCTTTGAAGTTATTTGCACCTTCTGTCTGCACTCCTCAGGATGCTTCACAAATGCTGTTGAAATAAGCTTCCAACATCCGAGCATGGAAACTTAAGAATTGGAAAGTTGGGTGACAGTTCCTGGCTCTGCTATGGACTTCCTGAAGCCTCTTCTTAACTCATTCCTATGCTATAAACTACAAGTGTCTTCACATCACACTTACATTTTAACTGTAAGCCTCAGAACAGCCAAGTGTTTACTAGATGGAAATAGTCAGATTCTCCAATACCAAAATGTTCTAAAACATTCTTGATTTGATACCATTCAAGAAATTTATACCCCTCTTTATTTCATAGACTCTAAGGCCAGAAGGGACCAATACGATCATCTAGTCTGATTCCTGCACATCCAAACAATTGCTACTCTGCTCACCTAACAGTTCAGACACTAAGGCCATGTACACACTAGCATCGCTATCGCGCACTTACCCTGTTGCGCGTTAAATGTTCCGTGGTTGTTGTTGCGCGATACCGCGTACACACTCGGCATGCTGTAACGGATCAAACAACCCCCCCCCCTCAGTCCTCCAGCAAAACAAAGTGCACTCTGGGTACCTATCCCACAGTCCCCGATATCAGTTCCCGTGGTGCATTGCGCTACCGACGCTACCCAGCAGTCGCCAATAGCAACGGGCGCTAATTTCAAACTGAAGCAACCGTCTTTCCGTCATTGCCTTTTAATAATCGCCATGGATTCAGCTGTGATCTTGAATGCTGCCTTCAGCATTGTGAACACAGCCCAGATTCTGTTGCAGTACGCCTTTGGCTCTGACTCAGAGCAGGACTCGGATGACTCCACTTCGGAGAATGACAGCCATGAGAGCAGAACTGATATTCTGATCAGTTTTGCAGACCAGCTGCACAGCCTGAACCGCCGTGTTTGGTCCCGGCAGACAAGCACAAACTGGTGGGACCAAATCGTTCTCCAGCTGTGGGATGATGAGCAGTGGCTACAGAACTTCAGAATGCGGAAAGCCACATTTATGGAACTGTGCCGTGAGCTTGCCCCTGCCCTGCATCGCAAGGACATGCGGATGAGAACAGCCATCACAGTGGAGAAGCGTGTGGCTATTGCCCTGTGGAAACTGGCGACTCCGGACTGCTACCGCTCTGTCGCAAACCAGTTCGGTGTCGGACGGTCGACCGTTGGAGTAGCACTGTCACAAGTGTGCAGAGCCATCAACCCTCTCTTGTTAAGGAGGACGGTGACCCTGGGGAATGTGAGGGAGATCATCGAGGGATTTCAGGACTTGGGCTTCCCGAACTGTGGGGGTGCAATAGATGGGACACACATCCCTATTCTCGCGCCCGACCATCTCGCCAGCGAGTACATTAACCGGAAGGGATACTTTTCCATGGTTCTTCAGGCACTGGTGGACCATCGTGGTCGGTTTACGGACATAAATGCGGGTTGGTCTGGAAAGGTGCACGATGCACGCATCTTCAGAAACTCTGGACTATTCAGAAGGCTACAGGCGGGCACCTTTTTTCCCGACGAGAAACTAACAGTGGAGGGTGTTGAGATGCCCGTAGTTATCCTTGGGGACCCTGCCTACCCACTGATGCCATGGCTTATGAAGCCTTTTACCGGGAAGTTGGATCCTGCAAAGGAGCGTTTTAATTACAGGCTGAGCAGGTGCAGAATGGTTGTGGAGTGTGCCTTTGGCCGCTTAAAAGCCCGCTGGAGATCGCTTTATGGCAGGCTTGACCTGCATGAGGACAACATACCAGTTGTTATTTCCGCGTGTTGTGTCCTTCACAATATCTGTGAAAACAGGGGGGAGAGATTTATGAACTCATGGACAAGGGAGGCAGAACGTCTGGAACATGCCTTCCAGCAACCGGACACCAGGGGTATCCGGGGTGCACAGTTAAGGGCGGTGCGCATCAGGGAGGCGTTGAAAAACCATTTTTTTGATGGGGATTGAAGGACAGCGTCGCCCTTTCTGTACTTCATGGTACACATATAGTATTCTTAAGTACAAAGGTTAAGGGAAATACAGTCCTATTATTTTTTTATTCTTTCTTTACTGAAATTCAATTATCATACTGTAAATAAAAATAAAGAAAGTCTTGATTCATTAAACAATCTCTGAACTTCATTAACAAATCAAAACTAATAACACTGAAGGAGGGGGGGTGTCTAAAGATGGGTGTAGGTGCGGGACTCCACGACATAAGTTGGGGGAGGGGTAGATGTAACATTATACCATGGGTGTCCATGGTGCTCTATGTATTGTTTTGTAGGTGAATGTTGTGTGGGTGGAGGGAAAGGCAGAGGAGGCTGTGGGGGGAGGGGGGCGCGAGCCTGGACCAGACCAACCATGGTCTTCAGGAGGTTTGTCTGCTCGTGAAGGATGTCTATTAGTGCATCCTTCTGCCTCTCCCTCCTTGCGCTGCTCTCTCTCCTGTCCTGCCTGCACTGCCTCCTCCACTGCCTTGTCTCCCTAGCGGATGCCTCCTGGGAATCCATGAGCTCTTTGAAGATCTCTTCCTTGCTCCTTCGAGGCCTCCGCCTTATCTTTCTCAAACGGCCCACAGCAGCTGTACACTGTCCATCGAAGGTCGTTCCTGCGTACATATGAAACATTGTAAATGCCGCTATTGTTCAAACCTTGGTCTGGTGCAATGAAAGATGTTCTCCCTACACATTCCTTGCCTACTACAGCGAGTACATACGGGGGGGGGGGGGGTTTATGACCATTGTCCAAAGCGAGGGATGGGTTGCTGTGAGTCGCTCCACGGGACAGTTGACTATTGCCACTGCTTGTTCTGATCCTGTGTCAGAGATGGCTGGAACAGAAGCTGATATGACACTGCTTAGAGTGCCTATGCAAGCGAGAATGCATCTTCTGCATGTGGCTGACTTCAAGCCGGGACCTTACGCTGCAGGACTGTGCGCTGCAATGCTTCCCGCGGCAGTGCTAGCGAGCATGAGAGGGAAATACTCCATGAATGGGGGAGGGCGACGGCTCGCTCTACCATCCAATTTTAAAAGAAGAATTTGGAAATATTTGGAGAGCGCTTTCAGTGACTTAAGAGGGGACGAGTACTTGTCAATCAAGGCATTCATTGACGCGGTTTTCATGTAATGACAGTGTCCCCACGCCACATCTGTTACGCGCACAAAAGAAGACAGAAAAAAGGAGGACAGAACGCGTTTTCTTCCTGTACCCGCTAAGCTTTAGCTGATAGAATAGAAAGCACCGCAAGGCCAACTTACCGGAGCTGCCATCGGCTGATTCCTGGGAAGGCGTGCCTAAGGAATCCGTGGAGCTGGTCTCTGGAGGGGTGGCGAATAACTCCTGGCTCCCCATTTCAGTGGCTCCGTCGTCACCGTCCTCGTCCTCTTCCCCCTCTGCATCGTCGTCCAGGACAGCATCCTCGCCTTCAGCTCCCTTGTCATTTTCTGACGATGTCGCAGAGGTGTCAACGGTCAAGGTCGGGGTGGTTGTGGGATCCCCTCCCAGGATCGCCTCCAACTCCTTGTAATAGCGGCATGTTGTTGGCGCGGAGCCAGAGCGCCGGTTAGCATCTCTGGCTCTGTGGAAGGTTATCCTCAGCTCCTTGACCTTGGCCCGGCATTGCAGAGTGTCTCTCTCGTAGCCCTTCTCAGTCATGGACTGAGATATTTGGCCGAAAATGTCGAAATTCCGCCGGCTGCCACGTAACTGTGACTGCACGGCGGACTCTCCCCAGATTCCTATCAAGTCCATCACCTCTGCTGTCGTCCAAGCCAGAGATCATTTGCTGCGCCGCGAAGACATTGCGAACGGAGCACACAGAGGCAGCTACACCGAATAGCAAGCCAGAAGGGAGAGTGTGGAATTCAAAAATTCGCGGGGCAGAAGGGGAGGTCGGGAAAAATGACGTCACAGCAATAGAGTACTGACGGGGGTGCAGAAGGGACGGGATTGGAATTGTGGGCCATTTCCGGAATGTTCACATTGCACGAGAAGCGTACACACACGGGCTGTCGCGCAATAGCTATTCCGCGTTAAGAGATACCACGCTCGTTTTGGTGGTTTACATCTTGCGCAACAAGACAGGTCTTAACGCGCAAAAACTGTAAGTACAGTGTGTACGCTCTGCTTCTTATTGCGCGATAAAGGGCTTTATCGCGCAATAACTTTGCAGTGTGTACAAGGCCTAATTCGCTATCTTGACCATATTGTTATATTCTAACTAAACACAATAAAGATGGCGACAGAGTTTTTTTACTGGATTCAGTTTAAAAAATTATAAGTGCTAAACCCAGATATTTAGCATTCAATAACCATATCAGCACTTGGAAATAATCTTTGGACCTGATCCTTCAAATAATTATGCATGGGAGAAATGTACATGACTAGTCTGAATGATTCTTTTGAATAAAGGTAGTCATGGCAGTAAGTATTTGCAGGAACATGTTCTTTAGTTGTCATTTAAAAAAAAAAAATCAATCAGCTGGTGTAAAGCCAAAGAGTAAACATAAGAATTAAATGTTTTGCCCCTTAGCTTTTTATCTTTAATATGCTTGGCTTCACTCAAGATGTTTTCTGGACTTCAACTTGGAGTCTTGTTTTAGGATGCTTGATCATCTGTGGTATGCAACTTTAAAAAACATTGGGAAAAATTCTGTTTTTCTAACATTCCGTCCTTAGGCAATGTCCCATTGAAGTCAATAGGAGTTAATTTATGAAAAGAAAGAAAAACTGAATAAGCCCCAAAGAATTCAACTCAGTGTGTATATTAAAATGCATAATTTATTCAAGACTTTTGACTTGACATAGTGCTTCATGGATTAAAACCAAGCATGAACTACATGCCATATGTAAGTGAGGAAAAACCCACACATTTCTATTTGCTTATCTCTAAAGTTCAGTTCTTTCTCTTATACCTTTTGAGCCCTGTAATCCTAACGGTGTAGTTTTGCACAAGCAATTTAAATGTATGTGCTGTGCCATTTAAAGAGGGTGGAGTGATTCCAAGATAATAGCTCTGTTATACTGCCCCAATGGGCAATGAAACAAAGAAAACAAAATTCACAAGCAGTACAGAGAAAAAGTGTGCAAGGTCGATGGTAAAGCAAGCATGTACACACTGTAGAGGCCCATGGAAATTGTGGAGTATGCAGTGCTGAGTACATTCAAGTAGAAATGCAGAAAGAACCAGAATCTACAAGTAACAGAATGTTAAGCCACTAGGGCAATAAAGTTTCTGGTTTGAGCCACCCCGTCTTTATGTGTATATGGTGATTAAAGTGGGTGTTCTGCTGATGATGTTTGGAGATGTGGCCTTTTCATTGGTGATTTGTCTCAATAATAAAAGCATTCTATCCTAGATGTCTTTGTTATCACCAGGTCTGTTTCACAGACCATATAGTTTCTAGTTTTTTGCAGTTGATTGCAAACCAAACAACTATTAAGCCAGTATGGTCTTATAATGGCACTCATATTTTTTCTGGCTCCCATTGTCTCACATATAATTACTTTACACCTTTTACCTACAGTTTCTTTGCCGACAATGATTTTTCTGTGGAATTGTTTAATATTCTTAGATATGGACACGACATGGGACAGCCCTTTGGTACCATATACTCACTGCTGTGCTTCAAAACCTTTGCTTCTCACACCACTCACCAATCTTGCAACAAAGAACACATTTTCTCCCCAGTCAGGTTTCTGTCCACTGCTGTATATTTTGAGGGCAACTGAATCAACATCCCTTACAAGCCCATGTGGTGTTACAAGAGACAAGTGCAAGCTGTGTGACATATTTATATATATGGTATAGTCTTTTGCACACTTTGTGTCTATAAAGAGATGACCAGCACTTCATAAAAAAGTACTCAGATTTAACAAAAAAATCCATTTTCACTGATAATATCCTATACATTGAGGCTGAATTGAAATCTAAGGTGGAAAATGGCTTTTCCACATAAGAGTTTTGGTTAAAGGAGTTAGACTGCAGTACATTCCAGAACTACAAATATGTATTTAGAAATCTTCCAGTCTATTAATCTGTTTTCTCTGAGAACAATGTGTGCGTTCAGTTTGATGGTCTTATTTTTTCTCTATATAACCTTAAAAAAATCTTAACTTCCTAAACAAAAGTTTAAATGTATACCATTCCCACAATCCCCTTGTTGAGTACTCTGAAAGCTAGTTTTCATATGCAAATTAAATATGTTAATGAAACAGTCTGTCTACCCAGAATTTCTTATGAAATGGTATTATTTTAAAAGTAGGACCCTTGAGGTAGTCACTTAGACTGAACAAAAAGAAACAGATGTTTCTGTTATTAGAAACATGAGGAAGGACGAGATTAATGAATGCATTTGGGTTGTTTTTTTCTTTGTAAGAGCTTAAAACATATGAGGAAACTGAGAAAGATAACATCTGTTGGAGTTATTCTTCAAACAAAATTATAGTAGCTAAAAATCTTAACTTTCTTTACAACTAGTCTGAAGAGATCAAATCTGATTGCAGAATGTATTCACCTGTGTGGAGGAAATTAAGACTAAATCTCTGCTGGTCTTCATGGGCAAAACTCCTTTAAAATCAATCAAGCTTGAAAGAGAAGACAGCCTGGTCCCTAGTGTTACTGCATTACTGACACCCATTGCACACCTAAGAATGTCATTTACATGTTTAAAATAAAATGAAAAATGTTTATCTAATCACTCTTCTTATTCTTTGGCATAGTAAACCAGGTGTAGCCAGAGTATGGGCTATTTATTCTTCAGGCCAGAACACCCGCTGGCAGGGGCATGCACTGGAATATAAATGTGACCCCTTTTTGGAGGAGCATATGCTGCCACCACAGCTGAGGAGCTCAGTCTCCCCGATGGTTCCACCGGTCCTCTGAAACCCCAGCATGCGTTACTCTATGTTCCCACCATCAGTGACCCTGTTCTTCATACCTTGACTTATCCCTTTTGTTCCCTGCCCACATCCCCACAAGCTCTGCTCACTGCCTCATTAATAGGACTGTCACTTTCTATTGTCTGAGGTGCTGATTGAGGGAGGCAGAGAAAGGAGTGGGATGAGTGAGTCCCAGAGATTGCTGGCTTTTGGAGGAGGGGGCGCTGGCTGCCCAGGGCTGTAGCTTAGAACCCTATCAGCTCCTGCCCCAGTCCCAGATGAGTTCTATGCTGTGCCAGATGGGAGGGACCCATGCCTCTGCTTGTGCCCCATGTGCACACTTTGTCAGCTGGTACAAATTGCTGTAGTTTCCTTGACTTCAGTGGAGCTATGTTGATTTGCACCAACTGAGGAAGAAAGCTAATCTCTTCAAACACACAGCACTGTGTGGCTGCTCCTATGACTTGTGGCTACCTTTGTGGAGGAACAAAGCATGAACAAAGGCAGTTCCATCTTCTCTTATCATATCAAGCATAAGCAACTGGTCTTCACCTTCAGTGTCCTTCATAACCTATTCTCTTTCATTAAGATTTGAAAGGTTAACTCCAACCTGTGATTGGTCTGTTTTAAGCCTCCATCAGTCACTAGTTAAATTTTCCAAACAAGCACTTTTATGGTCTTTGAGACACACTTCAGTTAAGCAGCTGCTTCGAAACCTCCTTTGCCATGAGGCCTACAAAAAAGATTTGACAGTGTTTTGGCTGTTGGAGTGCTGAGACTGCTGCCTATAATGGTAACCATCATTGCCTCATTGTTTCCTTTTACTCCCTGTCTGTCGTTCATCTCGTCTTATATTGTAAGCTCTTTGGGACAGAACTGTTTTATTGTTCTGTACTGTTGCTACGCCTAGCACAACAGGGTCCTGGTCCAAGGCACCTATGAATTATAGTAATACAAATAATATGATTCTACAACTTGCAAACAGAGGAAAGATGCGTCTATTTTTCTACAGTTAAATCAAGAAATCATTGCCAATAGTCAACCCTCGCAATCACTATTGACCAATTTGTGAGAAATAAAAAACCTTGAGATATTTCTGTGCTTTCATAATCCTGCTTTCTTTTTGAAAAACAAAAACTTAAATCTTGTTATTGCATTTTAGATAGTTTAGGAAATAATCTCAAGAAATACATTTCATATTTATGACTAAGAAGAGTACACTTAATTTTTTCAGTGCATTCTTTTTCTAATATCCAAAATTTCTATACCAATACATATTTTGGACAAAAATAAAAAAAAATTAGAGGAGCAATAAAGGAATCCCTAGAATGGATTAAAAACAGTGTAGGATCAACATCTACTTGCCAACCAGTAAATCATGTATGATAAATATCACCTTCACATTCAAATTCAGTTCATTGGGTGATAAACATATAAAAGTTTTCCCTATTTGTGATACTTTAGTTACAGTAAGACATACCCTATAATTTATGTCAAACATACGGAACTAAAAGGTATTTACATTTAAATAAAATCTTAATCCTCAAATTAACGGAGCACTTAAAATGATACCAAAGTAGACCATTTTACTATTTCTTAGTAAATTTTGTAAATGTATGATATACATATGTGACTGTGGACTTTATGGTAAGAATGATTGATTGCAATAGCTTGACAACTGATGATTTCTTTTCAATAAGGCCAAAAAGTCGGTAAATCCTATTAAAACTTGAAATGAATTTTTTACTGGAAATTTATTTAAACAACTGAAAAAGAATATTTGCACTTGGGATATACACACAAAATATCGTGTTCCAAACTTTAAAAAGAGGCATTTGCTGAGCCTTATGCTAATGCTGGAATTAATAATGTTGCTGAGTAACAGGACATTTTGTCTCCTTTCATTTCCTTTCTTCTTGCCTTCCTTATCATAGGAAAAGTTATCTCCTGCTTTAATTGTGAAATCAGCCAGCCTTGAAAATTCAGATTTCATCATCATTCAGTTCAGGCTTGCAGGGATGCTGCAGCAGAGGCGGCTTTTGGTGTAGGCGAGGCAGGTGCACACCTAAGGCCCCAAGCTGTAAGGGACCCCATCACCTGCTTCTCCTACCCCAAAAGCTGCATGTGTCTCAGTCAGCAACAGGAAGAAAAGCTGGCCTCTGGGGTAGGGGCCAGTGAAGGGGAGCTGGGATTGCTGGTGGGGAGCCAAGACCAGAGGGGGAGCCCCCACGGACCTACAGGGAACCCCAGAATGGGCCTTCGCCTAGGACCCACAATAGCCAAAGGTTGCCTCTGTGCTGCAGTTTGCGAATGAACAAATTTAAAGTTTCTGATTTCTCCCTTCCTTCATTCTAATCCTGGTTAGTTGCTGCCAATTTTGATCCCAGTATTAGAAACATCCTTGAAATTCAAATCAATGGAAATCAGCACCTCAAATCAATGGAAATCAGCTGAAAGTGAAGTGTGTGTGTGTTTTCAGGATCAAGGCCTTGCTTGGGACTATTATTTTTTAAAAAAATATGCATAAATTGTGCATACTATCCTAACTATATAGATTGCATCTACTTTCTTTTTTTAAAAGAACCATTAATGTGCAGTCACATACATTATTTAGAATAAATTAGTATATAATTAAACACACTATCACTAACTTTTATCTTTCAGATTCCTCATCTGAGGAACCAATAAACTTTTCAGAAACTAAAAACAGTTGATTTTTAGGTACTTTTCACTCTTAAAAGTGAACAAAAATTACAAAAATCTCAGGGACATGGCCATACTAATAGAATTTAACTTTATCTGATGGTTTTCCTAATGTCTTATTGTCATCTGTTAAAAATGCCTCTCCACTGAAGTGCTGTTTTTCTAACATTTAGCTTTGATCTCTTCACTAGCTTATATTCAGTATAAGATACTATCCCCATCAGTCATCCTTTGAACCCTAAATGTATTAAAAATATCATATTATTCTTTTGTTATATTTGTGCAAATGAAAAGAAATCTATCTGCTTCTGTTGACCAGTTTTCTGCTCTTCAGTCTCTCTAAGTCTCGAGATAACCATGTTTCCCCCTACTTTAACTCCTGACTCCAAAGGCCAGGGTCTGGCCTATGGTGGCAGAGCATGGCAGCGTGGCTGGATCAGGCCACGCTGCTGGCCACCATGCTCTGCTGCCTCTGCCACTACAGGCTGGCCCCTCAGGCCTAATTCAGCCACTCTGCTGCCGCCACCGCCACAAGCAGGCAGCGTGGCAGGATCAGGCCTGGGGCTGGTGGAGGGTGCTGAGAGGGATGAGCTGGTGGCAGGGTGGCGATGGGGTGAGAGGAGAGCTGCGCCATTCACCTGGGCCCCCTGGGGAAGAGCGATGGGTCAGGCAGTTGGAGGGTGGCTGGTGGGAGCTCTCACCTGGCGCCCGGGGCCAGGAGACTGAGCGGGCCTCTGGGGTAAGTGCATGGGTGTGTGACAGCTTAGAAAAATTTAGTTCAAACTAAGCAAGTGCCATTCATGGCACTTGCTTAATTCAAATTAGTGAATTGCATTAAGTTCAATGGGCCAGTTAGTTCGAATTAAGCAATTAGTTCGAACTAACATGGCCATATTGGTTAATTCAAACTAACTAGCTCGAATTAGCCATTAGTTCAAATAGCATGTTTGAATTTATTAGTTCGAATTAAGGAAGCCCTTAATTCAAACTAATTAAAGCCTAGTGTAGCCATGGCTTTAGTTAGTTCGAATTAAGCGTCCTTAATTCGAACTAACTTGCCAGTGTGGACATAGCCCATATGTTTTATCCCATGATAAAATTTTTAAAATAAAAATTTCATATAAATACTCTGAAATAAAGTGTTCATTCCACTTTCTCAACTCTGAGCTAAACATTTTATTACAGTCAAACCTGGAGATAGTTAGGTTAAATTTAATACTGAGCTGTTGAAAGTTTAGCAAAGTTATGTCCATAAAATAACTCCAAGGAACAGCAATTCTTTAGTATCCCACCTTTTAAAAAAATTTAGCATTCTTTTGATGTGGAGAACACCTAGTAGCTTACTTACCGGAAAAGTCCTTGAGAAATTTAGCACTCTATCAAAATACTGATTGCTTTTTCCATATGTGCATGGAAAAGCTCCAGTGAACACTGATTTAGGATGTTGTTTCATCTCCTGAGGGAGCACAGTGTCTTTGTCATAAATCAGATTGGAAAGAATGCATTATATGAGAAAACAAGTCATCTGCATTATTGTAGCCTTTGTTATTTTTCCTCATATTGGCCAACCACTGTGATATGTATAATTAACTTTTTGTTATTTTTGTTAAAAAGCAATAAGATTTGCAGACTGTAATGGAAACCAATATGCAAAGGATACTAAACCAAAAAGACAACATTCAGAAGGTATTTATTGTCATATAACACTAACCACAAGCTGATGTTCAAACAGGATTGACACAATGGTCTTACCACCTTCTGAACAAAATACAAGCTCTCTTTCTTTGTTATAGACCTCTCACTACATTCCCTGCAATACAAGTAGCACATAACTAAACACACAACAAAAAAGCCTACCACCTTTTCTAATAAACACCCTCCTTATAATAATGGTGTAATTAGTGGAAGGGGCACAGTGTATAGTCCTTCTGACAAATATCTCCTTATGAATATTAATTGCTCAGATACCACAGTGATGGATACATCAGAAATACATAGTTACTGTTCTCCAATAGAAGAAGAATTCATTCCAATAATGTATGACTGCAAAGTCATCTAAAGTCATTATTGTAATGGAAGAAAACAATCTAGGTTACTTCCTATCATTCTTAAGCATTCTTAGGACTGATCCTTCAAAGAGATGCACCAGTGGGGACCATTAAACCCATACAGAGTCAATAGAACTACATGTGGCAGAAAGTTCCAAAGGAGTAGCCATGTTAGTCTTAGTCAGCAAAACAAACAAAGAGTCCTGTGGCACTTTTAAAGACTAACAAATTTATTTATCGCATGAGCTTTCATGGGAGAAAATCCCACTTTGTCAGAGCCTTTGAAGATGGGGTACTTATAGAATGGGAGGAAATTAAATGCAGGGAAATGTATGACAAAGGATCAGGTCAAGCTATAACAGCAAATCAGAATAGGTGTTAGGATTCAAACACTGGACAACAGCAGCACATAGAGGAAGGTGAGGTCAAATCACCTGTTGTAATAAGAAAAAAAATCCATAGTCCCTGTTTAACCCTGATGTAATGGAGTCAAATGTATATATTAATTACAGTTCTGCAGTTTCTCTTTGAAGCTGTGATTTGTTTTTCATTTGTTTGAGCACCGCTATTAACAAGTCATCAATGGAATGAGCAGGGAGTTTGAAATGTTTCCCTATTGGTTTTTGAATGTTGTGATTTCTGATGTCAGACTTGTATCCATTTATTCTTTTGTGCAGAGACTGTCCTGTTTGTCCAATATATAAGGCAGGGGGCATTTCCAGCACATGATGGCATAAATCACATTGGTGGACGAGCACCTGGCTTGATTAGGTCCTGGGATGGTGTCTTTTATGTAGGTATGTGGGCAAAGTTAGCAGCATGGTTTGTTGCAGTGATATGTTCCTGCTTTAATGTTTCTGTTTGATCTGTAGTTGCTTGTCAGTCTCTCTTTAAGGTTGGGGGGCTGTCTATAAGCGAGGAGAGGTCTGTCTCCCAAGGCTTGAGAGCGTGAGGAGTTCTCATATACAATAGGTTGTAGATCCTTGATGATGTGCCGTAGAGCAATGGTTTTCAAACTTAGGGTCAGAACCCAGTACTGGGTCACAGACCCTCAGGCACTGGGTCATGGCACCCCCTTCTGCAGCTGCCAAAAGACTGGAATGCATTGCTCAAAGATGCAATTGTTGGGTCGCGGGCATAAAATGATTTTTTTTTTCAACTGGGTCCCAAGAGAAAAAGTTTGAAAACCACTGCTGTTGAGGTCTGACTTGGGGGTTGTAGGTGATGACCAATGGCATTCTGTTGTTTCCTTTCTTGGGCTTCTCCTGTAGTAGTTGACTTCTGGGTACCCACATGGCTCTGTCAGTCTGTTTATTCACTGCTGCGGGTGGGTATTGTAATTTTAAGAATGCTTGATAGAGATCCTGAAGGTGTCTGTCTCTGTCTGAAGGATTGGAGCAAATGCAGTTATATCTTAGGGCTTAATTATAGACAATGGATTGTGTGATATGTTTGGGATGAAAGCTCAAGGGATGTAGGTAACTATAGCGATCAGCAGGTTTTTAGTATAGGATGGTGTTTATGTGTCCATCACTAATTTGCACTGTAGTGTCCAGGAAGTAGATCTCCAGTGTGGAGTGTTCCAGGCTAAGTATGACTGTGGAGTGGAAATTGTTGAAATCTCTATGGAAATCTTCAAGGGCATCCTTACCATGGATCCAGATGATGAAGATGTCATTGATGTAGCTTAAGAAAAGTAGAGGTGCTTTAGGATGAGATGTGAGAAAGTGTTGTTCTAACTCTGCCATAAAAAATGTTGGCTTATTGTGGGGCCATGTAGGTACCTATACCAGTGCCGCTGACTTGAAAGTATAAACTATCTTTAAATCCGAAATGGTTGTGAGTGAGTACAAAGTTAATGTTCAGCCACAAGGTTTGCTCTGGCATCATCTTGGATGGTTCTTCTAATGGCCTGCAATCCGTCTTTGTGTGGGATGTTGATATAAAGAGCTGCTACATCCATAGTGGCCAGGATGGCGTTTTTTGGAAGTTCACCAATGGGTTGGATTTTTCTCCTAAGGTCCATACTGTATGGAAAATAGCTAGAAGTGTTGATAGCACAGGATCTGAGGAGAGTGTTCACATAGCCAGATAAGCCTGCTGTAAGTGTGCCAATGCCTGAGATGATGGGGCATCTGGGGTTTCCTTTTTTACAGATTTTCGGTAGTAGATAGAATATCCCTGATCGAGATGTGTTACAGCCTCACCTGATCCTGTGTCATACACCTCCATGCATTTAATTTTCTCCCATTCTGTAAATTCCCCATCTTCAAAGAGTCTGATGAAGTGGGATTTTCTCCCACGAAAGCTCATGTGATAAATTTGTTAGTTTTTAAAAGTGCCACAGGACTCCTTATGTGGCCGAAAGGAGTATCTTATTTCTGTCTAAGCCTTAATTGATATTGAGTTTGCATATGAAATATATTTAAGAACAAATACAATATTTATATCCTTATAAGAACATATTTGATAAATGTTGTGTTCTAAATCTATAGAGGATATGTTTGTCCCCTTTTTTTCTATTATGATAGTTCCTATAATTCCTCCCGGCGCCCTAAATTCACATAATCAAAAGAGGTCCCTTTCACAAAAGGGCAATGACCATCTCTGCCACTGAAATCAACATGAGATGCATATATACATTTTTGGCAGAATTTGACATGAAAGTTTATGAAACTCACCAAAGGTATAGTCCTACTTGTGGTGAGATATTAGTGTTGCTTTGCTGAGATGCTGGAATCACCATCATAGTGAGTCACCGACTATTCAATGGACTCTGTTGTATATCCGTGTACCATCCAGTGCCCTAAACACTTCACAGGGATTCAGCACTACTATGGGGAATTAGCTACACAAGTGGGATATTTATTGGATCAGGACCTTGGGTTGTTGTCAATGATGGTCTTTCAGAAGTAGTAAAAATCAATGAGTAAGATTTCTTAGCTGAAAGTTACTTTGCTTTTTGTAATTAAAAGCTACTCCTTTTTAAAGCTGTGACTGTGTACATTTTGGTTTACTTAAAATACTCCCACAGGTTCAGTTGAAAAACCTGAAAAAAATGTTCATTGCTATTAAGTTCATTTTTTGCCCTTATTATTTTTATTATTTTGAGAGGAGGAATAATATAAGAATCTGACAACCCTAAAAATTTATGAGTAGAATGGACAATCACCACACATTTAGAAACTATTAAATATTATTGTAAGAAACATTATAACCAAGTTTATCACATCTCAAATTTCTTTACATTTTATTTAGTTGATCTTTTTAAAACATCCCATTAAACAAAGGAAATAAGTTACTTTCCCCACAGATTAAACAAAATAGAGGAAAGGGAATAATAGAAATCTTGTCGAAGCCTAGAAAATTCACAGTTAAGTCTCAAAGCTCATCTGAAACCACCATCTTGTAGTCAAGAACGATTGTCATTTTAATCAAATGTGCTTTTGTCAAGTTAACAAGTTTTGTCGAGTAATGATGGTTCCCAAGATAATCATTCTTGTACTTAGCATGTGAACGATCTATCAAACTTTTAATGGTTTCTACTGAATTATAGATCACAACATAAAATAACTTATTAATGACAATACAGTCCTACAGATCATTTTCAGAAACCCTAACTTTAATAAAAGCTGGAAATGCACAAAAGATTTACTTCTGAGAAGGGTTTCGGGGTAAGACTTTCTACTCTTCACTCTAAAATTTCTGTCTGATGGAATTGTAACCATCTTTATCACCATTTTTGATGGATAATTTTGTATACATTAGGTAGTCTCTGATATACAGGGTTACTAATTACAAGGCCACAGTCGATAAATCATGAAAACATATTATCCTTGCATGAGATTTTACTCACAGTAACAACATTCTGATGCGTAATAGTAACTGTCACTAGTATTTTATGAAGATAAATCATTGAAACACACAAATCATGAGATGAATTACAATAAATCACTTAGTTTGCTGTCCTTGAAAACCTCATGACTGTCAGTTCAACATGGGTGAGCACAACTAAGTTTTCATTCTAACAGGGATACTGTTGCTAGTGACAACTGTGCCCACACTAGTAGCCTGGAAATCTACAGAGGACCTATGAAGCAAAACAGTATCAGAAATTTTATTCTCATTGCACAGCGTCAGTGCATCATGTACCTGTTTGTCATCTGTCCATCACTCGGGGGAAAAAAGAAAAAGAGAAAACCTATTTCTTTTAAGCCTGAGTGCTTATGTAAAAATGCATCAACGTACAGAAAAGTTAATGCAGCTATTAGCTTTGCTGTCACTCCTGAAAGGCCAGCACAGCAAGAAATGTCTGTGCTTGTTGAAACAGTATAACTTATGATCAAATATCATGCTGTTGCATTGTCAACTAGTGTACCAGGAACATGTTGGGGGAAAAACAAAATAAAACTATATTATGACCTAAAAATGAGGTTACTACTTTAACACCACTACCATGCATACAAACATTACTAACCGTTCTATCAAATGAACTCCTTTCAAGTTTATTCCGTGTGTACTTGAAAAATGCTATTGCACATCATACCTTAATGCCAGCCCTAGCAAGTACGTGCTTTCCATCTGAAGCACCGTCAAATGAAGCAAATACCCCAGATATGTGGGATGGTACAATTTGTGAACAGCATGACTATCTGATGTACTTTGGGGTCATATTAGATTCAACACTGACATTCAAAGAACATACCAACAAGCTCAAAGGTAGGAACTGTGTATTATAGAAACTTGCAAAAACAAATTAAGGAGCTAACTCCAATACACTCTGACTAACCAGTTTTACCCTGCATAAGTCAGTTATCGGATACTTTGCCCCACTATGGCCATCCTCAAGCCAGGCACACAAAATTGATACTACATCAATCTTGTAGATCACTACAATCCTGTAGGATACATGTATCCACCCAAAATATGCAAGTCTAGAAAGAGCTGTGTGTCTGAATATCTCTTGCCTCAAAATGTAACTGTGAAAGACTATAGAGTAACAAAATGATAGGGCATGCCAATGATCTTTGAGAACTTGGTTGCTTCAGAATTCCTCCCACCAGGTACTGACCTCAAATGGAACTTTGGTGTTCTCTACATTGGGCAAGAACTGGGTGGCAAAGACTGAGGTCAATATGAAAAAGTGGAAGCTGAAGAATGATCCCACTGTGAATGTGGAAAGCCAGGGCAACTGTGTGAACAAGGCCTGATGCAGTGTCCTACCTGACCCTGTTAACATCCTATGTTCCCAAGCCACTATTCTAGATAGTGTCAGCACCAGACTGTGGTTTTGGACTGACAAGCTGTGATGATGAGCAGAGAGAAGAGATCACCAAGCAAAATAGTCTGGATATGCAATGAATGCTTTTGCATACTTAAGGCGTCTTTCCAAGTTCTATCTGTAAAAAGGTATCAGAAGCTAAAAAACAGCCTACAGAAAGTCCCTGGTGTCACAGTTTAGGGCAACTATATTTCTTCTCAGTGGTCCAGGAGAGGCATCTACTCTGGCTTACAGCTTCCCAGTTGTTGCCTTGCATGTTAGAGACATGAGTCTTTCCCATTTCTGACTAGGATATTTCCAGGGTGAACCATTCTTTGTCACTGTGTTATTCCCAGACAGATTGCACCAGGACACCTAGCACTTGTTTTCGCTATGGAAACTGACAGAGTGATTGTCAACAGGTATAAGGGACCGAACAGTTGTTTTCTGGATAAGCCTACTTTATTGTTAAGGTAACAAGCATTACTGAGAAAATATATTCAACAACAACAACAAAAGATCTACCCATATGCTAAATAGGCTAATCAGAATTCATCCTAACCCTAATGTAGATTTTGGCAGGAGCAATCTTTTGAATCCCATCCCCAGGGGAACTTTGCAGCTACAAGTTCATTACAGCTCAGAAGAAGCACCCAGTCAGATGGGTTTTTAGTGGGCCCCATTCTTCCAACCTTACAATAAGGATTTGGGGCCTTTCTTGGACCAGAGGTCTTGTCTGTGAGCTGGAACAGGAAGATGATCTTAAGACAGTTTAAAGACAAGCTGCTTATGAAAATGACCCCAAACATTTCTTTGTCCGTTGGTTCCTTGAAAAATCTCATTAAACTACTATATGCAAACTTCTCACAGGAGTGGCTTCAAAGGGCTGATAATGAAAGAAATAAACATTCCCCTTCCTACTGCTGAAGGTACATGAAATATCACAACACTAGCACAACTGCTCTTAACATAGTGTATCCCAAAAAGTATTAACCGTAACTCTGTAAGCTTTAATTTACTTCAGTAAAGAAACTTAATTCCACAAGGTTTGTTCAGGACATAAAACAGAGTGTAATCAGTCTGTTACATCTGGTTCTGAAAACTTTTGTACTTGTGGGAGTGTTCAAGATCCAAACCTTTATAAGAAGTAGAACCAAAAATCCCTGATCTGAAAACCCTACAAACTTTTGGGTGTTCAGAATCTGAATGTGAATTTTGTGGATTAAAAACAGTGTTCATAGAACATATCTAGATACCCACAAACACACGCTTGCTTTTATGAAAAATAATCAGTCTTTTCTCCTTTTTCTCCCAGACAGTATACAGGCTTATCAATGAATTATTCTGTAAAGTACCAGTAATAGTTTCCCAGATGAAATAAAAATCCACTCTAAGTCTAGCCATGATAATCTATGCCATTTCATGCAGGACTTCCCATCATATCATGGAACATTTCTTCTTCGTGGCCTGAGATGAATTTTTAATGACAGCCCAGCTGAAGGTTCAATGGCTTAACCATTTTGCCCTTTGTTTGATAAAAGCTTAATAGAGAGCTTAATGCAGCTTTAGAAATATGTTGAATCATAGTTAGACTTTATTGTGGTGAACAACTGACTCCTTACTGACAGGAATGTTTACTGTACTGCTCAAAGCTTTCAGGTGGGAAAGTGTAATACAAAGCAGTAAATACTATGATTCTTTTATATGTTCTTAACAAAATAACATATCTGGCTATTTATAATTTAGTATTCCATGCAGCTTTTTTAGAAATGGGTTGAAACCTTAGAAAAATGAATCCAACTTGCTAAACTTCCCAGCTTTAGAATAGCCAAATTTCCTTTGAACAGTCTTTGTCATACTGGTTGATTATTGATGTTGATTATAGAATTTTAGTAATTATTGTTTATTTTTGGGGGTCAACAATTTTTTTTTAAGTATCACACAAAACTTGGAGTCAGAGTCCTTATATGTTTTAACTTTCATTCTATTAAAAACACCAACAAAATGGGAAGAATATTTTTGCTTCACAGACTTGTGATGGACTTAGAATTTGGTCCAAGTTCAGACACTCCTAAACTAGCTTGGGTCCTTTATAATCCTACATTTGTTCTTGTGGTTTCTCTGTCCCCGTTTTCCCCTTAATAAAAAAAATTATTAGTTTTCCCCTTAATAAAAAAAGAGTATCTCTAAGCCAAAAAGAAGAACGTTCTCATAGTTTCCAGAGAAATGTCATGCTTTGAGGAAAGCATTAATGAGGTGCATTATGATAAAGCTGTTTGAATCCAACATTAAAAAATGCCAGTGAATCTTGCATTTTGATAGAAAAATCTGAAAGTTGAATCAAAAGAGAGAAAAAATAAACAGAAGAATTTAATTTGGGCGACAATTAGCCATTTTTTTTCCTTTTCCAGCCTTTTGAAATTATTGCAGTCACTGTTGGCCTGGCTGATAGCAAATTAAACACTCTGAACCATTATGCTGTAAAGTCAAGAGAACTCCTTGATGTGAATAACGGAGGCAGGTAAATTGCAGATTTAGGTTTAAACTCAACATCTTCCTTTGTCAGTTTTCAAATATAAAATGAAAGTTTATGATAGCTTATTGCTGACCGTAGGGATCCTAGGCACACAGCTACAATAGCAAAACTAAATCACCTAGGGTTATAGGATAAGAGCTGACCACTCTTCACTGGTCTGAACTGCACCCAGAACATATCACCATGATAACAAGGTGTATGACCAGCTGCTTCACAATGCAACGGTCCTGTAATTCCTCAGTCATACAACTATTCAAAGAGAGAGCTAGCATCGTCCAGCAAAGTTGAAGGGCATTCCAAATCTGAAACATTATGAAGCTCAAAAGCCAAAGTTTTTGCTCCTGTATATCTAGAGTCCAAAGAAGGAAACCTCTTTAGCAAATAAGATGTAGCTTGGAATATTTTAAAAGTTAATGAGAGAACCTGGGTTAGTCATGTGTAATATGTCAGTTTTGAATACAGTGAGAACAATGGGGATCAGCGCAGGAGGAAATATAAATAAAAACAACACATGCATATTTTCAAGGAGATGCAAGAGATTATAATATGCATATAATACTTTCTTATACTACCTATCGAAGAACTGGTAGGAAGTGTGAGAAAAATCATTCAGAATTATCACATATATAGCTAAGGTGACTATAACATGAATAATCCCTGAAGGATGAGGCAAAGAGGGCAGTCATTTGGAAATATGTGTTCATTGGGAAAATGACAAGACCACTGATATTAAAGACTAACAGTCTGACATGATTGACACTATTCTCTTTAAATACTGTGTTTTTGCCAATGACAGCAATGTGACTATCAAAGATCATTTTGCATGGGAAGGACATGATCCAACATGCTCTGAGATCAATGGCAGTCTTTCAATTTAATTTTATGGGCTTCAGATCAGGCCCCCAGTGATTTCCTTCTAGACGATGCTCAGGATACAAATCAGAGGCAGTTTATGCTCTCAATCTATTTCTTAGAGGACTTTTTAGCCACATTAGAAATGAACCACGCATCATAATGTTAATTGTCATGACAGATATGAAAAAAAATATCTGGAATAGTATTGTCTAGAAACAAACCAACAATTCTCATTCAGGACATGGACCGTGATGTGTCACAAACACCCACAGTGATGCCCCTTAAGGAATTTCCAATTGCAGCATGCCGCAAAGTAAGTGCGTACACTTTTCTGCTTTCCTACTTAAGGCGTTCTAGATCTCTCTGGAAAATTATGAGCCTTACAAGGGATGCCAATGAATAATGCCACAGACATGTTATAATTAGTAATTAATATTAATGAAAATACCAAATGATAATTCCAAAGCATAAACCATACCAAAATGAGGCACTCTGATAGGCAGTAAGTGCTTCATTTAATAAATGTCCATTTTTACCATACATGGAAATTATGTAGTAAAAGGTTACATGACTGAGTTTGGTTGTATCAGTTAAATAGCTACATTATAAACATAGCAGGAGATAATCATGATACAACAACTGATACAAATAGCCACAGCTATTACAGCTATTAATATAACAGAATTTATTTAGTGCTTAATTCTGTGATCCTGATGCAGCCCGAAATTCCCACTGAGTTAATTTGAGACCATAATTGGAAATATTCCAGCCATGTAACTTGTGTAGATCCTGATTTGGCAGTATATACCCGCTCAGCAGAGCACATAAGCACATGCTCAAGACCTACTGACTTAAACTGACCTTACAGACACGCACGCACGTGTCCACACTTTGCCAAATAGGGATGGACTTAAGCAGGTGCTCAAATATTTTCTCGAATTGGTGCATAAGGATGATCCTGTGAAGCACTGTGTGCATTTTCAAAAACACCCCTGGTTAAAGTTTTTGAATGTGCCCAAGTGACAAAGGACCACATTAAAAAGAAACTTAAGGATGGCAACATTCAGCATCACAATGCCTAACTTATAGGCATCTAGTGAATCACAAAGCCTCAAGTTTCTCAGACTCCCTATTCAATGAGTAGACGAAGGTGGAGTCAGAATTGTATTCTTAAAAGCCAGCATGCAAGGTAGCTTCACACCTAAGCTAGGCAATGGGAGGACCTGATGAGGGATTTGTCTTTAAGTCCCACCCTGATCACAGAGATAGGCACCAAAGTCTGGGTTGACAGGTACCAACTCCCTTTTCTTGGGATTGTCAGCTGGAAGCCCCCTGGGTGTTAGGCACCTACACTGTTGTTAAAAGGAATGGGAAGAGGAGCTCACTCATAATTTGTAGCCAAGTGGTTAGGTACTTATCAGGGATAAGGGAGACCCTGGTTTGATTTGTCCTCCAACAAGGGTCTCCCACATCTTGGTCAAAGAGTCATTCTCAGACTTAGCCTCTCTTTCCTTGGTCTCAACTCTCTTTACTTATTTTTCTGAAGTGGAACAGCATCCACATGAGAGACTGAGGGATCCCCAACATAAGAATATTTGATAGCTTGGTCATCAGGTACTCACCTGGGAGGCAGCAGACCCCCATTCAAATCCCTTCTTCCCCTCAGAGAAAGAAGGCATCTGAACTAGGTGTCTCCCACACCCCAGATGAGTACCCTTATCTTCCACTGGGTAATGCATCACTTTGGGGCATAGGCTTCCAGATGCCTAGGGTAACGCAGCATTTCACATATGCAGAAGCATATCTCCAAGTGAGTTTATAGGCCTACAAGGCAGATTGGCAACTGAGCAAGGGGGTTATGAATTTTGGGGTGTAGGAACCTAAAGTGGTAGTTACGCACATGTCTAACTCCTTTTGTAAATCCACCCCTAAATCAGCGCTCAGGAGCCGAAGTCTTACTGAAAGTCAGTGACACCTAAACTCCTAAGTCTCTTAAAAAAATTATCTGTTGACTGCAAATCAGCCCATTGAAAGAATGGATCAGTGGCCCATAGGAATAACAATACATGAGACTTCTTAAGGGGAAGAAATACTGTCAACATCAGCAGAGTAGCATGTGCTCCTCCAATTGAAATGTTCTAATATCTTGGCCTTTAATAAAAAGTATAGAAAAATTGGCTTGCAATTTGGTTTATTCTGGAAAAGAATCGAAAGAAATGAGACTGATTTTGTTTGTTCTCTCTTTGTTGGTACATATACACCCTGTACACCAACAGAAAATCAATATTTGACTAAATCCTGTGAATTTGTGAAGTGCGCACACACTTTTTTATGTGCTAACCTGGATACTGATTAATAAAGGCCTATCAGTGGGGAGAAAAATGTAGAAAGTCTATATCACAGGCAATCTTAAAATGAGAATTTGCTACATGTAAAGAACATATAAATACAAAATGTAAACAAGGACTTGAGGTTTGAAGTGATAGCTCCCTCAAGACAAATGCTTTAATAAAAGACATAACAAGCAGGGTTATAACTGGAGTTCCCCTCTTTGCAATAAAACATGATTAAGTTCAACAATAGGTCAAAATTCTCAGGGAGAAGGGGGGAGGAGTATCAAATAAGAGATAAGATTTTAAGATCTTCATTATTAAAGCACACATTATTCCAGGAACTAAATACTGAAATATGAGCCTACAGAACCCATTCATTATTAGGAGGTAGCTTTCAGCTCTTTTCTACAGTAATGTGGGTCTTATCCTATGCTGTACAAAGCATCTCATGCTAGATGATCAGCATGCTGAAATCAGTAGTTGTCGTCAGCATGGCATTCTGTGGCTCTATCCAAGGCACCTGGTTCTTATTCAGGTCATCTTCCCTCAGTACAGGAGAGTAGCTATACAATAGGGTGTCCAGCTCCCATAAAGCCTTGATATGTTAGAAAAGGCTAAATAATCTTATAGGGTGCATCAGGAGGAGAACCAAGACCTGATGAAGTCCAGCTAAGTAGGGGCAAGCCGGGACTTTTATAAAGCCAAAAAATGAAGATGTGGAGAGGGGCTATGAAAGTTATAATAAGTATGTCCTTAACTTGAAGATAATGGTATACTTCATAGCTATGACAGATTAAATGAAGTAACAATATTTAAAGTGCTAACAGGTCACTGTAACCTGAATGGTAATTGATTAAACAAGCATAAAGACAGGTTGTGCACACATGCAAAGTCCAAGAAACAGTTAAACATCTGCTGTGGCAATGCAGAAAGAAAGGATCTCAAAAGACTAGTGTAAAAGTCAGGAGAGTGGGGTAGCATTTAAAAAAACAAAACAAAACAAACACTACTTCATTTATTTTATTTTTTTAAAGGATAAGGGGTTGAGTGGGAGGACATGGGTTTTTGTATAAGTAGTGGGTGGTCAACACAACCTTACACGGTGAGCCTGCTGCACCATAAAGCAATAGAAAAAAGCAAGCAAAGAAAAAGGTGGATATAGAGAGGAGTCCTGCAGTCACGCCCTAGAGAGAAAGGGAGTCGGCTTAGGACAAGGAGGAGTTCTAGGGGGAAGAGTAAGCCCTGGGATCCTCCCTTGGACTACAGAGCTGGCAAGAAGTCTAGAGGGGTGCAGCAGCCACTGGGAGTGGAGAATGCTCAGGCTGGGCCAGAAGATAGAGAGGTGAGGAAGAAAGGAGTCCAAGGAAACAGCAACAGGGTCTGAAATGCAGTAGAATACAATTGCTAGGTATAGATTCCTTTGGCTCAAACCAGGGGGAGTGGGCAGGCCCAGGGTTTGTCTACAAGTCACTGAGAAAGTGGCATTGGATCTGGACTTGAACTGGAAGAGTGCCTGATACAGCATACAAACAGCTTACACAGTGGGAATTTAACACCCCTGAAGTGGAGAACTAAAGAGTGACTTGTCCAGAAGGTTAAGTCATGAAGAGTGAGAAGTATCAAACTAACAAAGGCTATGTCTGCACTAGAAAAGTTAAGTCGACTTTGTTAAGTCACCTTTAATAAGGTCGACTTTAAGTCAACCTTATTAAAGATGACTTAAAGTGGACTAAGTTGACTTTGGACTAAGTTGACTTATTCCACTTTGTTAAGATGACTTAACCACCCTTAAGTTAACTTAATAAAGTCAATTTAAGGGTTACTCCATGTCCGCAATGTCCTTAAGTCAACTTAAGGAGTTGACTTAAGTGTTAAGTTGATTTAATGAGTGGTAGTAACAAAGTCAACTTAATTAAAGCCTAGTGTAGACGTAGCTTAATTTAATTCAACTTAAATTGCCAGTGTAGACATAGCCAAAAGAGAAGGAGACCATGACCCAAGGAATTATCAGACCAGGCAAGAGCTGATTCCCCAGACCTAGCCATAAGAAGAGGTCTCAGGAATGAGTGTACAAGCTACTGTTAGAATTAAGCTATATACACACTAGGGTTTTGTTTCACAATCAAGTTGTTGCAGTAAAAGAAAAGTGTTATACAACACTCTTTGTAACACAAAGGAGTGTTCACACGCTCCTTTGAATCTTCATTACAAAGAGCAGTGCATGGTGGCACCTACCTTATCATGCCAGGTAGCAGCACCAGGTTAACAGTCCCAGCAGCAGCAGGGCAGGCAACCGCCAGGGTTCCCAGGTCCTCTGTGGATGTTCTCCTGCCAGGGACCCAGGAACCCTGGCGCTGCAGTCCCGTCACCACCGGGGACGGGTAGCCCCATTGACTGCCTTTGGTTCCTTGTCCAAGAGGGGCAGCCACCACGGCCCCCAGTGGTGGGGGTTGAAGGTGCAGGGGACAGAGGATCCCCTGGCTTTGATGAGGCTTCCCATCCCTGCAGCAGCCCCTCATGTCAATTTTAATGTTGAAACAGAGCAGGGAAATTGACATATTCCATTACTTATTACTTTCCCTGCTCTAATAGAGCAGGGAAACTGACAAGTACGACAGCTCCGATGTCCCAGGATGGCCTTGATTGGCACTCTGGGACATTTCTGGAGGCCAGTTAAAAACAAATTAAAACTGACTCATCGTACACACAGCCTCTTTTGCGGAAAAGGCTTTCCACAAAAGGGCTTATTCCTCTCATACAGATGGCTTTATTATTGCGTTACAGCAGCACAGTTGTAACGCAATAAGGAGCTTTTCTGTGTACGGTGGCACTCTTATTGCACAACAAGGTGACTTATTCCACAATAAAACCTTAGTGTGACAAGGCCTTAATGACAAGAGTATGTCTGGCTGAATGAAGAACCAACTCCTAGGTAGGAATAAAACCAATGTATTGATTATGAGGAAGGCTTTATTGCCTAAGGCCTAATCCTGTATTCTTTATGCAATCCATTCAACAGGAGTTTTGCCTGACACAAGATGTGGCTCATAGTTATTTAACTAGCCTAGAGTTCAGAGAAGCTCGGAAGAATCAAATTGCCTTTTTTTTTTTTCTGATATTAGCTGTCTCTCTCTTTACACTAACTTCTGTGCTCTCAAAATCTGCCTCTCTTAGTCTATTCCATGTGTCTTTCCTTCACATTTAATGTCAAGTTATGATGAAACAATCATTTTTAAATTAATGGCAATTTTCTTTTCTCTCTCCTGCTCTAATCAAGAAAATGGGATTACTCCAGAATTTAAACTGCTACAGTCTTTACACTGAGTTTCCCTCCTCTGCTTTATAAGAATTAGTGCACAGTTCAGAGCAAAAGTAAATTATCTCGATAAATTAATGTAGCAGTATTTTTAAGTGTTTACTGCAGGTCAGAACACACACCCAATATTCCAAAATTACAATTCCAAGTATTTATAATAGACATATGGTAAATATGACCTGGCTACCTGAGAGATGACCCGTCCTCCTATACTACATTGTTACAGTTGTGATCAGTGGATAGAACTCCTGCCATATAAACAAGAAGGTTTAGTGGAATGTTGTTCTTCATGAAGAACCTTGATGCTGGGAAATGCTTCTCCTTTGACTGGTACAAATAAATCTATTAGCACTGAACATATTTACAAATTCCAAAGCGGTAGCCGTGTTAGTCTATTGTAGAAAGACAACAGAGTCTTGTGGCACTTTTAAAGACTAACAGATTTATTAATCGCATGAGCTTTCATGGGAGAAAATCCCACTTCGTCTGACGAAGTGGGATTTTCTCCCACGAAAGCTCATATTTACAAAGTTCATCTACTTCCCATACCATAATACTTATTTGTAAACTTCAAAAAATTGGGCAATTTAGCAAGAAAGCAAGCAAGCAGCAGCCAAGTTAACAAAATTTAATGTGACTAGAATGGCATAGTAATCTTTCCAAATGTTCATCCTTCTCATTTTCTCCTCCCATCACTGTTTTCCTCATTAATCCCTTTTACACTTCAAACAGGGCATTAAGATAAATATGGCCTTTGCTCTAACAAGATCTACTGGTTTTAGTAACTCATCAACATTCTAAATATCTGGAGAAACAAAACAAAACCATCAATATCGCTGAGAAACTTAGAACAAACACTGTACATAATTTTCACAAGTCCCATAAAAACAAAATGCTGTTTCCCCTTCCTTTCCCCTGCCCCATGTTGCTTCATCTCTAGCAATTAAGAAATATTTCTAGAAGTGTGGCAACCTCTTTGATAATTCTTGTGCATAAACACAGATGTTTGGACATTAGATGCTGTATGAATGAAATGGCTCTTTTTAAACACAAGCAACCATTATTGTCACCTTTGCTCAAAACTCAGTGGAAGAAACATTGGCCAAAAGACATGTAAGCAAGGTTAAAAAAGCTGGGCACTTCTTTCGCTTAGCAGCTAGGAAGGGAGGGGGCAACTGATCTGCATGGGCTTTGTATTTTCCCTAGTGGAATTGGATATTCAGCATAATTTCACCCAGGGGCTGGGCATGATGGGAAATGGTGTGTGTGGCTGATTCAAATCCTCTGAAGCTGGTGTTTTTGAAATATTGTCTTTTCATGATATGCTATCCTTTGATTGTGCATCTGTTTATAGACTGAGAAGCTGATGGAAAAGCCGCCATTAGCAAAAGAGAACTTGGAAAAGTAAGTAACTCTAGTTTTTAGTCTTGTAAAACTAAGTGGAGTGGGATGGGAGTACTAGAGCTGTCCCTTAGGCAAATGCCTAATTCGCCTCCCATTATCAAAGGACAGACAATGATCCCTGCTGGAGTCTCTTTTGTAATTTTGATTTGAGCTGAATCACCAGTGAGGTGAAATCCTCTTTAAGAGTTGAATTCACTGAGAAGCTCACTGAGGTCCAGCAGGAGAGCATCTTGTAAGCAGCCAGCATGAGTGACCAGCAGGCAGTCAGTGGCCAGCGCGTGGTGCCAGTGGCCAGCAGAGGGTGAGAGTGACCAGCAGGCAGAGCCAGTGGACAGTGCCAGCAAATGATGTGAGCAGCCAGCAGACAGAGTGAATGAGCAGTGGGCGGAGCCTGCAGCCAGTGGGAAGGTGTGAATGACCCAGAGGTGGCAGAAGATAATTGGGGGTGGGGAGAGCTGAGAACTCCCCTTCCCCAAGAGGTGGACACTAAAACTGTGACGATCAGTACGGGGGGTAATGAATAAGTGAAGGACACACTATGTACACTATGTACACTAGGGGTGGAATGAGTTCTGTCTGTTGGGTTGCGTGGGAATCCTGTTTTACACTGTATCCCCAACCAGTGCTGCTTTTGATATCACCTCTGTATAGTCTATTAAATGTTTTATGTGCTACACTCAGACTCGTGCTTGCGAGAGAGAAAGCATTGCCCATCTACGGAACCCAGGGTACAGTGTATGATTTTCCAGGAGACTGGGTGAGGGCTTGAGCTGATGGCTGTTATAACATTGTTTGGGAACCCCTAGATATAGAACCCGGCCCTTTGCTGCTGCTGTTTTGGCCTGGCAGAAGGGTTACAGATAATATTAGAAGCAGAAAAATATTTTCAAGTTTCAAGGACAGCATTTTATGCAGAAAATGAAGAAACAAGAATAAATGCTTGTATTTTTAACAACTTTGGGGAAATAAATTTTAGTTGTATAAAGATTTTTTCTTACATATGATTTAGAGTATACTCCTGATTTTCTGAAAACCTTTTATCCAAATGCCTTCCTTGTCCTCCGAGAAGGGGACAAGGAAAGGATTTGGTTAATGCAAGTGTTCAAGGAATAGAACTGAGGCCACGCTGCTGCTGAATAGCTTCTGTGAAAGCATAGGGAATCACCTGCAGCCATGGAAATGAGTGAGCAGGGCTGTGAGAGTGGAGGCACCAGATCAACAGATGTGCAAGTTGCAGGTGAGGCTGCAGTCTTGACAGGGTGGAGCCACATCCTAGTGGGGGGGGGGGGATTTGTGCATGTGTGCATGTTTTGGTCTATCACACCAGGACTGCAGTTTCTCCGTTGGTGCTGCACTTGCACTATTTATTATTATTCGTACTATGGTATAGTACCTAGTAGCCCCAACCAAGACCGGGGCTACACTAGGTTCAGTGCTGTACACGTCCGCTGTAAGGGACATTCCCTGTCCTGAAGAATTAATAATCTAAACAGATGAGACAGGCAGCTGCTGGAAGAAAGGAAGTATTATCCACATTTTATAGAGAGAGGGAGCCAAGAAACATCAAGATCAAGTGACTTGCCCAAAGTCACGGGTGAAGTCGGGAACAGGACCTAGATTTCAAGTCTTAGGTCACTGTTTTCATCCTTAGACCTTCAACCCTCCCTTCTTTCTTTGTGTCTCTCTCTTCTGATGCTCAAATGTCTGGTCATTAAATTAACCCATATTGTTCTAAATAGCTTATTTTGTAATTTTATTATTTCTTGCAAACTCATCTTCTGTTTTACTATATCCGCAGCTCGTCTCAAGAGAGATAATTGCCCTTAGGAACTCAATTTCAACTCCCAACAGTTGGCTTTAAAAAAATAAATAAATCAAACCTCGAGCTATGTTTTCTTCTTTCTGTGGCTCTCTGTAGGGCTCAACATTGCACAGTGTAATATGCAAGAGCCTCTCAAAACCCAATAAGAGAATAACATTTGCTAAATCTAGAAGGAAAGAAATCTCTAAGGAGAAGAGATATACAATTGTTTAATTCGAGGGATTTCCCCATTGTTTTACAATAAAATAACTATTTCTAATGTGGATGGAACAAGAGTGAGCATACAGTTTTACCAGCGTATTGAACAGCAGGAGCAAAAGCATAACTCATTTGAAACATTGATAAATTAGTTGTAAACAGTCAGAGGCTTTGCCACATAATGCCATTGATGTGAACACAAATCACTAAGAGCTTTGACTTTGATAACAGCAAAACATGTTAGACCAGTGAATCATCTCCCCATGCTATGGATGGAAGTTCATTCACTGGAGTAATTTGAAACTAAATCAGACAGAGTACTGAAAACTTTAATGACTACAGGAAACAATCCTTCCATCTAGGTCTTTTCCAAATGAAATGTCTAGCATTCCTTTGAACTCACAAATGGATGTCTTTGGTGCAGCCAATTTAACAACAGTGCACCTGTAGTACAGTGGCACTATTCCTTCACGTTCATCATACCCACTATGGGTCCACTCCTAGAACATACTGTGAACCCTCAACTCCCATTTACTTCAAGCTAGTCTCCCAATGATTCAGCATCTTGCAAGACATGGCCTTGTTTCAGAACACTATGCAATTCACAGGATCTATTTTCCCTCTGTTCAAGGGCTGGCCACAATTTGGCCCTTGACAGTTAGCACAGTCTCACTGGAGTGTCATGTAAGTTTAATGTGAAAAATGATTGCACCTGTAGAAAAGTGAAGAAAGCATTTCATTCAGAAATTTCCTAACAGCAAACATTCCTTATCTTTCCTGGGTATTCCTAGTTTGGCATACGTTACTCTTTTCATTACATACGAAAATAATTTGTAGTGTAAACAATTCAACTGCCTTTTTTATAAACAATCAGTAATGAAACTGCCATTCTTTTTATTGCTTCTTTGACCTTCATGTTTCTCAAGTGCAAGCATTTTTGTTATTTCAATATATCTAGAGAAGTGTTGCTTAAAGGAATCAGGTCAGATGTTTTCTAATAACTGGGTTTACAAATTTACCACCCTTCTGAGTCTTAACTGTAAGAAAATTTAATAAGTGTCCCAATAACCTACAATGACAAATGTTGATGAGAAAAGGAGCAAGAAGGAAGGGAGTAGGCATAGACTGGATTCGTTTAAACAAAAAGGCCTGCGGATATAATTCAAGGACTATTAATATCTTGCCTGGTAAACAAGAAACATGTGGGACCAGAAGTCAATGAACCAAAATGGTTGTATTGGAAGTCAGGCCTAATTGGTGCACAAAATAATGAGTGGATAGGCTATTCTAACCTCCACTCCCTTTTGGGGTCCTCAAAGAGGATTTTTTTGGGGAAAAATTAGCCGAGGCTACCATCATACTGAAAGGGGATGGAGGGAGCTCCACCATTCTGGCTGCCATTCCCATGTCTCCTATGCCCCAGGGATCTACCCTAATACCACTGGACCTTAATCATTCTGATACTGAGAAATTTTTTGACAAACCAGGCCAGAGACAGACACCCAGATGACATTCTCACCTGCACTGGTTCCAGCTAAATCAGAGTCACCACCTGTATGCAGAACTTTGTTTTCTCCTTCTCCCCATTCTGCCCTTTTGCTTCTCAATCTCCACTTTCTTCCTTCTTCATACTTCCCAACAGTTCTGGCATTCATGGGACTGTCTCACTTGAATCCTCATTAGTGTCTGTCCAGGGTTGACTAGAACATTCCTGTATAGCAGGAGCTGGTAGAGGCCGTACCTCTCAGGCAACGGAAGCAGTGGTGGCAATTGGTGCACAAGGGGAGGTCCTAATGGCAAAGATTAGAGCTTCTGATCCTGGAGTTTCAATCTCATCCCATTCTCCTCCCACCCTGCGCTCCACACTTGTTCTAAAATGCTGGGTTCAATATCGTACAATAGGAGGTCTTATTTACGCTTTGCTAATTTGATAAGTTACACACCGCCTGGAAATCTCAGAAAAGAGTTGGGATATAGCAGCATAAACAACGCCTTTAGTGAGGTCTCACACTATGAGGATATTATTTTGATAAAAATACACGGGGGGAGGGGGGGTATTTGCTACCACAGTCTGAAGTTTTGTCATGCAGAAAACAGTTAACTACAAATTGTCACAGTAAACGAACAGACATGTGATCCTCTCTTTTTAGATTTTGCTTGTTTGGTAATTTGCAGCAAATAGTCCTTTGCAATGCATCTCCCAAACATTACTAAGATCTGAATATATATTTATTCTGCATTTATAAAACACCAGAACATTCAAACAAGTATAATGAACTCTCTATCAACATACTTCTCTTAATAGCCAACAGTTACCAAGGAGGATCATTGGAAATTGGAGGGGGGGAATGGCTTGGATACGGAGACACTTGCTAGATAATTAGCCAGAGTCGGAGTTCAGTTTCACCAATATACAGCCAGGGTAAATTCACAGAAGTAAATGGAATGGCTTTATTCCAATCACCTTTGCCAGTTAAGAAGTTATTTAACATTTTCCTCAGTAAACATAAGTTGTTTTCTTTCTTCATTTTATTTTGGAAAGACATCAAATGCTCAGATCTGCTTCTTTCTCCTTCATTTTTGTTGGAGTACTTTTGCACATCTGATAAAAATCACCCAAATATCTGAGGGCTCTGAAGTCAGTTAAATATTTCTGAATTCATTGCAGCCACTGTGCTGATTTTGTTGGATGTGTCACTTAAATGTTTGGTTTTAAATATTTAAATATTTCACTGGTTCCAGCTAAATCACAGTCACCACCTGTATGCAGAACTTTGTTTTCTCTCTTTCTCCTCATTCTATCCTTTTGCTTCTCAATCTCCACTTTTTTCCTTCTTCATACTTCCCAACAGTTCTGGCACTCATGGGACTGTTTCACGTGAATCCTCAATAGTGTCTGTCCAGAGTTGAATAGAACATTCCTGCATAGCAGGAATTAAAAAAAAATAAAGGTCAATTATTTTTTAATAGACACTAAAGGGAAAGGAAAAATTTTTCAACTTAGTTTCTTTCATTATTTTGAACATTTTATTGTTAGATGAATGCCCCATAGACAAAGTTGCTGCATTGATTTTTTTTTTTAATTGTATCCATTTGAAACATCAGGAAGTATACTTCTGTCTAATAAGATTCTGGATTACCCAGCCAAGCTTGCATATAGTGACCAGAAAGGCAGCTAAAGCAACATTCTGAACAGCCTGATGATGGTACAAGTTTGCCAGGTCTCAGTAACTGATAAGACAGGGCTCCATAAAACCCAGATGACAAGTCGCCATGGCAATCAGGGTTTGTAGCTCAGTGCATAGTTCCATTGAGGAAATGCTGCAGAAGTCTGGCGACCAAAAATAAAACTACTAGCACCTAGCTGGGAGCCAATTTTGTCAAGCCCTGTGATAAGACCATGTGCGAGGCCTTTGTTTCTCCAACTGTGAAGGCAGAAGGAAGGGTCAACAACCGAGGCAGAAGCTGCATTTTCTATCTTTGTTGTTCTTTTCTCTCCCCCATTTGTGTATGTTCATCTTGTTTGGTTTTAAAGAAAGCAAGATCAGACTAACAGCAGCTACTGCCCATCTCAACTAACTTTTTCTCTTTCTCCTTCTAAGTCTATGTTTACACCACCACTTGCATCATTGAGAGGTGTGAATAACCCACACCTCTGAGTGACATTTACACCAGCCTGTGCAGACAACATTATGTCGGTGGTAGAGCTGCTCATTGAGCGTGGATTAAATCAATTGGAGAGCTCTCACAGTCAGTTTATAGTGACTACAGGAGAGAGCTTGCAGCTGTGCTACTCAGGCTCCTTTGGGTAATCATAGCCTCAGATTGTCAAACAAGGCCAGCAGTGGACATGGAAACCTTTTAAAAACTCTCTAAAACTAAAGAAAATGTAACAAGAGATGTTAAAATGAATGCCTTACATTCCAAATGTTTTAACTGTTTTTCCTTCTTTTTGTTGTCTCTGTCACAAAAGGTTTAAAGGACTTTTATTGATGTGTTTGCCAGGGTACGAAGCTGGCTGAGGTTTCTGTATATCAAACCCTGAACCTTGTTTTAAACTGTTTAATGTTGGACAGTTTCAGGGTCCTCTATCAACTTTGACTGTTTTGGCATATAGTCTATTTAAATTAATGCAAAACATGGGACCAGCGTTATGCTGTTGACGTTTTGTAATGGAAAGGATAACAAGATTTCCACCGTGGTCTAAATCATGACCATAATGTGGCTAATTGTAAGAGAAAGGAGAGTAAAATGGAAATTATTCACAAAGCAGAAATACTGTGTGCAGCAGTACATTGATTTTATGAAGGAATTGCTTTTATTACTAAGTCAGTGCTGTTGGTTGACAACTTCAGAGCCAGGTAGGACCCTCACCTGATTATTAGAAGAAAGGAAATGTTTCCAGAACAAAAAGTGAAACAAACACTAGATGAAAATGCAACTATAGATTTGTATAAGTGGCCTGTGTGTTTCCAGATGATAGCAGTTGCTGTAGGAATAATATGTTCTTCAACATATCTGCAGCCTGTATTTTCTTCCTTTTAAATAGGTGTAAGTAAACAAAGATGTTAGCTCCATAAACACAGTGTCAAAGCTTTGCTATTGGCCAAATGTATGGCAGTTGGGATCGATACAAAGCTGTGGGCTAAATTATTTAACTTTAGGAGACTACAGCAATGCTCATTCCTGTATTGAAAGTAATGGCAAACTGACGAAGGAGCTCAAATGCTGCACAGGAATCTGGGTCTCTGAAAATAAATTACTACTCATATGCACTCTCAACCAACCAGCACAAATAGAACTAGAAAGCAACCTTTGTAACTATTCAAAATGACAGTCTTTAACTTAAAAAAAAAAAAAAGACGTTCACAGTTAAAAATAATAAAAAAAACAAACAAACAAACAGAGCAATTCTAGTATCAGTACCTTTTACGTTATAGGAAATTTGCAGAGCCCAATCCTGAGGGGTGGTGAGAAACTGATTAACTAGTTCTGTTTACTTTTATTGCAGTAGTACCTAGACGCCACAACCATGATCAGAACTATACCTGTACACAGAACTTAGTGTGAAAAGGACAAACAATGGGTGGAAGAAAAGTAGTATTTTCATCCCGATTTTACAGATGGGGAACTGAGGCGCAGAATCTCCAAAGATCCTGCAGGAATCCCATGGAACAGCCTAGAATCAAACCCAAGTCTTTTGAAGCTCAGATCAGTGCTTTAATCATAAAATCATCTTTCCTCTGTTATGCAACTTCATCTAAATTTTATGCAATCTCTCTGACTATAAAGATGCTGTAATACACATGCACTTCTGTAGTAACTTCCACCGGAGGATTTCAAAGTACTTTACAACACATTAATGAATTTAACTCCATAAAACTCTTGAGGTAAGTTAAGATATTTATGTCAAATATCTGTACATTTTCCCCAAGTAGTTACACTTCTCTATGCATCTGCGAGCTTGATGCACTTGTGCTAACAGCTGGAAGCAGCAAGTTTTGTGTGAAGGACTCCTATTATGGAATATACTTTTCATCTAAGTGAGCCTCCGTTTGATGACTGTCAGGTCACGCTGTGCAGCTCATTAGTATAGGCAAGTTACCTGCCTAAGGTACTCCCTGATATATATTCCGTATATTAAAGGATTAATAGAAATAAAAGACTTGGAAGCTCCATTGCTTGGCTTTATTGTCTGGAGAAACTGCAAGCTAGCCAAACAGGTTTTCCCCAGCATCTGAGCAGCCCTCCCATCTATCAGGACGGCAACCCCAATGGCCTAAATGAGACACCACATTCCCATTAGCATAGTATTTGAGCACTTCTTCTGTGTCTCAGGTTTCTACCCGAGAAGTGTCTATACAGCAAAGAATAAACCAGGGCTGGCCTGTGCCAGCTGACTTGGGCTCTCAGTGCTCAGGCTGAGGGGCCGCTTTAGTAGGTGTATAAACTTCTGGGTGTGGGCTGAAGCCTGGGTCTGGGACTCTCCCACTCCACATCATCCTAGAGCCCAGGCTACAGCCCAAGGCTGTATGTCTACACAGCAATTGAAACAGCCCCTTAGCCTGAGCCGGCTCACATGGACCAGCCAAAGGTTTTTCTCTGTCTTGTAGGCATATTCAGGGAGACTATGGTTTGCTCAAGGTAACACAAAAAGTCAGTAACAGCAAAAAATCCAGGAAGGTTACCAGCCCTGGTGCGGTAACTGGAGTTCTTCGAGATGACTGTCCCCAAGGATGCTCCACCTAGGGCATCAACACCCTAGGTGGAGCATCCACGGAGACACGCCTTGAAGTAGAATTCCAGGTTAGGATCCTTACCACTTCATTACCCTTCCCCTTCTATATGCTGCATGATGTATCTGAGTTTACCGAGTACTTAATACATATTACATGAATGTTGTACCTGTATCTTTAATATTGTATGAATCACCTTTTTAAAAGGGGGGAGGTGGGAAGAATTAATATATTTATAAGTTAAATAAAATGTAAGTTTCAGTGAACCTTTTATTCTTTGTCCCCACTTTCAATCTGACATACCAATCCTGAACAGCTACCTACTTAAATGCCAGTGGATAGCAGGAACACACCATCTACCATATGTTCCCATTAATAATTTTATTCATAATACAATGCATTGACATTTCCTCACCGCAGACCTTTGAGAAGTCTCCTAAGGGAAATGGTGAAGGACTAGTTGCTGGAGTCACTTAAAACTGAATCTAATAGAACACTGAAGAATATCCTGTAGGGAACAATACTGCTAGGATAGCAAGATCAACTGAAGCACAATCTAATAAACTTTCTTTCACCTCTAATTTGTGTGGTTCTTTTAAAATTCATCCCTTTTAAGCCTTGATGACTGCAGTGGAGCATAACAGCAGTGCACTCATATTCCTCTTGTGCACCTACAATGCTTCTTCCTTCAAAAAATTTCCCAAACTCTCATCCCTAATAGAAGGAACTTTGCAACCCCAGAAAGATAACTTGAAGCACAATAGCTAAAAAATCTGCTACAAGCTGTCACCACTCAAGAAAGACTCCAATGCACATTTGAGCTGCCTTCCAGTATCATTTACTAGTAATTTTAAAAAAAAAGAAAAGAAAAAAAAAAGTCCAGAAGCAGACACTTTTACAAGAGTTCTTTCCCTTGCAACCTCTTAGTCCTCACTTTTCTGCCCACAGAAATGTTTTTTTTTTTTTTTTTTTTTTTTTTTTAAATAGAAGTCTCCCCTCCCCCCGCCCCAATCAAGCCCTTCTGGGGACTGATCCCATAAACTTGACAGATTCTAGTAGTTTCAGCCCTAAACTATTCATTTTGCAATTACTTGTTGCATCTCACTATCTGTCAATCATCAAAGATTCTAAATACCTGCTAGGTTTTCTCCCACTTTTCTCAGCCTTATTCCTGAGAAGATAGTTCAATGTAACAAGTAAGACCAGGATCTTGAAACACATTTGGACAATAGTGGATGTGAAAATTAAACATGACATGTTTCTGGTGGCCTTTCCTCCATCAAAGATAAGTTGAAGGATGCTGGACAATTAAGAGTTTTTCTGTAACTTATTTTCACACACAGGTAAAATGAATTACAGCAGTGTCAGGGGTGATGAAATTATGGATTGCACTGAATAAGTCTTGATTAAAAAAAGAAGAGATATAACCTCTTGGTTAGCCAAAATACAGAGGACAGTGCTGCGTGACATTTTCACCTATATATTTATGTAAACAGTGATGACTAATGCATAATATAGATAGTGCTATTTCAGCAGTAGGTATCCCAGATTCCTTCTGAACCAGATCTTCGAAATGTGCTGGAACTGTGAAGGTATTTTTTTTTCTGATTTCTTTCTCATTCATGTTCATTAGTTAATTGCATTGCATATGACGGATCATTTTCTTAGAGCAACAGTTGAGCAGGTTTCCATTTGTCCCAGGTGTTCAACGAGAGGAGTGGCTTTGGTGTCCTATCATAATAGCTTTTCTGCACCTGTTTGTAGGCTATAAGCTTTTTAGTACAGTTACTGTTGCTTGGCAATCTTGTTTCAGGCATCTACCTATTAGCAATAGGGCTGGTGATTACAGATTGGCTGAATTTGCACAGACATACACCTTGGAAAGCCAAATTAAGTGCCTGATTATACTTAAGAAATCAAAGGAAGTTAATTTTGGACAATCTGAACAGTTTATTTGGCTAGCCATTTTGATTGTATGTAGTTTGGATGCAACACTACATCTTGAAAGCATCAATCATTTACACAATTTAATTTTATACTAGTATATTCTGGAAATATGACTGGAAATCTATTTTGCAAGAGTCATTTTCATCTGATGAAGGGTTTCTTTCACTATGGTATCTTGAATAAGGTAACTCAAAAGTAGCCTTAAGCACAAGTCAACTAACAGAGTGTCTTCAAAGAGAGGTCATTCGATTTGTTTAGTCAAGGTCTTTTGGGTATTTGCTGAGGATGCAATGGTTCTTTAACCTGTTGTGATCAATACATTTGACACATTTCAAAACCATATCAGCAATCTCTTGTGGGTTCATTCCAGTCTTGTAAGTGATATCTCTGGCTCCCCTTATGGATAATTCCATGATGTCCTTCATGAATGACAACCCTTCTTTAGTTATGTTGCTTCAGAAGTGAAGTCCCCCCAACCTTTCACTATTTAAGAGTTAAAAGTTCAAATACCCATTAACTCCTCATGGGGGGGGAACAATGAACTAAAGATGATACTTCTGTGCCTCTGGCCACCCCTTGAGTATTGTCCTTTCAAATGCTCATAAGGACACAGAGCTTGAAAGTTTTAGTATTTTATCAGCAGAATGTTTTCAGTAAACATATAATCACATTCCATGCTGCCCATCTTTTTCCAAATACTCCCCAGATAGTGCCTGTGCAACAAGTAAAAACATGCCCACAGGTGGCCTATGTTTAACTGGTATTACTGTAATCTTAATAGCAATCTTCTTTCTCTGGATAGATGTTCTACTCAAAACTTTTTAACAATGGTTTCTGTAGTTAGTGAGTTTCAAGCAACTTTTGTCAGACATATAGTGGCTAGGGGATTTACACAAATTAATTAGGAAGTGGCTTTGGTTTTATTTGAGCAAAGATTCTTTCAGATACACTACCCTCTCCAGAACCAAAACAGTAGCCAATGATAAAACAGTACTGCTCTTTCCTTGCAAAGCATCAGTCAAAACCATTTCATTTTGATTAAAAACAATATAAAATGGAATTTTAAATAGTTTTTACCTTCTGTTCTGTTTTAGAGTCTTGTATCCAATAGACAGGTAGCAAAAAAATTACTAGATACCTACTAGGCAAAGGAGCAAACATACCAATCAGAAATTTAAGAACTCTCTCTCTGTCTTTCAACAAAAGTAGATAAGGGAACTCAATACAAGCTGGTGATAAACACCAACTCCATTTCAAATGTTCCCAAAGGACCATGAATCATAGAATCATAGAATAATAAGGTTGGAAGGGACCTCACGAGGTCATCTAGTCCAACCCTCTGCTAAAAAGCAGGACCACTCCCCCTAAATCATCCCAGCCAGGGTTTTGTCTAACTGAGCCTTAAAAATCTCCAAAGATGGAGATTCTACCACCTCCCTAGGTAACCCATCCCAATGCTTCACCACCCTCCTAGTGAGAAAGTCTTTCCTAATATCCAACCTTGACATCCCCAGCTGTAATTTGAAACTATTGCTCCTTGTTCTGTCCTCTGTTACCCTCGAGAACAGCCTAGCTCCCTCCTCTTTGGAGCATCCCATCAAGTAGTTGAAGGTTGCTATCAAATCTCCCCTCAGTCTTCTCTTCTGTAGACTAAATAAGCCTAGTTCCTTCAGTCTCTCCTCATAAGTCATGTGCCCCAGCCCCCTAATCATTTTTGTTGCCCTCTGACGGACTCTTTCTAATGTGTCTGCATCTTTTCTGTAGTGGGGAGCCCAAAACTGGACACAGTATTCCAGATGCAGCCTGACCAGTGTCGAATAGAGGGGAATTATCACATCGCTCGATCTGCTGGCAATACTCCTACTGATGCAGCCTAATATGCCATTGGCCTTTTTGGCAACAAGGGCACACTGTTGGCTCATATTCATCTTCCCGTCCACCATAACCCCCAGGTCCTTTTCTACAGCGCTGCTACTTAGCCGATCAGTCCCCAGCCTGTAGCAGTGCATGGGATTTTTCTGTCCTAAGTGCAGGACTTTGCACTTGTCTTTGTTGAACCTCATGAAGTTTCTTTCGGCCCATGCTGTATTAGGGGTTGTCTTTTGTGTCTGCTCCTCCTTTAGCTGGTGTAAAATAAAATAATTCTCTCCCACACCTCTAAAAAGAATTTTCTGAAACTTGGAAGGGGACTTCATACATCTCCTCCCTTCCACTTTCCTGCCATCTACTGCTTTGCCTCTAGTTTAACTTATTACTCCACTGATCCCCCTTTCATTTTTGGGTCCTCTTTCTCTCAAAGTACCAGTCTCTGCCTTTCTGCTGCTTGCAGTTTCCCAAGCTGTAACAGCAAAGTGAAATTTACATGATTGTCTTAGTGTTATGATTACTCATAGGAGTTGTGAATAATGGCTGTGAAATTATTAAAGTAAAGCATGAGGGCCTCAATCAGGATAAGAGCCTTGTTGTGCTAAGTGCTAAATAAATAGAAAAAATACAATTTATGCCACAAAAGGTTTTGTTTATTTCATTTTGCCAATTAGGAAAACTTTGGGCAGCAACAATGGCAATGTAGCAAGCCATCTGTAGGCTTAGGAAGACAGCATCGCATTAGTCCATATTCAAATTGGACTTTTATTTTTAAATGGCAGCTTATATTCTCCAAAAATTGATGGATCAGGCCTCTGACTGGGCAGGGAAAGTTGCATAATCAAGCCCTGCACATAGCCATTCAGTCAGTCATTCTGTGGTAATTTTCTAGGCATCAGGCAGTAGCTACCGTGGATATTTGGAAAACAATCTAACTTCCATAAATTCTATTTATTCTGTTTTGGGGACAAGATGGTTTTCAGTGCAATCTCATTTAATGCCTCTGGCTAATTGCTTTCCCAAATAATTTCATAGAAGCATAGGGCTGGAAGGGACCTCATGAGGTCATCTAGTCCAACCCCCTGCTAAAAGCAGGACCACTCCCACTAAATCATCCCAGCCAGGGTTTTGTCTAATTTAGCTATGTCATTTTCCTTCATTAAATTAAAATGGAAAAAAAATGCAGAATTCCCCCTCCCCCAATATTCAAGTACCCATTAACAAATTAATGCCAGAAAAATCTTGCTTATGTTAACTAAATTTGTCTAATGAAACACCAGAAAGAGATAAAAAATATTTTTTGTTCAAAGAACATTTTCTTCTTTTGTATGTGAACAAGTGAATCAATGGAATCGTTTATTCAAATGCTCATCTATGTTTGAAAATTCCTTTTTTCTTTTCAAGCCACTTTTCAGGCACCATACATAAACATGAAAGCACGTTAAATGTGTTGTGGGAGAGAGAGTTATGGCTGCCTTGATCATTTGTGCAAAATTTATGTTTAGTATTCAGAATGATATTTTTGAACTACACGATGAAACAAACAAACAAAAAAAAACCCGAGTCAAATGTTAGAGTTTCTCTTTCTTTCATCTGTAAACAGCATTTCCCTTCATCTCTTTCACACTACAAGTCCAACCCGATGATGTACCTTTCAGAGGAAATTATGGATAAATATAAAATTGCAGAAGGATAGGGTCGCTCTAGCAAAACTAAAGGGGAATCAATTTTCAACTCAATTGCTCATCTTAAATAGAGAGATATGGTCCTAGGTCTGACCCCACTAAAGCCATTCCAAGTGTCAGCACAGTGTTTCTATTGAGAGAGAGTTACTACTTGGTACAACAGAGAAGAGTGGAATGCAGGTTTGGATTAACTAACACACACTTATACAGGTCTCCTACCTTGGGGGTGGAGGTCCACGACCATCAGACGGAAAATAAAAATGGACTGGCACAGTGCTACTCACTCAGGTTTGTCACTGCTCTCTCCCCTCCCCCCCTCCGGTGGAGGGATGGTCAGGCCTACTCAGAGTGGTGCAGGGCCATAAGAATGCTGGGCTGCACTGGTGGGACCAGGAGGAGTTGCCCTACTCTGGGGAGGGAGCAGAATGCTGAGCCAATGTTGGGTGGAGGAAGAGAAGAGGGTGCTGGTCAATAGTCAGGAAGGTCCCAGCTGCAGTAGGTAATAGCATGGGGATGAGTTATTGGTGAACTATGGGGTGAGTGGGAGCTGTTGGGGTCTGCTGCCAATGGAGTGTTTGGTGGTACAGCAAGCATGATGTTTGTCAGGGCTGCTATCTGTTGGGGTGCCAGGATAAGTAAAGGTTGATTGAGTGCATTTGGGGTGCAACTGGCATTTGGCGATCTGTGTCTCCAGAATCTATTCGACAACAGAGTTCATTCATAAGTGAATGACTTACAAACATCCTGAAGCCAGATATTTTACTACCAGTCCTCAGGTAGTAAACCCAGCAACTCACTGCCAGTCATGTCTATGGGCAAGGTATATGGGGCTTGGCATTTATAACAAATTCCTGGCCACATTGTTTAAATGAACTCCTACAGAACATAGCTACACAGCCTCCAAAGTTATAAAGAGAACTAGACAGAACTCAAGACTTTCTTCACCAGGAGTCAGTTGTGCTAAAGGTAAACCTTTAATATTACAAATATTGTTAGTGCTTACATTGTCTGTAGAATAGTCTCTAGAGTAAATTCATTGATTTATCATCCAGCAGAGGTCAGCAGTGCACACATATTAGCCTGTATATTGTATCTCTTTCACTCTACAAAGCACCTCCACCCCCTGTGACCCCGAAAAGTTAATCAAACTCATGAAGCTCAAAGATAGGCCACATGACACAAAATCCACCAAGATTCATTATCCCGTAGAATGTCATGCTCATTATGTATAGGGCAGAAAGCAAGAATTGTGTAACACATAGGGCAGAATTGCCAACTGTAGCTCTGGGCATCAACTATTCTAACACAAAGTCCAAAGGGGTAGCCATGTTAGTCTATTGCAGAAAAACAAGAGTCCAAGCATCTGACGAAATAGGATTTTGTCCCATGAAAGCTCATGCAATAAATAAATCTGTTAGTCTTTAAAAATGCCACAGGACTCTTGTTTTTTTTTTTTTTTAAGATTGCTCCTCTGTCTTATTTACACATTACCTGTTGATTCTTTACTTGTCTCTGTTCTATACTCCCTTTAGGCAGTAAGGTAAAAATATAAAAATACATACTTTGTGCTGGACTCTTCTTCTGCCCTTGCCTTCCTAAGCAATGGAAACAAATGAAAGCAGCTGATTGCTGCTGTGGTATAACACTGCTGAACAGCTACGAGGCAGGATAGGATAATATCACATAGGATAATCATATTAAAAACTCATTTATCATACTAAAAGGCTACAGGTAGTCACCTTTGAATTCATTACATATACACAATAGTATATTCATAATGCACAAGTCTTCAAAAGCCCACAACCACATCCCTAAGTCATTCCTTGGGGTGTTCATTTGCAGCTCCCATGAACCTAAAAGTGGCTTCCTCATGCCAAACGTCTGCTCTGTGATCCCCCTCAGCTCATGCATTTTCTAACATACATCTATGAATACGAAGCTTAACTTGCCTGTTGGCCATGCCTTGTTTAATGGGAAAAAGAGAAACTAAAGATAATTAAAAATATTTCAAAGCTTTTGAGAGGCAGAAATTAGAGAATCAATAGGAGCTCAACAAGCCTCAGACAGTTTATAAAATAAAAGCCTAAGTAATATATTCTTATACCCAAGCACAGATATTTTTAGTACATGGCTGAGTCCCATGAATGGGAGTGAAAGTTGTGCACACAAAGATTTTATTACATTCCTTCCTATAAGAAGAATGAAAGGGTTTAAATCTTCATAGGAGTATATGGAATGTTAAAAAGGGCATAATGAGCTGATCATAAATTTAAAAACAAAAGGTTGTGAGCAATAAACTCTAGAATAGAAACAAGCTATGAATATTTCAGGTAATATATGTTTATACAGCAAAATGTGTGAGCGTGCAAAGATAGAAACTTGGTGAAGAGAAGATAAGAGAAGGAAATGGTGACAAAGTAGTTTAAAGAGGAGCTGTCCATGTATGCTTTTGGGTGGTGGGGAGAGTGGCTCAAAAAGGAGGAAGAAACAGGAGGCCATGAAACAGTATTTTGATGGGGGGAAAAAAAAATCTAACAGAACATTTTATTTTTCTTAGGGTTCCTATATGGCAAATAGCAAAACAATAGCAGAAACAGGAACCAAACCCAGAACTCTCACTCCTGTTTAAGCTACATGAGAGTCACTGAAATACACACACCTGGACATGTGCTTTCCACCACAGACCCTTTCCACCACTGAATATGATGTGGGACATAAAAAAAATCAATTTTTAATTTCTTTACTGAAATTGGATTTTTTGTAAATCATACAGTTCCCGTTTAAAAAATGTAATCAACTAAAAATAAAGAACTTCCTCAAATACAGCAAAGAAAAAAATACTTAGCTTATCAAACAGACTGCTTGCTCCCAGCACTAAGCTGCTATCACAACCACCTTGATAAAAGAAACACTGATAAGACATTGTGTGCCTTGAAGGATAGCCTCTAATTAAGGTAGTGTATTCTGAGGACACTATAACCTTATTTTTGATGTATTACAGAACTAAGAGATAACTTACTCTTAGTGTAATATTGTTCTTGGTCAATGACCTGTCTATGTAAGTCATATTGTTTCAGCCTTTCAAGATTTAAAAGCCCAGCCATGGACAGGGAAAAGGTTTATCCTTTCACAGAATGGTTTCTCTGATTTAAAAAACGTAATCATAACTGAACACAAGATGTTAGCAATAGCCAGCAGATGACTTCAGAATTTGGTGTCTGTGTCTAACACTGCAGAGTCCTAATTCAAGGCTTCTATTCAACAAAGACTTGCATAAAAGATTTGCTTCAAACTGCACTAGCCACTACATTGCTACCTACCCTATCAGGTAAATTTTCTAATTACAGTACTAGTTCACCAGGGTACAGAGTATATCAGAAGACCAGTTCCAAGATCGATCTTTATATCATTCAGTACCTGCTGCATCTTATTAACTTAAATACATTTTAACCTGCAATGGAAGCTACAGAGGAGGGCCACTGCGTAGGGTCTGAGATTCGGAGCAGATAGGTTCCCTTATCATTTTGGGCAGAAACAATTGCACTGCTGATGAAAGATAGTAGAGCACCGTCTCATAATTAAGAGGGTAAGGACAGGGAACCTAATAGGCCAGCCACAATATCTCAGTGTGCTAATACTGGTATTCCTGCCAATGGCTGGAAACCACTGATGGCATTTGTCCGCACATGGTTTAACGTCCACCTCTGGGGTGTTACTCATCAGAGGGTATGGTTGGACGAGGGTTCTTTTGGCCATAGGGATAATAGCCCTATTTTTATCCTTCGGTGACTGAGTGGAGGCCCTTGTAGTTATCTCAGGGGTCAGGAGGAATATACAATAGGGGGTTGGACCGATCCAGCCGGTAACCCAGAAAGCAAGAGAGGGGCACAGGGAGTCAATAGTGACAGGGAAAGTATCAAAGGAATCAGGAGAGTTATGAATAAAAGTTTTTTAATTTTAATCACCATGGTTACAATGGGTCTTAAATGCTCTTTGCAAGGTGTTAATTAAGCAAGTTTCAATAATCATATGATTGTAAAGTTACGCTATTTTACTGTTAAGCTGCAGCAGATCTTAAAGACAAAAGTAAATGCTCATTGAAGGTTTAATTGCTAAAGCTATCCTTATTTCACTGCTATTGCCCCTACCTTTAAAGGGGATTGCAGTCTGACCTACCTGTACTCCCAGGCCGGGGTGCTAAACTACTTGGTCCCTAACCTTATACCTATCCCCCCCGTACTCTCGGGGACCAGGGTGCTAAACTACTTTGGCCCTTACACCAGGACTTGGGGTGCTAAAAACTTCAATTACTATTTCATAAATCTGTAGCTACTTGAACCAGCCTTCACCGAGGCCTGTGGACGTTTCTTAATACTCACTGAACTTCTTACCGACGTGTCAGCTTCGTCACTCACAAGGAATGGGCTCTGACCCTTCTCGGGCGGCCTCATACCGACGTGTCAGTTCCTCATTCACGGGGAATGGGTTCTGACCTTTCCCTCTGTCTTGCCCTACCGCCCCTCTTGCAGACTTTGGGGATGGTATTTTATGGGGTCTTAGCCCCCTCGCACCCCTCCTGCTTTTGTCCTTGTGGTTTTTCTTTTGCACCACTGTGCTGGGAACTCACGAGCTAATACTGCAGGGGGCTCACAAGTTTCCCAGCAGCCTGGTTGCAAAATACTCCGAGTCAGTTCTCGTCAAGGAAAAAGAGAAGTCCAGGCTGAGCTGAACAGTAAATGATTACAAATTTGTCTTTGGGAAGCAGCTTTTGCAGAGAAGTTGCTGCAAGACGATTAAATTTCAAAATAATTTCAATTAATTTTTTCAGAGTAACACCTGAGTTCTTGGCATAGGTCCAGGTGAGTTATTATGTTTAGACCTTTGAAGATGGGTTCAGACTTGGGCCTATACTTACTATAAACTATACTATTACTAATAAGCACACAAAGACCCCTTATCTAAACCCACTTTCTACAATTTGTTAAGGCAATTGTGAAACAAATGCACAAATAAAGCCAAAAGCACATAAGGTAATTAAACAATCATTTGTGTACAACATTGGGAATATATTATCCAATATTATCCAAGTCTTAATCTGACTAGATTTTCCACCACTGGTGCTTGAATTATATAGGTACTATTGTTTTAATAGGTGTTTGTTTTTGTTGGTGGTGTTTTTTGCGTGCACACATTTTTCCCTTAAGAATGTGTGCTTGCTTAGAAAGGGCCTTATGGTAAACATGGGCAATTACACTATTTGTAACCTCTGAAGTGAAAGCAAAGTACAGATACTGATCCGTTCAGGCAGCCTGACTTGCTGGGGAATACAAAGTTTAGGCTTGGAACTGAACAGCCTGGAAAAAACCTCAGTCAGGAGACAGAGATGAGAGTCTCTGCCCAAGAGAGGTGATGGCTTGAAAGCTGTTAGCCTAAAAATGGGTGCTGTTGCTGGACTGGAAATAAGATATAAATGTTTAACAGTGAGAATAACTAATCATTGGAACTCTTTACCAGGATTGATAGTGTATCTCCATCACTTACATTTTTAAAATCAAGATTGGATGTTTTTCTATAAAATATGCTGTAAAATTATTTTGGGGACGTTCTAGGAGACAGTATTATACAAGAGGTCAGACACAATGATCGCAGTGGTCCCTTCTGGTATTAGAAATCTGTGTGTGAAGGAAATGTATGTGCAGTTGTAGTGAACTGTGATAGCATTTAGCTAATCAATGAATGACTACCAAACACCTGGCTTATGAAAATAGAAAGTTATTATTGCACCTACTCAAGTGGCTGAGTAAGCCTGCAAATAGATTTCTGAATGATCAAGAGGAATCTGATGAAAATTTATAAGGTTTTATTGAGCAAAATGGCCAAACAGTACAATCCATTAGTGGTAACAGTCACGACTGGCAAATGGACCAGCTGTGAGCTTTGCTTTAACGAGACAATGCATCAGGATGTGAATACTGTGCAGCAAAACTGCAGAAAAATTAGGGAGACAGTTGCAAGGTTTGATCCCAGAATATACACAAATTGGAACAATAGAAGAGGAGACTTCTATCTTCAAGAAAATATTGGTCCTAGAAGCTGAGATGCACTAAGATGGGTAGATCACAACTTTGTGAAGACGATGATAGAATGATAAGGTGCAGAAACTGATAAGAACCAGGAGAGAAGCCAGACAGCTGATGAGAAAGAACCCATCAGAAGAAGCCATTTCTGCCTATAGAGTATCCAAGCAAGCCATCAAAAAGGTAAGAAAACCTAGCTTTAGGCAAACTGTACAATGAGTGGAATGACTGGCCTCAACTTGCCAAAAAAAGAAAACATGTGATTACACAAACAACAAAGGAAGGAAGACAACGAACACACCATTCATAAAGGATGCAGAGACGTGATTGCTTGTTACAAGCGACATAGAATGTAATGGATAAACAGAAATAAAATGAGGGTCTGTAAAAGAGATGAACCCTTTATATACTACACCAGCATTTCTCAACCACTATGTCAGGACCCAAGAGTGTGTCATGAAGAGCCAGGAGGTGTATCATAGAAAATTGGTAGCTCAGCTTGGAGCTCCTGCTACCCGCCACTTTCTGTTGCCCTCAGCAGCCCACTTCTGCTGTACAATGCAGGTAGCAGGTTGGGACAGATGAGAAAAGAAATGTAGGGACTGCAACCCAGAGATCTTTGGCTGGGGGTGGGGGCACCATCTGCCCCACATAAATAAACCTGACCCCATCAAGTCAGACCACCAGGGCACCAGCCTGTGCTGGCTTGACTCTGCCCCCACCCAGGTCCTGGAGAGCTGTATCCTCCAGAGCACCGCAGCCTCCCAAGCACTCCCAGCCCAAGTGCCACCACCACCATGGCACACTGTAGTGTGTCACGCAGGAGAACATCATCTATCAGGCGTATCACGATGGAAAAAAGGTTGAAAACCACTGTGCTACACTACCATTGTGTTAATCAATCATTATAGATGTTGCTGACCTGCCAGAGGCAGATGCCAAGGTTGCACTGCTGAAGGTGGCACCTGCAAAAGATGTAGGCCTGGATGATCCATAGGTGTAGTTTGTTTTCTGTATTCAGGTGAGAGGGGCAGTTCCAGTCACATCAATGTAAATACACACGAAGGTGCAGATTCTGTGCCATCTCAATGCTTACAACTGAGAGGGTGGGGAGACAGCTATGCGCATGATGAAGTCATGAAAGAATTTATCAAAGCTTTGAAAGAGGATGGTGTCTGCTGGATCATAGGAGTCCTCCATGAAGTTTGTAAAGAGAAGAAAATTCCAAGAGAAAGGAGAAAGTCCATACTGGTATAGATATGCAAACAAAAAGGTGACAGATACAATTATTCCAAGTACTGAGGCATTAAGCTGCTGTTCCACTGCATATAACTGCTAGAGAGAATCATAAATAGTCAGATTTGCCAAAACCTGGAGCCCATTTTTGGTAAGGAACAGTTTTGTTTAGAAAAGAAAAAGGCAGGACAGATGGTATGTTCATTGCTAGACATTTGTTGGAAGACAAACACAAGGGAAACGAAGAGCACAGTTGGACTTCCCTGAATTTGGAGAAAGCATCCGAGAAAGTATCTAGGCAACTGCTGGTGCCTCTGTAGTACAATGTACAGTGCAGACTTACAAGTCTATAGAATTCTGAAGGACCTTGCGCATATGGCAACAACTGCCCCATGATTAAAGTGATTACATCCTTCAGAGTAATAAAAGGTGAATTTGGGCTCCACTAGGAATCACTTAGTCCATTACCATTTGTAATTGTAGTGAACTTCATAAAGCAAGCATCTCCAAGTGGAAGGTGGCACAAAGTTGATCTATGCAGACAATATTACACTAATGGTCAACAGTGGGGGAGATTTGGTCCAGGTGCTTGATGCCTGGAACAGGGAACTAACAGTCAAGCCAAAAATAGACTGAGTCATGTGGATGATTTGCATGGAACGAAGGGGCATCAACATCTGGGGCCTGCATTTAAACCAGATTTCTTTATTGAAATAGTTTGGAGGCTAGCTAGGGGCACAAATGGAGCAGTCAGAGAATTACAAGCAAGGCTGCTGAGTGTGGGAAAGTGTGATATAAAGTAAGTGGCATGATTTATGATAAAACAGATTCTCATACTATTTAAGAGACAACTGCACAAAACTATGGTAAGACCAGCTCTTTCATGTGGCTCAAAAACATGAGTGACCAAAGAAAGACACTTGAGAAAACAGGAAGCCATTTGAAGGAGATGTTTGAAGGCAGTGTGGGGGGCATTGCTGGACCACATGTGGAATGATGTCATGAGTCAGAACAAGGTCTGTGATATCAGAGACAAGTGACAAAAGAGGAGTCTGAAATGGTATGTGCATATATTAATTATGGATGAAGGGAATCCTGTTAGGAAGCATTCACAAAGAACAAGGAGATGTGCAATAAAAATATGGCTAGACCATGTATGGGAGGATGGAGTGGATATGAATAATAGTCCAGCAAGTCTAGAAAAGACTGATCCAGCAACCAGGTAAGGGGGGCAGGAAGAGAAGACGGTTGTATATATTGTGTTATCTGAGAAAACACACATAACACACTAGTGTAATCCGAGAACCAAACTACTATTTCGAGGATCTTAGCCAAGACTGGCAGTCTCAGTGGGAATCCTTTAAGTGATATTGCTGACAACAATGTCATCCATTCAGAAATGGATTATAAACACTGCGCCTCATAAAATTCCCCTAATTGTAGCAAACCACATTAGAACAATGTATCTGTTTAGAAATCAGGACACATCTGAATAATTAACAAATGAAGTAAACTATTTTTTTTTTAATACTTAATTTTCAGTGTTGTAGGGGGTTTCCATGACCAGAGTATATAATTAAACTGACTTCACTTTTTATGAGCATTTCATCCTACTCTGCTGTAATATTCTCAGTGGGGTGAGTGAATTGAACACTACTACTTATAGCACAAAGACCAACCATATTCAAAGCAGCGAATATTTTTGAGCATCAATCAGAAGGCCAGTATTAATTGTTTACTAATTTTAGGTGCTAGCAACAATTTGCTCTCAGTGCTTCCTGGAGAAAACTAAAAAACCCCGAACGTCACACACCTAATGTTTTTCCCCTTCCATACAAACACCAAAAATTCAAGTTTCCCAAAAGATAATGGGTGAAATCCTGGCTCTGTTGAGGCCAAGTGGAATTTTGCCATGGACACCCCAACAACCCTGTAGCTCAAGCCCGTGAGAGGGGCCAACTGTGGATGATAAATTGCTGTGTATGCATACTCTGAATTCACAGACTGAACCCAGTGCTGGTTCTCCTGTTACAATGCTCTGCCCATTCTGCTCCAAAATACAGTCAGAACTATTTAATGGACGTATTTAAAAAAAAAAAAAAAAAAAAAACAGTAAACAAAAAATGCAATGCCTTTGTCCCTCAGCCTGCTCTCATCTTCTAGCCACTCCCATTTACTGTTGCTACCTTGAATTCTTTCTACCTGTCATTGAACTATACGCCAAAGGCTAGCCATTTCACTAAGCTGCTGATATGAGAACAGATGGTAGTAGAGTCAATGATGCAGAATCTTTATTACTGGAGATATTGCATGAGCCAGGAAAGACCCCACCTTGAATGTCACATGCCAGGGAAAGTTTACAGAGATGACATTTAGCAAAATTAACTTTTAAGCAATGAAATGAAGATAACTGATACATATGGCATTGACACAATGTAGAATGTCACAATTCTATTTTTAGTGGTTTATTTTCAGAATAGAAATGCACTGAGATGTACAGTACGACATAAAAATGAATTGATGTGGTGTCCCCACTAGTGATAATTTAAGATACCTCTTTCAAACCAGTGCTCATTACTACAGTCAGCATTTTGTCTTGCCAAATGTAATGTCTGCTTTCTCCTCTATTCAAAGTTCCAGTAACTGCACATCTAACAGATTTTTAAATATCTGTACATACTGGAAATGATCATGTATATCAGATATTGTTAAATACTACTGCATATTTTAAGGTTCTGAATATCATGAGTGTAAAATTATGGGATTCTGTTATATTGAACACTTCCTTCCTAGCCTGCTTTTCTGTTAAAGCAAATAGCTCTCAGCTATTATGAGCTTCAACATCAGTCTTTTTTTTTTTTTCCAGTTGTATCCAACTTTGTTTTTCAGAAATGAACAAAACTCTGAGTGAAACAATTGAAATATACAAGTTAGTTTTGCATAAGATTATGAACTGGGAAAGGATTTGAAAAAATAGACCTTAGTTCACTTGAAAAAAAAAAATTACTTCAGTAGAGCTTTGACAAGTCTTTTCTGAGTTTGCAAAGAGACCTGAAACCAGAAAGAATTTTGCCCCAAGATGCACTGTAAATACCTAGAAATAGAGATATTGCATTTCTCTAATTTTACCATACATACTTGTCAATTTGCCAACGCCTTTACACTTTTTATATTTCATTTTTGTCATCACCATTATGATATGATGGAATTAGGTAGGAATTACCAATTCTTTTCATAGAGACTCACTATTCAGACAATTATTTCCCTTCTTTTCTGAATGCAGGCCTAAATGTGAACAAATTTAGAGGAGAGAAGTTCAGTCTACTGTAATCCACTGAAGCATCCAGTCCCTGCAAGTAAAACAACGTCACAGTGGAATTCTAAAGGCACAGCAGAATAACTATTGATAACGGAGCTGTTTGAAATTCAGGGAATTTTCTTTAAGGTCTATGACTCAGGCCAGTTTCGTCATGCACACACAAGTATGCACACACCCCGCCTCTCCATAGAGTTTTGCTTCATTGTTAGGGCTCAAAAGTAAAACCCAGCTCAAGTTGCTGAGTTTGGCCTGGTTTCTAAACAGAAAACAAAATACCAAGTTTCTAATGTCTTCCACTCCCCAAAAATCCTTGACTAACATCCACAAACAGAAAGGATGCTGCTCGGAAGTTAGCCAAGGTCTTAGAAAACAGAAGTATGATTTTGGAGTTCATCGTGAAAATTCAAAACAGGTAAAACATCTCTTTTAAGTTCATCTATGACATTTTTTTCAATCTAATTGATAAGTTCGACAACTGTTGCATGGTCAAATCTAGTATGTTATGAGGCCAAATCACACAGCTGAAGTTTTATTTAAGTAAGACAATTAAGTAATAATACAGCACTAAACAGAAAATAGAAACAAAACAGACATACTAATTCTCTGCAATTAAAGTAGTGATGGCAGAATACTTAATTACATTCTCAAGATTCACCCTTTATGTACTAGTTTACAAAAAGGGAAAATCCTCTCTCATGCCTTTTTTCCAAGATTGGTTTTGCTAATATTTAGGTACTTTGAATATTCTCAGTTTAACCTAATTCTAATGACATCCCTAACCGTACATCGTGAGGCGTATTACTCACTGCGCGGCAACACATACCAATGATAAATCTGGGGAGTTAGCTTGCTATTGTCCAGGCGCTTGCCGGAAATCATTCAACCTATTGTTGTCGTCACTTACTCTGCAACCTCTTTCTCACTGGCCAGGTACTGTAGCACTTCACCTTTGTAGCTTAGCTCTCCGGCCCAGAAATCCTACTCCTCCACTTCTAGGATTTTATCAGAGCCTCCTTTCTTGGATTCTCAGGCAGCCTCCATCCCCACTGTGCTGAAGATGCCACGCTTGCAGTAGTTAGTAGGGGAACCCAGTTCTGCCCTCTACACCAGGTTCCAACCAAATGACCCTCAAACAAGTGATTCAGTTCTATTCCTCTTGGCCCCTACTGAGTCTTCCTTGGACAGCTTCCTACTCTGCCTTATTCAGGTTCCTACTCTCCCCTTTATATCAACAAGTCTGCCTGCAGACTTCCCTCATGGCCTGTCCCTTCCTTTCTCAGTTTGTAGGCTTTACAGAAGTCCCACATGTTCCTCCACAGGTGAGTTTCATTCTCAGTCAGTATCACAGCCCCCAAGGCAATACATTACTTAGTGAATTGCGGTTAACACTGATTACAGAGTATGTCTGGTATACCATACAATCCTTGTCCATTTTGTCAGTTACAATATATTTATGAGTATCCCTTACCAGCTGCACCATGTTGTTCATCATAACATCTATAACAGCATGCATCCCTTTACATATTATGCATGTGCAAAGAAAGGAGACAAAATAATTCTCTATTGACCATGATGCTCTTTTGATGGTATCTGGTTTACATAAATGATCAGCTGAAAAAAATCTTATAGAGTTTATTAATCACAGAAAATACCTGACCCATATCAGCTACAAGTAGTCCTTTCTGGACATTTGGATTAGATCAGCTAAATCAGAATAAAAAGCAAAGTGAATAATTAAGTACAATCCTACTGATTGACTACAGACCTGTTACTTTAATACAAAGAAAGTTGGTCATCTGAAGTTCACCTTAGGTTCAGTTTAAATACAAAGAATGATAAACTCAAAGCATAGTGGGAATTTGATTTTCCTACAAAGAATCAGAGAGTTGTGATAGTTTGGTTCATTTACTAACACAACACTGATTATAAATTAAATGCCAGGGAGTTGTCTGCTGCCTTCTTTTTCTGAAATAGAGAAAAATAACATTCCCAGAGTCTTACTAAAATCTTGGCTAGAAATTTATTGTAAAAATTATTCACATGGAAATGAACAAGGAGATTATTGTAAATTAGTGCTATCAGCTGCAGTTAAAAAAACAAACCTCCCTTTAATTTTATTTAGTTTTAACATATTACCGGTATATATAAAATTCTGGGTCTTACCATTATTACCAATCACATTTATATTGCTTAATACAGACAGAATAGTATTCTGCATCATTATGCCACAACACACACAGCCAAATAAAACTCAAGGCAAGGGTAGAAGAAATGAAGGAAAATTAAGATTTGGATGGAGAATCTTCATAATCAAGATGAGCTGGGTGAGTGTATGAAAGCTGTGTATACATGTGAAAGTATATGAAAAAATCCAAACTTTAATTACAAAAAAAGATTGTCATATATTTGGAGTTTCCTCCATCTAGCCCATAATTTTTGGTTCACAGAGCCTCTCTTTTAGAAAAATATCCAATCATGTTAAAAACTTCAAGTCAGAGCATCTACTACATCCCTATCTCAACTGTTCCAATGCCTAATTACATTCACTACAAATGGTTCCAATTTTTCCTAGATTCAGCTTCCAGCCTTGAATCTTGTTATGCCTTTGTCTACTAGATTAAAGGGACATCTGTTATCAAAAATGTTTTCTTGTGTAGTTACTTAGAGACTGATCAAATCACCTCTTAACATTCACTTTGTTTAGTTTAACAGGATTGATTTTCCAGTGAGAAAGTAAAGAAACTCAATTTTCTAGACCACAGAACATTCTTTTAGCAATTTTCTAAACTCTTTACAATTTTCAACAGCCTTTCAAAACTCTGGACATCAGACCTGGATACAGTATTACAGTAAGGTTCTCATTAATGCTGTTGAGGAGTATTACCACTGTATACTTCTACATCCAACAATTGGGATCACTTTTTTAAGCACTGTATGGCACTTTACTTAGGGAGCTCCTATTCAGTTGGTTATTTGACATGACCCCTAAACTGTTTTGACTTGCTGCTTTCCAAAATACTGTTCTCTATTCTAGAACTGTGACCTACGTGTCTTGCTAGAATGCACAAGAAAGATGTAATATGATCAAGGAGCCAGACATTGTGAAAGACATATTTTCCATTTAAATCTGGACTAGACAAAGCATTGGAAGAGGTACCTAACAGCTGGCACACTGAATTTAGATAAACTAATAATGACCAATAATACAAAAATATAGAAACCAACCTTTTATAGGTAGGAAAATTAAACTAGATGAGCTAAAAGTCTCTTCCGTAGTTCAAGTCAATGGATCCATATTACACAGAGAGCAGGGGAGAGAGATGCAACAGGAAGGATAATAAAAAGTTAATCTTGGAAGTACAAACACTTGTCCAGAATTATTAAAGGATTTTAAATTCCAAAGAGAACAAGAAGTTTGGTGGCACTATTAAAGACTAACATATTTATTGCATTAAGGATTTGAAACTTTCACTTTATTTTTCCCTCCGACTTGTCTTGCAAGCACCAGGGCATTGTATTGTTGTCCTGCTCAATCAGCAAGCATATGAGACGTGGATTGAACCAGCAGGTGCCACAGATTCTGTTTCCTTGTCAAATGGGCTGGAGCGAAGCTAATGAGAGTCATCAACCCACCTCCCACCACCGGAATCTGAGGTCATGAGGAAATGTACTAGTTGCAGGTTTAGATTTCACTGGGATGCAAGAAAGTTGCACCTATAAAAATAACCTACTAGTTATGAAGTCCATATTCACAAACCCAGAACATTTATATGGATTAAATCAAAATTCTCTCTGATATATCACTAAGTAACACTGAATTTGTCCAGGGAGTTTTATGCTCCAATACTACCTCAAGCTTCTTTGGACAACTTGATTTTTTTTTCCTTTTACTTACTCTAATGGGTTAAGGATAGCTAAGTGAAAATATTCAGGAAGGATACAATATCATACTCATGGGACTGATCCTCAGATTAGTACAGTTAACATTTTTCAAACTATTCACAAGAGCTTCTTGTGAGCATAATGTAATTAAGTTAAACTGAGTTAAGAGTGACGTAGTTTAATGTGTCAAATTCTCCATCTTGCCAGCCAACTGAATGTACAAGCTAACATACAAGGGGATCTGTACATTACTGCTCAAGCTGAAGGACTAATTTAATTCCTTGATTTTAACATGCTGCATGACCAGCATGCACAACAATATGTCATCAGCCCTCAAGCTGTGATTCTGTATTAACCAGTAACCCCCCGATTCTCTAAAGAATCGCAAATTGAAGAATGGTAATCACCGCTGGGTGTGAGGGAGGGCAGCCGTGTGTGCGAGCTATCTAATCCACAGGCTTATGCACGTGGATTCAGCTGCTGCGTGCGCACAGCTGTGTCAGTTATATGCACGCGCAGAAGCTGCGCCCACGTCCCGCCGTGCATATATACAACTGTGGTTTAGTTATATAGATGGACTGGATCCCCACGTGGGCAGCAGGCGAAGAATCAGCCCCTCC